>JAECWS010000098.1:612500-1251653 GCA_018150905.1 Drosophila ambigua
CTGTGCTGCTGCTATGTGTGCACATGCATACGAACACACGTATGCAGGACTGGACCTGGCCGGTCATAAATCGGAGGCCGTTCTCATCACGAGCAGAAAAAATATGGAGTATGCGTCTTTCCAGGTGGGAAATGCGCACGAGTCAATAATGTATCTTGGCGTAATGTTGGACAACCGATTGAGCTCCGTGGCCATCCCGAGTACATCAGCCAGAAAGCCAACAAGAGCCTCCGAAATAAGCTGTCAGTGCCCTACAGGCTCTGCGCTCGTCGAGTCGTGTCCGGATATAGGACGGTGTCGGATGATGCTGCACTGGTCCTCGCGGGTCCTCCTAGCGACAGAGATGACGCAGCTATACCCAGCGCGTCCGGAGTCAAGCGTCGATAGCAACATGGCAGGCAAGGGTGTTCCACCCGCCACTAACGGACGATGGACTCATAGGATTGCTCCAGACATCGAGGCATGGATAGGGCGGCGAATCAGAGAGGTGAATTATCACCTCACCAAATTCCTGACGGTCCACGGAGGCTACAGGAAGTACCTTCATAGGATTAAATACGAGGACACCCCCGTGTGTCCCGAGTGCCCGCATGAGAGCAAGGATCCGGCGCATGTTCTCTACCACTGCACTAGGTACCGCTCAGGAACTTGTTTCGTCTTACCACCAGAGGAGCTGATGGCCTACATAACGGAGTCCGAGGAGAATTGGAAGACATTCAGAGCGATCTGAGAAGATTCGAAAGGGAGCGACGCTTGGCGGAGAGTAGACAACCCATCCCCGCGAAGTAATACTGTGTGTGGTGAGTTTAGTTGGAAAGCCCCGGAGGCGTAGTCCAGTTCGTTGACTAGTACGGGCCGGTCACGTCTTTTAAAGATTCTCACCCACCATGGCGAATCCATGGAAAAAAATCGTATGCATATCTGCGCTTGTCATAAGCGCATACCGCCGAAGATGATGACGACAACGTTGATAGCAGATCGGCTCTGCTGCCGATATCATGTCAAACCTGAAGAACTGACCATTCCAATTAGCATAAAAAGGACGTGCTCTTCATGCACCGACACAGAAGCTGCCTGGCCTTTCGGGAAGTCCTTTCCTTAGCTGCTAAGCTAAATATATTTCATAATAATAAAGAATATTTCGCACTTGCCTGACAACACTGGCAACTCCGACTAAACAATAAAACCACTTATATTACAAAATAGATCAAACCCAAACGTCCCGCTATACGCGTTAGGAAAAGAAGAGGCACAACAGACAGCTTTTGGCAATAAAAGCAGCGTCGCCAAAGCAATCAAGGCAGTCCATCTGGACTCTCCTATGGTCAAGATCAGCCTTCCTGATCACTCTATTTTTGGCATTATTGCTGTGGTGGAGCGTACGATTCCTCTGCGATACACACGAGCATTGCAATAAATCTTCCACCTCAGAACGAATTATCCTCCGTTTTCCTTTCTTATCCTCCACATCATTCTTCTTTGTCGGAGCGCATTATCCTCCGCACCACTCTCGTCTCTCGGAGCGCATTATCCTCA
Source organism: Drosophila ambigua (assembly GCA_018150905.1). Taxonomy (NCBI): domain Eukaryota; kingdom Metazoa; phylum Arthropoda; class Insecta; order Diptera; family Drosophilidae; genus Drosophila; species Drosophila ambigua. The sequence continues at coordinate 614,037 of JAECWS010000098.1, forward strand.
GCATCGTGTACGTCTCTAGGAGCGCATTTTCTCCGATACCGTATCCTAAGACGACCCCATCGACCAGCACGCATGAAGTAGCCACGTGCGGCCCTGAAGGAACCCTCGTGGACATGCCTGTAATCTCTTTACTCCCGAAATCTGTATATTAAGACTAATAAAAATAAAAACCTAATTTTTCCATCTTAATCGTGTCGCCTTATTCATGAACCAGGAGACTTTTTCTTTCAGCTACCACATATAAAGATTAAACAAATTTCTATGAGCCCGGCCACAAATCTAATATACCTCCAACACTTAGAGTACGGGTATAACAAGAGTTCATGCCATTTCCAAGGTATTAAGGTCACGCTATGGTGATGTTATGTCGTTTTGGAACCGACTATTTAAAATCGCAAAATAATATTGACGGCAATTTAGTTTACCTTTCAATCTAGAACTGTATAAAAAAATAATTATATATATTTCCATTTACGGAGTGGGATAAGGGATAGATTTTGGATTATTACATTTTGATTTAATTGAATTTGTTAAGATAATCTATAAAATTAATTGTGTTCTAAAATAAAAGTTTATTTCATAAAAGACATTTAATATTATTAATCCTTGGCTCTTCTGGGTCTTCCAACTTTTCCTTTTCTTTGTGCAAGCGTACCATTCGAATTAGATGGGCTTTTGAGCAATTTATGCCAATCCTGTTCACACACCAAGCTTGCTCCTAGCATAGTGTACCTGAAAAAAGTATTACAAAAGTCGTGTGATTAAATATAGGACATGCGATTGTCAAATATTAGGGATAATGGGCGTGTTCACCAGGACAACTTTATCAGAGATCTGTGATCGATCTCATCCATCATGTTTTGAGTTCTGGTAAACGCGTATGATCCATACATTACTATCGCGACGTCGCTAATACAATCGGCTCACAACCTATTGATATTCGAAACTTCGCGAATCGCAGCAAAAAAACAGTCACGTAAAATTATAATATTTATTCGTAAAACTGAATTAATTCGCTAATTTCATGATTTTTTATCAATTTGGCTTTGTTTAATTTTTTTTTTTTGGCGATTTAGTGCGTATTCTATTTGATATGTAGGCTATCAATTTAAGCCAAAACCAATTCATCATACACGAGACCAATGAATCCATTTTCACGATTCATTTCTCAAAATCTGATTCATGAATTTAAACCATGTGCGTTCCCCGACCCTATTGAAAGAAATCCATCACTGATCGCTGATCAAGTTATCCTGGTAAACGCGCCCAATATTAGGATATTTCTGAACTTCGTGTTTAACTAGACCCCAAGTTAAAGGTAAAGGTCAAATGAATTTGATAAATGAATCAATTTCTCTATATCTCGCTTCTTCATCCGATTGTGTATTGTGCCCTCAATACAAAGTACACCAGGACCGTATAGAATTAGTCCAGAAAAACTTTTTACTTTTTGCTCTGCGTGGCCTTAACTGGGATGCAGATGTGTGACTGCCATCTTACCCGCGTAGATTGCTTTTAATAAACCTTTCAACCTTATTTGAGAAAAATGCTTGTGTGGTATTTATGCACAACCTGAAGCATTTAGTGATAAAACACATTAACTTTAATACATTTTTGGTTGTTGATCGTCGCCTTATAAAACTTTATAATTCCCTCTAACTTATAATATCCACCACTAATTCACTTCCTCTTCTTAGCCCTTTCAGGACCGAATTAAAGTGGGTGGGTTAAAAATATATTTGAGGCCATATTATTATTAATATGACCACAAATAATAACCAAAATAAATTTCAAAGTCCTACGTATCCTGGTTTGTTAGGGACGAGAAGTACGGGTCCTTAACCGTACTCGCGATCTATCAGCTCTCTCGTTCTCTCGAACACTCCCTCGCTCTCTATTTCGAAGCATCGCGTAGGGCACGGGCAATTCGGTCCATCTGCCCTAACATGCCTTCGCAAAGGTTATGATCTGGTCCAGCACTTGCATGCCTTTGCCATCTCTCGAACTTTTCTGTCGTCGCATATATAACACACGAATCGCGGCCTATATATGCATCTCGCTTACAGCTTTCTTTCGCTATCATTCTCTTCATCTATGCTGCTCTCTCGCATTTTTTCTCTCTATCTATCGCTCGCGCAGCCCGAGCTTCTATCGCTTATTTTGCTCTCTCTCTCGCTTGCATTAGGGCACGGGCAATTCGGCCAGCCTGACCTGCTACATTCTGTTATTGAGCATCACAACCGTCGGTCTTTATACCTTTAGCAATACGCGTACTGCCGCTACTGCGGCTCTTTTCTTAAAATTAGGCCTAAAAAAATATCTATTAAAAACGCTTAATAGCTCAACATTCATTTTTTAATAGTACATTGTCTCCTATTGATATATCTATGTCCTTGAATTTTAAATCACATACCGTAACGTGTCCGTAACGAACGTCTTCATTGGACCGTACTTCAGAATAAAAGACTGAAATATGGCTTTAGCGATAGTGTTTGCACTTTTATTTGCAATTGGTATGGCAACTAAGTATTTTGTTAAGTCACATATTAAAGTGACTGCATATTCATTGCCTTTCTCTGATTTGGGTAGTGGTCCAATGGTATCCACTATCACTCTGTCGAAAGCATGTATAGGTGTATCAGTTATCGTTAGTGGAGTTCTAATGTGTGTAGTTGTTTTCGCTTTTTGGCATTTTTGACATTTTCGGATGTACTCAGTTATATCTCGAGTCAAACCTTTCCAGAAATAATGTCTTTTGACCAGTGTGACCTCCTTGTATGGGATCGACATGGTATGTAGACATAATAGCTTATTTTTCTTCTTTATTTTTTATTACGGTCATTACGGGTAGAGTAGCGCTACTCTTATTGATTTCAATATTTTAGTGACCATTTTTATAAAATTATCAATTGAAACGTGTTCAAAGATATATTCCCACGGTGCCACTTTGAGTTGGCTGATTTTATGTATATCGGCCTGCAATTCAAGCCTTTGGAAAAATAGGCATAAATCAACAGTTCCATTAGTATATAAATCGCTAACATCATATCTCGCAGTAATTTGTTTACCATGTTTAAGAAAACATAGCATATTTTTAACTTTCAAGGTTACTATTTTGCGTACTTCGTCATTATTGATGAATCGGTATACGCTGGGCTTTGAAGCTTTTTCTAGATATTGCCTGGGCAATTCTACTTTTTCTTTTCCTGCCCAGGATTTTCGTCTACTTGTCTGTTTTGTAGTGACTTTTAATATATTTGCTGTTATGTTTTTTAATTCCTTTATTGTTATTCGTGACAGTGCATCTGCCACGAAATTGTCCTTAACCTTTAGATACTCTACTGTAAAATTATATTCCTCTAGTTCAAGCTTCATACGCGTTAATTTTGGAACTGGGGTTAGCCATTGAAAATAAGTATGTAAGTGGTCTGTGATATGTTTTGACATAAACGTATGGTCTGAAATGTGTTATTGCCCAATGAATTGCTGCTAGTTCCTGTTCAGTTGTACTCTTGTTACTTTCGCCCTTGGTGAATGATCTGGATGCGTATGCAACTGGAAGTTGGAGCCTGTTGTTATGATTTTTAGTCAAAACCGCTCCACACGCTTGCTTACTCGCATCCGTTATTACACAATTATTTTGTGAAGTCTGGGTATTGTAACAGAGTTGGTTTAATAAGTTGATTTTTTAAATGTAAGAATGCATTTTGGCAATCATCTGTCCATTTAAATGGAACACTCTTTTTACATAATCTAGTTATGTGCCGTGAAAAGTCGGCGAAGTTTTTGATAAATCGTCTATAATAATTAAAAAATGCAACGAAACGTCTAGCGCTATCCGCGTCATGTGGAACTGGGTAATTTTTAATGACGTCGAATTTCTTGTCATCTGGTAAGATTCCTTTATCTGTGCATTTGTGTCCCAAAAATGTGATTTCATGCATAAAAAATGAGCATTTTTCAGGATTTAGCTTTAAGTTGTATTTCCTACATTTTTCAAAAACATCAGTTAAGTTCTTAACCATATGTTTTTCGGAACAACCAATTACTATTAGGTCATCCATATAAAGTAATGCTTGTGATGGATCCAGTCCAGAAAATGCTATAGTCATCATTCTTTGAAGTGAATTCGGTGCTATCTTGTAACTAAATGGTAATCGCGTGAAACGATAAGAAACATTGCTCGTTGAAAAAGAATCCCTTGAATTATTTTCGAGTTCAATTTGATGGAAACCTGACATTAAGTCAAGACATGAAAAATATTTTGCTCGACCTAGTTGATCTAAAATGTCATCAATTCTAGGTAATGGGAATTTATCAGCTAGAAGCTTTTTATTAATCTGACTATAGTCAATTACTAAGCGCCATTTTTTCTTAGTAGATTCAGAATGAGATTTCTTTGGTACTAATAAAAGTGGGCTATTATATTCTGACACAGATGGTTTGACTATTTTGTCGTCAATTAGTTTTTGTACCTGGGCTTGAATTTCTTCTTTTTGGCTGTGAGGACTTCTAAAATTTTTGATGTAGACTGGCTCATCGTCTTTTAATCTTAGCTTTTGCTTATAAAAATTATTCGTTGAAATGGAAACTCGTTGAAACTCGTCGAAAAAAAACCCAAAGGAATTTTAGCTCCACCGTTTATCCATAGATTTGACTGAAGAATACCTTAAACGACGCCTAATTAATGCGTCTATCTATAACTAAAATGTTGTCCAAGAATCATTTTTTTTTTCGACTTTTCCCGAGTTTTTAAATCAAAATTTCGAGAAAAATAATACCAAAAAATGATGAAATTTCAATTTGAAAGCTTAATATCTTTTAGGCGTTAAGCTGCAGATACAAGGGGTCTGGGTCGGATTTATAGCTGCACTTGTCAGCTTTTCAGAACTGCAAAGTTATGTACTACCACTGAAAAAAAAACATTAAAAAAATACCAGATTTAAAAATTTTTTTTTTAAAACTACACAGTCTACACAGTCCTACGTATCCTGGTTTGTTAGGGACGAGAAGTACGGGTCCTTAACCGTACTCGCGATCTATCAGCTCTCTCGTTCTCTCGAACACTCCCTCGCTCTCTATTTCGAAGCATCGCGTAGGGCACGGGCAATTCGGTCCATCTGCCCTAACATGCCTTCGCAAAGGTTATGATCTGGTCCAGCACTTGCATGCCTTTGCCATCTCTCGAACTTTTCTGTCGTCGCATATATAACACACGAATCGCGGCCTATATATGCATCTCGCTTACAGCTTTCTTTCGCTATCATTCTCTTCATCTATGCTGCTCTCTTGCATTTTTTCTCTCTATCGCTCGCGCAGCCCGAGCTTCTATCGCTTATTTTGCTCTCTCTCTCGCTTGCATTAGGGCACGGGCAATTCGGCCAGCCTGACCTGCTACATTCACAACCGTCGGTCTTTATACCTTTAGCAATACGCGTACTGCCGCTACTGCCGTACTGCGGCTCTTTTCTTAAAATTAGGCCTAAAAAAATATCTATTAAAAACGCTTAATAGCTCAACATTCATTTTTTAATAGTACATTGTCTCCTATTGATATATCTATGTCCTTGAATTTTAAATCACATACCGTAACGTGTCCGTAACGAACGTCTTCATTGGACCGTACTTCAGAATAAAAGACTGAAATATGGCTTTAGCGATAGTGTTTGCACTTTTATTTGCAATTGGTATGGCAACTAAGTATTTTGTTAAGTCACATATTAAAGTGACTGCATATTCATTGCCTTTCTCTGATTTGGGTAGTGGTCCAATGGTATCCACTATCACTCTGTCGAAAGCATGTATAGGTGTATCAGTTATCGTTAGTGGAGTTCTAATGTGTGTAGTTGTTTTCGCTTTTTGGCATTTTTGACATTTTCGGATGTACTCAGTTATATCTCGAGTCAAACCTTTCCAGAAATAATGTCTTTTGACCAGTGTGACCTCCTTGTATGGGATCGACATGGTATGTAGACATAATAGCTTATTTTTCTTCTTTATTTTTTATTACGGTCATTACGGGTAGAGTAGCGCTACTCTTATTGATTTCAATATTTTAGTGACCATTTTTATAAAATTATCAATTGAAACGTGTTCAAAGATATATTCCCACGGTGCCACTTTGAGTTGGCTGATTTTATGTATATCGGCCTGCAATTCAAGCCTTTGGAAAAATAGGCATAAATCAACAGTTCCATTAGTATATAAATCGCTAACATCATATCTCGCAGTAATTTGTTTACCATGTTTAAGAAAACATAGCATATTTTTAACTTTCAAGGTTACTATTTTGCGTACTTCGTCATTATTGATGAATCGGTATACGCTGGGCTTTGAAGCTTTTTCTAGATATTGCCTGGGCAATTCTACTTTTTCTTTTCCTGCCCAGGATTTTCGTCTACTTGTCTGTTTTGTAGTGACTTTTAATATATTTGCTGTTATGTTTTTTAATTCCTTTATTGTTATTCGTGACAGTGCATCTGCCACGAAATTGTCCTTAACCTTTAGATACTCTACTGTAAAATTATATTCCTCTAGTTCAAGCTTCATACGCGTTAATTTTGGAACTGGGGTTAGCCATTGAAAATAAGTATGTAAGTGGTCTGTGATATGTTTTGACATAAACGTATGGTCTGAAATGTGTTATTGCCCAATGAATTGCTGCTAGTTCCTGTTCAGTTGTACTCTTGTTACTTTCGCCCTTGGTGAATGATCTGGATGCGTATGCAACTGGAAGTTGGAGCCTGTTGTTATGATTTTTAGTCAAAACCGCTCCACACGCTTGCTTACTCGCATCCGTTATTACACAATTATTTTGTGAAGTCTGGGTATTGTAACAGAGTTGGTTTAATAAGTTGATTTTTTAAATGTAAGAATGCATTTTGGCAATCATCTGTCCATTTAAATGGAACACTCTTTTTACATAATCTAGTTATGTGCCGTGAAAAGTCGGCGAAGTTTTTGATAAATCGTCTATAATAATTAAAAAATGCAACGAAACGTCTAGCGCTATCCGCGTCATGTGGAACTGGGTAATTTTTAATGACGTCGAATTTCTTGTCATCTGGTAAGATTCCTTTATCTGTGCATTTGTGTCCCAAAAATGTGATTTCATGCATAAAAAATGAGCATTTTTCAGGATTTAGCTTTAAGTTGTATTTCCTACATTTTTCAAAAACATCAGTTAAGTTCTTAACCATATGTTTTTCGGAACAACCAATTACTATTAGGTCATCCATATAAAGTAATGCTTGTGATGGATCCAGTCCAGAAAATGCTATAGTCATCATTCTTTGAAGTGAATTCGGTGCTATCTTGTAACTAAATGGTAATCGCGTGAAACGATAAGAAACATTGCTCGTTGAAAAAGAATCCCTTGAATTATTTTCGAGTTCAATTTGATGGAAACCTGACATTAAGTCAAGACATGAAAAATATTTTGCTCGACCTAGTTGATCTAAAATGTCATCAATTCTAGGTAATGGGAATTTATCAGCTAGAAGCTTTTTATTAATCTGACTATAGTCAATTACTAAGCGCCATTTTTCTTAGTAGATTCAGAATGAGATTTCTTTGGTACTAATAAAAGTGGGCTATTATATTCTGACACAGATGGTTTGACTATTTTGTCGTCAATTAGTTTTTGTACCTGGGCTTGAATTTCTTCTTTTTGGCTGTGAGGACTTCTAAAATTTTTGATGTAGACTGGCTCATCGTCTTTTAATCTTAGCTTTTGCTTATAAAAATTATTCGTTGAAATGGAAACTCGTTGAAACTCGTCGAAAAAAAACCCAAAGGAATTTTAGCTCCACCGTTTATCCATAGATTTGACTGAAGAATACCTTAAACGACGCCTAATTAATGCGTCTATCTATAACTAAAATGTTGGCCAAGAATCATTTTTTTTTTCGACTTTTCCCGAGTTTTTAAAGTCAAAATTTCGAGAAAAATAATACCAAAAAATGATGAAATTTCAATTTGAAAGCTTAATATCTTTTAGGCGTTAAGCTGCAGATACAAGGGGTCTGGGTCGGATTTATAGCTGCACTTGTCAGCTTTTCAGAACTGCAAAGTTATGTACTACCACTGAAAAAAACAACATTAAAAAAATACCAGATTTAAAAAATTTTTTTTTTAAAACTACACAGTCTACACAGTCCTACGTATCCTGGTTTGTTAGGGACGAGAAGTACGGGTCCTTAACCGTACTCGCGATCTATCAGCTCTCTCGTTCTCTCGAACACTCCCTCGCTCTCTATTTCGAAGCATCGCGTAGGGCACGGGCAATTCGGTCCATCTGCCCTAACATGCCTTCGCAAAGGTTATGATCTGGTCCTCGAACTTTTCTGTCGTCGCATATATAACACACGAATCGCGGCCTATATATGCATCTCGCTTACAGCTTTCTTTCGCTATCATTCTCTTCATCTATGCTGCTCTCTCGCATTTTTTCTCTCTATCTATCGCTCGCGCAGCTCGAGCTTCTATCGCTTATTTTGCTCTCTCTCTCGCTTGCATTAGGGCACGGGCAATTCGGCCAGCCTGACCTGCTACATTCTGTTATTGAGCATCACAACCGTCGGTCTTTATACCTTTAGCAATACGCGTACTGCCGCTACTGCCGTACTGCGGCTCTTTTCTTAAAATTAGGCCTAAAAAAATATCTATTAAAAACGCTTAATAGCTCAACATTCATTTTTTAATAGTACATTGTCTCCTATTGATATATCTATGTCCTTGAATTTTAAATCACATACCGTAACGTGTCCGTAACGAACGTCTTCATTGGACCGTACTTCAGAATAAAAGACTGAAATATGGCTTTAGCGATAGTGTTTGCACTTTTATTTGCAATTGGTATGGCAACTAAGTATTTTGTTAAGTCACATATTAAAGTGACTGCATATTCATTGCCTTTCTCTGATTTGGGTAGTGGTCCAATGGTATCCACTATCACTCTGTCGAAAGCATGTATAGGTGTATCAGTTATCGTTAGTGGAGTTCTAATGTGTGTAGTTGTTTTCGCTTTTTGGCATTTTTGACATTTTCGGATGTACTCAGTTATATCTCGAGTCAAACCTTTCCAGAAATAATGTCTTTTGACCAGTGTGACCTCCTTGTATGGGATCGACATGGTATGTAGACATAATAGCTTATTTTTCTTCTTTATTTTTTATTACGGTCATTACGGGTAGAGTAGCGCTACTCTTATTGATTTCAATATTTTAGTGACCATTTTTATAAAATTATCAATTGAAACGTGTTCAAAGATATATTCCCACGGTGCCACTTTGAGTTGGCTGATTTTATGTATATCGGCCTGCAATTCAAGCCTTTGGAAAAATAGGCATAAATCAACAGTTCCATTAGTATATAAATCGCTAACATCATATCTCGCAGTAATTTGTTTACCATGTTTAAGAAAACATAGCATATTTTTAACTTTCAAGGTTACTATTTTGCGTACTTCGTCATTATTGATGAATCGGTATACGCTGGGCTTTGAAGCTTTTTCTAGATATTGCCTGGGCAATTCTACTTTTTCTTTTCCTGCCCAGGATTTTCGTCTACTTGTCTGTTTTGTAGTGACTTTTAATATATTTGCTGTTATGTTTTTTAATTCCTTTATTGTTATTCGTGACAGTGCATCTGCCACGAAATTGTCCTTAACCTTTAGATACTCTACTGTAAAATTATATTCCTCTAGTTCAAGCTTCATACGCGTTAATTTTGGAACTGGGGTTAGCCATTGAAAATAAGTATGTAAGTGGTCTGTGATATGTTTTGACATAAACGTATGGTCTGAAATGTGTTATTGCCCAATGAATTGCTGCTAGTTCCTGTTCAGTTGTACTCTTGTTACTTTCGCCCTTGGTGAATGATCTGGATGCGTATGCAACTGGAAGTTGGAGCCTGTTGTTATGATTTTTAGTCAAAACCGCTCCACACGCTTGCTTACTCGCATCCGTTATTACACAATTATTTTGTGAAGTCTGGGTATTGTAACAGAGTTGGTTTAATAAGTTGATTTTTTAAATGTAAGAATGCATTTTGGCAATCATCTGTCCATTTAAATGGAACACTCTTTTTACATAATCTAGTTATGTGCCGTGAAAAGTCGGCGAAGTTTTTGATAAATCGTCTATAATAATTAAAAAATGCAACGAAACGTCTAGCGCTATCCGCGTCATGTGGAACTGGGTAATTTTTAATGACGTCGAATTTCTTGTCATCTGGTAAGATTCCTTTATCTGTGCATTTGTGTCCCAAAAATGTGATTTCATGCATAAAAAATGAGCATTTTTCAGGATTTAGCTTTAAGTTGTATTTCCTACATTTTTCAAAAACATCAGTTAAGTTCTTAACCATATGTTTTTCGGAACAACCAATTACTATTAGGTCATCCATATAAAGTAATGCTTGTGATGGATCCAGTCCAGAAAATGCTATAGTCATCATTCTTTGAAGTGAATTCGGTGCTATCTTGTAACTAAATGGTAATCGCGTGAAACGATAAGAAACATTGCTCGTTGAAAAAGAATCCCTTGAATTATTTTCGAGTTCAATTTGATGGAAACCTGACATTAAGTCAAGACATGAAAAATATTTTGCTCGACCTAGTTGATCTAAAATGTCATCAATTCTAGGTAATGGGAATTTATCAGCTAGAAGCTTTTTATTAATCTGACTATAGTCAATTACTAAGCGCCATTTTTCTTAGTAGATTCAGAATGAGATTTCTTTGGTACTAATAAAAGTGGGCTATTATATTCTGACACAGATGGTTTGACTATTTTGTCGTCAATTAGTTTTTGTACCTGGGCTTGAATTTCTTCTTTTTGGCTGTGAGGACTTCTAAAATTTTTGATGTAGACTGGCTCATCGTCTTTTAATCTTAGCTTTTGCTTATAAAAATTATTCGTTGAAATGGAAACTCGTTGAAACTCGTCGAAAAAAAACCCAAAGGAATTTTAGCTCCACCGTTTATCCATAGATTTGACTGAAGAATACCTTAAACGACGCCTAATTAATGCGTCTATCTATAACTAAAATGTTGGCCAAGAATCATTTTTTTTTTCGACTTTTCCCGAGTTTTTAAAGTCAAAATTTCGAGAAAAATAATACCAAAAAATGATGAAATTTCAATTTGAAAGCTTAATATCTTTTAGGCGTTAAGCTGCAGATACAAGGGGTCTGGGTCGGATTTATAGCTGCACTTGTCAGCTTTTCAGAACTGCAAAGTTATGTACTACCACTGAAAAAAACAACATTAAAAAAATACCAGATTTAAAAATTTTTTTTTAAAACTACACAGTCTACACAGTCCTACGTATCCTGGTTTGTTAGGGACGAGAAGTACGGGTCCTTAACCGTACTCGCGATCTATCAGCTCTCTCGTTCTCTCGAACACTCCCTCGCTCTCTATTTCGAAGCATCGCGTAGGGCACGGGCAATTCGGTCCATCTGCCCTAACATGCCTTCGCAAAGGTTATGATCTGGTCCTCGAACTTTTCTGTCGTCGCATATATAACACACGAATCGCGGCCTATATATGCATCTCGCTTACAGCTTTCTTTCGCTATCATTCTCTTCATCTATGCTGCTCTCTCGCATTTTTTCTCTCTATCTATCGCTCGCGCAGCTCGAGCTTCTATCGCTTATTTTGCTCTCTCTCTCGCTTGCATTAGGGCACGGGCAATTCGGCCAGCCTGACCTGCTACATTCTGTTATTGAGCATCACAACCGTCGGTCTTTATACCTTTAGCAATACGCGTACTGCCGCTACTGCCGTACTGCGGCTCTTTTCTTAAAATTAGGCCTAAAAAAATATCTATTAAAAACGCTTAATAGCTCAACATTCATTTTTTAATAGTACATTGTCTCCTATTGATATATCTATGTCCTTGAATTTTAAATCACATACCGTAACGTGTCCGTAACGAACGTCTTCATTGGACCGTACTTCAGAATAAAAGACTGAAATATGGCTTTAGCGATAGTGTTTGCACTTTTATTTGCAATTGGTATGGCAACTAAGTATTTTGTTAAGTCACATATTAAAGTGACTGCATATTCATTGCCTTTCTCTGATTTGGGTAGTGGTCCAATGGTATCCACTATCACTCTGTCGAAAGCATGTATAGGTGTATCAGTTATCGTTAGTGGAGTTCTAATGTGTGTAGTTGTTTTCGCTTTTTGGCATTTTTGACATTTTCGGATGTACTCAGTTATATCTCGAGTCAAACCTTTCCAGAAATAATGTCTTTTGACCAGTGTGACCTCCTTGTATGGGATCGACATGGTATGTAGACATAATAGCTTATTTTTCTTCTTTATTTTTTATTACGGTCATTACGGGTCGAGTAGCGCTACTCTTATTGATTTCAATATTTTAGTGACCATTTTTATAAAATTATCAATTGAAACGTGTTCAAAGATATATTCCCACGGTGCCACTTTGAGTTGGCTGATTTTATGTATATCGGCCTGCAATTCAAGCCTTTGGAAAAATAGGCATAAATCAACAGTTCCATTAGTATATAAATCGCTAACATCATATCTCGCAGTAATTTGTTTACCATGTTTAAGAAAACATAGCATATTTTTAACTTTCAAGGTTACTATTTTGCGTACTTCGTCATTATTGATGAATCGGTATACGCTGGGCTTTGAAGCTTTTTCTAGATATTGCCTGGGCAATTCTACTTTTTCTTTTCCTGCCCAGGATTTTCGTCTACTTGTCTGTTTTGTAGTGACTTTTAATATATTTGCTGTTATGTTTTTTAATTCCTTTATTGTTATTCGTGACAGTGCATCTGCCACGAAATTGTCCTTAACCTTTAGATACTCTACTGTAAAATTATATTTCTCTAGTTCAAGCTTCATACGCGTTAATTTTGGAACTGGGGTTAGCCATTGAAAATAAGTATGTAAGTGGTCTGTGATATGTTTTGATATAAACGTATGGTCTGAAATGTGTTATTGCCCAATGAATTGCTGCTAGTTCCTGTTCAGTTGTACTCTTGTTACTTTCGCCCTTGGTGAATGATCTGGATGCGTATGCAACTGGAAGTTGGAGCCTGTTGTTATGATTTTTAGTCAAAACCGCTCCACACGCTTGCTTACTCGCATCCGTTATTACACAATTATTTTGTGAAGTCTGGGTATTGTAACAGAGTTGGTTTAATAAGTTGATTTTTTAAATGTAAGAATGCATTTTGGCAATCATCTGTCCATTTAAATGGAACACTCTTTTTACATAATCTAGTTATGTGCCGTGAAAAGTCGGCGAAGTTTTTGATAAATCGTCTATAATAATTAAAAAATGCAACGAAACGTCTAGCGCTATCCGCGTCATGTGGAACTGGGTAATTTTTAATGACGTCGAATTTCTTGTCATCTGGTAAGATTCCTTTATCTGTGCATTTGTGTCCCAAAAATGTGATTTCATGCATAAAAAATGAGCATTTTTCAGGATTTAGCTTTAAGTTGTATTTCCTACATTTTTCAAAAACATCAGTTAAGTTCTTAACCATATGTTTTTCGGAACAACCAATTACTATTAGGTCATCCATATAAAGTAATGCTTGTGATGGATCCAGTCCAGAAAATGCTATAGTCATCATTCTTTGAAGTGAATTCGGTGCTATCTTGTAACTAAATGGTAATCGCGTGAAACGATAAGAAACATTGCTCGTTGAAAAAGAATCCCTTGAATTATTTTCGAGTTCAATTTGATGGAAACCTGACATTAAGTCAAGACATGAAAAATATTTTGCTCGACCTAGTTGATCTAAAATGTCATCAATTCTAGGTAATGGGAATTTATCAGCTAGAAGCTTTTTATTAATCTGACTATAGTCAATTACTAAGCGCCATTTTTTCTTAGTAGATTCAGAATGAGATTTCTTTGGTACTAATAAAAGTGGGCTATTATATTCTGACACAGATGGTTTGACTATTTTGTCGTCAATTAGTTTTTGTACCTGGGCTTGAATTTCTTCTTTTTGGCTGTGAGGACTTCTAAAATTTTTTATGTAGACTGGCTCATCGTCTTTTAATCTTAGCTTTTGCTTATAAAAATTATTCGTTGAAATGGAAACTCGTTGAAACTCGTCGAAAAAAAACCCAAAGGAATTTTAGCTCCACCGTTTATCCATAGATTTGACTGAAGAATACCTTAAACGACGCCTAATTAATGCGTCTATCTATAACTAAAATGTTGGCCAAGAATCATTTTTTTTTCGACTTTTCCCGAGTTTTTAAAGTCAAAATTTCGAGAAAAATAATACCAAAAAATGATGAAATTTCAATTTGAAAGCTTAATATCTTTTAGGCGTTAAGCTGCAGATACAAGGGGTCTGGGTCGGATTTATAGCTGCACTTGTCAGCTTTTCAGAACTGCAAAGTTATGTACTACCACTGAAAAAAACAACATTAAAAAAATACCAGATTTAAAAAATTTTTTTTTTAAAACTACACAATAAAAAAAAACCATAATTCGTTAAACATTTTTAAACCCCGAAATCTATAAGAAAAAGTTATTTTGGGCCACAGCCTAGTTCTACTGTTGACTAGTGTTATAAGACAACCTTCTGAAATCTAATTGGCATTTGATTTTTTTTATAAAGACAATGCCTATTATTTCATCACATGGTATTGCAAACTGTAAATCTACTATATGAAAACTGTGTGGGATTATATATTTATTTGTCTGTATCTCGATAGAGGTTAATCCTTTGGATTGTATTAATCCTTGGTTTATTCCTTGAATATTGATTCCGTTATCGAATTGAATGTCTTGAAATACATCGGAATTTTCTTTTAGAATTTAAATATCTGCACCAGTTTCTATTAGAAAGATTAGTTTTTTTTTCCTGTTGTTATACGATACGAATATATTTAGGCTAAGATTGATTGTATGGACCTTGTTGTTTTTTATTGTTGTGTATCTAAAGGTTGTTGGGAGTTTCCCGAAGTATTCTTCTACTCTAACATTATTACGGTTGTCGTTATTGTTTCTGTTTGAGTTATTGGATTTACTTCTGTTTGAGCTATAGTGGTTGTTTCTGCTAGAATTTCCGCGACCTCTGTAGCTATTATTGTTCTGATTGTTGTAGTTATTGTTCCTATTATAAGTATAATTGTTAATATATCGAGCATTTCCTCTACCTCGGTAATTACCTCTATAGTTACAGTACAGTACAAAACAGTACTGTACTAGTACGAATGTATGTGCTAATAGCTGAATCTATTGTGGCGCAAGTTCCTGCTTCTAGTAATAATACTTTGATACTTTCATGCTCTGTTTTTTTTTTTTATCATGGGATCTATTGCCTCTCTAGTGCTTAGTTTATCTGAATGGTCTGCTGGGATTCCCTCGTCGATTAACGAAGCTTCAACTTGGTTTCGTAAATTATCAACTTCACTTGTGAATTGTGTGGCCGTTTTACCTTTCTCTTGTACTGTAGCTAATTTGGCCTTCACATTTTGCGATGTTCCGCCTACAATAATAGTCTGCAATTTATTTATAATTGAATCTATTGAAGTTTCAACTTTTACTTTATATAGTGTTGTGGTGCCTATCACTTTGGATTTAATTACTTCTATAGCAATGGGTTCAAATGGTCCCTTTATCATGTTGATCAGTTTGACTGCTGTAATAAATCTTTGTAGATGGATTTTTTGGTCATCGAATTCTGGCACTGCCGTTGATATCGCTTTAATATACGCTCTTTGCGCGGCTGATGTATCGGCCATAGAGAGTGGTATATACCTGATTGCACTCGAGTTTGTATCTGACTCTTCTGCTAATTCTGGTAATGTTATTACCGCGGGAATCGTAAGATCGTGTAAATCTTTTTCTTCTATCTCTGTATCGGAGTCATCTGCCGATTCGAATTCTTATGGTATTGAATCTGATTTTCCGCCAATTTCGACTGTCAAAGGGTATTTAAGATTGTCGGTATCGATATATCTCCTGTTGAATGATATTAAGTTTGATCGAAATTTCACCAATAATTTGGTGATTTAGACCAGTGTGATCGATTTATTATACCCGTACTCAAAAAAGAGTTAAGGGGTATATTAGATTTGTGGTAAAAGCGGATGTGTGTAACGCAGAGAAGGAAACGTTTCTGACCCCATAAAGTATATAGTATATTCTTGATCAGCATCAATAGCCGAGTCGATAGAGCCATGTCTGTCTGTCCGTCTGCTCGTCTTGTTTGACGCCTGGATCTCAGAGACTGGGCAGCTAGGGCAGCCAAATATGGTTTCCAGACTCATGTGATATCACACTGATACAAGTGTATTTCGCAAAGGACGAAAATCTGTGGCAGGCACAATTTTAAATAATTACGATAAGATCTACAGTATCGTAGAGAATGGCCATATCTACCGGATTGCCGAATCTGAATCAGATCGGCCAGAATGAAGAAATTAATTTTATATTGGTTCCCCCGGCCCCTCCAGCAATAGACACGCTACTCTATCTCTTTCTCGCTCGCACACTCTGCCGCGATCAGTGCGCGAGGAATCTCTAGCGGAGGAGATGTAGAATATAAATGCTACATCTATAATCTACATGTTAGATGTAAAATATACATTGTAGATGTAGATATCAGATGTAGCAAAAAATGTAAAATGTAATTTTTTTTCTTAATTCTAAAATTCTAAAAAATTATTGCCCAAAAATGTATATACTGACTGAGTACGGGTATGAGTAGACCCGCGTCCCCAGAAGCGACTCACACGTTCCTTCTCGTTTTTTTTCTATTGTCATGTACTAAAATTCTTGCCTCATTAAAAGATTCTACAAGTATTTTAGCCTGTTTATTTATTGTTCCTGACTGTATCGTCCTATTTTGGCTTATACATTTGTATGATTTTTCAAAAGTATTTTTTAATTTAATGATTTGGGCACTCAATTGTTCCCATTCCATTCTTAATTAGTACATCTCATCTCTATTATCCTGATCGTCTATACACCGTATTTTTTGGCTGTAGAATCTGCCTGATTTAGGGATGTTTTCGAATCTCGAAAAAACTCTGCAATTTGGAATTGTACTTAATATTTTGGATTTTGTCAACAATGTGTTAAACATTGGAAAAAAATCCAAATTATATTTTTCCATATATTCTACTGCTAATTCATAAATAATGATTGCTGACATGTGAGATTTCAAAATTTCTTGGACTCTTTTTATAAATTGCGGGTCCCTATTTAATGTTTCCCTAATAGCGGATTGTATAAATTGTGTGGTATTATAAACCTTTATTAAGTATAGTCGTTGTATTTTTTGTTTGTTATTTCATTTCTAGATCATGTCCAGATCGTTGGCCTTACTTAAATATTTCTTTTTCAAGGAATTTTTTGTGTAACTTATATATTTTGAAAAACAGATTAGCGCACATGATTACACTAGTCAACACTAGAATTATGCTGTGGCCCAAAATAACATTTTCTTATAGATTTCGGGTATTACAATTTTTTAACGAATTATGGTTTTTTATGGTCTCATTTTTTTTAAAGAATTTTTACAATCTGCTATTTTTTTCATGGTTTTTTTCAGAGGTAGTGCTTCTATTTTTCACATAACTTAAGTATCTTATATCTGCTTGCATAAAACTTTGCAGTTCTAAAATGCTGACAAATGCAGCCATAAATCCGACCCAGACCCTTTGTCTCTGCAGCATAACGCCTAAAAGATATTAAGCTTTCAAATTGAAATTTCATCATTTTTTGGTATTATTTTTCTCGAAATTTTGACTTTAAAAACTAGGGAAAAGTCGAAGGAAAAATAATTCTTGGCCAATATTTTGGGTCTTAGACAGACAAATTTATACCAGATTTTAAAAATTTCATACAAAAAATAATAAAGTACTACAAAAATTGTTAAATCCCGAAATCTATCAGAAAAAGTAAATTTGGTTCACAGCCTAAATAAAAAGTTAAATTTTGTCGAGTAGTGTTATTAATAGAGTGTTAGTCAATCCCAAATCGGCGTTTCCTGATTCTACCTTATTAATTACATTTGCAGTGGAGTCCACTGTCTTCGTATCTATTAAACCCATATCGAGTTTACTTATGCCATTGTCGTAAATATGAAATTTTGTAATAAAATCATTAAGTGATTTTTTCATTAAGTTTTCCTATATTTGTTGCCTGCCTATTCGTTCGTATGGCTTTACAGGCCAAACTTCTTGGCGGTCGACTCAATTGTCGTGGGGCCTTAAAATTATTTAATATTATTTATTATATAGTGCTGGGTGCTCTTGGCAGCACTGTCGGTCAGGGGTTTGGTCTTCTGGGGTCATTCCAACGCCGGCATGAGCGGCGGTCTGCCTCTCATGCATTTGTATTTCAACTTCCTTGTAGTCCAACGTGGGCATAAGCAGCGGTCTGTCTCTCATGCATTTGCTTCTGTTGATGTTGCTGGTTGCACGTGCCTGCAAGTGTACAGACAATGGGAACTGTACATAGGGCCTTCAAAATCCGGTGGGCATCGGCGTGGGCGTGATCGCTGATCGCGCACTCGATGGGAATTGGCTTGTGGAATTGGCTTAGCTTCGTGTGGGACTGACCATATAGTCTCGCACACTAACTGAGTCGTCGGACATCCTCTTTCTTTTCTAAGAGTTTTCCTTGACATCATAACGTAGAATTCTCAAACACGCGTCCGTTTCACATAACTGTTGTTTTTCCAACACTATTCTCAACTTTTTTGGTGCCTCGCATTCCGCGGACACACACTCTTCTGAAGAGTGAAGGCCTTTAATCTAATCTTATTTGCTTCCAACACTCAATTTTTTTTGCCACAATTAGTCAGGAACGTGGCCAACAACTTTATTTTATATATGCACTTGTTCTTTAACGTGTCACGGTCGCCATGTAGAGCGTAACCTCGGTATTTATATTATCGAAAAAAGTAAGATCCGTTCTCTTTTGAGGATCTTTATTGAATGTTTTAACAGTACAAATATTAAAGTCTACTTAGCTGAAGGCAGCGCTGCCAGGAACGCCGGCAGCTGAGCGGCAGCCTTGTGTTTGTATATAACAACGTATATATTCTCAGCACTGCTGATAGCGGGGAACGCGAGGGGATCGTATGCGCGTGGAATGTATGTGTCGTCAAGCTATGGGTATGCTGACGATACATTTATGTCGCTCGAAGAACAACTTGGGCGATCGTATTATGTTTCGCTCAAGTTGTGTCTGGGACTTAGTTTACGTAACTGCACCAAAGTTGTATATTCTTTAAGTACCGTTGTTAAAATGGGTACTAACTATATGAGCATACTACAACATATATGGATCGCGATTCGTTTTTATATATGCGACGAGAGAAAAGTGCGAGAGATTGCAAAGGCATGCAAGTGCTAGACCATATCATGACCATTGCGAAGGCATGTTAGGCCCGACGGACCGAATTGCCCTACGCGATGCTATGAAATAAAGAGCGAGAGCGTGATTTCGAAAAAAGATAGAAAGAAATGTGCGAGACGAAGAGACGAAAGAACGGTTGAAACGGCGGGTTGAGGGGCGGGAGTAGGTACATGTTGATTACAATTAGGTACAGTGGGCAGTGCAAACAACGAACAAATAAGACGAATTACTTTAATGCTGCACCACTGACTTAAAATACTAAATAATACTCGGCTGGGAGACCAAACAAAAGTAAATCACATTTTTTTTTGTGAAAGTGAAAACCGGAGCCTTTCTCATAATCTTTATGCTAGGCGATTAGCGATTCATATCACCGTATGGGCCATAAAACATGTTTGTGGTAAGTATATCTAACAGTAGTTGATCAGTAGACGGATCTGAAATTTCCGGGGAAATTACACAGTCTATTTCCTTATGTACAGTGTAACCAAATTAGAACGTGTGAATGAGATAATCCTCGTTTTTGCCTTTCAATTGAATAATCCAACATTTTGCTTGACTGAATAGACTCATTAAAATCTTAAATTTTTGTTTGATGAATAATACTGTCAATTATTCATTGTGCTGAATATGTAATACGTCCAGCTTTCCACCTATGCGACTGGCTATTGCCGAATTGAGGTTATGGTAACCGCAAGGTGCTTCTACGAGATTGGTGAGAGCGCGATTTATGTCCATGCCACCCATGAAGTATATTTGTAAAAATGTATGCTTCGGTTGGCATTGGCAGCAATGAGCCTACTTTGTGGTACACTTGCCCATTAATTTTAATGTTGACCATTTTCCTCAGTACATATTGCTGACTATTTCTGTTGCTCCGAACTTTTCAATAGTTCCGGTGGTTTTTCATTTGATGTAGTTGAACTTTTCCTGATGCGTTCGACATTCTTTGCCTATGTAGCGGTGCCCACATCTCCGTTTCAATTTTCTTTGTTCATTTCGTACCTCTTCTGATTAAGGTTCATGCAATTGCGGCATGCCCTCACGCACATTTTCGGTAGCTTCTTCGCTTCGTTCAACTGTTCTTTCTATTATGTCGCATTACTTTTGCATGATTTGTTCGACGGTGCAACTGGGCCCCGTTGGGTCTTGCTGGCATTTTTATACCCGTACTCAAAAAAGATGCAAGGGGTATATTGTATTTGTGGTAAAAGTGGATGTGTGCAACGCAGAGAAGAAAACGTTTCCGACCCAATATTCTTGATAGGCATCAATAGCCGAGTCGGCATATGGGACACAGATAATATTTGCTCCGGTATCTAGTAAACCGAGCTCTTGAAAATCTAGAAAGGAAACTTTAGCGTAAAGTCGCCCATCTTCTTTGCAATCTAAAATTGACGATATACGCAATTTTCTGGTATTTTTCACCTCGTTCCAAACCTTCAGCGCTCTCTGAGTAGATAATTTTTTCTTTTCTGAATTCTTAAATATTCATTCTCGCGTTGTTTCGTAATCTTTAAGCCTTTCATGATATGGCCTAACATGACGCTGACATCCCTGAATACGACTTTGAATTTTATTCGTTTCGAACTTTTTCCTATCTGGTATTGAAATTGTCACGTCCGGTGAAAGTTGTTGTTCTTTCTGCTGGTTGTGGCTTTAATTCTGCCTCTTTTGGAACGACCACCTGCTCCAAACGAGTACTATTCTGATCTACTTCGGGGCCATACGACAATCTTGATCGAATGAACCCTTCTTCGGGTTTTCCGACTTTCGACTAAGACAAACTGCACACTGCGGCTTATAAACGTTCTTCTGACCACATCCATAGCAGAAAATTGTTCTTACTTGAGCACACATGTCCCAACAATGTCCTTCTGTACAGATCCAACATTTTAATATACGCTTTGCCAACTGCACAGCATCTATTTTTTTTCAAAATGCTCTTGTTCCATTTCCAGTTCTGATACTTTTTTCTGCTTCCCAATCTATCAAAATCTTGTTCTGAGACTTAAATCCGCTTGAACTGCGATCAAATTTTCTCTCATGCGACACATCTTTCTTAATTGACCCACGGATGTGTGCGTACTTGTGCGAAGCGGACGATTTTCGAGACGAAAACCTTTTAACCTGTAAAATTACAAGTCTCGCTTCACTGGTTTATTTTCACTTTTCCTTTTCACTCACTTTGCAGGTTTTAGTTACTTTACACTTTATTTTTTGTCCGGTTGTACATGTTGAACGTGCCTATTCGTTTACATGTCTTCTTTTGATGTAATTGCGAATTTCTTTTAATCAACCCTAAATTTTCAATAATTCACTAATTGCTGCTGCTTCGCCTTCTTCTGCTTGTCTCCGGTATTCCGTTTTTAAAAACGTTCTGCTCCGGTCGTTAACCTTGCTCTCCCGCTAATGACGATCGAACAGACTCAGACTGCGCATATGTAACGTTGCTGCGCTGCTGGTCTGCCAAAGAAAGCTGTATCGGATCCGATCTTGCCACAAAAGATTTTTTAAAATACCCAGATTTTAAATGGATTTTGGGACAGTTGAAAATAGTAGACGGAAAAGGACATGTAATCGTAGGAAAACTTAGAAATTCCATTATGTACAATAACCTTAGAATAGATTTGAACTTATTCGTCATTCCATCATTGAACAAAAGGGTTATATTGGGAATAGACTTTTGGAAAGAATTTAATTTGGTTCCAAATGTAGTCGCTAGTCTCGAAACAGACACTCATTACAAATGAGGCGAGTCAAGAACATAAATATCCATTGACAATGCAGCAACAACATCAGCTAGAGTCAGTAGTAAAATTGTTTCCAAATTTTGAAGTTCAAGGCCTAAGAAGAACATCTTTACTAGAACACGATATTGATATCGGTGGGGGTAAACTAGTCAAACAGCCATTTTATCAAGTCTCACCGGCTGTAGAAAAACTTGTATATCAAGAAGTTAATCGCATGTTAGCTATGGACGTCATTGAAGTCTCTTCAAGTCCGTGGAGTTCTCCAATGCGCATGGTCATAAAACCAGGCAATGTAAGGCTTTGTTTGGATGCAGTTACTGAAAAGGACGCATATCCATTACCTAATATTGAGCGAATATTTTCGAGAATGCCCAAGGCAAATATAATTACAAAGTTGGACCTGAAAGATGCCTTTTGGCAGATTAAGTTGTCAAAAGCAGCACGTCCGATTACGGCTTTTACTATTCCGGGACGTCCTCTTTATCAATTTAAAGTTATGCCTCTTGGGTTGTGCAACGCACCACAGACATGTGCAAATTAATGGATGAGCTAATTCCACCAGATTTAAAACATTTGGTTATCTTGACGATTTGGTTGTAGTATCAGATACATTTGATTCTCATTTGGAGGTACTCAAGCGGATTTCAGGACATATTTCGTCGAGCTAGGCATTATGACGTTAAAGGATGTAAAATAACTGTTTCACCATAACTCTGGCTACTCAAACTAGATATTTGGGATACGTGATTGGAAGTGGAGGTATTGCCACAGATTTGGGGAAAATCGAAGCTATTATGTCATGGCCAGGGCCAAAAACATTACGACAAATCCTCTTTCTCGGACTTGCTGGATGGTATCGAAGATTTATTACAGTTTAACCAAGGAGGTGATCTCAAGAGCTCATGACTGTGTTGTAGCAGCTCATGGAGGAATGGGGAAAACTTTGGATTTGATTAGGAGACAGTTTTTATTGGCCAGGAATGGTACAACAAATTCGTGATTATGTTCGAAATTGCAAAGTGTGCAAAACAACCAAAACACCGAGCATAATTCTGCGACCACCAATGGAAAAGCAGGCAGAATCTACTAGACCATTTCAGAGACTCTATATAGATTTGTTAGGACCATACCCCAGAAGCAAAAGTGGATTTATATGTTTACTTATAGTATTGGATCACTTTTCCAAGTTCCATTGGTTATGTCCACTACGAAAATTTACCACTTCTAGTATTATTTCGTATTTGAAAATTGAGATTTTCTTTGCGTATGGCGTACCAGAAATTGTGATAAGTGATAATGGAGTACAATTCAGAGCAAAAGAGTTTGAAAGTTTTCTGAAATCATTACCCCAAGCAAACGCATCTGAACGCGTAAACAGGTCTATCATTTCGGCGATTCGAGCATATTTGAAAGAAAATCAGAGAGATTGGGACAAGAATGTGGCTGCAATTAGTTGGCATGGAAATGATAACACATGGATCCGAATATGAACTATTACGAAAATTAAATCTTTTAGAAGAGTCCGTACATCCTCTTAAGAGAAAAGATAAATTGTCTTTATTAAGAACCGGGATTAAGAGAAATATTACAAACGCTTATGAAAAACAGGCAAAGCGGTATAACCTACGTGCTAAGGAAGTAAGTTATCATGTAGGACAAGAAGTTTTTAGAAGAAACTTTGTACAAAGTAATTTTGAGAAAAATATCGCAAGCAAATTGTGTCCATCATTTGTTAAAGCTCGAGTGCGAGAAAAGGGTGGAAATTCTACTTATGTCTTAGAAGACTTAAAAGGCAATTTAATAGGAAAGGTGCATGCGCAAGACATAAGGCAGTAACAGATTTCAGGCTAATCTGCCCTATGTAAAACATGGCTGATTATCCTGTGATTCGCTGAGCATGGTTCTCAGAAAAAGAGAAAACATTAAGGAATGAAATCGCATATCTCAGGTATTCCTACTTTGGTGTTATTGAATATGAGCGGCTGCTGGCGCCGTGACTATTCCAACAGAGTTCAAATCTAGCAGCCGGAGTACCTAGTCGAACAGTGGAAGGGGAGTTCAATTCCAGCAGACTCAGAAGAATCGGATCGAGGAGCATCGTGGCATGGAGCGACGGCGCCGGACACGGGGGGCGAGCATGCAGGAAAGATAGGTGTTAGACTAAAATTCGAGGAAAATTAGAGCTAAACACTTCAAATGTGTGAGCTAAAAATGCAAAGATAGCTAAGAAGTAGTACTAATTACGGGAAAGGTATGTTAGTATTAGTGATTTAAGAAGAGGAAGGGAATTAGTAGTGGATATTATATGGTATAGGGAATTGAAGTCAGAGCATGGTTCGAGCAAGGAATAATTTGATCTACAAAGCGGAAGGAACAAAGGAGTAAAGTTCTAGTAGATCTAATAGGAATCGTAAAGTTTATGCGGCTCAAGGGCTCTCACACCTGCGACCCAGTTAAGGCCACGCAGAGCGAAAAGTAAAAAGTTTTTCTGGACTCATTCTATACGGTCCTGGTGTAATTTGTATTGAGGGAACAATACGCAATCGGACGAGCAAGCGAGATGTAGAGAGTCTTCGTTATATGGGGGTCGTCAAATTCCTTTGACCACCTCTTCATAAACCCAAGCACGCCCATGGCCTTATTTACCATGGTACAAATGTGTTCGGAAAATTTTAACTTTGGGTCTAATTTAACACCAAGGTAATTCTCTCAAAAGAACCACCGCAGTGGGTGTAAGAAGCCAAAAAGGGGCTGGAACGATGAAATGTCATTACTATGCATATCGAGGCATTTAGGCGTAACATATATGCACAACACCATGACTGAAAGTTATTAAGATCGGAACGCAAGCGAGAGTGAAATCAAATGAAATGTCCTTATACTGGACACAGAGTTTAACATAATCCGCATACATTAGTACTGGAACGTTTGTTAATACTGAAGGCAGATGGCTGCCCTGTGGTACTCCAGAAGTAACCTTATCAGGTGAAGAGAAGGAGTTTTTGAAGAAGACTCTTTGAGACCTAGAACGAAGGTAGCTAGAAATCCATCTCAAAAGATTAGGCGGAAACCCTTAAAGGTCAAGTTTTTGTGCTAAAAGGGAATGGTTTACAGAATCGAATGCTTTACTGAAATCAGTGTAAATGACATCCGTCTGCATGTTACCTTGAAAGCTTTTAATGATAAAAGAGGTAAACTCTAATATATTTGTGGTTGTTGATCGTCGCCTTATAAATCCGTGCTGGGACGGAGTTATAAGTGATTTGCATAGATGTTGCAAATGCGGGGTTAAAATTTGTTCAAATATTTTAGGAATAGCGGATAACTTAGATATACCTCGATAATTATTTGCATCAGACCTCCTACCTTTCTTATGGAGCGGAATCATAAAAGATTGCTTCCAGATGGGGGGGAAGCGTGAAGAGTTAATGGATAGGGTGAATAGTTTAAGCAAGGGTCCACACAGAGCGTCGGCACAGTACCTAAGTACACAGCCGGGAACTCCGTCGGGACCTGGTGAAAACACCGGCTTAACTAGTCGAAGATCATGAAGCAGTCAGCTTTCATTTAACAAGAGGCTGAATATGCTATACCTCATTGTTAAACAGTATGGATACGGCTGACCAGAGTAGCTTTCATGAGAATAGGTTGTTTTGGAAAAACTTGGCAAAAAGATTGGCAATTGCCCCATTATTATTTGCTGACATATTGAGAAATGATAGCGAGGATGGATGTTCGGACATTCTACGCTTACTATTTACTTAGCTGTAAAACTGTTTAGGGTCCTGTGAAAATCGTATCCCGCGTTGAGATAAGCAAACACTCCGGCCAAAACTTGGCGGAACAAATGGTGTCAAATTGAGTCGGAGAGACGCTCATCTTAATGGAGGATATCTCCATGGCGTAAGAAAAGTTAACATTTTTCTTCTTTCAGTAAACGGCTTTTATTTTGCTTTGTATAAAATCGGTTACATCATTGGATATGAGGTCAGGGTCTAGCCGCTTTGGTGGGACTCCCACCAGTGGTTTGTTTATTAATAAAATAAGATTGTAAGATTGATTTTTATGTTAGTTAGTAGGAGAATTAATTTAAAGATAAGAAAAATATAAAAACACCGGCTGTTTAAGCAAAATAAAAGGAAAATTCGGAGCGTAAAACAAAAACACGTCTGGTCCCTACGAAGGAGAACGAACGAATTTTTTTTCGTATGGTATGGTTTTATTTTCAGTCATGAACTTTTTCGCAGCATCTATTCTCAACAAAATAATCTACTAATAAATAAAAGCATCTAAGCACCTGCTCTGCACATAGGTCTGATTGCTATTTGTTTTGAACTTTTATTTTCCTCGAATTAAAAAAAATAAAAGACATTATGGAATTTGCTGTCGTCTGCGCCAAAAAAACCTGCAAGAAGCAGATCACCCACGACCAGCCCAATATCCCTTGCTGGCTTTGCGAAAGCGTATTGCACGCAAAATGTGTAGGGATCTCGGGCCGTGTAGGAGATGCCATTTCCCAAAATAATGGCCTGCAATATAGTTGTGAGGAATGGCTTTAAACAGCAATATGATCGGCTCTTGGCCATCCGTCACTTCGGAGAGTATGCAGGTAGACATGTCTGTAGCGTCCGTGTCCGTCGAGTCCGCAACCAACTCTTTGACTATCCCATCAGTTTCGCTCCCACCAGCTAATAGATGTCGAGGACCACCGGATGCTGGCATCACAGTACTAGGCCTGTGGTGCCAAAACCACTGGTGGGAGTCCCACCAAAGCGACAAATTTTGTCTTGCGGCTAGACCCTGACCTCATATCCAATGATGTAAAGCAAAATAAAAGCCGTTTGCTTAAAGAAGGAAAATTTTAACTATCTTTCGCCATGGAGATATCCTCCTTTAAGATAAGCGTCTCCCCGACTCAATTTGACACCATATGATCCGCCAAGTTTTGGCCGCAGTATTTGCTCGTCAAATAGTTTAAGGTTAAGAAAAAGAATAGGCCCCCCATAACTCTTCCTAGTAGTCAGACCAGTGCTCCATCTTTATCCTCATCTTCCACCTCAACTTCTACCCATCCAAAAAACTAACTTCCTCTCTTTTAGTTACCTACCAGAATGCTAGAGGCTTGCGTAGTAAGCTCAGCACTCTTTTTCTTGAGAGTCTCGCATTCTCGTCCCATGTTATTGTGTTTACCGAAACCTGGTTAAAGCCAGAAATTCTTAGTTCCGAAGTTTTGGCAAGTCAGTACACAATTAATTTTTAGAAATGACCGTTCGTCTCGACGTGGAGGTGGGGTCCTCATTGCAGTGGACTTCCGTCGGAACATTTCATAGTCCAGGTTCAACAAGACCTGGAATTCCTGTGCGTAAAACTGATTCTCCCAGGCTTTTCCATTTTCATTACTTGCTCGTATATTCCACCTTCCTCGAATATCTTAATATACGAGCATCACCGGTCTGCTTTAAAAACTGTTCTTCCTCGCTATCAGATAAAGATCATATGATAGTTATTGGGTATTTCAATTTGCCAGGTATTGTTTGGTCTCCTCATTAGGGATTTTGATGGGTCCACTCTGTACTTGTGCATTACGTTATGAAAGGCACAAACATTTTTTAAAATGTACTTGACACATTTTTTGATTCTTGTGTCCCACTATCATCTCCGGTTAGATATGGGAAGCCTCCTTAGTTTACCAAAGAGTTATCCAGTGTAAAAAACTTAAAATCAAGGCTATAACAAATTTCGAGAAGTTTGTTCTCTCTCTTCTCTTTCTCACTATGTAATAGCTCGGTCAAATTTCTCCGTTCTTAACGCTCAATGCTATAAAAAGTACCTATCTCGATGCAGGATACGATTTTCACAGGACCCTAAACAGTTTTATAGCTAGTAATAGTAAGCGTAGAACGTCCGCACATCCATCCTAGCTATCATTTCTAAATATGTCAGCAAATAATAATGGGGCAATTGCCGATCTTTTTGCCAAATTTTTCGAAACAACCTATTCTCATGAAAGCTACTCTGGTCAGCCGAGTCCATACAGTTTACCAAGGTCGGATGGCATCTTCAGCACCTTGTTAAATGAAAGCTCACTGCTTCATGATCTTCGGCCAGTTAAGCCGGTGTTTTCACCAGGTCCTGACGAAGGTCCAGGCTGTGTACTCAGGTACTGTGCCGACGCTCTGTGTGGACCCTTATATCACTTATATCTCAATCCCAGCACGGATTTATAAGGATTTATAATGGTTCTGTAAACCATTCCCTTTTAGCACAAAAACTTGACCTTTAAGGGTTTCCGCCTAATCTTTTGAGATGGATTTCTAGCTACCTTCGTTCTAGGTCTCAAAGAGTCTTCTTCAAAAACTCCTTCTCTTCACCTGTTAAGGTTACTTCTAGAGTACCACAGGGTTGCTCCTACTATTCACACTCTTTATTAATAATCTGCCTTCAGTATTTACAAACGCTCGTGTACCCATGTATGCGGATGATGTTAAACTTTCGTGTCCAGTATAAGGACATTTCATTTCACTCTCGCTTGCAATCCGTTCTCAACTTTCAGTCATGGTGTTGTGCAAATATGTTACACCTAAATGCCTCGAAATGCAAAGTAATGACATTTCATCGCTGCAGCCCCTTTTGGCTCCTTATAGCCTCTGCGGTGGTTCTCTTGAGATAATTACCTTGGTTGATGATCTTGGTGTTAAATTAGACCCAAAGTTAAAGTTTTCTGAACACATTTCTACCATGGTAAATAAGGCCATGGGTGTGCTTGGGTTTATAAAGAGGTGGTCAAAGGAATTTGACGACCCCTATATAACGAAGACTACATCTACATCTACATCTCGCTTGTTCGTCCGATTTTAGAGTACGGCTCTTGTGTATGGTGCCCCCAGTACAAAGTACACCAGGACCGTATAGAATCAGTCCAGAAAAACTTTTTACTTTTTGCTCTGCGTGGCCTTAACTGGGATGCAGGTGTAAGACTGCCATCTTACCCTCGTAGATTACTTTTAATAAACCTTCCAACCTTAGTTAGTCGTAGAAAAATGCCTGATCAAGAGTGACGTAGATAGTACTGACTTGTTGAGCCGCATAAACTTTACGATTTCTGTTAGATCTACTAGAAACTTTATTCCTTTGTTCCTTCCGCTTTGTAGATCGAATTATTCCTTGCACCAACTATTGAGGGTCCTATGCTCGGACTTTAATTCTCCCTACCACATAATATCCACTACTAATTCCCTTCCTCTTCTTAAATCACTAATACTAACATACCTTTCCCGTAACTAGTACAATTTCTTAGCTATCTTTGCATTTTTAGCTCTTTGAGTTGTGTTTAGTTCTAATTTTCCTCGAATTTTAGTCTAACACCTATCTTTCCTGCATGCTCGCGATCGGTTCGGTAACACGCGTCGCGCGTCATGCGGCAGCGCCCCTCGGTCGGTTGGGCGGGAGGAGGGCTTCGTCTCTGCGTGGGTTCCGCGCGTAACAGGCTTCGGCTTGGTGTCGCATGGGCGGAGAAGAGACCCATCTGAGTCCTTGAGAATATACCAGCTCAACACTGTAACATATGGGACTGGACCTGCCCCATTTTTGACAATTCGGTGCTTGAAAAGGTTGAGTGAGTCTGCAAAGCTCTCATTCCCAAAGGCTGCTAAAGTTATCGGGTCCGACTTTTATGTCGATGATATGTTGGAGGAAGAGTTAAAGACAATTATGTCTGATGTGGCTCAGGTTCTTCAAACCGCAGGGTTTGATCTGACCAAGTGGCTACCGCACGAAGACGTCTTTCGGTTTCAAATTGACAGTTCAGTCATGGGTCTCCGAGCGACAAAACGGAACATATTATCGGTGACATCAAAGCTGTTTGACCCCCTTGGTTTGTTAAGCCCCTTGGTAATCAAGGGAAAAATCCTACTGCAGGAGCTGTGGCTTAACAAACTAGATTGGGATGAGTCAATTCCAATGAATCTGGAAACATCTTGGAACTTTCTAATAGAATCCTTGGGTCAGCTGGAAAAAATTGCCATACCTCGCTTTGTGCATACTGATCCCATGTCACCGATTCAAGTACATTCCTTTGCCGACGCCTCCATGAGAGCTTATGGAGCATGCGTTTCAAGGTCTCATTTTTCACTGCAAAGTCGAAAGTAGCGCTCAAGACGAAAACGCTTCAAAGGCTTGAATTATGTGCCGCTCACCTTCTCGCAGATCTCTGTCACCGACTCAAATCGCTACTTGAGGTGCCGATTGAGGAGGGATACTTGTAAAGTGTTCGTTTACGTGTTCCGCTTCATCCGAAAATGCAAAGACAAAAGTCTTAAATTTGAAGTCACTCCGTCACCAGTAGAGTACGATGAGGCTTTTCTCAAAATTGTCGAGCTGATCCAAAAAAACGAGTATCAGGAAGAGATCGAAAAGGTTCGTAAAGGCACCAGGTTAGGCCCCAGTCTTCAGCGATTGAATCCCTTCATCATCGAAGAAATGGGGACTTGGTGCTCTTTTTCGTTGTTGCGAGTTGGGGGGCGACTAGTTAACGCTCCTATGTCATGCCAAGTTTCCTCTGCTGTTGACAAAACGGTCGCAGTTTGTGCAGACCTATGTTCGCTATCTGCATCAAACGAATTTTCATGCCGGCCCACGAGCACCTGTGAGCATCTTTAGGCAGCGTGTTTAGATAGTAAACGCTCAGGAGATCTGCAGGGCAATGGTCAGGTCGTGCATTCGCTGCTTTAAATGCAAGCCTCGACTCCAGACCCAAATGATGGGAAATCTACCCGCAGACCGACTCCGTGCTCTCCGTCCATTCGCAGTCTATACGACACTAAAAAATCCTGGTAGGCCTTCTTATAAGTCCTGCATAGCGTTATTTGTCTGTTTTGCGTCCAAGGCGTTTCATCTAGAAATTGTCTCCGATCTAACGACTAACTCCTTCTTATTGGCATTTCAAAGGTTCGTTGGACGTCGAGGATGTCCGCTCCGCGTGAACTGCGACAACGCGACAAATTTCGTCGGAGCAAGTCGCCACTTCGACGAGCTGAGGAGGACGCTAGAGACGGAAGCGGACGCAATTCGAGAGTTCGCAGCGAGAAGCGGCTGCGAGTTCGCCTTCCTGCCACCTCGAGCTCCGCACATGGGCGGACTGTGGGAGGCAGGAGTGAAGTCGGCCAAAAACCTCCTGCTGAGGTCGGTCGGAAGCGCGCTCTTCACTGCCGAGGAGCTGGAGAGCGTGATGGTGGGCATCGAGGCGGTGCTAAACTCGCGTCCTCTGGGATCAATAAGCCCCGACCCAAGCGACGGAGACGCCCAGACTCCCGGGCACCTGCTGACAGGCGGGCCGCTCATCGCACCCCCAGCACCCCGGACCACGGACCAGGAGGGTCTGAGTTGCTTAAGGCGATGGCGGCTTGTCTCGTCAGCCAGGCAAATGTTCTGGCAGCGATGGTCCCGGGAGTATGTGCTGGGCTTGCAAATAAGATGCAAGTGGCACCAGGAGCAGCGCAACGTCGAGGAAGGCGACCTCGTCATCGTCGCAGAGGACAACCTTCCGCCCCAACAGTGGCTCCTCGGAAGGGTCGTCGCAACACACGCCGGGCAGGACGGAAAGGTCAGGGTGGTCGACCTCAGGACGAGCAGCGGAGCGGTCTACAGGAGGCCGATCCATAAATTGGCGCTTCTGCCGATGTGTTGAAGTCTCACAGGCCTTCAATGGGGCCGGTGTCGCGTCGAGACGCAAATGTTTATATTTTGAGAAAATTTTAAGTCTAGTGTAAGATAGTTTAGGGCGAAGCGGGAGCGCAATAAAGCTCTCTCTCGCTCTTGGCGAGAGGCTTAAGAATATTTTATAGCACGAATGAAAAAAGAGTCGATTAATAGCATTGAATTCGAGCGCACGTCCCTTTTTAGTCTCCCTCCGTTTCGTTTTAAATATATAAAATTTGCAGCCACCAAACTCGGGTTCGTTAAAGTTTATTTAGAAATAATATTCTAAAATTTAATGTTTAATTCTTACACCTGGATTTTCTACTTTTATTATGAAAAGTTTAAAAATAAGCCACAACAAATTTAGGATCACTTAAAAATTCCTCAATATAGCCAAATGTCCTTATTTTTATTCATGACTGTATAACCCCCATTATTTGTCATTGTACCTGAATAAAAAATAAAATTAAAAAAAAACTGAATACATTTTTTTGTTTGATATTATATTTTTTGGCCTCCAAAATTCTTGGTTTTAAACACACTCGGCTCTTAATGGGTTAACGGAATATTAAGAAGAGAAAACGAATTCAAGCCCAAATAGAGGCTTTATAGCAATGCGGAAAGGAGCTCTAAATAATATATTTGAAAACATTAAAGAAACACAAAGATATTAAAGAAGGACACTTTGTTATCGTACTAAACGATGACACTATACTATGATAGTAACATATAAAAAATGTATTTCAAAATTTTAAGGATCATACATTGGGAAAAAAATGTCACCAAATGATCGGTATGTTATAACTGAAATTGACAATTGTCAGGTATCTCAAATTCCTTGTGACGGTGTAATCGAAGTGGAGGTTTACGCCGACTGTGTTAGCTTCGGTGGCTGCCAAAAAGAAAAAATAACTGTCTTTTCCAACTTAAAACGAGAAGGAACGTTGTGAGTCGCTTCTGTCGCCGCTTCTTTTAACCCGTACTCAGTATATACATATGTGTGTAAATATGTCTGTGAGGTTATGATTTATATGAAATTATTAAATATTTTATCAGTATACATTTTTTTTCCTACATCTGTCTTCTACATCTACAATGCAGATTCTTCATTTCCTCCACCAGAGGACACTTGTACACTACCCGTGACAAAGTATTTGCGAGCGAGGAAAAGAATGAGTAGAGCCTCAGCACTTTTAGTTTATCTTTATTTATTTAGAGACAAAAGTCGAGCAAGAGTGATGATTACGTTGATATCCTTCAAGACCTTATTGAGAATTCTGAAAAAATTGGAGCCAATATGGTTAAAAATCCATTTCCTGCACTCCCAACTAGACTTTTTTCCGACAAACCTAGGGACGTTAGTGATGAACACGCAGAGAGATTTCACCAATAATTTAAAGCTATGGAAAGACGGTATCAAGGTGTTTGCAATGAGAATACGTTGGGCGACTATTTGTGGACTCTCATAAGGAAATCTGATTCGAATGACAAAGCAAGAAAGCCAAAAACTTAAATTATTAGAAAATTATTAAAAATTAGAAAAAAAAATGTATCATATACGTTTAAAAACTTGTAGCAACATAATAATAAAATAAAAAATAAAAAACTGTCAACAAAATTTAATGCCAAAGGAACACGTCCAGGTCTACAAAATTCAACTCATTTTCCTTTGCTTTGTTCCCAATCGGCAGTTAGGCCCGCAACCTTCCAAAAATTAATTTGTTGTCTATTTTTTTTGGTTTGGTTAACGAGTTTGTTTAGGGCCGCAGCGCGGTTAACAGCGCTCTGTTAGCCCTTCGCTCTCGCGCGGCGTGGACGCGATCCACTCGGCGCTCCATCACGGGCGCTAGCCGTAGGCCGAGCTGGAGAGAACAGTCTCTCGACACCTACGCGCGTTTGCACAACCGTATCATCAACCCTCAACCTTGTACAAACAAATGCACGCCAATTATATTTGACGCCCCCGACTGTTATTTTATTGGGAATCCGGGCTGTGGGAACCACCAACATCCACCCTCCCACAAAACATTGATCCTTCGAGCCGGATCTTCGCCTTCCCTATAAGGAGGAGTCCAATCAGCAAGCATCGGTGGATAACATTCCGAAGATAAGTACGATTTCGTCTTCCCAAATCGCTTCCGAGTGCGATTTGTTTTATTCCCCGCCAAGTTCGAGTTCCGCGATATATGTATATATATTCTTATATACATATCTGTGCATACAGTGATATCCTTCTCTGTGCTTCCTTCTCTTTGGCCAACGCCATATTATCGGCGATTCTGGCCGTTCTCCGTTCCGTCGCCTCCAACTACCAGTGCTACGGTAGTTCTTCCATTCCGTTTTGTCTGGGCATGAGTTGTGAAAAATTAAATATATTCAACAAAATCCAACTGCACCCCAATTCACTAGAACATATGTGCAATCCAATTTTTCAAGAGCGGCTCTATATCGATGGATCCATATTACCAACTATATATGTATGTACATAAAATAACATACAACATACACACAAACATAACATACACACATACAAAAATACCACACTCCGTATTTAAATACCGCGTCCCACACATACATTCCGCTCATATCCACATACATTTAACAATAAAAATCTGCGATTCTGAGCAGTTTACGCGTTCCAGCAATAACTTTGGTCGCCACAATACGTGATATTATCTCCAATTCCGTAACAAATTATCCTCCACCCAGGCACAGCGCATTTCCGCCGCGATTTCGCATTTTTTTGGTGCCAATTGTCGAATTGTATGTCCGTGGGAAATTAGAGGTGACAAAATTTAAGAAAAACTATCGGTATCACAAACACCAAATGGAAGACAAGAAATAAATTCAAGCTGCCGAATTACCCAAAATACATAGTCCCACGTTTGTTCCGCTTCCACTAACAGACGACTGTATTAGGAATTATTATTTTTTTTTGCATATTCCTTCCGATAGTCTCCGCCACACCAGTAGCAGTTAATTTCTGGGCTCCGATCTTCGTGATCGTGTATCCTATCGGCCCTACCACCTCCACGGTATAACAAGGGGAGCAAGAAATCGACCAATTCCGTCCACAATCCATCCGCACTAGATAAGGAAGATTAGTTGCCCACTGCAAAGGTCCGTCAAAAAGGTAAACAGAGGAAAGCTGCACTAACAATATTATTTTTCAAATATTGCCACAGCCAGTGTGACCGTTCCTCTCCTCGGCGTGTATCAATTTGATCCACTCATTGTTTGGGAACCTCGATCCAGAGCGGCCACAAATAATTCGAGTTGGTATTAAAAATTGTTGTCCAACATCGCGCGAGGCCCTTTCCTTTCCATTCCTCCAGCAGTGTGTTTCTTTTGTGTGTTGAAGGGATTTAGTGCCTTCTCGTGTGATGCCCAGCGCAGCCTTAGTTTTTTTTCTGTTCTTTCGCCCATCCGCGGATTCCGCATCCGACTTCGCATCCAACCTCTGCGTGTTTGAGTAGTATGCCCACGGGTGATAAGGACAGCAAAGGGCTTTTGGCTGCGACCTCTCCACGTCGGCTACGCACCTCTTCCGCCTCAGGAACTACCCCCACTCAAAAGATCAAGTCGCCAGTCACTCCCAGAGCAGCCCAGCTGCAAGGACCAAGTCGGTTCTCTTCCCGTCTCCCGTCACTCTCAATGTGCCAGCTCGGATCCAAGACGATCCAACCAGATCTTTCGGTAATAGTCCGGTCAGCTCGAAACCTTCCATCACAATGGCTCAACCCGCCACCACTACTGCACGAGCAAAATTAGCCGCCGCCATTGGCCGGCTGTCTCATTTGGAAGCACGCATCACTTCCGCTCTATGGGGTATTTGAGCAGTGCCTCGCTGACCTCAATGCTCAGCTGGCTCAAACAGCAGTCCATCCGTCTGCACCGCAAACCTACCAGGGCGGCTGCCGACTGCCTCCCTGCAACATCGAGGTCTTCGCAGGTGATTACGTCCGTTGGCCTACTTTTCGAGATTTATTTACTGCAATTTTCCGATGATCCTATTGGGCTTTGAGGTGGCTCAGAGGGGGCCTAGCTGAGGCCACCGGACGGGTCGCAGGTTGCGAATAAGCGGGCATCTTAAAGAGCATCAACTAAGTTGGCTCTGAGGGAGAGTACCGAAATAAGCAGTCCCGGACAGCCAGCGGGTGTTCGCGACGCAGCAACACTGACGATGCGCTTGTGGTGCCGCCTCTCATTAAGTAGCTCACACAATCCCATCCCTACACAACACCTACCCACATCCCAACCCCAACACTCACCTCACACCGGGCCGGACTAAGGTGTCACTCGACCCGTGCCAAGAGTCAGCCTGGCTGGGGGCCCGGTATAAAAACTAGCCCAGTCGTGAACGGAGAGCTCAGGGACTTGGCAGCCCCCTGTTCTAATTATGCCTTACCCGGGTAACGCAGAGCTCTGCCGGGGTGGACCGCTCCCTTTCTCTGCAGCTCGTGGGAATCATATGGATAAATACACAAAATACAAAAACGAAAACAAAAACGAGGAAGGCACTCCCCAAATGCCGGCTGGGAGAAATCCTAAGCGAGAGAAGGCAACGGCCCAAAGGCCTGGCCAAATCCGCTCAGACGCAGGAAAGACCTGCACGGTGAAGGACGCGGGAATGAATCCGGGTGGGTCCCATCCCAAACCTGGGATGGGTGGAAAGCCAACACCCAAAACTGATACCATGGTAGGGCAGCTAAGCAATATTGCGGCTGCTCAACCTTCCGGTGAAGCGGCGGGTGATGACTTACCATCAACCAGCGTCCAAAACAAAAAATATAACTATGCCGAAAAGGAAGGACGCGGGAATGAATCCGGGTGGGTCCCATCCCAAACCTGGGATGGGTGGACAGCCAACACCCAAAACTGATACCATGGTAGGGCAGCTAAGCAATATTGCGGCTGCTCAACCTTCCGGTGAAGCGGCGGGTGATGACTTACCACCAACCAGCGTCCAAACCAAAAGATATAGCTATGCCGAAAAGAGGAGTGCTGGGCACATACTCCGTCGGCAGAACGCCAACTTCAGTGTGGAGCCACAGAAGGTGGCCGCACAACCGAAGAGGCAGCGCTCGCAAGAGACGCCCGGACCTGTCGCGAAGCGCTCCAGAGTGCTTCCAAACGTGTCCTTCGCGCAGATTGCCAAGGAGAGGACGCTGATAGGCGTTCTCGACAAAGGCAGCGCGGAGGGGAAAATACCCAGAAGCCAATGGAAGTGGGTGGAAGCGGCACTGGCCGACCGCTTCTAGAGAAGGATCCCGGGCCACCCCCAGTCTGCAAAGACATGGGATGGTTCCAGAGGATCATCAAAGTGGTAGCCTGCGAGGATGAGCGCTCCGTAAAGCTATACAAAGCTGCGGTGGCGCAAATCGGTGAGGTCTACGCCGGGGCGAAGCTCGTCGCTGTGGACTGGAGCGAGGTGCCCAGTAGACCAAGGGCCCGTATATGGGTACCGGCCACTTTTAAGGAGCCCGAGCGGATCCTCACGATGTTGCAGAGATGCAGCCCCACACTGCCAACCACAGACTGGAAGGTGGTCAAAGTGGAGGCATCGAAAGGCCCCACCAACCAGGCAGTGATAATCCTGAATAAGGAGTCACTAGCCCCGATCGAGGCAGCCAAGGGAGAGCTCAACTTCGGGTTCAGCTCGGTGACCATGAACAACCCAGTTGTCAACAACCCAGTTGAGCAGGACGTTGCCTCGGAGATCGAGGCACCCGAGGTAGACCCGGAGCCGGAGCCGGCCCTGGAGAGCTACTCCTCGGAGACGGAGCTGATGCTCGATTTTGAGGCGCTGTGTCGGGACGAGATCCTCGACGACTCGGACGCCGATATAACCGTGGTGGAGAATGACTCTAATGAAGTCTCTGAGACTTCTGCAGATAAATCTCCACCACTGTAAAGCAGCATCCGCTGCCCTGATACTCCGCTTAGTCGCGAGCGGAGGGGACATAGTCCTAATCCAAGAGCCCTGGGTGGTAGGAGGCAGGGTCTGTGGATTAGCGACGAAGGACTACAAGCTGATTGTAGCCCAAACGGAAGGTAAAATTAGAACCTGCATATTAGCAAGAAAGCACCTAAATATCTTTCTGCTCCACAATTTTAGCAATGGCGACAACACGGCGGCTAGCCTAGAGCTACAAGGGACACGCCTGAACCTGGTGTCGTCCTACATGGCTCATGAGGAAAGCGATCCTCCCAGTGACCTCGTTCGCAAGATTGCCAGCGACAGCGAGAGGTCGGATACAAGCCTACTAATAGGCTGCGATGCCAACGCTCATCACACCCAATGGGGGAGCTCGGATACAAATGTAAGGGGTGAGTCACTTTTCAGCTTCATCCTAAACTCCAACCTAATTATTGGTAATAGGGGTAATGACCCCACTTTTATCATAAAAAACCGTCAAGAGGTTATTGACCTCACTCTATTGTCTCACAAACTGTCAGACATACTGAAAAGTTGGAGAGTCCTAGAGGACCACTCCTTCTCCGAACACAGGTACATCGAGACAATCCTATCGCTCGAAAGCACCATACCCGCTAGCTATATCAATCCAAGAAAAGCCAACTGGGATACGTTTAGTGCAAAAATGGAGGAATTACTCCCTCCCCTAGCCACAAAATGCCCGGACACACAAGACGATCTTAATCGTCTTGTGGACAATTTCACGGAAGCTTGCAACAAGGCCTTCATGGCAGCTTGCCCCTCAACCAAACCAAGAGGGAAAAAGAAACCCCCCTGGTGGTCTAAACATATAGATACCCTCCGGAAAGACTGCAGGACTCTCTTTAACAGAGCCAAAAGCAGCAGCGAGGTAGAGCACTGGGAAAATTACAAAAGTAAGCTAACCCTATACAAAAAAGAAACAAGGAGAGCAAAAATTTTGCTCCGAAATTGAGGCCACGTCAGAAGCCGCAAGGCTACGCAAGATCCTGTCAAAAACATCCCCCTCGGTGGGATATCTCAAGAGAACGGATGGTACGTGGACGAACTCTAGTGAGGACTCCCTACACATTCTACTCGATACTCATTTTCCTGGGTGTACGACCATCGAGCCGGCAGACACCCCAAGTGAAGGCCCTCCGGGCCTCGATGAGGCACATCCTCACAAAACGGAACAGATACTGACAGTGGGAAAAATCCCCCGCGCTTGGCTAAAGGCTAAAATAGTCTTTATCCCCAAAGCAGGGAAACCCTCACACACAACCCCAAAAGACTTCAGACCAATAAGTCTATCGTCCTTCCTTCTTAAAACCTTTGAGAGACTAGTCGAGCTGCAGCTGAGGACAACCATAAATCCTCAGTGGCTGTCAGGCGCTCAACATGCCTACCGAAAAGGGAAATCCACGAAAACGGCACTCCATGAAGTAATCTCGGCGGTGGAGAAATCTCTACACGTCAAAGAATACTCCTTAATTGCTTTCCTAGACATTGAGGGAGCTTTTAACAACGTCATACCGGGAGCCATCACAGAGGCCCTGACTGACCTGGGAGTGGATCGTCACTTGGTGATGCTCATAGATCAATTTCTCACATGCAGGACAGTGACATCATCAATGGGATCGTCCACTCAGTCAAGGTATGTCAACAGAGGCACCCCGCAAGGTGGTGTCCTGTCTCCCCTTCTATGGAACATAGCAGTCAACAAGATTCTGTGTGACCTGGAGGGGGAGGGCTGCAAGGTGGTAGAATACGCGGACGACGTTGCCATTATCTTCTCGGGAAAATTCCCTCAAACACTCTGCGATCTAATGACCGCGAAGCTCGCGCGACTGTCAGAATGGACAAAGTCGCGTGGACTGGGAGTTAATCCCTCTAAAACGGAACTTGTGTTGTTTACAACCAAATACAAAATCCCGTCCCTCAACCCCCCAATACTAAACGGATGCAGGCTCTCCTTCAGCGACAGTGCCAGTTACTTAGGGTTGGTAATTGATAAAAAGCTTAGCTGAAACCTGAGCATCAAGGACAGAGTGAAGAAGGCTACGATAGCCCTCTACACTTGCAAGAAGGCCATTGGGCTAAAATGGGGCATGAACCCAAGAATAGTCCAATGGATCTACCTAGCAATAGTAAGACCAATACAGCTCTACGGAGTCGCAGTGTGGTGGCCTGCCCTATCGAAGGGGTCCATCACTAAACAACTAGGCAAGGTGCAGCGTACTGCAGCCCTAAGCATCAGTGGAGCTCTGAGCACAACACCAACGGATGCGCTAAATGCCATACTATGCCTGCAGAGCCTTGACCTTGCAGGTAAGGAGCAGGCAGAAATGGCAGCAATCCGTCTTAGAGACTCTGACCAATGGGTGTCACATCACACCGGTCATGCGTCCATCCTAAATGGAAACAAAATCGTCCCCACAAAAACGGACTACTGCGTTCCGAGGGAGTATACAGATACCCCCTTTGAAACAATCATCCCTCACAGAAACAACTGGCTTGAGGGACCACCTGGTCCAAAGGGAGCCACTCGAATCTTTACCGATGGCTCAAAGCTGGACAACAAGGTCGGAGGAGGAATCTACTCCGAACAGCTGAACATAAGTTACTCCTTCAGGCTCCCGGATCACTGCAGTGTCTTCCAAGCGGAAGTCATAGCGATCAAGGAAGATCAAGGAAGCGATAAGCATCAGTGGAGCTCTGAGCACAACACCAACGGATGCGCTAAATGCCATACTATGCCTGCAGAGCCTTGACCTTGCAGGTAAGGAGCAGGCAGAAATGGCAGCAATCCGTCTTAGAGACTCTGACCAATGGGTGTCACATCACACCGGTCATGCGTCCATCCTAAATGGAAACAAAATCGTCCTCACAAAAACGGACTACTGCGTTCCGAGGGAGTATACAAGTCCCCCTTTGAAACAATCATCCCTCACAGAAACAACTGGCTTGAGGGACCACCTGGTCCAAAGGGAGCCATTCGAATCTTTACCGATGGCTCAAAGCTGGACAACAAGGTCGGAGGAGGAATCTACTCCGAACAGCTGAACATAAGTTACTCCTTCAGGCTCCCGGATCACTGCAGTGTCTTCCAAGCGGAAGTCATAGCGATCAAGGAAGCTTTGAGCTGTCTTCAGGAACTAACCCCTGAGGCAACTCACATAAATATCTATAGTGATAGCCAAAGCTCGGCTACCGTGGCAAACTGTCGCAAATCTCTTCATGAGATGGCTTATCAGTTCGTCAGCCTAATATGGGTCCCGGGCCACCGGGACATTGAAGGCAACTGCATAGCAGACGAGCTGGCCAGAGCTGGAACAACAATCCCCCTTCTCGTATGCCAATGGCCACCTGCAAGCTCAAAATAAAAGAACACTTTAAACGACTAATAAATGACAGATGGCAAAGTGTGCCACTATGTCGCATAACTCGGCAACCATGGCCTAACATTAATAGGAAGCGCACCAATGAGCTCTGCAAACTCAGTAGGAGTAGGTGCAGCTCAGTCATACGCTCCCTTACGTGACACTGGCTAATAGGCACACATGCAAACAGGCTGGGCGCCCCATATAACGACTTCTGTCGTAGCTGCAGAGATGAGGACGAGGAGGAGACTGTGGAACACCTGTTCTGCTCCTGCCCGGCTCTTAGTAGAAGGAGACTCCAATACTTGGGCGCTCCTTTTCTAGGTGACATTTCGGACATGTCTGCAATCAGTCCCAGAAGGATCGCAGGCTTCATAAGGGCATCCGGATGGGATAATGGATAAAATAGGGTCTCACGAGGGAGAAGGGAACGTAACATGCGGTATCACAACGGGCCGAAACCGGCCTAGGTGTGTCGGGTCTCTGACAACCCCGACAGCCGCCTCAACCTAACCTAACCTAACTGCAATTTACATAAATAATTCTAGGCTGTCTCCGGTAGAGAAGTTGTACCATCTCACCGCGAAGACAAGTGGCGATCCGAAGGCCATAGTTGAGAAGTCCCCGCGCACAAACGATGGTTTCGAGTCGGCATGGTCGGCCCTCCGAAACCGTTATGAAAATAATCGGCTCCTGGTGACCAACCAGATTTTGCCTCGCGTCGAGTCCGAGACCAGTCGAACTTTGAAAGAGTTTCAAAGCACAATGCAAGGGGCCTCACCACCCTTGCTCACTCCAAGGTCTGCACCGACAACTGGGATAGCCTCCTCGTTACTATTTGTGCCTCCAAGTTGCCGAAGTTTACTCGGTCTTTGTGGGAAGCGTCCGTCACAGACAAGAAGGAGGTGCCTCCATGGACGGAAATCGACGCCTTCCTCACTCAGCGCTACATGACGCTAGAGGCCATGGAGAGCGACCCGTTTACTTCCAAAGGCAATCCGACCCCACCATCGTCCTAAGGTTCATTGAATCCGCAGCCCTCCGGAAGCAACTCCAATCCGTTCCGGTCTCATGGTAGTCCCGGGCCAAGGAAGTTTCACTCCTTCCAGACACAAGTGAGTCCGAAGAGAAGAACGTGTGATCTTTGTTCCAAGGAGAACCATCCGATCCGACTGTGTCCGCAATTTCTACAAATGACCATGGATGCACGAACCAGCTGCTTTAAAAAAAGGTAGCTGTGCTTGAACTGTTTCGCTAGAGGTCATCAGCTCTGGGAATGCCAAAGCGCCCACAGTTTCTTTACTTGTGGAGCCCGCCACCACACGCTCCTGCATCGGGGGACTCTAGCTCCCAGCGAGCTGACTTCCACAACAGCGGAGGACCCCGCTTTTCCGTCGCTCCACCCAACGTTCAAAACTATTTTTCTTCGGGAACGAGAGCGGTGCTTCTCGGTACGGCAATAATCAACATCTGCCACCGGGGGACACACTTCCGTGCCCGCGCTCTGATCGACTCTGGCTCCGAGGTGACGTTCATTACGGAACGTCTCTTTAATATCATCCAGTTGCCAATCCGCCCTATTCAGGCCCAGTTTTCAGGCCTAAATCAGACTGTAGCAGCTCAATCCAAGAAGATCGGTGATTTGTCCATTCGCACCCTGATTACGCCGAGCGTACAGTTAAACGCCACGGCCTACGTCCTGCCAGACATAGCCGGCAATCTCCCTTCATATCCGATCCCGCAGAGCGCGTTGCGAGACTTGCCTTTAGCAGAACCTACATTTTATGAGAGCTCACAGATAGATGTTCTGATCGGAGCCGACATCCTTCCGTCCATACTTTTAAGCGGCTCACAGACCGACATCATTCCGCCAATTGTTATCTCAAGCCTGAGAGCACTACCACGAAAGTCCGCGTGGTCCTCAACGCGTCCATCCCTTCAGCGAACGGGACGAGCTTGAATGATCTTCTTCATGTTGGTCCGGTCCTCCAATCCGATTTAGCCGACGACATCCAGTCGCGATTTCCAAAGGCAAGTACTATTGTGCGGCATTTCACGTACGTCGACGACGTCCTAGCCGGGGCCGACTCCATCAAGGAGGCTCAGCTGGATATCCACGAATTGCAGGCCGCCCTCAGCTCCGCAGGTTTTCCACTGCGCAAATGGACGTCCAACCAAAAGGAGATTTTGGACGAGCTTCCGAGTAACCACCACCTGCACACCAATTTTCTGGAAATCGATGCCGAGAGCACGGCAAAGACCCTCGGTGTTCACTGGAAGGCGACGTCAGACGAGTTCTTCTTTGTTCCTCCCGTGTTCACGCTTGAGTTATCCTA
The DNA here is from genome assembly GCA_018150905.1 of Drosophila ambigua. NCBI lineage: Eukaryota > Metazoa > Arthropoda > Insecta > Diptera > Drosophilidae > Drosophila > Drosophila ambigua. The sequence continues at coordinate 657,527 of JAECWS010000098.1, forward strand.
CACCAAGCGAGAAGTTCTTTTCCAAATTGTGAAGCTGTTTGACCCCGCGGGGTGGCTAGCCCCATTCATCGTCCGGTCCAAGATTTTTATGCAGGATATCTGGTTGCAAGAGTGGATGGGACGAATCTCTTCCAAGATCGTTGTACCAACGCTGGCGAGACTTTCTGCAAAGTTACGCATCACTACCCGCGATCAAGATTCCAAGATGGGTATGTTACCAGCCATCGGGTAAGATCGAACATCATGGTTTCTGCGATGCCTCCGAAAAGGCATACGGTGCAGCGATCTACTCGAGCGTCGAGGGTGACCAGCATATCACGGTGCATCTACTGTCGGCGAAAACACGAGTCGCTCCCGTGAAAACCGTTTCGCTTCCTCGACTAGAGCTGTGCGGTGCAGTGCTCCTCTCCGAAATGGCGACGGCTATCCTGCCAAGCATGCCGAAGGAAAGTCATCAATGCTACTACTGGACCAATTCTACTATTGTCCTGGCCTGGTTGAGCAAGCCCGCTTGCCACTGGACTACCTTTGTGGCCAATCGAGTGAGGAAAATAGCTCATACTACCGAAAGCAAGGATTGGGCTCATGTTCGTTCCGAACATAACCCCGCTGACTTAGCCTCTGGTGGCATGGACCATCTCGTTTCCAGCCCACCCGAAGATTTCCTGGAGCGATTCTCACAGCTTGAGAAGGCTCTTCGAGTGCGGGCACCCGCATGTAGGGACCACTTCACTAGTGGGGAAATTAACGAAGCGGAGCGAACTCTTATCCTAGAGGCTCAGCGCCGGGACTTCCCCCAAGAATCTCACTGCCTGACACGCCTCGTTCGCTGCAAATATTGGATCCCGAGAATTCGGAACCTGATGAAGGGCGTGGTGAACTTCTGCAAGGTCTGCATCATCCACAAGAAGAAGCTACAGACCCAACTGATGGGTGATCTCCCGACAGGCCGAACTTCTTTCTCCAGACCGTTTACCCATACCGGTATTGACTATGCAGGTCCTTTCGACATAAGGAACTATACCGGGAGAGCGTGCCTGATCACCAAGTGTTATGTGTGCGTATTTGTATGTTTTTCCACGAAGGCTATTCACTTGGAGGCCACTTCCGACCTGACCACCGAGAAGTTTCTAGCAGCTTTCGCTCGCTTCGTCGCTAGACGAGGTTGTCCGCAGCGTATCCATTCCGACAATGGAAAAACTTTCGTGGGAGCAGCAACTGTACTTTCTCGGGACTTTCTAGAGGCGTTCCAGGATTCGGTGACTGAGGCATATAGCCATCAACGGGTTGCATGGCGTTTCATCCCGCCAGGAACTCCACATATGGGGGCCTGTGGGAAGTCGGCGTAGAGTTTTAAAACGCTCTTCTACAAAGCCACGTCCACCCGGAAATATACCTTTGAGGAGCTCTCGACGCTGCATCCAGATCCTAATGGCTCCACAGCCCCGTGTCAACCACACCTCAGGGAGAAGACGCTCCCGAGTACAAGCTTCCTCCCGCTGCCGAGTCTGCGAAGCGGCTCCGAGCCGTGCTGGTGAACAGATACTGCCGGAACTGCCTGGCTCATCAGCACTCTGGCAAGGATTGCCGAAGTGGTGGCCGGTGCAAGGTGTGCCACAAGGACCATCACACGCTGCTCCACATGCGACCGCCCCAACGTCCAGCCCGCTCGGAAACGCCAGCTCTGGTGTCTGATCGCCGCACCCGTTCTCCGGAAAGACGCCCCAAGACGGGGCCCTCCCGGCGGCCAGCCCGCTCAAAGTCGTCGGCCGCGACTGCAGGTCCGTCTCCAGCTCCGGTGTACCGAGCCGATCGCCGACCCATAGTGGGTCATCCGGCTCCATCGGTCGATACGCTGTTGCAGCACCAAAGCACCAACTGCCTCCCGACGGCCCGTGTGGTCTTGGACACGGGAACAAAAACCCACGAGACAACGGCGCTCATCGAGTTTAAGGCAGCAGCGCGGTTAACAGCGTTAACCTTCGCTCTCGCGCGGCGTGGACGCGATCCACTCGGCGCTCCATCAGGCCGAATTATTTCCTGAGATTTTAAAATCAAAACTTCGGGAAAAAATACCGCAAAAAAATTAAAATTGAATTTGAAAGCTTAATATCTTCCAGACGTTAAGCTGCATTTCAGAAATGCTATGCAACCAGAAATACGATACTTACGTTACTTGAAAAACAGAAGCACTACTGACAAAAACCATGAAAAAAATACCAGATTTTTTTTAATTCTTAAAAAAAACTAAACCATAATCTTTAAAAAATTTAAAGTCCCAAAATCTATCAGAAAAGAGTCATTTTGGGCCACAGCGGAAATTTCGTGTCGACTAGTGTAATCAAGCTGGTTAGAAAAGTGCAATTACGACGACAAATGTAATTTAATAAAGGCAGTCGAAAGAATACAGATTAAAGTCTAGTACTCAGACGCGCTAAATTATTTTCAAACAGAAATCTGTTAAAATTTCAAATTTAACATTAATATATTGCTCCGAATTCGATTTAAAAAAGGTGGCATTATTGTATTAACTTTGAAAGTCCGAATCGCCCGCAGGGGATTGAGCGCGGAATCGTAAAGGGAAAATTCAGTCAGCGAATTGTATAATGTATAATGTATAAAGTTAAATCATTTGGATGAGGGTTAATCACCAATTGAACAACCTTTATAAGAAAGTAAAATTCGAATCGGTTTAGATGTGTTTTATGGGTGTATTTAATCACATCGCTGGATAAATTTTGAGCGATTTTGATTCCGCTGAAAATCGGTGTGTGGCACGGCGGAATGGAATTGACGTCTTCAGGAACTAACCCCTGAGGCAACTCACATAAATATCTATAGTGATAGCCAAAGCTCGGCTACCGTGGCAAACTGTCGCAAATCTCTTCATGAGATGGCTTATCAGTTCGTCAGCCTAATATGGGTCCCGGGCCACCAGGACATTGAAGGCAACTGCATAGCAGACGAGCTGGCCAGAGCTGGAACAACAATCCCCCTTCTCGTATGCCAATGGCCACCTGCAAGCTCAAAATAAAAGAACACTTTAAACGACTAATAAATGACAGATGGCAAAGTGTGCCACTATGTCGCATAACTCGGCAAACATGGCCTAACATTAATAGGAAGCGCACCAATGAGCTCTGCAAACTCAGTAGGAGTAGGTGCAGCTCAGTCATACGCTCCCTTACGTGACACTGGCTAATAGGCACACATGCAAACAGGCTGGGCGCCCCATATAACGACTTCTGTCGTAGCTGCAGAGATGAGGACGAGGAGGAGACTGTGGAACACCTGTTCTGCTCCTGCCCGGCTCTCAGTAGAAGGAGACTCCAATACTTGGGCGCTCCTTTTCTAGGTGACATTTCGGACATGTCTGCAATCAGTCCCAGAAGGATCGCAGGCTTCATAAGGGCATCCGGATGGGATAATGGATAAAATAGGGTCTCACGAGGGAGAAGGGAACGTAACATGCGGTATCACAACGGGCCGAAACCGGCCTAGGTGTGTCGGGTCTCTGACAACCCCGACAGCCGCCTCAACCTAACCTAACCTAACTGCAATTTACATAAATAATTCTAGGCTGTCTCCGGTAGAGAAGTTGTACCATCTCACCGCGAAGACAAGTGGCGATCCGAAGGCCATAGTTGAGAAGTCCCCGCGCACAAACGATGGTTTCGAGTCGGCATGGTCGGCCCTCCGAAACCGTTATGAAAATAATCGGCTCCTGGTGACCAACCAGATTTTTCCTCGCGTCGAGTCCGAGACCAGTCGAACTTTGAAAGAGTTTCAAAGCACAATGCAAGGGGCCTCACCACCCTTGCTCACTCCAAGGTCTGCACCGACAACTGGGATAGCCTCCTCGTTACTATTTGTGCCTCCAAGTTGCCGAAGTTTACTCGGTCTTTGTGGGAAGCGTCCGTCACAGACAAGAAGGAGGTGCCTCCATGGACGGAAATCGACGCCTTCCTCACTCAGCGCTACATGACGCTAGAGGCCATGGAGAGCGACCCGTTTACTTCCAAAGGCAATCCGACCCCACCATCGTCCTAAGGTTCATTGAATCCGCAGCCCTCCGGAAGCAACTCCAATCCGTTCCGGTCTCATGGTAGTCCCGGGCCAAGGAAGTTTCACTCCTTCCAGACACAAGTGAGTCCGAAGAGAAGAACGTGTGATCTTTGTTCCAAGGAGAACCATCCGATCCGACTGTGTCCGCAATTTCTACAAATGACCATGGATGCACGAACCAGCTGCTTTAAAAAAAGGTAGCTGTGCTTGAACTGTTTCGCTAGAGGTCATCAGCTCTGGGAATGCCAAAGCGCCCACAGTTTCTTTACTTGTGGAGCCCGCCACCACACGCTCCTGCATCGGGGGACTCTAGCTCCCAGCGAGCTGACTTCCACAACAGCGGAGGACCCCGCTTTTCCGTCGCTCCACCCAACGTTCAAAACTATTTTTCTTCGGGAACGAGAGCGGTGCTTCTCGGTACGGCAATAATCAACATCTGCCACCGGGGGACACACTTCCGTGCCCGCGCTCTGATCGACTCTGGCTCCGAGGTGACGTTCATTACGGAACGTCTCTTTAATATCATCCAGTTGCCAATCCGCCCTATTCAGGCCCAGTTTTCAGGCCTAAATCAGACTGTAGCAGCTCAATCCAAGAAGCTCGGTGATTTGTCCATTCGCACCCTGATTACGCCGAGCGTACAGTTAAACGCCACGGCCTACGTCCTGCCAGACATAGCCGGCAATCTCCCTTCATATCCGATCCCGCAGAGCGCGTTGCGAGACTTGCCTTTAGCAGAACCTACATTTTATGAGAGCTCACAGATAGATGTTCTGATCGGAGCCGACATCCTTCCGTCCATACTTTTAAGCGGCTCACAGACCGACATCATTCCGCCAATTGTTATCTCAAGCCTGAGAGCACTACCACGAAAGTCCGCGTGGTCCTCAACGCGTCCATCCCTTCGGCGAACGGGACGAGCTTGAATGATCTTCTTCATGTTGGTCCGGTCCTCCAATCCGATTTAGCCGACGACATCCAGTCGCGATTTCCAAAGGCAAGTACCATTGTTCGGCATTGCACGTACGTCGACGACGTCCTAGCCGGGGCCGACTCCATCAAGGAGGCTCAGCTGGCTATCCGCTCCGCAGGTTTTCCACTGCGCAAATGGACGTCCAACCAAAAGGAGATTTTGGACGAGCTTCCGAGTGACCACCACCTGCACACCAATTTTCTGGAAATCGATGCCGAGAGCACGGCAAAGACCCTCGGTGTTCACTGGAAGGCGACGTCAGACGAGTTCTTCTTTGTTCCTCCCGTGTTCACGCTTGAGTTATCCTACACCAAGCGAGAAGTTCTTTTCCAAATTGCGAAGCTGTTTGACCCCGCGGGGTGGCTAGCCCCATTCATCGTCCGGTCCAAGATTTTTATGCAGGAGATCTGGTTGCAAGAGTTGGGATGGGACGAATCTCTTCCAAGATCGTTGTACCAACGCTGGCGAGACTTTCTGCAAAGTTACGCATCACTACCCGCGATCAAGATTCCAAGATGGGTATGTTACCAGCCATCGGGTAAGATCGAACATCATGGTTTCTGCGATGCCTCCGAAAAGGCATACGGTGCAGCGATCTACTCGAGCGTCGAGGGTGACCAGCATATCACGGTGCATCTACTGTCGGCGAAAACACGAGTCGCTCCCGTGAAAACCGTTTCGCTTCCTCGACTAGAGCTGTGCGGTGCAGTGCTCCTCTCCGAAATGGCGACGGCTATCCTGCCAAGCATGCCGAAGGAAAGTCATCAATGCTACTACTGGACCAATTCTACTATTGTCCTGGCCTGGTTGAGCAAGCCCGCTTGCCACTGGACTACCTTTGTGGCCAATCGAGTGAGGAAAATAGCTCATACTACCGAAACCAAGGATTGGGCTCATGTTCGTTCCGAACATAACCCCGCTGACTTAGCCTCTGGTGGCATGGACCATCTCGTTTCCAGCCCACCCGAAGATTTCCTGGAGCGATTCTCACAGCTTGAGAAGGCTCTTCGAGTGCGGGCACCCGCATGTAGGGACCACTTCACTAGTGGGGAAATTAACGAAGCGGAGCGAACTCTTATCCCTAGAGGCTCAGCGCCGGGACTTCCCCCCAAGAATCTCACTGCCTGACACGCCTCGTTCGCTGCAAATATTGGATCCCGAGAATTCGGAACCTGATGAAGGGCGTGGTGAACTTCTGCAAGGTCTGCATCATCCACAAGAAGAAGCTACAGACCCAACTGATGGGTGATCTCCCGACAGGCCGAACTTCTTTCTCCAGACCGTTTACCCATACCGGTATTGACTATGCAGGTCCTTTCGACATAAGGAACTATACCGGGAGAGCGTGCCTGATCACCAAGTGTTATGTGTGCGTATTTGTATGTTTTTCCACGAAGGCTATTCACTTGGAGGCCACTTCCGACCTGACCACCGAGAAGTTTCTAGCAGCTTTCGCTCGCTTCGTCGCTAGACGAGGTTGTCCGCAGCGTATCCATTCCGACAATGGAAAAACTTTCGTGGGAGCAGCAACTGTACTTTCTCGGGACTTTCTAGAGGCGTTCCAGGATTCGGTGACTGAGGCATATAGCCATCAACGGGTTGCATGGCGTTTCATCCCGCCAGGAACTCCACATATGGGGGGCCTGTGGGAAGTCGGCGTAGAGTTTTAAAACGCTCTTCTACAAAGCCACGTCCACCCGGAAATATACCTTTGAGGAGCTCTCGACGCTGCATCCAGATCCTAATGGCTCCACAGCCCCGTGTCAACCACACCTCAGGGAGAAGACGCTCCCGAGTACAAGCTTCCTCCCGCTGCCGAGTCTGCGAAGCGGCTCCGAGCCGTGCTGGTGAACAGATACTGCCGGAACTGCCTGGCTCATCAGCACTCTGGCAAGGATTGCCGAAGTGGTGGCCGGTGCAAGGTGTGCCACAAGGACCATCACACGCTGCTCCACATGCGACCGCCCCAACGTCCAGCCCGCTCGGAAACGCCAGCTCTGGTGTCTGATCGCCGCACCCGTTCTCCGGAAAGACGCCCCAAGACGGGGCCCTCCCGGCGGCCAGCCCGCTCAAAGTCGTCGGCCGCGACTGCAGGTCCGTCTCCAGCTCCGGTGTACCGAGCCGATCGCCGACCCATAGTGGGTCATCCGGCTCCATCGGTCGATACGCTGTTGCAGCACCAAAGCACCAACTGCCTCCCGACGGCCCGTGTGGTCTTGGACACGGGAACAAAAACCCACGAGACAACGGCGCTCATCGAGTTTAAGGCAGCAGCGCGGTTAACAGCGTTAACCTTCGCTCTCGCGCGGCGTGGACGCGATCCACTCGGCGCTCCATCAGGCCGAATTATTTCCTGAGATTTTAAAATCAAAACTTCGGGAAAAAATACCGCAAAAAAATTAAAATTGAATTTGAAAGCTTAATATCTTCCAGACGTTAAGCTGCATTTCAGAAATGCTATGCAACCAGAAATACGATACTTACGTTACTTGAAAAACAGAAGCACTACTGACAAAAACCATGAAAAAAATACCAGATTTTTTTTAATTCTTAAAAAAAAACTAAACCATAATCTTTAAAAAATTGAAAGTCCCAAAATCTATCAGAAAAGAGTCATTTTGGGCCACAGCGGAAATTTCGTGTCGACTAGTGTAATCAAGCTGGTTAGAAAAGTGCAATTACGACGACAAATGTAATTTAATTAAGGCAGTCGAAAGAATACAGATTAAAGTCTAGTACTCCGACGCGCTAAATTATTTTCAAACAGAAATCTGTTAAAATTTCAAATTTAACATTAATATATTGCTCCGAATTCGATTTAAAAAAGGTGGCATTATTGTATTAACTTTGAAAGTCCGAATCGCCCGCAGGGGATTGAGCGCGGAATCGTAAAGGGAAAATTCAGTCAGCGAATTGTATAATGTATAAAGTTAAATCATTTGGATGAGGGTTAATCACCAATTGAACAACCTTTATAAGAAAGTAAAATTCGAATCGGTTTAGATGTGTTTTATGGGTGTATTTAATCACATCGCTGGATAAATTTTGAGCGATTTTGATTCCGCTGAAAATCGGTGTGTGGCACGGCGGAATGGAATTGACGTCTTCAGGAACTAACCCCTGAGGCAACTCACATAAATATCTATAGTGATAGCCAAAGCTCGGCTACCGTGGCAAACTGTCGCAAATCTCTTCATGAGATGGCTTATCAGTTCGTCAGCCCCGGGCCACCAGGACATTGAAGGCAACTGCATAGCAGACGAGCTGGCCAGAGCTGGAACAACAATCCCCCTTCTCGTATGCCAATGGCCACCTGCAAGCTCAAAATAAAAGAACACTTTAAACGACTAATAAATGACAGATGGCAAAGTGTGCCACTATGTCGCATAACTCGGCAAACATGGCCTAACATTAATAGGAAGCGCACCAATGAGCTCTGCAAACTCAGTAGGAGTAGGTGCAGCTCAGTCATACGCTCCCTTACGTGACACTGGCTAATAGGCACACATGCAAACAGGCTGGGCGCCCCATATAACGACTTCTGTCGTAGCTGCAGAGATGAGGACGAGGAGGAGACTGTGGAACACCTGTTCTGCTCCTGCCCGGCTCTCAGTAGAAGGAGACTCCAATACTTGGGCGCTCCTTTTCTAGGTGACATTTCGGACATGTCTGCAATCAGTCCCAGAAGGATCGCAGGCTTCATAAGGGCATCCGGATGGGATAATGGATAAAATAGGGTCTCACGAGGGAGAAGGGAACGTAACATGCGGTATCACAACGGGCCGAAACCGGCCTAGGTGTGTCGGGTCTCTGACAACCCCGACAGCCGCCTCAACCTAACCTAACCTAACTGCAATTTACATAAATAATTCTAGGCTGTCTCCGGTAGAGAAGTTGTACCATCTCACCGCGAAGACAAGTGGCGATCCGAAGGCCATAGTTGAGAAGTCCCCGCGCACAAACGATGGTTTCGAGTCGGCATGGTCGGCCCTCCGAAACCGTTATGAAAATAATCGGCTCCTGGTGACCAACCAGATTTTTCCTCGCGTCGAGTCCGAGACCAGTCGAACTTTGAAAGAGTTTCAAAGCACAATGCAAGGGGCCTCACCACCCTTGCTCACTCCAAGGTCTGCACCGACAACTGGGATAGCCTCCTCGTTACTATTTGTGCCTCCAAGTTGCCGAAGTTTACTCGGTCTTTGTGGGAAGCGTCCGTCACAGACAAGAAGGAGGTGCCTCCATGGACGGAAATCGACGCCTTCCTCACTCAGCGCTACATGACGCTAGAGGCCATGGAGAGCGACCCGTTTACTTCCAAAGGCAATCCGACCCCACCATCGTCCTAAGGTTCATTGAATCCGCAGCCCTCCGGAAGCAACTCCAATCCGTTCCGGTCTCATGGTAGTTCCGGGCCAAGGAAGTTTCACTCCTTCCAGACACAAGTGAGTCCGAAGAGAAGAACGTGTGATCTTTGTTCCAAGGAGAACCATCCGATCCGACTGTGTCGCAATTTCTACAAATGACCATGGATGCACGAGCCAGCTGCTTTAAAAAAAGGTAGCTGTGCTTGAACTGTTTCGCTAGAGGTCATCAGCTCTGGGAATGCCAAAGCGCCCACAGTTTCTTTACTTGTGGAGCCCGCCACCACACGCTCCTGCATCGGGGGACTCTAGCTCCCAGCGAGCTGACTTCCACAACAGCGGAGGACCCCGCTTTTCCGTCGCTCCACCCAACGTTCAAAACTATTTTTCTTCGGGAACGAGAGCGGTGCTTCTCGGTACGGCAATAATCAACATCTGCCACCGGGGGACACATTTCCGTGCCCGCGCTCTAATCGACTCTGGCTCCGAGGTGACGTTCATTACGGAACGTCTCTTTAATATCAGAAGAAAGAAACTCGTGGAGGAACTTCTGCTCCAATATCGAGAAAGTCCCAGAAACGGCTAGACTCCGGAAGTTGCTATCAAAGCAACCTGCCATACAAAGTCAGCTGAAACGAAATGATGGACAATGGACTGAGGGCAGCGAAGATGCCCTAACAGCACTAATGGAAGCCCACTTCCCAGGATGCACCGAGGTTTCTGACGCTACAGAGCATCAGGACCTAGCAACTGAGGAACAGCACCCCCCCAACAGATCTCATATCGTCTGGGAGAATCCACTGTGCTATAGACTCCTTTGTGGGTACGAAAGCACCTGGACTAGACGGTATATTCCCAGCCATGCTACAGGTGACCAAAGACGTGATCACCCCATGGCTCTCTGCAATATACTCAGCTTGCCTGAGCACGGGCTATATCCCTATTCAATGGAGGACCTCGAGGATTGTCTTCCTTCCAAAGGCAGGAAAGTGCAGCCATATGAGCCCCAATGACTACAGACCGATAAGCCTTACCTCTTTTCTACTCAAAACACTAGAAAAGCTGCTGGATCTACACATCAGAAATGATGTAGGTGGGCGGATGTCAACCAACCAGCATGCCTATACCAAAGGGAAATCGGTAGAGACGGCACTGCATTCGCTAGTAGCCACCATCGAAAATGCCCTCCAAAATAAGAAGTATGCACTAGGAGTGTTTGTAGACATATCCGGAGCATTCAACAACGTGAATATGAGCGCGATAATAGACCGCCTAGAAGCGATCAACACACATCCCGCAATCAACCTCTGGATAAAGAACCTTCTAAGTTGTAGACGGGTGTACTCAGAGTGGGGCACCGCTTCCATGGTGAAAGGGGCGCACAGAGGCACACCTCAGGGTGGGGTCCTCTCGCCCTCCTATGGAATCTGGTGGTCGACGACCTGATAAAGAGGTTCGAGAGGAGAGCCCCAAAAATAACAGCTTATGCGGACGACACAAGCATAATTATTACGGGAGTATGCCCATCGAGCCTCAGCTCTATAATGGAATCAACACTCAGGGAGATATGTGAGTGGGCGGGAAAAGTAGGACTCAGTATCAACGCGGACAAGACGGACCTCATCCTCTTCACCAAGAGGTACAAGGTACCGGCATGAATCCCCCCGAAAATTGACAGAACCAGGCTCACCCCAAAAACACAAGTCAAATACCTCGGCATAGTTTTGGACAGCAAGCTGACGTGGAGACCCAATGTATTGGAAAGGGTGAAGAAGGCCACCATTGCGCTATATGCATCCAAGAAGATGCTTAGCAGCACATGGGGCCTATCACGTGCACTAATGCACTGGATCTACATCTCGGTAGTGCGACCGACTCTGCTGTATGGAGTCTTAGTGTGGTGGCAGGTTACAGAAAAGAAAACCTACAACAAGCTGATGGATAGAACTCAGCAGCAGGCACTGCTCTGCATTACTGGGGCGCTGAGGTCACTCGAAACAATACTCGGAATTGACCCCCTAGACATCCACGCTAGACTGACTGCAGGTAAGGCAGCACAACGCCTAGTCGCATCAGGCAATATGTCGCTGCAAGGATTCGGGCACAGTTCAATAGGCCGAGACATGATCAGTATATCTGACTACATGATCCCCCGAACGTGCCTGGACGTCAAAACAGCGATACACATGGAACCCGACGACTGGAAAGAAAGTTGGGACCAGAACGAACACCTAAACATATACACGGATGGCTCCAAGATGGAGGGAGGAGTAGGTGCGGGCATATATTGTACAGACCCTGAAATAAGGCTGTCCTATAAGCTACCGGACCAATGCAGCATATTCCAGGCAGAAGTCTTTGCCATACGGAAAGCGGCGGAGGTTGCTCGATGTACGGAACGCCCACATATTGTGGTCAACGTCATGCAGTCGTCAGCGGTCAGTTACAAAAATGTCCTGGCAAGCAGGGAGGCACTAGATTTCCTAAGCACGACAAAGTCAGTGCGGATCTACTGGGTTCCCAGCCACCAGGGCATCGAAGGCAACGAGACAGCAGACGTACTGGCTAAGGAAGGCGTCGGGCTGGCAAACGACAGGACTGAGAACGTGCCTGTCTCCCTCAGAGCGCTTCAAAGCGACCTAGAGAGGAGGGCACACATACAGGCCAGCAGCAGGTGGAGGAGAACCACTAACTGCAAGATCGCGAAAACCATGTGCAAGGAGAGCAATGGTAAACTCAGCCAATACCTACTGCACCTACCACGGAAGGACTGTAGGATGCTAATAGGTATACTCACAGGTCATTGCCTGGCTGCAGCACATGCTGTCAAACTAGGCATCACGAACAGTAACAAGTGCAGGAAATGCGATGAATCTGGGGCTATCGAAACCCTGGAACATCTAATCTGCCAATGCCCGGCCCTCTCAAGGGCAAGAAACAAACATCTTGGCAGCCCGGTACTGGCATCGCTGGAAGATGCATCCAAGAGGACGCCAGCGGAACTCCTTGCCTTTGCAAAATTCTCCTCGATCCTCACGGATTTCGAAACCGCGTAAAAACACTCAGAAGGTCCATACGCATCAATCCGGAAACTAAGGGCCATACTGGCCTATGCGTGGCCCCGGGAGGGCCGTCCGGGACAACCTAACCTAACCCAATATCATCCAGTTGCCAATCCGCCCTATTCAGGCCCAGTTTTCAGGCCTAAATCAAACTGTAGCAGCTCAATCCAAGAAGCTCGGTGATTTGTCCATTCGCACCCTGATTACGCCGAGCGTACAGTTAAACGCCACGGCCTACGTCCTGCCAGACATAGCCGGCAATCTCCCTTCATATCCGATCCCGCAGAGCGCGTTGCGAGACTTGCCTTTAGCAGAACCTACATTTTATGAGAGCTCACAGATAGATGTTCTGATCGGAGCCGACATCTTCCGTCCATACTTTTAAGCGGCTCACAGACCGCCATCATTCCGCCAATTGTTATCTCAAGCCTGAGAGCACTACCACGAAAGTCCGCGTGGTCCTCAACGCGTCCATCCCTTCGGCGAACGGGACGAGCTTGAATGATCTTCTTCATGTTGGTCCGGTCCTCCAATCCGATTTAGCCGACGATATCCAGTCGCGATTTCCAAAGGCAAGTACCATTGTGCGGCATTTCACGTACGTCGACGACGTCCTAGCCGGGGCCGACTCCATCAAGGAGGCTCAGCTGGATATCCACGAATTGCAGGCCGCCCTCAGCTCCGCAGGTTTTCCACTGCGCAAATGGACGTCCAACCAAAAGGAGATTTTGGACGAGCTTCCGAGTGACCACCACCTGCACACCAATTTTCTGGAAATCGATGCCGAGAGCACGGCAAAGACCCTCGGTGTTCACTGGAAGGCGACGTCAGACGAGTTCTTCTTTGTTCCTCCCGTGTTCACGCTTGAGTTATCCTACACCAAGCGAGAAGTTCTTTTCCAAATTGCGAAGCTGTTTGACCCCGCGGGGTGGCTAGCCCCATTCATCGTCCGGTCCAAGATTTTTATGCAGGAGATCTGGTTGCAAGAGGATGGGACGAATCTCTTCCAAGATCGTTGTACCAACGCTGGCGAGACTTTCTGCAAAGTTACGCATCACTACCCGCGATCAAGATTCCAAGATGGGTATGTTACCAGCCATCGGGTAAGATCGAACAACATGGTTTCTGCGATGCCTCCGAAAAGGCATACGGTGCAGCGATCTACGTGAGCGTCGAGGGTGACCAGCATATCACGGTGCATCTACTGTCGGCGAAAACACGAGTCGCTCCCGTGAAAACCGTTTCGCTTCCTCGATTAGAGCTGTGCGGTGCAGTGCTCCTCTCCGAAATGGCGACGGCTATCCTGCCAAGCATGCCGAAGGAAAGTTATCAATGCTACTACTGGACCAATTCTACTATTGTCCTGGCCTGGTTGAGCAAGCCCGCTTGCCACTGGACTACCTTTGTGGCCAATCGAGTGAGGAAAAAAGCTCATACTACCGAAACCAAGGATTGGGCTCATGTTCGTTCCGAACATAACCCCGCTGACTTAGCCTCTGGTGGCATGGACCATCTCGTTTCCAGCCCACCCGAAGATTTCCTGGAGCGATTCTCACAGCTTGAGAAGGCTCTTCGAGTGCGGGCATATGTTCTACGTTTTATTCAGTGTTGCCGGAAAGTAACACCCGCATGTAGGGACCACTTCACTAGTGGGGAAATTAACGAAGCGGAGCGAACTCTTATCCTAGAGGCTCAGCGCCGGGACTTCCCCAAGAATCTCACTGCCTGACACGCCTCGTTCGCTGCAAATATTGGATCCCGAGAATTCGGAACCTGATGAAGGGCGTGGTGAACTTCTGCAAGGTCTGCATCATCCACAAGAAGAAGCTACAGACCCAACTGATGGGTGATCTCTCGACAGGCCGAACTTCTTTCTCCAGACCGTTTACCCATACCGGTATTGACTATGCAGGTCCTTTCGACATAAGGAACTATACCGGGAGAGCGTGCCTGATCACCAAGGGTTATGTGTGCGTATTTGTATGTTTTTCCACGAAGGCTATTCACTTGGAGGCCACTTCCGACCTGACCACCGAGAAGTTTCTAGCAGCTTTCGCTCGCTTCGTCGCTAGACGAGGTTGTCCGCAGCGTATCCATTCCGACAATGGAAAAACTTTCGTGGGAGCAGCAACTGTACTTTCTCGGGACTTTCTAGAGGCGTTCCAGGATTCGGTGACTGAGGCATATAGCCATCAACGGGTTGCATGGCGTTTCATCCCGCCAGGAACTCCACATATGGGGGGCCTGTGGGAAGTCGGCGTAGAGTTTTAAAACGCTCTTCTACAAAGCCACGTCCACCCGGAAATATACCTTTGAGGAGCTCTCGACGCTGCATCCAGATCCTAATGGCTCCACAGCCCCGTGTCAACCACACCTCAGGGAGAAGACGCTCCCGAGTACAAGCTTCCTCCCGCTGCTGAGTCTGCGAAGCGGCTCCGAGCCGTGCTGGTGAACAGATACTGCCGGAACTGCCTGGCTCATCAGCACTCTGGCAAGGATTGCCGAAGTGGTGGCCGGTGCAAGGTGTGCCACAAGGACCATCACACGCTGCTCCACATGCGACCGCCCCAACGTCCAGCCCGCTCGGAAACGCCAGCTCTGGTGTCCGATCGCCGCACCCGTTCTCCGGAAAGACGCCCCAAGACGGGGCCCTCCCGGCGGCCAGCCCGCTCAAAGTCGTCGGCCGCGACTGCAGGTCCGTCTCCAGCTCCGGTGTCCCGAGCCGATCGCCGACCCATAGTGGGTCATCCGGCTCCATCGGTCGATACGCTGTTGCAGCACCAAAGCACCAACTGCCTCCCGACGGCCCGTGTGGTCTTGGACACGGGAACAAAAACCCACGAGACAACGGCGCTCATCGAGTTTAAGGCAGCAGCGCGGTTAACAGCGTTAACCTTCGCTCTCGCGCGGCGTGGACGCGATCCACTCGGCGCTCCATCAGGCCGAATTATTTCCTGAGATTTTAAAATCAAAACTTCGGGAAAAAATACCGCAAAAAAATTAAAATTGAATTTGAAAGCTTAATATCTTCCAGACGTTAAGCTGCATCTACAAAGTGTTTGGGTCGGATTTATACCTGCATTTGTCAGCATTTCAGAAATACACAACCAGAAATACGATACTTACGTTACTTGAAAAACAGAAGCACTACTGACAAAAACCATGAAAAAAATACCAGATTTTTTTAATTCTTAAAAAAAAACTAAACCATAATCTTTAAAAAATTGAAAGTCCCAAAATCTATCAGAAAAGAGTCATTTTGGGCCACAGCGGAAATTTCGTGTCGACTAGTGTAATCAAGCTGGTTAGAAAAGTGCAATTACGACGACAAATGTAATTTAATTAAGGCAGTCGAAAGAATACAGATTAAAGTCTAGTACTCAGACGCGCTAAATTATTTTCAAACAGAAATCTGTTAAAATTTCAAATTTAACATTAATATATTGCTCCGAATTCGATTTAAAAAAGGTGGCATTATTGTATTAACTTTGAAAGTCCGAATCGCCCGCAGGGGATTGAGCGCGGAATCGTAAAGGGAAAATTCAGTCAGCGAATTGTATAATGTATAATGTATAAAGTTAAATCATTTGGATGAGGGTTAATCACCAATTGAACAACCTTTATAAGAAAGTAAAATTCGAATCGGTTTAGATGTGTTTTATGGGTGTATTTAATCACATCGCTGGATAAATTTTGAGCGATTTTGATTCCGCTGAAAATCGGTGTGTGGCACGGCGGAATGGAATTGACGTCTTCAGGAACTAACCCCTGAGGCAACTCACATAAATATCTATAGTGATAGCCAAAGCTCGGCTACCGTGGCAAACTGTCGCAAATCTCTTCATGAGATGGCTTATCAGTTCGTCAGCCTAATATGGGTCCCGGGCCACCAGGACATTGAAGGCAACTGCATAGCAGACGAGCTGGCCAGAGCTGGAACAACAATCCCCCTTCTCGTATGCCAATGGCCACCTGCAAGCTCAAAATAAAAGAACACTTTAAACGACTAATAAATGACAGATGGCAAAGTGTGCCACTATGTCGCATAACTCGGCAAACATGGCCTAACATTAATAGGAAGCGCACCAATGAGCTCTGCAAACTCAGTAGGAGTAGGTGCAGCTCAGTCATACGCTCCCTTACGTGACACTGGCTAATAGGCACACATGCAAACAGGCTGGGCGCCCCATATAACGACTTCTGTCGTAGCTGCAGAGATGAGGACGAGGAGGAGACTGTGGAACACCTGTTCTGCTCCTGCCCGGCTCTCAGTAGAAGGAGACTCCAATACTTGGGCGCTCCTTTTCTAGGTGACATTTCGGACATGTCTGCAATCAGTCCCAGAAGGATCGCAGGCTTCATAAGGCATCCGGATGGGATAATGGATAAAATAGGGTCTCACGAGGGAGAAGGGAACGTAACATGCGGTATCACAACGGGCCGAAACCGGCCTAGGTGTGTCGGGTCAACCTAACCTAACCTAACTGCAATTTACATAAATAATTCTAGGCTGTCTCCGGTAGAGAAGTTGTACCATCTCACCGCGAAGACAAGTGGCGATCCGAAGGCCATACTTGAGAAGTCCCCGCGCACAAACGATGGTTTCGAGTCGGCATGGTCGGCCCTCCGAAACCGTTATGAAAATAATCGGCTCCTGGTGACCAACCAGATTTTTCCTCGCGTCGAGTCCGAGACCAGTCGAACTTTGAAAGAGTTTCAAAGCACAATGCAAGGGGCCTCACCACCCTTGCTCACTCCAAGGTCTGCACCGACAACTGGGATAGCCTCCTCGTTACTATTTGTGCCTCCAAGTTGCCGAAGTTTACTCGGTCTTTGTGGGAAGCGTCCGTCACAGACAAGAAGGAGGTGCCTCCATGGACGGAAATCGACGCCTTCCTCACTCAGCGCTACATGACGCTAGAGGCCATGGAGAGCGACCCGTTTACTTCCAAAGGCAATCCGACCCCACCATCGTCCTAAGGTTCATTGAATCCGCAGCCCTCCGGAAGCAACTCCAATCCGTTCCGGTCTCATGGTAGTTCCGGGCCAAGGAAGTTTCACTCCTTCCAGACACAAGTGAGTCCGAAGAGAAGAACGTGTGATCTTTGTTCCAAGGAGAACCATCCGATCCGACTGTGTCGCAATTTCTACAAATGACCATGGATGCACGAGCCAGCTGCTTTAAAAAAAGGTAGCTGTGCTTGAACTGTTTCGCTAGAGGTCATCAGCTCTGGGAATGCCAAAGCGCCCACAGTTTCTTTACTTGTGGAGCCCGCCACCACACGCTCCTGCATCGGGGACTCTAGCTCCCAGCGAGCTGACTTCCACAACAGCGGAGGACCCCGCTTTTCCGTCGCTCCACCCAACGTTCAAAACTATTTTTCTTCGGGAACGAGAGCGGTGCTTCTCGGTACGGCAATAATCAACATCTGCCACCGGGGGACACATTTCCGTGCCCGCGCTCTAATCGACTCTGGCTCCGAGGTGACGTTCATTACGGAACGTCTCTTTAATATCAGAAGAAAGAAACTCGTGGAGGAACTTCTGCTCCAATATCGAGAAAGTCCCAGAAACGGCTAGACTCCGGAAGTTGCTATCAAAGCAACCTGCCATACAAAGTCAGCTGAAACGAAATGATGGACAATGGACTGAGGGCAGCGAAGATGCCCTAACAGCACTAATGGAAGCCCACTTCCCAGGAAACGTGATCACCCCATGGCTCTCTGCAATATACTCAGCTTGCCTGAGCACGGGCTATATCCCTATTCAATGGAGGACCTCGAGGATTGTCTTCCTTCCAAAGGCAGGAAAGTGCAGCCATATGAGCCCCAATGACTACAGACCGATAAGCCTTACCTCTTTTCTACTCAAAACACTAGAAAAGTTGCTGGATCTACACATCAGAAATGATGTAGGTGGGCGGATGTCAACCAACCAGCATGCCTATACCAAAGGGAAATCGGTAGAGACGGCACTGCATTCGCTAGTAGCCACCATCGAAAATGCCCTCCAAAATAAGAAGTATGCACTAGGAGTGTTTGTAGACATATCCGGAGCATTCAACAACGTGAATATGAGCGCGATAATAGACCGCCTAGAAGCGATCAACACACATCCCGCAATCAACCTCTGGATAAAGAACCTTCTAAGTTGTAGACGGGTGTACTCAGAGTGGGGCACCGCTTCCATGGTGAAAGGGGCGCACAGAGGCACACCTCAGGGTGGGGTCCTCTCGCCCCTCCTATGGAATCTGGTGGTCGACGACCTGATAAAGAGGTTCGAGAGGAGAGCCCCAAAAATAACAGCTTATGCGGACGACATAAGCATAATTATTACGGGAGTATGCCCATCGAGCCTCAGCTCTATAATGGAATCAACACTCAGGGAGATATGTGAGTGGGCGGGAAAAGTAGGACTCAGTATCAACGCGGACAAGACGGACCTCATCCTCTTCACCAAGAGGTACAAGGTACCGGCATGAATCCCCCCGAAAATTGACAGAACCAGGCTCACCCCAAAAACACAAGTCAAATACCTCGGCATAGTTTTGGACAGCAAGCTGACATGGAGACCCAATGTATTGGAAAGGGTGAAGAAGGCCACCATTGCGCTATATGCATCCAAGAAGATGCTTAGCAGCACATGGGGCCTATCACGTGCACTAATGCACTGGATCTACATCTCGGTAGTGCGACCGACTCTGCTGTATGGAGTCTTAGTGTGGTGGCAGGCTACAGAAAAGAAAACCTACAACAAGCTGATGGATAGAACTCAGCAGCAGGCACTGCTCTGCATTACTGGGGCGCTGAGGTCAACCCCAACAAAAGCACTCGAAACAATACTCGGAATTGACCCCCTAGACATCCACGCTAGACTGACTGCAGGTAAGGCAGCACAACGCCTATTCGCATCAGGCAATATGTCGCTGCAAGGATTCGGGCACAGTTCAATAGGCCGAGACATGATCAGTATATCTGACTACATGATCCCCCAAACGTGACTGGACGTCAAAACAGCGATACACATGGAACCCGACGACTGGAAAGAAAGTTGGGACCAGAACGAACACCTAAACATATACACGGATGGCTCCAAGATGGAGGGAGGAGTAGGTGCGGGCATATATTGTACAGACCCTGAAATAAGGCTGTCCTATAAGCTACCGGACCAATGCAGCATATTCCAGGCAGAAGTCTTTGCCATACGGAAAGCGGCGGAGGTTGCTCGATGTACGGAACGCCCACATATTGTGGTCAACGTCATGCAGTCGTCAGCGGTCAGTTACAAAAATGTCCTGGCAAGCAGGGAGGCACTAGATTTCCTAAGCACGACAAAGTCAGTGCGGATCTACTGGGTTCCCAGCCACCAGGGCATCGAAGGCAACGAGACAGCAGACGTACTGGCTAAGGAAGGCGTCGGGCTGGCAAACGACAGGACTGAGAACGTGCCTGTCTCCCTCAGAGCGCTTCAAAGCGACCTAGAGAGGAGGGCACACATACAGGCCAGCAGCAGGTGGAGGAGAACCACTAACTGCAAGATCGCGAAAACCATGTGCAAGGAGAGCAATGGTAAACTCAGCCAATACCTACTGCACCTACCACGGAAGGACTGTAGGATGCTAATAGGTATACTCACAGGTCATTGCCTGGCTGCAGCACATGCTGTCAAACTAGGCATCACGAACAGTAACAAGTGCAGGAAATGCTATGAATCTGGGGCTATCGAAACCCTGGAACATCTAATCTGCCAATGCCCGGCCCTCTCAAGGGCAAGAAACAAACATCTTGGCAACCCGGTACTGGCATCGCTGGAAGATGCATCCAAGAGGACGCCAGCGGAACTCCTTGCCTTTGCAAAATTCTCCTCGATCCTCACGGATTTCGAAACCGCGTAAAAACACTCAGAAGGTCCATACGCATCAATCCGGAAACTAAGGGCCATACTGGCCTAACCTAACCCAATATCATCCAGTTGCCAATCCGCCCTATTCAGGCCCAGTTTTCAGGCCTAAATCAAACTGTAGCAGCTCAATCCAAGAAGCTCGGTGATTTGTCCATTCGCACCCTGATTACGCCGAGCGTACAGTTAAACGCCACGGCCTACGTCCTGCCAGACATAGCCGGCAATCTCCCTTCATATCCGATCCCGCAGAGCGCGTTGCGAGACTTGCCTTTAGCAGACCCTACATTTTATGAGAGCTCACAGATAGATGTTCTGATCGGAGCCGACATCCTTCCGTCCATACTTTTAAGCGGCTCACAGACCGACATCATTCCGCCAATTGTTATCTCAAGCCTGAGAGCACTACCACGAAAGTCCGCGTGGTCCTCAACGCGTCCATCCCTTCAGCGAACGGGACGAGCTTGAATGATCTTCTTCATGTTGGTCCGGTCCTCCAATCCGATTTAGCCGACGACATCCAGTCGCGATTTCCAAAGGCAAGTACTATTGTGCGGCATTTCACGTACGTCGACGACGTCCTAGCCGGGGCCGACTCCATCAAGGAGGCTCAGCTGGATATCCACGAATTGCAGGCCGCCCTCAGCTCCGCAGGTTTTCCACTGCGCAAATGGACGTCCAACCAAAAGGAGATTTTGGACGAGCTTCCGAGTAACCACCACCTGCACACCAATTTTCTGGAAATCGATGCCGAGAGCACGGCAAAGACCCTCGGTGTTCACTGGAAGGCGACGTCAGACGAGTTCTTCTTTGTTCCTCCCGTGTTCACGCTTGAGTTATCCTACACCAAGCGAGAAGTTCTTTCCCAAATTGTGAAGCTGTTTGACCCCGCGGGGTGGCTAGCCCCATTCATCGTCCGGTCCAAGATTTTTATGCAGGATATCTGGTTGCAAGAGGATGGGACGAATCTCTTCCAAGATCGTTGTACCAACGCTGGCGAGACTTTCTGCAAAGTTACGCATCACTACCCGCGATCAAGATTCCAAGATGGGTATGTTACCAGCCATCGGGTAAGATCGAACAACATGGTTTCTGCGATGCCTCCGAAAAGGCATACGGTGCAGCGATCTACTCGAGCGTCGAGGGTGACCAGCATATCACGGTGCATCTACTGTCGGCGAAAACACGAGTCGCTCCCGTGAAAACCGTTTCGCTTCCTCGATTAGAGCTGTGCGGTGCAGTGCTCCTCTCCGAAATGGCGACGGCTATCCTGCCAAGCATGCCGAAGGAAAGTTATCAATGCTACTACTGGACCAATTCTACTATTGTCCTGGCCTGGTTGAGCAAGCCCGCTTGCCACTGGACTACCTTTGTGGCCAATCGAGTGAGGAAAAAAGCTCATACTACCGAAACCAAGGATTGGGCTCATGTTCGTTCCGAACATAACCCCGCTGACTTAGCCTCTGGTGGCATGGACCATCTCGTTTCCAGCCCACCCGAAGATTTCCTGGAGCGATTCTCACAGCTTGAGAAGGCTCTTCGAGTGCGGGCATATGTTCTACGTTTTATTCAGTGTTGCCGGAAAGTAACACCCGCATGTAGGGACCACTTCACTAGTGGGGAAATTAACGAAGCGGAGCGAACTCTTATCCTAGAGGCTCAGCGCCGGGACTTCCCCCAAGAATCTCACTGCCTGACACGCCTCGTTCGCTGCAAATATTGGATCCCGAGAATTCGGAACCTGATGAAGGGCGTGGTGAACTTCTACAAGGTCTGCATCATCCACAAGAAGAAGCTACAGACCCAACTGATGGGTGATCTCCCAACAGGCCGAACTTCTTTCTCCAGACCGTTTACCCATACCGGTATTGACAATGCAGGTCCTTTCGACATAAGGAACTATACCGGGAGAGCGTGCCTGATCACCAAGGGTTATGTGTGCGTATTTGTATGTTTTTCCACGAAGGCTATTCACTTGGAGGCCACTTCCGACCTGACCACCGAGAAGTTTCTAGCAGCTTTCGCTCGCTTCGTCGCTAGACGAGGTTGTCCGCAGCGTATCCATTCCGACAATGGAAAAACTTTCGTGGGAGCAGCAACTGTACTTTCTCGGGACTTTCTAGAGGCGTTCCAGGATTCGGTGACTGAGGCATATAGCCATCAACGGGTTGTATGGCGTTTCATCCCGCCAGGAACTCCACATATGGGGGGCCTGTGGGCAGTCGGCGTAGAGTTTTAAAACGCTCTTCTACAAAGCCACGTCCACCCGGAAATATACCTTTGAGGAGCTCTCGACGCTGCATCCAGATCCTAATGGCTCCACAGCCCCGTGTCAACCACACCTCAGGGAGAAGACGCTCCCGAGTACAAGCTTCCTCCCGCTGCCGAGTCTGCGAAGCGGCTCCGAGCCGTGCTGGTGAACAGATACTGCCGGAACTGCCTGGCTCATCAGCACTCTGGCAAGGATTGCCGAAGTGGTGGCCGGTGCAAGGTGTGCCACAAGGACCATCACACGCTGCTCCACATGCGACCGCCCCAACGTCCAGCCCGCTCGGAAACGCCAGCTCTGGTGTCCGATCGCCGCACCCGATCTCCGGAAAGACGCCCCAAGACGGGGCCCTCCCGGCGGCCAGCCCGCTCAAAGTCGTCGGCCGCGACTGCAGGTCCGTCTCCAGCTCCGGTGTCCCGAGCCGATCGCCGACCCATAGTGGGTCATCCGGCTCCATCGGTCGATACGCTGTTGCAGCACCAAAGCACCAACTGCCTCCCGACGGCCCGTGTGGTCTTGGACACGGGAACAAAAACCCACGAGACAACGGCGCTCATCGAGTTTAAGGCAGCAGCGCGGTTAACAGCGTTAACCTTCGCTCTCGCGCGGCGTGGACGCGATCCACTCGGCGCTCCATCAGGCCGAATTATTTCCTGAGATTTTAAAATCAAAACTTCGGGAAAAAATACCGCAAAAAAATTAAAATTGAATTTGAAAGCTTAATATCTTCCAGACGTTAAGCTGCATTTCAGAAATGCTATGCAACCAGAAATACGATACTTACGTTACTTGAAAAACAGAAGCACTACTGACAAAAACCATGAAAAAAATACCAGATTTTTTTTAATTCTTAAAAAAAAACTAAACCATAATCTTTAAAAAATTTAAAGTCCCAAAATCTATCAGAAAAGAGTCATTTTGGGCCACAGCGGAAATTTCGTGTCGACTAGTGTAATCAAGCTGGTTATAAAAGTGCAATTACGACGACAAATGTAATTTAATTAAGGCAGTCGAAAGAATACAGATTAAAGTCTAGTACTCAGACGCGCTAAATTATTTTCAAACAGAAATCTGTTAAAATTTCAAATTTAACATTAATATATTGCTCCGAATTCGATTTAAAAAAGGTGGCATTATTGTATTAACTTTGAAAGTCCGAATCGCCCGCAGGGGATTGAGCGCGGAATCGTAAAGTGAAAATTCAGTCAGCGAATTGTATAATGTATAATGTATAAAGTTAAATCATTTGGATGAGGGTTAATCACCAATTGAACAACCTTTATAAGAAAGTAAAATTCGAATCGGTTTAGATGTGTTTTATGGGTGTATTTAATCAAATCTCTGGATAAATTTTGAGCGATTTTGATTCCGCTGAAAATCGGTGTGTGGCACGGCGGAATGGAATTGACGTGATTTTCCAGCGAAAGTGATTTCTGTGGCACCCTTTTAATATCCATATAATTGTCATTCATATAATAATTCATTAATTAGATTCTATTTGTCTCCATTATTAAAATATTTCATGTGATGTTTTGTTCTCTTATTGCAATGTTTGTTTCGTGTTTGCTGGCAAAATACAAGCAAATACTTTGGATACTTTTAGGCCTTTATGCTTGTTGATCTGAGTACTGCCTTCCGTACAGAGCCTAGAAGACAGTTTTTGCCGTACAAAATTTCTTATCGGTTTCAAACGAATATCAACCCTGATTCTGTTCGCGAGGTGTTTTTTCGATCTGAGTACTATGCTTTAACTAAAACATTTCAAAAAGAAAAAAAATTTTTGTTATCAAGATAAATATCGCAAACAAAATTTGGAAATGAAGCACTATCAATATCAAAAAGTTACGAAATTGCATTGCATTCGTGCAAATTTTTCCCAAATCGTTATCGCAAAAATTGTCGAAAGCCCGAGCATGGCTGATAGCGATAAACATCTTCATCTAACTTAACTTAGCTATCAAATTCTAAAAAATATAGACATACATACCTATCGCCAGGCCGTAGACTTGAGCCACACTTTGCACAACTAAAGCACCTTAGATGAAATACACAGTTAATTATTTGTTTTTGTTGACTTTGTATATCAATATTATTTATTCCAGTAAGCGCTTTTGCTACCAATTCACTTGGAGGAATAGTTTCGCCACATCCGGAACATACTCCAGAGCATCCGAACATACTGTAAAAATTAATTAAGTTTAACAAAATATATCTCTTTAGATATTGTAGTAGTTGTAATTTCAGAGAATAATCGGTAATAGAAATTTTGTTTATACCTGTACTCAAAAGAGTTAAAAAAATGAGTAAAAGTGGATGTGTGCAACGCAGTGATGGAAACGTTTCCGACCCCAAAAAGTATATATATTCTTGATCATGACCATGTCCGTTTATCCGTCCGTCTTGATAAGCGCCTAGATCTTAGAGACCATAAGAGCTAGAGCAACCAAATTTGGTTTCCAGACTTATGTGATATCACACTGCAACAAGTGTATTTCAAAGGACGAAAATCTGTGGCAGCCACAACTTTGAAGATATGATAAAACTAAAAACGCAGAGAATGACCAGATCTACCAGATTACAAGATTATAGCCAGAATGAAGAAATTAATTTGTAGTTGCTTCCCCCACCTCCTCCAGCAATAGACTCGCTACTCATTCTCTTTCTACACTTGGGGAATTTTAGATGAGATGTAGATAGCAGAAGTAGCAAACAAAAAAAATGAAAAATGTTAAATTTTTTAAAATTCTACATAAATCATAAGCTCAAAAATGTATATACTGACTGAGTACGGGTATAAAAGTAGAGTCGCGTGCCAAGAAAGAAACTCACACGTTCTTCTCGTCTTTTTTTTTTTTTTGAAATATTGTTGTTTTTCGTTTGAAGCAAAAATGATTTTAAACTAAAATAAAGCTTGCATAACCATTTGTATTGTTATAGCCGCACTCAAAAAAAAGTTAAGGGGTATATTAGATTTGTGGTAAAAGTGGATGTGTGTAACACAGAGAAGGAAAATTTTCCGACCCCATAAAGTATATATATTCTTGATCAGCATCAATAGCCGCGTCGATAGTGCCATGTCTGTCCGTCCGTCCGTCTGTCCGTCTGTCTGTCTCGATGAGCGCCTAGATCTCAGAGACTATGAGAGCTAGGGCAACCAAATTTGGTTTCCAGACTCATGTGATATCACACTGCAACAAGTGTATTTCAAAATTTCGCCCCGCCCCCTTCCGCCACCACAAAAGACAAAAATCTGTGCCAGGCACAGATACGATAAAACGATAAACGCAGTATTGTAGAGAATGCTCATATCTACCAGACTACTGAATCAGATCGGATCATAATTATAGCCAGAATGAAGAAATTGATTTTCACTTGGTTCCCCCGCCCACTTCAGCCAGAGACACACTACTCTATCTACTTCTCGCTCGCTCACTCTGCCGCGTTCAGTGCGCGAGCAACCCCTAGCGGAGGAGATGTAGAATATGAATGGTACATCTATAATCTACATGTTAGATGTAAAATATACATTGTAGATGTAGATGTAGATAGAAAATGTAGCAAAAAAATGTTAAATTTAAAATTTTTTTTAAATTCTAAAATTCTTAAAAATTATGCTCAAAAATTTATATACTGACTGAGTAAGTAGAGTCGCGTCCCCAGAAGCGACTCACACGTTCCTTCTCGTTTTTTTTATTGCTTTTTGTGCCTAATTACTGCCCAGATATTATAACTTTTCAGAAATTGGAACCATCCCAGGAAAGTGATTTTGTATTTGACATAGTTGAAGATGCGTTAATAATTCATCAATTGAGTTATTTGCATGGATAATATCTGCTTAGCAGGCGAAGAGGCAAGTGTCATAGTCGAAAATTAATTCTAAACTCGAAATAATATTCATCAATTGAGTTACAATATGCCTGCTACACTAGTCAACACTAGACAAAATTTTTAAAAAATTTTAACGAATTATGGTTCTTTTTTTATGGTGTAGTTTTTTTTTTAAGCTTAAAAATTTCCGCAGTGCCACAGAATTCCGAGCGATTTAATTTTTCTTAGCATTGTCACAAACCAAATTCGAACTAAGGTTTAGGGTTGACACATTTCCAGATTCAATTCGAATAGGATTTACTTTGCAGTTTTATTGATTTCATCATTTCAATTGGTTTTCATTTTTTTCTTTTATAATATAAAATAACTGATTTTTCAAAGCTGTTCTTTTATAATTTCAAAGCAAAAAAACATCCAATATCGTGCGAGTCAAACAAAACACTGTACTCGGCAACTCTAGCAGTTGTCTGGCAACTCTCCGGGCATGGCAGCAAACAGCTGTTCAAAAAAAACAGACATCTCAATTTTACTGTATAGTTAATTAAAATGCTTTTACCGAGACTGTTGGCCATCGAAGAACTACGGAGGCAACATATTAGAATACAAACCTTGCAGCGCAGGCTTCTCAGATGCGCATCGGACTCGTTTTCGCCTTCAGACGATACGCATGTGGTTTTTGTGATTGTCTTCTCAAACTACTGCTAATTTAGTTAATTAAAATTACCAGTTTTTGGTATAATGATCGCTATGCTTCTATTTGTGCTGCCATGGGTCTGCACTAAGCCAAACAGGGGGTTTTGACATAAATGCATTGACAATAATGTGTAGAAATGGTTTGTTAGTTCTGTTTTGGCATTTTGAAGCGATGCCACCTGGTAGAACTACAAATGACTAAAAATGATTTCACAATTTGCACAAAAAGTATGGACACGTTTGACGTAAAGGAAGTTTTACTGCAATGAGCTATTTTTTTTAATGCCAAATAAAAGAAAAACAGGATGCTTTCAGTATAATTACTATTAAATATATTGCTCCGAATTCGACTTAAAAAATATGGCATTACTATACTTACCTCGAAAGTCCGAATCGCCCTAAGTGGCCACCTCGCTCTGCAGAGGATTGAGAGCCGAATCGTTAAGTGAAAATTCAGTCAGCGGATTGAATAGTGATTTACTAAAATGCTTATTTTATTAACTTAACATGTATAATGTTAAATTTTTTGGATGAGGGTTAATCACCAATTGAATAACCTTTATGGGAAAGTAAGATTCCAATTGTTTTGGGTGTATTTTATGGGTGTATTAAATCAAATCGCTGGATAAATTGTGAGTGATTTTGATTCCGCTGAAAAATCGGTGTGTGGCACGGCGGAATGGAATTGAGGTGATTTTCCAGCGGAAGTGATTTCTGTGGCACCCCTGTATAAAAAAAACCATAATTCGTTCAAAAATTGTAAACCCCGAAATCTATAAGAAAAACTTATTTTGGGCAACAGTCTAATTCTAGTGTTGACTAGTGCTATCAGTGCATCTTATGGCGAGGCAACGTTTCGGAGCCTATCCAAGAGCTACGCTTAAATAGGTCACTTATGGGAAAAAGTTTCTAAATGGATAATATGCTCTGTGGAGCGGATACAGAAGAAGAATTGACAATATTGAAAAGGCAAGGCAATTGTTCGGCCTAGGGAAGTTCGAGCAGCACAAATGGCGCAGACATATTCAGGGAATGGACAACAACAGTGACCTAGAGCCTTTAAGTCTAAAATCAGAGGACGCAGCTAAAACTTTGGGAATATATTGGTCAAGTCTAGAGGAAAAATTCCAATTCTCTTATAACATAAAAATCTCCTCGATCGCCACGAAACGATCAGTGTTGTCTGAGTTGGCTCAGGTATTTGATCCGTTAGGGTTCTTGAGTCCTTTGCTTATCTCGGGCAAAATCTTCATTCAGGAACTTTGGCTTATACAGCAGGATTGCGACGAGGAGCTACTCAACACAATGGCGTCGATATATGGAAGAACTGAAACTCATTGATAAATGTTCAATCCCACGATCCTCCATTCCAATTACGGCAGACCTATGCACGTTAGAGCTTTTTGGGTTTTCTGACGCATCCAAAAGAGCTTATGGTGGCGTCATTTATGCTCGTGTGAGGGATAGAAGTGGAGGAAGTTCAGTGCGACTAGTAACGGCCAAGTCCAAGGTCGCCCCTGTTAGGGTAACATCATTGCCACAGCTAGAGTTAAAAGGAGCACTGTTAGTGGCCAAGCTAATGGCAAAGGTTTGCTCCTGTCTGCATTTTCAGGTAGAAAGGGTTAGATATTTCACAGATTCCACAATTGTGTGGAATTGGTTATCGTCACATGCTAGTCGTTGGACCATCTTCCTTGACCACAGAGTGGTTCAAATACAAGAGCTTACACGGGTACAGGATTGGTCCAAGATCGACACAAAGTCGAAGCCTGCAGATATTATATCTAGGGGATTATTGGTGACAGAATTGTGGTGGAACGGTCCGGACATTTTAATAGATTCAACAGACGATCTGGCTAAGTTCAAATGGAGTGAAGAAATAAAAGCCATGCCTGAGGAGAAGAATAATAAATTTTCGCTGACAATTAGTGAGGTACAGAGCAGTGAAAAGGTAGATATTGTAGGGAGATGCAAATTTGCTAGGACTTGGCTAGAACATAACAACTTCAGCATGATATGATTATGAAGCATTATTTCATGATATGATGTTTCATATGATTATGGAAATGAATGATAGAAAAATCTTATGTCACGGTTTTTGTAACTGAACTCATCCCAAAATATGTCTTTACACCAAAATTATAATCGTCCTGATGAGCAACCAAATTTTGTCTCCAGACTCATGTGATATCACACTGTTACAAGTTTATTTCGAAATTTCGTCCCGCACCTTGCGCCAACGTGAAAACTAAAAACGAAGTGGAGAATGACCATATCTACCAGATTGTCGAATCTGGATCAGATCGGATCAATATTAGAGCCAGAATGAAGAAATTAATTTTCAGTGGCTACCAGAGAACTGCAACAAGCCACCGGCACATTAGGTGCACCGTGTAAATGTAGGGCGCATCGGAGTCGAAAGAAGGATGGGTGAATAGGTAAGCACAACAAATTATGCACAAAATGTATAGAGTTTCTTGGGTGTTAAGGTTTCTTTTGTGCAAGCCTTCGCTTTTGTTTTTGACCTCTGAAATTTTTCTTCAAGCTGAAAAAATATCACAAAATAATATTCTGCTCAGGAAATAATAATTTATTATTACACTACTCGACAAAATCGAACTTTTTTTTTCCTCAAGGATCCAAACCGACTTTTTCTGATAGATATGGGTATTTAAAATTTTTTAAAGAATTATGGTTTTTTTTTATGGCAGAACTTTTTTTGAAGAATTTTTGAAGTCTGGTATTTTTTGTAAGCTTTTTTCAGGGTAGCGCTTGTTTTTCACATAACTCAAGTATCTTTCATCTGGTTGTTAAGAACTTTAATATTTTGAAAGATAATTAAAACAGCTAAAGATAGCTCAAACACTTTGTGATTTCAGCTTACCGTCTTGGAAATATAAACATTGAAATGCAAAATAATGATTTTTGTGCGGTATTATTTACGAAATTTTGACTTTAAAAACTCGGAAAGTCGAAAAAATTATTCCTGTGTTTTTATTTTTTGTAGAGGTGCATTAATTTGGCGTCGTTTAAGGTATCGCTTATTAAAATCTATGGAGAGACTTTGGAGCTAAAATTCGTTAACCAAACCTAAAATATGGAAAAATGAACAAAAATACCTTTTTGAAGGCAGCGGGCCCAACTGCCCATCGGGAATTGCGATCGCGATCAGGTACCAAATGTACAACCCTTTTTCGTTTGCTTTGTTCCCAATTGGCAGTTGGGCCCGCTGCCTTCAAAATGTATTTTTGTCCATTTTTTCCATTTTTTGGTTTGGTTAACGAATTTTAGCTCCAAAGTCTCTCCATAGATTTTAATAAGCGATACCTTAAACGACGCCAAATTAATGCACCTCTACACAAAAATAGAAAACACAGGATTAATTTTTTTCGACTTTCCTGAGTTTTTAAAGTCAAAATTTCGTAATAATACCGCACAAAAATCATTTTTTTGCATTTCATGTTTTATATTTCCAAGACGGTAGCTGAAATCACAAGTGTTTGAGCTTATCTTTTAGCTGTTTTAATTATCTTTTCAAAATATTAAAGTTCTTAACAACCAGATGAAAGATACTGAGTTATGTGAAAAACAAGGCTACCTCTGAAAAAGCTAAAAAAAATACCGTTTTTAAAATTCTTCAAAAAAGTTCTGCCATAGAAAAAAATATCATCAAACCATTTCTAAGCCCCAAATCTTTAATAAAAAGTTAGTTTTGTTCCTTGAGGAAAAATCGTGTTGACTAGTGTTATTCATTTAACAAATTTAAATTTACTTTTGAATTGTTGCTGGAGTCATTTCTGAAAAGCTTCCGACGGAAAATCAAAGAAGCAATGAACTTGAATACTTACAAGCGACCAACTGAAAAACAAAACGGCCGAAAATTACACATAAATAAACACACAGGCACAAAGGGCGCAATAGAACAGCCAGACCAGAGGATGTGCTGGTCAAATGCACGGAGGAGACGACATACGCCGACATCCTCAAGCTGGCGAAGGCAGCCCCAACGCTCCAAGGCCTTAGGAGCAAGGTTCAGGGTATTAGCAAAACTACCTCTGGGGAGCTGCTACTCAGGATGCAGCAACCCTTAGGGTGGTGAGCCGCATACGACGACGTATAGCGCCAACCCGTTGCTTTAAGTGCATAGCCTACGGAAACACCGCAGATAAGTGCAGATCCAAGCGTCCCGTGACAAGAGACGCCTGCTACAATTGTGGAGGAGAGGGGCACAAGCTCAACCAGTGCAGCAACCCACCAAAGTGCCTACTATGCGCTGGTAAGCACGGAGACACCCGCTCAGCAGCCCACTCGGTCCTTAGCCGCGCCTACCCCGAGTACAAGAAGGCCATGTCTAAGCTGATCGATGGTTACTGCAGCTTAACCTCAACCAGACGTGTAGACGTGTACGCCGCCGCGCCACGCCCACGCCGCCACCGATTTTTTACTTTTCTGATGCGCCACCGCCGACTCACCAAAATATCGGCGCGGCGGCGGCGTTCGGCGTCATACATTTTGGTAAAGATGTGACAAATAAAAAAAAATTTAAAAATTTGAAATATATCGTATAAAGTTGCAAAATAGTTCTCATGTCTCATCTCCCATCTGCCTGTTCCATCTCTAGAATAACAGCTGTAGTTCATGTATTGTTTACTTGGTTTGTTATGTGCATAAATAATTTCTTAAAGTAAGTTTCACAATATTATTATTGGTATTAGAAATAAATTAGTTCAATATTCTCACAACAAACAGATGGATAAGTCATTGGGGATTTACTCAATAAAAATTCTGCGTAATGCAAATCGCAAAAGCAAAGTATGGGAGTTTTTTGGCATCTTGCAAGTGACAACGACAACCGAAAGCAAATGCATTGAAGAGGACATGTTTTTTGTAAATTATGTTTGGATGAGCAGAAAAAGAACGACGAAACAATAATATTGTCATGGTAATAGTTAATTTCACTTTTTTAAGTTCAATATAAGCGTTTGACAATTGTTTCAGTGCTAAAATTCAGTCGTATTCCAAGAACTGCTCAACAGGGAACTTAACTCGTCACCTTAAAAACGAACACAATGTTCGCGATATCGATTCTAGTACTTCATTAGCTACAGGTGGAACGATATCAACAAATCCACGCCAATAAGGTCTCTAAGAGATAGTAAATGGGCGTTGGGACGAGAGCTAGCTTTGTGGATGGCTAGAGATCTGCTACCATTTCATACAATTAGCCACAATGGAATTAAAGACTTCTTAACCAAATATAAAGTTGTAGTAACTGCTGCTGATATTCCATACTACAAAACACTTTCAAAAACTGCACTAGACGATGTGTATGAATGCGTTTTAAAAGCAGTTACACGGATAGTATCTGGACAAAAACACTTTGCCTTAAACTTTGATTTGTGGACGGACAATTATAGAAGAATAAATTATATAACATTTACATTCCATTATCTGTCACCGAATTTTGGTATGAAGCATTTCACGCTGGAAACAAAATACTTGTCAAAATCTCACTCCGCAAGTAATATTTTAACAGAGCTTCAAGATGTAACTCAAATTTATAATTTGCAAATGGAATCTAATTTCGTCGTAACCGACCAAGGTAGCAATATCAAAAAAGCTATTAATTTGGGGTGTTTAAACAACCATTTCTGCCTTGGACATGGACTACACAATTTGCTAAATGTAGATGGCTACAATTCCGTGTCGGAAATTAAAAACTTAATTGTGAAGTGCAAAAGCATTGTGAGAGCTTTACGATTTAAGACACATGTTTTAAGATGTCAAGCTGACGCACTTCAAAATGAAGTTTTGTCAAATATCGACAATTTAGAAGAGCTGCTTGCATCCGAAGACACTGAATGGGTTGACTACGATGATGATTTTGGACCGTTGGATGATGTTCCCTTGCAAACTTATAAAAAC
The DNA here is from genome assembly GCA_018150905.1 of Drosophila ambigua. Lineage (NCBI taxonomy): Eukaryota > Metazoa > Arthropoda > Insecta > Diptera > Drosophilidae > Drosophila > Drosophila ambigua. Next base: position 690,602 of record JAECWS010000098.1, read on the forward strand.
ATTAACCTAATGACTTGCGAAGTAGCGTTTTAGCCATGCTTCACAGTCTTGGGTGCCAAAGAGCTGCAATAAATAAATTGCTCACTAGCAGCAACAAGATTGATTTGATACTATTAGAGACTGAAGTACAGCTTTTATATAAACTTCGTGACTTCTTGCAAAAATTTAAAGACGCAGTAAATATTCTGTCTGGAGATTTGTATTCATCCATAAGCCTTGCGTTAGTTATCAGAACAGAGATCGTCTCAATTTTGGGTGAAGCTGAGAGCAATGAACCACTTTCTTTGTTTGAAATGAAAAATAATATAAAGAGTAAATTAGATTCGAGATTCCCAATATCAGATATTCTAGTCTGCGCATCCTTACTAGATCCGCAATTCAGCTCACTAGATTGTGTGTTAGAGTACTGTAAAGACCAAAATTTAACAAAATCTGATTTTTTGTTAAAAATGTTTAAAGAGCTGATTGGCGATGTACAACAAGCTAGCGATCAGCAGGATAGTTTATGTGAATCTCCATCTGTAAGCAAAATATTAAAGCTTGCTCAGCGACATTCTACAAATACCATAGCATACAATACAATAGCAATTTGGAAGCGAATGCCATCTACTTTTAAGTTTGTCTTCATGCCAAGACGTTTTAAGTTTCTGGAGGGAAAAGGCATCTGCAATGCCCTTATTACACTAATCCACAAAATCGAACTTTTTTTTTCCTCAAGGATCCAAACCGACTTTTTCTGATAGATATGGGGCTTTAAAATTTTTTAAAGAATTATGGTTTTTTTTCTATGGCAGAACTTTTTTTTGAAGAATTTTTGAAGTCTGGTATTTTTTTTTAAGCTTTTTTCAGAGTTAGCTCTTGTTTTTTCACATAACTCTAGTATCTTTCATCTGGTTGTTAAGAACTTTGCCATTTTGAAAAGATAAAACAGCTAAAAGTTAAGCCCAAACACTTTGTGATTTCGGTTTACCGTCTGGGAAATATAAAATAAAATAAAATTGTTTTCATTCATGACAACTATGATCATTGAAAAGAAAACTTATCTTAATTTTTTTTTTTTTTAACTTTGCTAAAAGAAATTTAGATTTCAATTCAGATGTCAAATATAAATGAAGACTTAAATTTTTATATTAGTAAAGAAAGTCCATGAAGGACTACTGTTAATTTGTTGTAATTTTAATTTTTTTTAATACTTAATAAACACATGAAGTGATATTTGTTTAAGTTAAAAAAGAAAAGTGTTATTTATTTATTGCTTACGCCGCCGCCGATTTTTTTGGCCTCTACGCCGCCGCCGAAGCTAACACATTCGGCGTAAACCTCTACTCAGTTAAACGACTTAAACGCATGGGCCACGACCTGGAGCAGTACCAGGAATACGGCTCGAGGGACAATGCTCCTGGACGAGTTCGCAAATGTAAACATTTGCCTCTTAAACACAGGAAGCGCCCCAACGTATAGCAAGGCAGGCCGTGAGTCTATCATCGACCTAACGTTTGCAAGCCCGGAGTGGCAAGTGCTGAGCGTGTACTCACATAGTGACCACCTAGCGGTGCTGACGGACATCTCTGCTACCAGGAACACAGCAAGGAGGCAACGTGCGCTCCAGACTGGCTACAAGGAGGAAAGCCTTAACCAAGGCGCGCTCCTCTCGGCAGCAGAAACCCTAAGCGCCGCCGGGGATTCCAAAGCATCCGCGCTTGCCATCATCAGGGCCGTCAAAGCTGCTTGTTATGCAGCTATGGAGAAGAAGATGATCGGAGGCATCGTCCAGTACCATGGTGGAATGAGCACATTGCTAAGGCTAGGAGGGAAAGCTGCGCAACTCGACGTGCTTACCAGCGAGCAAGAGGAACCACCCAATTTGGTAGAAATGGCGTGGTATTCAAGGCCAAAAGGAAAGAGCTGAAAGATGCTATCAGAAGCAGCAAAACCAAATGCTTCAGAGAGCTCTACGATGCGGCTGGTGCTGAACCTTTCGGTGGGGCTTATGCCCCAAGTGCCCTGAACAGTTGAGACAAATTGTCGGCGAGCTATTCCCTTGGCAACCACACCTACAGGAGGGAGCTTGTGTGGAAGGAGCGAGCCACATGGATACCACCACCACCATTACTTCCAGAGAGGTACTGCAAGGGAAAGCTGAAGATCGGGAAAGCGGCCTGGCCCTGCCTGGAGTCCATAATGCAGCATTAAAATGCATAATCAGAACCCATCCTGACGCTTTCGCTGAAATGTACGCCCAGTTCTAGCGGAGCGAACAGTCCCACGAGCATGGAAACGGAAAAGACTTGTCCTGATTCCCAAGCCAGGCAAAGAGCTCAGTGACCCATCTGCATACCGGCCATTATGCATGATGGATACCATGGGCAAGATACTTGAAAGGATGATATGCAACCGGATGGAAGCGGAATTAGTTGAGCGAAACGGCGTCTCCGACCTTCAATTTGGGTTTCGGAAGAAGAGGAGCACCACTGTCGCCATCAAAAAAGTAGCAAACCTGGCCAGGATAGCCATGGCGGGAACGCGATGGGCTGGAGGCGATACAAAGTTCTGTCTAGAATGTAGGCTAGACGTACGAAACGCATTCAACTCGGCCAGCTGGATCGTTGAGGCCCTGACCAGGAGGGGTATATCCAAGCAGTTCATACAGACGCTGCGAAGCTATTTTACGGACCGCGTGCTGACCTACGACACGGATAAAGGAGCAGAACAAACCAAATCACCGGAGGCGTGCCACAGGGATCGGTCCTAGTGACTGGTGGTGACAGTGGCGAAACATATACGAGATGCAGAGGAGAAAAGCAGTGAGGAAATCGGGAAGATATTATCCTGGCTCGCAGCTAACGGGCTGTCTTTGGCGGAGAAGAAGACCGAGGCTGTGCTAATGAGCAGCAGAAAGAAGGTCGAGCAGGCATGCGTGAGAGTCGGCAGCACGATCAACGGAACTAAGCCGGCGCTAAAATACCTAGTGGTAATGCTAGACCAGAGGCTGACATTCAAGGCCCACCTGAAATACGCCAGCGCGAAAGCAGCCACAGCAACGGCAACGCAGCAGGCACCTCATAACCGGGGTGGTCACGTCTATAATCCTATATGGATCAGCAATGTGGACTCCAGCATTGAGGGTGCCCATGCTGCTTTCGAACAGTGTCTGAAGACGCCGCACTGGTTGTGGCAGGCATGGACCTTCTGGGGGATGAGCGGCAGAGCGGACTGGACGGAGCCAGCAAGCTGCGAGACGGCACCAAGCTGCAAACGGGAGGAGGAGAAGATGACTCATCCCCAGATTAGGCCATGGCTGCAAAGAAGGCAAAGCCAGATGGACCACTATTTGGGCCATAGACATAGACATGCCGACGACTTATACTGCAGCTACTGCGGGCCTGGAGGCGACGAGGATGCAGAGCATGTGTTCTTCTCATGCCCCTGCTTCACGCAAGACCGTGCGAGGCTAAGGGAGACTTTAGCAGAAATCAACGTAGACATCCATACAGAGCAGATGCTAGCCTATGAGCACTCATGGAACGCGGTCACCAACAATGCAGAATGCGTGATCAAGGAGCTGTGCAGGTTGGAGCGAAGCCGGACCGGCTAAATGCGACTGATGACCCCATAGTCCGCACCGTGTTGTAATTCCTAGCGGCGATCATTGAGGTAAAGGACATAGACGAGGTGTCCACTGAAGAGGAAGTGCTGGCGGAGCTTAAAGAGTAGGCAGCGGTAGCCATAAATGAGGCTGCGGTCATTGCCTTTCGACCAGTCTACAGGAGCAACCAGACCATGACGCTGAAAGTCTCGTCGGAAGTAGCAGCGACGCTTATAGGGAAAGGAAGAATCCGCCTGGGATGGGGCTATTGCCGGATACGGCCCAAAACCACACCCAGAAGACCTAGCCTTAAGTGAATGCAGTTTGGTCACATCGCGACGAACTGCAAAAGTGCCCAGGACTACACAAAGTGCTGCTACAACTGCACAGAAACAGATCAACAGGCTAAAGACTGCAAAGTCCAGCCGACCTGCATTCTCTGCAAGCGGCACCGGGCGAAGGACACGGAGCACCAAACGACTAGTTCGAGGTGCCCGCGGTACCAAAAGGCTATCCAGCAGATGAGGGATAAATGAAAATAAGCCAGATAAACCTCTACCACTGTGAGGTGGCCCAGCAGCTACTGGAGCAAACCATCAGAGAACTCCGCATTAATGTAGCAGTTCGGGGACAACTCAGGGGAGTGGAGTGCAGAGATATGGAGCTGTGGGAGCCCAACGCAGCAACGGCCCACATGTGTGGGAGACGGATTCGCCAGAGCACGGCTGAATGATGTTTACATCTACAGCTGCTATCTGCCACCGAGCCTCACGTTGCAGCAGGCGTTGCACGTTGCAGCAGGCAGCAGGCAAGCAAGGGGACAGGCACTCCTTGAAAGCTTCGCGACGCTCGATGCCGTGCTGCTAAACACAAGCAGCCAGCAGACATTCGGCAGAGCAGGAACGAGGTCCATAATAGACCTAACGTTTGTGAGCAGCAGCCTTAGCCCGAGGACAACCTGGAAGGTTAGCGACCTCTACACTGGGAGTGACCATCTGGCCCTGATCTACGAAATCAAGGACGTTGCAGCACGTAACTCTGTCCTAGGCAAGCAAATCAGGTACAAAATCGACATGCTAGAGCCGGACATGGTCCGAGTTATGTTCGAGCACTATGAGACCTACGGGACAGACTCAGAAAGAGCAAGCCAATTGGCTATGCAAACGTTGACAGCATGTGGCGACTCCATGCTAAGTAAAAGGCCGAGCACTGGCAATCGTAGCCCCACATACTCGTGGACTACAGCCTGTGCCAGGCGAGAGTGCCACCACACAAAGCGATATCAACGCTCGAGAGGATCCCCAGATTTCGAGAGGCTCCAAGGAAATGCTGACCCAATGGCTGACGCATATGGATGCTTTAAATCCTACCTGCATAGGTTTAAGCACAAGGATGACTCCTTTTGTGTGCTCTGCACACGGGTCACCGAAGACGCGGAACATTGTTTCTTTGAATGTCCAAGGTTCCAGCAAGATCAGGTAGTCCTCAGCAACAAGCTTGGAAGGACGCCATCAGTGGCAAACCTAGCGCAATGTCTACTGGAGTCAGAAGAAAACTAGGCTGCGATAAGAAACATGGCCACAGTGATGACTACCAAGCTTCGTCGCGAAGAAAGAGCCCGCAAGGAAAGGAGTGGCACATATTAATATACTGACTAAGTAAGGGTATAAAAGTAGAGTCGAGGCCACAGCAGCGACTCACAACGTTCCTTTTTCTGTTTTTCCGTTAGCTGAGAAGAGAGACGTACGAGTGCGAGTATATGCCCGCCTATAAAGACGCATATAAAAATATAAATCTCCGCCATTCGGCGGGACGGACTCCGAGTCGAGTAACGACTGGCACACAAAATACAAAATACGAGGCGGAGACAGAGACAGAGACGGACATAGACACGGACTCGTACCCGGACGCGGACAGCCACTCAGCGGATTTGTAAAAATTTGCTTCTAGCAAACAGTTTGTGCCCGAAAAAATGTCTTTCCAGTTTTATGCGAATATCAAACTGACTTAGTTTGCGATCAGTTTTTACGGAACTAAATACTAAGCTTTAAGCCAAGTAATCAGTTCAGCAAAACTTTTGTCGACGAAATGTGATATATATTTCTCGGTTCCCAGTGGTACTGTGGTACTAAAACTAACGAGAAGGAACGTGTGAGTCGCTTCTGGGGACGCGACTCTACTTTATACCCGTACTCAGTCAGTATTTACATTTTGGAGCATGATTTTTTAGAATATATATATATAAAAGAAAGTCGTGTCTGTTACAACACTTATAACTCGAGAACGGCTGGACCGATTGCCATGGTTTTAGATTTGTTGGATTTGTTTCCGTCCCGAATAGCAGAATACATCTTAAAAACAATGAATACTCGATATGCGTAATGAATAGATGCATTTCAATAGATTTGATGCTGATTATCGAGTTTTCATTGATTTTCTTTCTCCATGTCAATCATTTGTTGTCCAATCCTGTCAAATAGTCAAATTCCCGAAAATAATACCTAAGATTTATTCTACAGTATTCTACATAAAATCATCGGAAACGAACGGAATTTAGGGAATAAAAAATCAGTTTGGTGGTTTTATGCGAGTGCACATTTTAGTAACAATGCCGCGTCCTAGAAGATCTAATCTTTCCCAGCGAAGTCATAATGCAATTAGGCAACGGAATATCGCGAGTCAATTATATGATGGAGAACGAGAAATTGCAGGAGAACAGCGACGTGCTTCGTGCTTCTCAAACACAAGATCAAAGACATGCAGCCCTTGAAACGGCTAGGTTAGAAAAGAGAAATCGTCGAGCTTATCGTACAGATGAACAGAGGAATAATCTTCGAAGTGCAAGAAGAAATGGTTCAAGTATTGATTTGAATCGAGCAGCGTTTCTGTATGATTGCACCATTTAAAACTTAAAGTTGGCTCGGTAATCATCATGCTTAGAAATTTAAACCAACCAAAACTGTGTAATGGAACGCGTTTGGTGATAAGAAAACTGATGAGCAATGTTATTCACGCGTCGATACTTAAAGGAAAATTTAAAGATGAGGAAGTTCTTATTCCAAGGATTCCGATGATCCCAACGGATATGCCCTTTGAGTTTAAACGAATTCAATTCCCGATTCGTCTTGCCTTCGCCATGACGATCAACAAATCACAGGGCCAATCCTTGACTATTTGTGGCCTCAATCTATAAAATGCATGTTTTTCTCATGGTCAATTGTACGTGGCATGCTCACGTGTCGGCAAACCATCCGCTTTTTATACCCGTACTCAAAAAAGAGTTAAGGGGTATATTAGATTTGTGGTAAAAGTGGATGTGTGTAACGTAGAGAAGGAAAATTTTCCGACCCCATAAAGTATATATATTCTTGATCAGCATCAATAGCCGAGTCGATATAGCCATGTCTGTCTGTCCGTCCGTCTGTCTCGATGAGCGCCTAGATCTCAGAGGCTATAAGAGCTAGGGCAACCAAATTTAGTTTCAAGACTCATGTGATATCCCACTGCTACAAGTGTATTTCAAAATTTCGCCCCGCCCCTTTCCGCCCCAACAAAGGACGAAAATCTGTGGCAGGCACAATTTTAAAGATACGATAAAACTAAAAAAGCAGTATCGTAGAGAATGCCTATATCTACCAGATTGCCGAATCTGAATCAGATCGGATCATAATTATAGCCAGAATGAAGAAATTAATTTTCAGTTGGTTCCCCAGCCCACTTCAGCCAGAGACACACTACTCTATCTCCTTCTCGCTCGCACACTCTGCCGCGTTCAGTGCGCGAGCAACCCCTAGCAGAGGAGATGTAGAATATAAATGGTACATCTATAATCTACATGTTAAATGTAAAATATACATTGTAGATGTAGATGTAGATAACAGATGTAGCAAAAAAATGTAAAATGTAAAATTTTTTTTAAATTCTAAAATTTTCAAAAATGTATATACTGATTGAGTACGGGTATAAGTAGAGTCGCGTCCCCAGAAGAGACTCACACGTTCCTTCTCGTTTTTTTTTCTTTTCCTTAGTATTGACTTTATACATATATACCATTTAAGTTTTGTTTTAAAAAAAACAACGATTTTCTTCTTTTTTTTCGTCTTTCATGTCCTTTGTTTAAGTTTTAAGTCTTTGTCCATAGTTTTTTCTCGTGTTTGTGTCAGTTTTTAGTTCGAGTCGTGGAAGTCCTAAAATGGTTTTTCCTATGTCATCAGAACGGACAAAAAGACGTCGAATAGCTCAGCCTACAAAATATGACGAGCTCCTTCCGTATTGTCTACAGATTTCCCTTCAAACAATTAATCTTCAGAAGCAAATATTGAATAGTATTAATCGCCTTTGACGGATACAAATTTAACATTGTAAATTAAAAAACATATAAGTTAAGAAAAATTCTGAAACATTTAACCTGTTGGTGGTTGTGTGCTAGCTTACTGGAGAGCCACATATGATGACGAGGATGTTCAGGCACATTTTGGACGTGAACTTCACGCAGCCGTATTGGGAACGAGGCTGATAGACACCGTAAAACAAGAGCACGGTTCAGCAATCAGCAGCTGCGTACTATGGACTTACTCTAAAACTGTGCTGCTCTCGATCAGCAGCACCCACCGCCGATACAAGCAATCCGCTAAAAACTGATTTTAGTGTCCACAGTAGTATTCCAATAAAGGTTAATAACGTCTGCATACCGTCCGGTGATGGTTGCTGCCCGCGAACTGCGGATAAAGAAGCGGTGCCATGTGTGTTTGCACTCGTTATAGCAAAAACGTTTATATATTTCCAGAAGTTCTCGAGCTACAACTGATTGGTCAAGGCCACTGCTAGGATCCTCCGGTTTATCCGACGGTGTGGCGGACAGCGCGACAAGAGTTAGGAGTACGGCCTAACTGCAGCTGAGTGCGCCGAGGCGGATCGCATGTTGATCCGGCAGGCGCAAAGTGAGGCATTCGCTTAGGAGACTCAACGGAAGGCTGTCATAAAGGGCAGGGCGATCATACTGTATAAGGACACGTTCTTTATCGATTTTTTTTTAATTTGATAAAACTGACAATAAGTCGTTGTGCAACGTTGTGCACCATGTTACAAATTTGCGGCGACATTTAAACACCAAACATAAAGAAACATTCGCCCCGTACAATGAAGAGATCTCAAACACCGCTGAGCAAAAAAAGGAAAAAAGAAAATAGCCTACGAGGCAAGTGAGGCGGGTATAATTGAATCGCTGGTAAAAATGTTTACCTCTGATGGGAGGCCATTTTTACTTTTCGACAGCAAAGGGTTTTGTGAAATTGTAATCCCCATATAAAAAGCACTGAAAATTCCTACAATAACATAGAGAAATAGAATGGGTCATGTGCGAATGAAGGAATTATCCATAAAAGACGATATAAAGGCTTCTGTTAAACGGAAGCTCGTATCACTTAAAATTTTTCCTGTGACAACCAGGATGGAAAAATCCATCTTGGGTATAAATTTAAAAATGTTTAATTCCATACTGTCAAAAACGGAGGTCGTTTTTGGGATGATCCAGCTGTACGAGTAACATACTGGACTTTATTTAAAAAATAAAATTATGAAGATTGTTCAGGATTATGGTATTGAACTTGATCAGATTTTTAGGTAAGGGTTTATTCATTAAAATAAGCATTAAAGCCAATTGTTGTAGGAGGGTGGATGTGGTCAGGTCGGCTGCGGTTCCCAAAACTATTATTCCCAATAAAAGTCTTTAGATGGAGATTTGAAGTATATGTGAGGTATATTGTCTGATCGTTACAGATGTGCGCGAGCTTGTATGCTTTGTCGGGGGTGGAACACTGAAATAGCGTATTCGCACCGTTCGGCGGGTCCAAAGCGTCACTTATGCTAGCTTATATTTAAGCCCGCTCGGAAAACGTGAGGATCGTGAGAGCGCTGTCGGAGCGCACTAACAGAGCTGTCCACGGGAGCGGCTACAGACCAGTAGCGGAGAGCGGAAAACGACTGTTACGCTGTCCTGTTAACAGCGCTGCTGCCTTGTTCGGGCACCAATATATGGGCTAATCCTGCGTTACGGACGTTACATTCGTACGCAAACTTACTTGTTCAAATTGACACAACTGGCGTTCACATTGTTATATTTTAATGAAATTTTTACGAAATGCAGTTCTTTGCCCGTTCTTTTAAACTTAGTTTATAATAAAAGGTTTACTGTTTTTGAAAAAAAATTATGCTTGCTTAAAGTTCCGTTACGGACGTTACAAAAAATGGAAGTCGGCTTTGAGGCTGCATGCATTTGCACATTTTTTAGCGAATTTTGCATAATAAACCAAAATAGTTCACATACAACAAATTAAGTGGAATATAAGACCATATTAATCCAGCAAAGAAAATAAGCATAAGTAGTCCCGTTGAAAAGAAATCGTAATTTTTGTCTGTTACGGACGTTACGTTACGAACGTTACACTTTTTCCATCAAGTCAAATTTTGTAAATTTTTTTGCTCTGTCTGCATTTGAACTCATTTTAAATACGTAATACGAATATTGTATACTTGTCACCACGCACGTTTATAATTGAAATTAGTTTGGCAAAACTATGCGATCAAAGCAAGAACTTCTAAAAGCTTTCTAACGGAAAATGCAGTAAGTAAACATTGCATGCATGGGTGTACCACCGAATATCTGCAGGGGGGTTGTGGGGGTTACAACATTGTAATTAATTACTTATTATTAATTTTTAGGAATCATTTTAGATTTGAGAAGAATTTTCATTTCATCTTAACTTAAGCTGCGCTTGTCTGACCCCCTTCGGGTACAGCCTTGTTCGCTTGCAATATGTTCACGAAAACTCAAAGCTGCTAATTCTAAAAACAGATGCAGCTTTCAAACGGTTAATTCCATGTGCAAGCATGGGTACACCGAGCATTGCAGATTGGGGGATCGAATGTTATTTAAACACACTTTTTGTTACTTTGAGGTTAAGTTTTTCGGATTCTCGGCAACCTAGACGAATTTGATGCCCATATTCATATTCAGTAGTTGAAATCCATTATAAACACCTACTTTCACCTCATAATATTAAAATACAATTTTTTAATGTTCATGTCGTTACGGACGTTACATACTTTGCCATTAGTATATTTCAAAATAATGTGTAATAAAGGTATTTTCTTTTTTCATTAGATTAAAGTGCATAAAAAACTCTGTTTATAAAGCTTGTTTGGAAAACAAAATTGTTCAAATTCATTCTGTTAAAATAAAAAAAAACCCTTTTTTCCGTTACGGACGTTACAAACAGTGTGCCCATTTTTAGTTGAAATTTTTTCATATATACAAATATGATTTGTATCTTAAATAATAGAAAATGAAACAAATTTTAAGATTGGCTAAGCGCTAAATACTGTAAAGACTGTTTTGCCCACTTTTTTGACCATGGAAAATATCCTTCTTTTTACAAGAATACTTGAAAGCAAGAGGTACGTGTAGGTTAGCCTCAGCCAAGAACCAACAAACCACCGTAAAACCATATTGCTCATATCTTTTGAAGCTTGAATATGTATCCTATTATTCCATTAACAAACATTTGGATTTTGGACAACTTTAAATTTCTGCCTTTGGTTTAAAAATTTTCGGATTAGCCCATATGTATTCAGCATAACATCTGACAATGGCAAAAACATGGTTAAGGCCATAGTGCTGATAAATGATGATTCCACAGAGAAAAGCATACCCGATGATGACAAGGACGAAGATTTTATGGAATTGCTGGATTCCATGGCATTCCCAAACGTGCAACTTGTGAGATGCGCAGCGCATACACTACAATTGTGCGTGTACGACGTAAATAAAGAAAGCGAGATCAGCCAAAAAATGTATACTTGCCGTCAAATGTGCAAAGTCTTGCGGACCGGAAAATATAGGTACTGTGGGTTTCTCTGTTATCATAAATACCTATATGACAATAAATTTGACTTTATGCAGACGTACCTTGCTGGAGAACCAGAGGCACATTCCAACTCTTGATGTCACCACAAGATGGAACTCAACATACTTAATGTTAGAAAAACTATTCGAGCTAAAGGAGTTTGTTTCTACGCAAACTAATGTCGATCTTGACATTGACTGGGACTGGGTAGAGCTTTATATTGAAGCATTTAAAGACACGTATAAAGCAACTCTAACACTGCAGCAGGAGCAACTTGCTTACAGCGATTTTTTTATATTGTGGATGGAGCTTAAGCTTAAATTTGAAAAAGCAAAATCTACATAACAAAAAAATTATTTGCACAACTCGAAATTCGCGAGAGTAAGTTGCTTAAAAACGAAGCCTTTTTATCAGCTATATACATGGACACACGAATTAAATTAATTTTATCCGACCAACAAAAAATGAAAAAAAAACAAAATTTAAAAAAAAAATGCTTTACGAATTTTAATTTTAATCAAGTTAGATACTATAAATGTGGTAAGAACGTAGAGGTCTCGTCTTCTAGATTGATATGTGTCTAGTTATTTGTTTTTACCTAATAAAATCGTCTTTTTTTAATACTAATTAATGCACTAAGTGCTAATAATTTATCCATAATAACGTTTTTATTTAAATTTGTATTAAGTCAAGTGTTACGTCTGAGCCCGTGTCAACAAATGTTGTTTCTTTCGCAACAAGCAGCATTGATGCTTCCGAGAAACAGTCACTTCTATCATCATATTTAGATGATATGCAACCAGTGCCTCAAATCAATGGAGAAGAAGTACCGGAAAAACTGTCTCAAATTTACATGGAAATGGAAAATTTCAATGTTGTTTTTGGCAGTTTACCACTAAATATTAAACAATTTTATCACGACAAAAAGTTTAAGTCAGCACAAATAAGTGAGCTGGCAAAGGTGGTGTTAGCCACACCGGCAACTCAGTTTAACTTAATTTTATTTTAAATGGTCGCACCTCTTTAACTACCGAAAATATTAATTAAATATTAATTGTTAAGCTTAATTCTTAATTTAAGCAAAACAAATATTTTAAATATGTATGCAGCTTTAATTTTTCGTTTTCTTATGAAGAAAATCGTGCATTCAGCTCGCTCGTTTTGCTCAGTGACTGATTCTCAGTTGTTGAGCGCTGAACGAAAGTCTCTCGCTCAGACTGTTTTCGTAGGAAAACACTTTTGCTTCGTTCGCCGCTCAGCACGAGACCGAAAACGACTCAGACGTTCCGTCTCGTTATAAATAATTTTTATTCAAACCAACCCCAAAATTAAATCTGAAAAAATTGGTCAGTGCAAAAACAAAAAGTGAATTCATCTTAACAGATGTGGCAGACCGCTAAACATAACAGAGGCATGTTTTTGTATGAGCTGGCGCTAACGCGTGGGTATAACATCTATATACTGAATGGTTAGTGCTCTCGCTCAGATTGTTTTCGTAGGAAAAAACTTCTGGTTAGAGCTGTCAAACGATTGATAGTTAGCAATCGATAGTTTTGACTGTTTGAAAAAATAATCGATACTATCGTAATAGTATCGGGTTCAAATAATTATTAAAAAAGGTCCATTGTAAAAATTAGATGCCACATATGCAAAATACTAAGACCGCGACCGAACCAGCAAATGATGAGTCCCTGGGCAGAGGGCCGGCTCGAGGCCAATGGATGGCCATTAAAGTAAGCCTGGCCTGGACTATGTTGGGCCGCTGAGGGTGACGATTCGACGTCGAACGGAAAAAAGTGGGTCGCATTATTCACCAGCCTAACCACAAAGGCCCTCCACTTGGAGATGTCAACAGATTCGTGCATCATCGCCATGAGGAATTTCATATGCCACCATGGACCAGTGGTCAGGACGAAAAGTGACAACGGAAAGAATTTTGTCGGAGCTAACCGAGAGGCCAGGAAATTCAACGTCATCGTCAATTCAAAAGTCATCGAGCTAGAGAATATCCAGGGCGAACTGTCGTCAAAATGATTCGAATGGATCTTCAACTGCCCGGCGAACCCAGCTAAGGGAGATGGAGAAACATCGATGTATCGATGTTTTTTAATTTTTTGGAAACATCTATGTTCTATGGCGACTATCGATGTTTTTGCCACATCACTTAAACAAAGGAAACGCAGAAGGTATGTGGATTAAAACATATTTATAATATGAATAGTTCATATTAAGAACCATAATGATCCTGAGGACTGTGACCAACAAAACTTTTGGAATGTAAAAACCATGTTAAATTGATTATATTAAATTTGAATACAGTCGAAGTTCAGATATTAGAACCACTTTGTTCCTGGGATGGTTCTAATTTCTTAAAAGTTATAATTTGATGACAGTTATTTGGCACAAAAAGCAACAAAATAATAGTAGAAATAGTTACGCAAGTTTTATTTTAACGTAAAATCATTTTTGCTTTAACCGCGAACATCGATGTTTTTCCACCTCTAAGGTGCAACCCACGCCGATGGCGAAACAGCAGCAGAGACTGACGTATGCTAATAAAAAAAATCAATTTATACAAAAAGAAGTCTGGCAGCGCCAGATCGCGGTGTTTATGACTTATTTAATAGAGAATTGGAACGTGAACGTGAATATGATCGATATGAATGAACCCAATCAGTTCAAACGTATGCACCGTTGTTGAACCCAGAACAGAACTAAGTCTATGATACATTAATTAATGCAATTGATGGTGAAAATTTGGAGCTGGATTGACATATCTCATGTTATTGATTTTGGCCACTGTTCGTGTGAGATCAGAAATTGCGATTGCAGTTGCTTCTTCTGAAATAGCGGCCACGTTGTTAAAAGGATGCCATATGTCTCATTGAGGAAATTGCCATTAAAAAACGACTGTACAACCGACATGTAAAATTGCAAAACACTCTGCAATGCTAAAAGTTTTAGTGGCCTGAAAAATCATCATCTGCGACGATTACAAATTGGAACACAAACGCTCTTGATCGAACCTTAAAATATCTGCGCAATGACTCCAGAATGGTTGGTCCGCCAAACACTGCCAATCATTCCAAGATCTACTTCTGCCGATGAAATAAACGCTCGCGTCATATCATCAAATCTGTTGCGATATGGTAAGAAGCTTCAACTGACACCAAACATGAAAACTGTTGAACGAACCAGCTGGTTGGATTTCTCTAACCAATTCCGGACTATCGGTAATGGCCATATTCCTGTCGACGAAAAGAGCAGATTGAATTCATTTCCTCCGAATTTTTGCATTTCGTCTCATCGAAAGACGAGCTCATCAGCAAAGTCATCCCGAATGTCATTTCTAACCACAAAAATAACAAATTGTTAAGCGTGCAAGCCACGTTATAACGTTATAATTCAGAATGAAATCGTTGGTTATCTGCATATATTTAAATCAATTGATTTTCTAACAAACGAAGAAAAAGCCATTAATAACACTTCTCGACACAACTGTTTTGTAAGGAATTTTTTAAGCCTGGTATTTTTGTATATTTTGTAAATATAAAATATCCCCAGTCCTTTATTTTTTGTGTATATGAGCATTAATTCGGCGTCGCTTAGGGTATTTATAATTAAAATGTATGGAGAGACGGCGGATCTAAAATTGGTTGACCAAACGGTAAGCTTCTGGGGACGCGACACTTATATACCCGTACTCAGTCAGTATATAAATTTGTGAACAAAATGTTTTAAATTTTTTGCTATATCTGCTATCTAAATTAAAATGTCGATTGCACATCTAAATGCAGTTTCTACATTAGGTTGAGCCAAAACAATGTTTTTTTTTTTGAATTTAAACCGGACACTCCTTTTTTTTTATCTTGAGTTTTATAGTATTCTTTTTGTCTGGACGTTGATATGCAATGACTGCACCATCAAGTGGCCCATGCGACACCAAGCCGAAGCCTGTTACGCGCGGAACCCAGGCAGAAACGCAGCCCTCCTCCCGCCCAACCGACCGAGGGGCGCTGCCGCATGACGCGCGACGCGTGTTACCGAACCGATCGCGAGCATGCAGGAATGATAGGTATTCGACTAAAATTCGAGGAAAATTAGAGCTAAATACAACTCAAAGAGCTAAAAATGCACAGATAGGTACGAGATAGTACTAATTACGGGAAAGGTATGTTAGTATTAGTGATTTAAGAAGAGGAAGGGAATTAGTAGTGGATGTTATGTGGTAGAGGGAATTGAAGTCCGAGCAAAGGACCCTAAATGGTTCGTGCAAAGGAATGAAGTTTCGAGTAAATCTAACAGGAAGGGTAAAGTTTATACGGCTCAACAAGTCAGGGCTAAAACACACCAAGCATTTTTCTACGACTAACTTAGGTTGTAAGGTTTATTAAAAGCAATCTACGAGGGTAAGATGGCAGTCTCACACCTCCATCCCAGTTAAGGCCACGCAGATCAAAAAGTAAAAAGTTTTTCTGGACTGATTCTATACGGTCCTGGTGTACTTTGTACTGGGGGCACCATACACAAGAGCCGTACTCTAAAATCGGACGAACAAGCGAGATGTAGAGAGACTTCGTTATATAGGGGTCGTCAAATTCCTTTGACCACCTCTTTATAAACCCAAGCACACCCATGGCCTTATTTACCATGGCAGAAATGTGTTCAGAAAACTTCAACTTTGGGTCTAATATAACACCAAGATCATCAACGAAGGTAATTCTATCAAGATAACCACCGCAGAGGCTATAAGGAGCCAAAGCCAAAGGAGCTGGAGCGATGAAATGTCATTACTTTGCATTTCGAGGCATTTAGGTGTAACATATTTGCACAACACCATGACTGAAAGTTATTGAGATCGGATTGCAAGCGAGAGTGAAATGAAATGTCCTTATACTGGACACAAAGTTTAACATCATCCGCATACATGAGTACTCGAGAGTTTGTTAATACTGAAGGCAGATCATTAATAAAGAGTGTGAATAGTAGGGGGCCTAGATGGCTGCCCTGTGGTACTCCAGAAGTAACCTTAACAGGTGAAGAGAAGGAGTTTTTGAAGAGGACTCCTCTTTGAGACCTAGAACGAAGGTAGCTAGAAATCCATCTCAAAAGAATAGGCGGAAATCCTTAAAGGTCAAGTTTTTGTGCTAAAAGGGAATGGTTTTTATTTTTGATTAAAAAAATATTTTAGAGGATAATGTGAAGGATAATTTGTTGAAATCTATTGTATATATATTGATACCATTAATATCGTCATTAATCAGTTAGTGGCAGTAAAAACCCTACACAAGTTTTTGCGACCTAGTTAATTAAATATATCAACCTCAGCTAAACTGCTTGATTTTCACCAATCGTTAATTTTTTAACAGTAACTAAAAAAAAAAAACCTTATCAATATGAACTAGTTTCTAAGTTTCAGTAGCAACCCCCAAAAAATAACTACAAATTTGAAATTTGAACAAAGAAGAGAATTAGGGGGTGTCCGCTTAAAAAAACAAACAACAAATTTTTGATCAAATTTTGGCCCAGCCTATCACTATATATATTAGTGATATATATATAAATATTAGTATTAAAGCTTGTTTAAAGCCCTAAATTTATAAAAAAAAAGTTGGTTTGATTCGAAGCGGAAAAATGGTGTTGGGTGGTGTAATCCAACTGGGCTTCGAAATCTGAACCATCCAATGCAATGGAACGCATGCGACGATACTCAAAGGGAAATTTAAAGATGAGTTAGTTCTCATTCCGCGGATTCCAATGATCTCAATGGATATTCATTTTAAGGCCCTGCTGCTGCGCTGCCGCTCACGTACACGTGTATCACCGTATTTGGCACCGTTTTGCCTGCTGTAAGCGCATACAATCGAACTGCAAAAAATGTGCGTGTGTGTGTGCCGACCACTGGTTTAAACGAATTCTGTTCCCGATTCGTCTCACCTTCGTCATGACTGTAATCACATGCCTTGACTGTTTGTGGACTTAGAAAACTTAGAACTGAACTCAACTTAGAAAAACTATGTTTTTCTCATGATCAGTTGTACATCAACATCGCTCTTCGCAGGCACACAAAGCGCACTGTGCTTATCAGTGATCGCATGATGTTAAGTTCCTCTTGGTTTAATCGGACCAAGGTTGACAATGGCGACGATAATTTTTCAGAGTGGACCCAATTCTGCCAGGATGTTGCCGATGTTGATCGTGCTGAATTTCCTTGCTGCGTTCTGCAAGTTGAAGCCAGGTTTGAAGTGCTTGGGCTTTGTGATGTCAATCTCGCGGCGTATAAATCTTGTATTTACGCTCGATCTTTTACCTCACTTGGAGTTCGGATATATCTACTTTGTTGGACCTATACCTCTGATCACGATAGACATTCACAGCAGCTCTGTGGTGACGAACTTCTTGTGTAGTAGGTTAGGAAGGTTTCGAGGATGAAAGCAAATTATATTGCTGTTCAAACTTTCGTGTCTTTTACTATCTGCTACAGTATAAGATGATAGATAGATGATATAAAATTGTCTTTCTCAGTTATTTTCCATTTCACAACAGCTTTAAGATGTTAACGACTTTGAAAGCAACGCTGACATCTACGCCTATACAATTTGTCAAATTTGTACTACTATCGCAATATTTTTCAATTTTTTTAGTATTTCTCTAAATGCTGACTTCTAAACGCATGGTTATTATAACTGATATGAATTAGGTGTTTCAGTTCTTTTAGAGTGTGCTAATCTTATATTTCTAGGCTGTTGGCCTGACTGTACCGAAAACAAAAAACATTTTGTTTATTATATTACGTTAAAGATTGTGTTACCTGGAATAGTCTTTTTTACAGAGTATCAAACCTCTTCGTGTAAAACAGCTGGAACCGACCTCGGCTAACATGGCTCCGCAGCAATGACATTTTAGGCAACCATTGTGCCAATATCTGTCTAAAGCATATAAAAGATATCTATCACTTATTTTATCTATGAATAAAAAAGAAAACCAAATATTAGTTAATCTTGCAAAATCTGGTAATATACGTACATTCGGATAGCCGAATGTACCATACCATTATAATTAAAACATATTGTATTTAGAGTTTTATGGATATAATTAGCTACGCAATCATCTCCATCTTTATTGCAGTGGACATTTATTGCTACTTTTCGTAGCAAGATTAAAAATGGTAGTCGATAATAATGTCTGTCTGTCTTTCTGTCAAGTCCCGATGAGCCCCTAAATCTATGAGGGACTATAAGAGCTTGAGCAACCAAATTTGTCCATATTTACCAGATTGCTAAATTCGTCCATTTTTGGGTTCAGATGAGGCTACATTCTGCTGAGATACAAATTCCGGCGCTTACGTATAGCCTATTCCAATGACGGCTGACGTTTCCACTTGTTTCAATTAGCACACAGCAGAAAGTTCTCTAAAACAAGTCCTAATCAGCTTTTTTTTGAGATACCAAGCTTTTTTGCCACCTATTTATATCCAAAAATCAGTTAAAACAAATGCAAGTTAAAACGTTATGTTTAATTTGATTGCTCTTTGCCCAGCCAGATAAATTTTCTACAATAGGGTACGGTATGCAACCTATGCGGATTAGCATACTCATTATCTTTCTTGCTCGCACACAGTCTGCCTCGTATATATCAGGGGGACACAGAAATCGCTTTCACTTGAATTTTTAGGCTGTTTCGAAATCGCTCACTATTGATCCACCTATGTGATTAAATACACCCATAAAACAGGCCTAAAACATTCCAAATCTTCCTTTCACATAAAGGTTGCTCAATTGGTGTTTAACGCTCATCCAAATAATTTATCCCCATATATTCTTAGTGAAAAAATAATCATTTTAGTAAATGACTATACAATCCGCTGACTGAATTTTCATAGAACGATTCCGCTCGCTTTCAGTGTTCGTCCGATGTTGCCACCTAGTTTTCGGATTTTCGGAGTTAGGGCAGTGCTGCCACATTTTTTAATCCGAATTCGGAGTAAGGAACTTAATATTAATTATATTGAATTCATTCGTTTTTTTTTATTGAGCTATCAAAAAAATAGGTCAGTGTATTAAAACATTCTTTACCTCAAACGTTCGCGAACTTGTGCAAATTGCGAAAACATTTGCCTGTTGTAATTCTACCCGGTGGCAACTTAAACAAAATAGAGGCGTAACACACCAAACAGAACACGTGCTCAAAATGTAAGTAAATTTGGTTTGTTTTATTAAAATTTTGATCAATTTTGTGTTTTTTTCAGGGAGAAAGCATCGCAGCAAATTCTCCTGTTTTTTTTTCCTTCAAAAAGGTGCACGTAGCGCTGCCGTTGAATGATTTGGGCCCTCCAATTAAAACTGCAGAGGAGGGTCGAAATGTTAGTAGTTTTTAAAATGGAACTAGGAAATGTTATTGACCAAAACTAAATGCATTTGGATGCATTTAATTCAGATATTTGTTTTTTTTACAGCTATTTCTGCCAGATATCTGGAAGAGTTGCCAGGTACATTATTTAGTTTGGCGCGCATGAAATGGGATGTTTCTTGCTTATAAAAGTACAGCTTTAAAAATTAGATTTTTTTACACCATATATAATATAAGAAAACCAATTGTTTTTATATGATAAAATTAATAAAACTGCGAAATAAACCCTAGTGTAATGTTATATTGGATGGTGTCAACTTCATAATGAAATTTCCCAGGAATTAGTGTCCGTGGTGCTGGATACCTGACTTTATCGTTAATCGATATCAAACGTGGCCGTACACGAAAAAGTTACTTACTGTTTAGTGCAAATGACCATTTGGTCATAATCAAGCTTAAATCTAGGACTTGTTTTGAATTCGAAGAGTTGTCACTTTTTGGCACTCTTTTCACACTCGTTCACATTCTGGTGTCAGTGGTACGCACCAACGGGCGTTCGTCCGTGCTGCTGAGCAGCAGCCATAAGCAGATGCAATTAAACTTATAACGGGCTTTTATAAAGTTTACAATCTCTCAGAGTCCCTCGATTAAAAAGGAGAAGACCGCATTTGCTATACTTTTTACACGCAGATATACATTTAGCATAAGCAGCCTGATATTCCTAGATAGAGGTAGTTATAGTTTATCCTGCAAAACATTAGCTTTTTTGTTCAAAAATGTTTGTGTAGCACCAAAGTTCAATCGTATCGATCAGGGACCGTAAGTTATATTATAAACAAGTTACATGGTAATGATTATATGTCCATTTTTTTCTGATGTCTTCAATAATTGAATAATCATTATTTACGGTCCCTGGTGTCGATCTCTTTTGGCTTTCCTGCTGGTCATTTGGTCATAAGCCTGATATTATCCGGCCAGTCATTCTATCAGCTCGGTATTGCAATTCTTCTTTGTAGCTATATTTGAAGCACTCTTCTGCTCTCTTACCTGTCATGTTTAATTTTAGTTCTGTAAGTAATGCATGTTTCGAACTTATTGTTAGGTTTTTATATTTATACTTAATTTGTAAGGTTATTATCAACGTTCTTGCAAAGCAAAAAAACGGATTACAAATTTGCCATATAAACGCACAACGTCTATGAAACCAAATTAAAGAGTTTAGGTATTTTTTTGTAAAGTGATATTGTCTCTCAACTAAATGATGTCTTAATTTCATGTGACGGTTATGATTTATATCGATCCGATCGAGAAGGCCATGCTGGTCGGCTTGCAGTATATGTGAAAAACAAACTGAAATCCAAAGTGGTAATCAAACAGCTCCCTGGAAGTTTCATAGAGTACTTGTTTCCCGAAGCCCTGAGTTCCGTCCTTAAAATTAAGTCTACCGCTGTTGGTATGGATAATGTGCATCTCAGTTTTATTAAAATTATATTGCCCAAGATAATTAATTATTTAAAGCATATATGCAACACTGCGCTTACGACATCAAGTTTCCCTGATCTATGGAAACTGGCCAAAGTATTTCCTGTTCCTAAGGCAAACAATGAATACAGGCCAATATCTATGCCACCCTACTTGTCAAAAATACTCGAAAATTGTATGGCGGCACAAATCAATAAATTTCTTGTACAATACTCGTTAATGTACAATAAACTATCTGGCTTCCGTATATTTAGAAGCTGTACTACTGCCATTATAGATGCCACAGAAAATATTGGAGAGAAACTTGATGATAGTAAGGTTACATTTCTGACGCTACTGGATTTTAGAAAAGCTTTTAACACGGTAGACCATAATATTTTATGTACCAAGTTATACAAATTCTTTAATTTTACAAACACCGCGGTAAAATTAATATCGTCCTATCCTAACTGAAAGTTTCTGTTTCTACCTGTGAGAAGCGGAGTAAGTACCCCAAGGTTCAATCCTTGGTCCACTCCTCTTCTCCTTATATGCTAACGATCTCCCAGGTTCATTATCCAATTGAAAAGATCATATGTACGCCGATGATGTCCAAATGTATGTTAGTTGTCCGTTACGTAGAATAAATGAGTATGTTACTTTGTGTAATGTTGAACTGTCAAATATTACTCAAATGACCAAGTGTAATGGTAAATGTAAATTAATTATTATATATAAAAAGTATCTGAATACGGAAAATCTGCCTTAATTGTCAATCAATAACACGCAAATTGAATATGTAGATCAAGCTTGGTAT
The DNA here is from genome assembly GCA_018150905.1 of Drosophila ambigua. Lineage (NCBI taxonomy): Eukaryota > Metazoa > Arthropoda > Insecta > Diptera > Drosophilidae > Drosophila > Drosophila ambigua. The sequence goes on from JAECWS010000098.1 coordinate 712,719, forward strand.
CACCATTACAAAAACCTTGTACTGGAGTGATTAAGTTTCCAAGGCAGCCGGGAAAACGTATGGAATAATAAGACAACTTTCTTTGACTCAGAAATGATTGCCCATAGACCTTAGACTCTTAGATGCCAAAACATATTTCATACCCACTCTATGTTATGGCATCAACATTTTTGGTAATTGTGATAGTGCATCTCAGCACAGATTAAATGTAGCATACAATAATATAGCTACATATGTATTTAATGTCACCGAGAAAGAACGTGTGAGTCGCTTCTGTGGACGCACAGATTAAATGTAGCATACAATAATATAGCTACATATGTATTTAATGTCATCGAGAAAGAACGTGTGAGTCGCTTCTGTGGACGCGACTCTTCTTTTATACCCTACTCAGTTAGTATATAAGCTTATGATTTATATAGAATTAAAAAAATTTTTAATTTTACATTTTTTTGCTATATTCATTATCTACATCTACAATGAATATTCTACATATAAAATATAAATTATACATCTACCATTACATTCTACATTTTCTACGCTAGAGGCCGCTCGCGCATTTACAGGGCAGAGTATGTGCGAGCGAAAAAGAGAATTAGTAGCGTCAGCAGCGCCGAACGAGGTGGGGGAAACAGTAATTTCTGAACGCCCATTCCAACGGCTTTATATGGATTTTATAGGACCATATCCTAGATCCAAGAAGGGATATATAGATCATTCGATCTGTGCCAATGAATTGGAAAAGGTCAGTTAGCTGCGAGGCAACAAGTGCATACACATTTTGATGAACACGTGCCTATTTTTTGTTGGTTAAATTCTGCAAAGAGAAGAAAATTATAAAACAGCAGTGCATCGTCGCTAGCCGCACTAAAGCAGAAGATATAATCTGAGTGCAATAATACGTGCTAAAATTCTTATCAGAAATATTGATCCAAAAGTGATACCTAGTCCCATCAGGTAATTAACCTTGAGTAGGTGAACGTTTTAAAGGTGTATTACGTAGTGATTTTTATAGGGGCGTGGTGCACACGCTAAGGCAGTCTTGGCCGATTCTTGTTCTGCCAATTGGGAACAAAGCAAACGAAAAAGGGTGGTACATTTGGTACCTGATCGCTATCGCAATTCCCAATTGGCAGTTGGGCCCGCAGCCTTCAAAAAGGTATTTTTTGTTCATTTTTTCCATTTTTTAGGTTTGGTTAACGTATTTTAGCTCCAAAGTCTCTCCATAGAGCGATACCTTAAATGACGCCAAATTAATGCACCTCTACACAAAAAAATAGAGAACACAGGATATAATTTTTTTCGACTTTTCCTGAGTTTTTAAAGTCAAAATTTCGTAAATAATACCGCACAAAAATCATCATTTTTGCATTTCAATGCTTTATATTTTCCAGACGGTAAGCTGAAATCACAAAGTGCTTGGGCTTAACTTCTAGCTGTTTTATTTATCTTTTTAAAATAGCAAAGTTCAAAAATTCTTCAAAAAAAAGTTCTGCCATAGAAAAAAAACTATAATTCTTTAAAAAAATTTTAAAGCCCCATATCTATAAAAAAAAGTCGGTTTGGATCGTTGAGGAAAAAAAGTTCGATTTCGTCGAGTAGTGTAAGCGACACAAAGTCGGTCCTAACCGATTTTCTTTTTTACAAGCAAAATAGGGCAAGCGTACGGAGAACAGCTGTACGGTCTGCGCTGCACGGTTTTGTTTGAGTCTATTAATCGGAATTTCATTTCCCCACTAACAAAAGAGCCAGGCGTTCCGTCAATGAAAGCTGCAGAATATTGTGTCTGGACGTTGATATGCAATGACTGCACCATCAAGTGGCCCATGCGACACCAAACCCAAGCCTGTTACGAGCGGAACCCAGGCAGAAACGCAGCCCCTCCTCCCGCCCAACCGACCGAGGGGCGCTGCCGCATGACGCGCGACGTGTGTTACCGAACCGATCGCGAGCATGCAGGAAAGATAGGTGTTAGACTAAAATTCGAGGAAAATTAGAACTAAACACAACACATGCACAGATAGCTAAAAAATAGTACTAATTACGGGAGAGGTATGTTAGTATTAGTAATTTAAGAAGAGGAAGGGAATGTGGAAGTGGAAGTGGATATTATGCGGTAGAGGGAATTGAAGTCCGAGCAAAGGACCCTAAATGGTTCGTGCAAGGAATAATTCGATCTACAAAGCGGAAGGAACAAAGGGATGAAGTTTCTAGTAGATCTAATAGGAATAGTAAAGTTTATGCGGCTCAACAAGTCAGGGCTCTCTACGTCACCCTTGATCAGGTTGTGCATAAAAATCACACCAATCATTTTTCTACGACTAACTACGGTTGGAAGGTTTACAAAAAGCAATCTACGAGGGTAAGATGTCTTTTATTTTTTTTCGGAAAAAACAAATTTTAAACCAATTAGCAATCAGACCACTGTGCAGAGCAAATGCTTAGAGCAATGCTTAAAGCGAAATTGGTAAAAGATGAGAGAGGAGATTGGTTGCAGCAATAGCTTATAAGTGAGAGCGTTACTGCACAAAACGTTACAAGAGCGAGAGAGAAAGAACAGTTATTGGGAGTTAGGTGATAGAGAGAGTGATAGACGGCAAAAACTACGACAAAGAGCGGATAAATGTAATGAGAGGGCGTATTTACGAAAAGCAACTACAACAACAACCGACGCACAAAATTAATTTAATAAGTTGTGTTTTTACACAATTATCAGGCATGCACTCGCGGTTAAAAGTTGATTTTAATGTAAGATTGTTAGAGAGTTAACTTATAGATAAAAAAAACACTGGTTGTTTAAGTTAAACAAAAGGAAAATGCGGAGCGCAAAACAAAAACACGTCTGGTCACTTCGAAAGAGAACGAAGTAATTTAATCAACTTATCTTTGTCATTATCAATTAGCTCAGTATTAACATTAAATAGACTAATTGGCATTCCATAATCTGCTCAAAGATTAACAGATTTGGTTTTCAAGATTTTAAATTTATCGAACGAAAGTAAAACATTAAAACCTTGCTTAAGAATTTCTCTTCCAATTACAATATCATTCTGCAATTTTTTATCTTTTACGGAATGAAACAATATTTCAAGCGCATTTTCATTAATTACAGTGCTTAAGATTTACAATGTGCTGTATATACCAGCATCGTCAATACCCTTTAACATTACAATGTAATTGATGCGTGTCCACGATAAATTTTTACCAATACTCTCTCTGATCAACGAGCATTCAGCCTCAGAGTCAAAACAAATCGGAAAGATCGTACCTCGCTGTGTCATACTTCCTTTAGGCTCTGACACCAAGCACTGATTGATGCTATTCTGCTGAAATGCAGAAACTGCTTTGTGCGACAGTTTTTCATTTTGTGGCCTGGCTTCTTACAAAAATGGCACAACAGGGTAGACTGCCTTAATCGCTTGCAGTCGTGTTCCAGCACTGCGTTCGTTTGTAAATACAAGGGCCGTCAACTCCGACTGTAGCTTGCCTCGGGTGGTCACATTTGAAGTGAAAATAAGTCTCTGCAAGCGACTGTCGAAATTTGCCATATGCGACAGAACAGCAGACACAGCTATTTCTTCGATTTTCATGTTTTTCCACTTCGACATAAGAGAAGTTACCAGGCAAGCCGCCTGGCATGGCATTCGCCAGCAGAGGGACGGCTGCTAAAAAGATTTAGCAATATGGCGGCCGACGTCTCTTCGGTCTCATACCGTTGCTTGAAAAGTTCCTTGAACTGGTTCCACTCAATTCCGGCATAGCACACTTGGGTCAACCACTGCGAAGCACTGCCCTCCATGCAATTTCTCAGTGACATAATGATCCTACTGCCAATTAGCGGATTCTCCGATAAAATAATTTCAGCGGTCACACACCATTGGGAGGCGTCAGCGCCCATTGCGTCAGGGTTAAATTTTGGAATAGTGACGCAAGTCTTCTGTGTAGTCGATGCCTGCATAGCTTTGACCAGCTCCAGAACTACACGCAACTGCTCCACAGATATAGCAGGAGTTGGCACAGATCCCACTTCTGATGTTGGGTTAATATTTTCCTGGGTTGGATCTGCCATTTTATCTAGGGTTCTACGTCAATAGAGAATTACTCCGCTTGGCTTTTGGTGTGGGCAAACTCTCGAACGCAACTACTTTATCGGTATTGCAAACCAGAGCTCCGAGACAATTACTCGTTACGCAATTTCCCTTTGTCTCTATATCTGCCTCCCTCACACTCACCACCGCAGAGGAACACGCTCGACGTGCGTCCCTTTCTCTCGCTCCTTTTATCCTCTCCGAGCGAGTTTCTCAGAATACAGTCGCTAATGATCACCTGGTCGACATAGAAACGACTGCAACTCGGCCAAGGCACCCGACAGACCAAAATACACACAAAAACACAGACAAAAAAAAGGATGTTAATGTCATTAACCAAATAAAAAATAATCATAAAAATCGTTGTTCACACAATACTTATAACGAAAGCATTTTTATACCCGAAATCAAAAAAGAGTTAAGGGGCATATTAGATTTGTGGTAAAAGTGGACGTGTGCAACGCAGAGAAGGAAACGTTTCCGACCACATAAAGTATATATATTCTTGATTAGCATCAATAGCCGAGTCGATAGAGACATGTCTGTCTGTCCGTCTTGTTTGACGCTTGGATCTAAGAGACTATAAAAGCTAGGGCAACCAAATTTGGTTTCCAGACTCATGTGATATATCACACTGCTACAAGTGTACTTCAAAATTTCGCCCCAGCCCCCTTCCGCCCACACAAAGGACGAAAATCTTTGGCAAGCATAATTTTAAAGATACGATAAAACTAAAAACGCAGTATCATATAGAATGACAATTTCTACCAATTTCTTTCCGAATCTGAATCAAGTCATTATAGCCAGCATAAAGAGATTAATTTTCAGTTGCCTCCCCACCTCTTCCAGCAAGAGACCACGCTACTTATTCTCTTTCTCGCTCGCACACACTGTCTCGTTCAGAGCCCGCTAGCGGAGATGTAGAATATAAATGGTACATGTAAAATGTAAAATTCTAAATAAATCATAAGCTCAAATATTTATTGTAATTTTTTTTTTTAATTTTCATAATCTGGTATTTTTCATGGGTTTCTTCAGAGGTAGTGCTTATATTTTTCACATAACTTAAGTTTCTTATATCTGGTTGCATAGAACTTTTCAGGTCTGAAAAGCTGACAAATGCAGCTATAAATCCGACCCAGACCTTTTGTACCTGCAGCTTAACGCCTGAAAGATATTAAGCTTCCAAATTCAAATTTCATCATTTTTTGCTGTATTTTTATTTTATTTTTTTCTTCTCGAAATTATGACTTTAAAAACTCGGGAAAAGTCGAAAAAATAATATTTCTTGGTGTTAGATAGACGCATTAATTAGGCGTCGGTAGAGGTATTGCTCATTAAAATCTATGGATAAACGGTCAACTTGCAGCCGTCTGACCAAAACGACTCAAAACGAATTTTACCTGAAAAATACCGTTGCTGGTCCAATTCCAAAGGAACACGTTCAGGTACCAAATATGCAAATTTTACTTTTCCCGAGTTTTTAGTCAAAATTTCGGGAATAAATAACGCAAAAAAATTATGAAATTTGAATTTGAAAGCTTAATATCTTCCAGGCGTGGGTACGATTTATAATTGCATTTGTCAGCTTTTCAGAACTGCAAAGTTCTGTGCAACCAGATACTTAAGTTACCTAGCACTACCTATGTAAAAAAAAACATTAAAAAAACGAGAAGGAACGTGTGAGTGGCTTCTGGGGACGCGACTCTACTTATACCCGTACTCAGTCATCATATACATTTTTGAGAATAATTTTTTAAAATTTTAGAAAAAAAAAATTTTACATTTTACATTTTTTTGCTACATCTGTTATCTACAATGTATATTTTACATCTAACATGTAGATTATAGATGTACCATTCATATTCTACATCTCTTCCGCTAGGGGTTGCTCGCGCACTGAACGCGGCAGAGTGTGCGAGTGAGAAGGAGTTAGAGTATCGTTTCTCTTGCGGGATGGGCCGGGGGAAGCAACTGAAAATTAAATTCTTCATTGTGGCTATAGTTATGATCCGATCTGATTTAGATTCGGCAATCTGGTAGATATGGGCATTCTCTACGATACTGCGTTTTTAGTTTTATCGTATCTTCAAAATTGTGCCTGCCACAGATTTTCGTCCTTTGCGGGGGCGGAAGGGGGCGGGGCGAAATTTTGAAATAAACTTGTAGCAGTGTGATATCACATGAGTCTGGAAACCAAATTTGGTTGCCCTAGCTCTTATAGTCTCTGAGATCCAGGCGCTCATGAAGACGGACAGACGGACGGACAGACGGACATGGCTTAATCGACTCGGCTATTGATGCTGATCAAGAATTTATATACTTTATGGGGTCGGAAACGTTTCCTTCTCTGCGTTGCACACATCCACTTTTACCACAAATCTAATATACCCCTTAACTCTTTTTTGAGTACGGGTATAAAAAAAAAATTTTACATTTTACATTTTTTTGCTACATCTGTTATCTACAATGTATATTTTACATCTAACATGTAGATTATAGATGTACCATTTCGATTCTACATCTCCTCGGCTAGGGGTTGCTCGCGCCACTGAACGCGGCAGAGTGTGCGAGCGAGAAAGAGATAGAGTAGCGTTTCTCTTGCAGGATGGGGCGGGGGAAGCAACTGAAAATTAATTTCTTAATTCTGGCTATAAATATGATTCGATCTGATTCAGATTCGGCAGTCTGGTAGATATGGGCATTCTCTACGATACTGAGTTTTTAGTTTTATCGTATCTTTAAAAATGTGCCTGCCACAGATTTTCGTCCTTTGTGGGAGCGGAAGGGGGCGGGGCGAAATTTTGAAATACACTTGTAGCAGTGTGATATCACATGAGTCTAGAAACCAAATTTGGTTGCCCTAGCTTTTATAGTCTCTGAGATCCAGGCGTCAAACAAGACGGACAGACAGAGACTCGGCTATTGATGCTGATCAAGAATATATACTTTATGGGGTCGGAAAATTTTCCTTCTCTGTGTTACACACATCCACTTTTACCACAAATCTAATATACCCCTTAACTCTTTTTTGAGTACGGGTATAAAAATAATTAGTAACAACAATGATTATCCCAAAATCTAAAAAAAAAAAAAATTATTATTATGTGATTTTTAAATTATAGCTTATTTTGATTACGGTCCCTGGTTAAAATCTATCTCTCCTACTCTGATTGGTACCAACACACACGCCTTCAACTCGACCCAAACGAGTTGCAAATCTGGTGTTCAAAAAATTTCCTTTTTCATTTAGAAAATGTAAACTTATGACCTTTTACCGTCGGACTCCACATTTCATCTCGTACGCTCTAGGAAATCATGTCCTCGACCGAATTTCGAGTTGAAGTGACCTTGGAATTCATTTGATCATAGACTGTTTTAATAGCCAAAATTTCGCACGCCCTCAAAGGCCGAAAATCTGTGGAAGCTAAAAAACTAAACCAAAACTAAAAACGCAGCATCGTAGAGAATGAGCATATCTATCAGCTTGCCGAATCTGATTAAGATCGGATCATTATTATAGCCATAATAAAGATATTCATTTTCTGTTCCTTCCCACACCTCCTCCAGAACGAGACCACGCTACTCATTCTCTTTCTCGCTCGCACACACTCTGCACTGTGCAATGCCCGACAACCTTTGATGTAGATAACAGATGTAGCAAAAAAAATATAAAATTTAACATTTTTAAAAGTCTTCATAAATTATATGCTCAAATATTTATATACTGACGGTTATACGGTTATAAAAATAGAGTCGCGTCCACAGAAGCGACTCACACGTTCTTTCTCGTTTAAATAAGGTCATGTCAAGTCGACTCAAAGGTCAGATAAACTTTTGACCCCATTATAGTAATATATAATGGCCTCCTCGTGGTATTCCCTTGGTACCGAGCTTAAATTGGGAGCTAATATGAGCGTCGACTTTATGTACATGAATAGGTATCGGTATACATATGTCCATAATTAACCCTGCAGTTCGAAAAGTCACTTTTCACTCGTGATTCATTCGGTGAATAACTCATGGCATCTCCTAAGCCACTGGTGAAACTCTAGATGAAATTTGTATCGGCATGTCCGCTTTTGTCACTCGTGAAACTTTATATACAATTTTTACTGAATATTCTAGTGATTTCACTGGTGGCTTATACGTATAAGCCATGAGTGAAATCACTCGAGAAATGCCACGAGTGATCTCACTCGGGACACTTCCAAAATTGTCCTATAAGAAATCACATGTGAAAATTCTCATTAAATTAAAAGGAATTTCACTGATAATTTCATATGAAAAAGACACCAAACAATTTCTTCAAATAAAAGTAAATATATTTATTTAAGACACATTTTCTAGATTTTTTGTTGACATAAATATTTTTAATTATTTATAGGGCATTCCTTAACCGACTCGATCGGGTTAATAAGCACCAATTCTCCTAAAATGAAATAGTCCGGCGGGGCATTTTAAACATTTTGTTTGCCGCAAATCTTTGACTACTGTTTCATCCAGCACACTGTAGAGGCACCTAGACAACTTCCGCAACATCCGAACTTTTTTGATCTGTAAATAAATAAGTCTAATCGCACATATATTTTTTAAAATAAAAATCCAGTATTTGCAGTTACATGGGTTTCTTCGAGCAAAAACAAACACCCGCACCGAAACACTCGGTTAACCACGCGGCTAGAATGTTCTCGAATCTCGACATATTTTTTCTAGCGAAAGATATGTAAAAATTTAATTTAACGAACAACGCACAGTGTAATCACTGAATCCACTTACCTGACTTTAAAAACACTGAAAAACTACTTTTAAAAGGAATAAACATCTAAATAGACGCAGAACAGACGAAATTCAAACGAAATTCAAAATTCACCCCCTTAGTTTTGTTACCTTGGATTTAATAGTAATTTACATGATTTTATTTTTTATTTTTTAGAGGTTGCTACCGAATTTTACAAAAAAATTTAATCAAGAATATTAAAAAAAAAATTGTTTGTTGAATGAGTTGGATAATTGATGAAATCTATTGCATATATGTATATTGATAACATTCATATCGTCATTAATCAGCTATTGGCAGTAAAAAACCTGCACAAGTTTTTGCGAATTGTCAACCGTCAACGACTTCAGACGTAGTTTTTTATCGCTCCGCCGCGTAAATCAATTAATCGTAAATTAATTCGAAAAAAAAGCGCTCGGGGTTGGCATGGGCACTTGTGATCGTGCTGCCCAGGAATACCATCTAATTAATAAAGAATAATATAAGTATTAGAAAGGAACAAATGTCAACGTATAAGAGCACCAGCTCGGTAAAGAGCACAGTCACTATAACCAAAGCCAAAATGAGCCACGCCCGGCAAGTACAACAAGTCGAGCGTCGGCTCTCGCAAGCAAAAAACAACGCGTACTTCTCTATACGCTCGCCAAAGGCAGCAGTAGCAACAAAAACTGCATCACTGCAAGTGAACGAGGAGAGAGCACGCTCTCTTTCCCCTGCATTGCAAAGTGGGTCATGGAGTGCTCAGTGCCCATCCCCCGACCCGTACTTCCTATCCAAGGATTTGCTAATATCGACAACCACTAGTACAATGCCCTCACTGAAAACTGTGTCTTCGACCACAACAACGACAACAACTACAACAACAACTACTGCAATTACTCAGCGCCCGATACTGTCGACCCACTGCGACAAGCCCCACCTCTCCCAACCAATAAATTCGAAAAACGCTAACGGAGCGTACAGACTGGGCTCGATCGCTATGTGCAAATCAAAAGAAAATTGAGCCTACAAACTGCAAAGAACAACAATGTATATAAAATAACCGAGAACACTGTGCCACATAAGGTACTAGCAAACAATAGATTTTCGATACTAAGTGTTCCAAATGAAGATGAGATCGCCCAAACATAAAAGGCCAACAAATTAAGACCGCCACCTATATATGTTCGACAGGCAAATTGTGCTGAACTGGTCAAAAAAATAACAGATTCAATTGGCGCAAACACATTCAATGTCACGTCCATCAAAAGGGGTAACATAAATGAAACAAAAATACAAGTCAAAGACGATCAAAAACTATCGAACAGTTGCGAAATACCTCGAAAATGAAAAAATTAATACACCTACCAACTTAAAAGTAGCAAAGGATTACAAGTGGTTATAACCACTAATTACACTACTCGACAAAACCGAACTTTTTTTTTCCTCAAGGATCCAAACCGACTTTTTCTGATAGATATGGGGCTTTAAAATTTTTTTATGAATTATGTTTTTTTTCTATGGCAAAAATTTTTTTGAAGAATTTTTTAAGTCTGGTATTTTTTTTAAAGCTTTTTTCAGAGGTAGCGCTTGTTTTTTTCACATAACTCTAGTATCTTTCATCTGGTTGTTAAGAACTTTAATATTTTGAAAAGATAATTAAAACAGCTAGAAGTTAAGCCCAAGCACTTTGTGATTTCAGCTTACCGTCTGGGAAATATAAAGCATTGAAATGCAAAAATAATGATTTTTGTGCGGTATTATTTACGAAATTTTGACTTTAAAAACTCAGGAAAAGTCGAAAAAAAATTATATCCTGTGTTCTCTATTTTTTTGTGTAGAGGTGCATTAATTTGCACCCGCAATTTGGGCCCGCAACTTTCAAAAAGGTATTTTTTGTCCATTTTTTCCATTTTTTAGGTTTGGTTAACGAATTTTAGCTCCAAAGTCTCTCCATAGATTTTAATGAGCGATACCTTAAACGACGCCAAATTAATGCACCTCTACACAAAAAAATAGAGAACACAGGATATAATTTTTTTTAAATAATACCGCACAAAAATCATTATTTTTGCATTTCAATGCTTTATATTTCCCAGACGGTAAGCTGAAATCACAAAGTGCTTGGGCTTAACTTCTAGCTGTTTTAATTATCTTTTCAAAATATTAAAGTTCTTAACAACCAGATGAAAGATACTAGAGTTATGTGAGAAAAACAAGCGCTACCTCTGAAAAAAGCTTTAAAAAAATACCAGTTTTCAAAAAATCTTTAAAAAAAAGTTCGGCCATAGAAAAAAAAAAAATATTATCAAACCATTTCTAAGCCCTAAATCTTTATGAAAAAGTTGGTTTTGTTCCTTGAGGAAAAATCGTGTTGACTAGTGTTATCAAAGGAATCGAAACAACAGTTCCAATCAATGAGATAATAGATACCATATTTGCCATATTCCAATCAGGAGAAGTCACAAGGGTCATTAAAGACCAAATCTCAAAGCAAAAGAAAGCTCCGGGCCACGATTTCATCCCCCCTAAAATGATCATAGAATTGCCGAGCTGTGCAGTGTATTTCCTTACTGTAATATTCAACAGCATGATGAAATGGGGCTATTATCCTCAAGAATGGAAGAAATCAGTCATCACAATGATCCATAAAGCCGGAAAAGACAAGTCCAAGCTATCATCATATAGACCTATCAGCCTACTGCCTTGCCTATCAAAGATATTTGAAAAGCTGCTCCTGAATCATATCAAACCACACCTACACATCAACGGTGTCATCCCGACTTACCAATTTGGATTTCGCGAAAAACACGGAACCATTGAACAAGTAAATCGTATAACCTCTGATATACGAAATGCATTTGAAAGACAGGAGTATTGCTGCGCTGTTTTTCTGGATGTCGCTCATGCTTTCGACCGCGTTTGGTTAGACGGCTCAATCCACAAAATCAAAATATTACTTCCACAGAACATCCATGGAATATTGGAGCCATACCTACAGCAAAGAAGCTTCGCAGTACGATGCAAAGATTTCCTCTCTGAATATCATCCAATCTTCAATTGGTGTTCAATTGAAGTTGGTGTACCGCAAGGCAGCGTGCTTGGACCGACACTGTATATCTTATTCACAGCAGATCTACCGACAAACAGCCTTACAACACCTTCGACATTTGCTGATGATACTGCCATACTAAGTCGCTCCAAGTGTCCAACTAGGGCCACGGAACACTTATCGTCTCATCTCGTGGCCTTAGAAAAATGGCTGGCAGACTGGCGCATCTTTCACCACTAAAACTGGAGTATAAAGTACTTTTGTACAATGCAGTTCTCAAACCCATCTGGACATACGGCTCCGAGCTATGGGGAAATGCTTGCGTTAGTAATTTAAAAATAATCCAGAGAGCTCAATCGAAGATACTAAGAACTATCACTGGGGCACAATGGTACATACGGAATGAAGATATCCATAAGGATTTAAATTTAGGATCAATTAAAGATGAAATTGCCAAAGTGAAAGCAAAGTATCAGGCCAAGCTTCAAGCCCATCCTAATAGACTTGCGCAGTCTTTAACTTGGCACACTAGCCATACACGACTCCAACGAAGAGACCTCCCCACCCAGCAATATTATCTAGCTAGGGACGTACTTTAAGTAATTAAGTGTAATTAATTAAATAAACAAATTAGATTAAGATTTGCATACTTGTCGTAAGTCTCTATTAGGGAAGATTCGATAAATAAAATCACGTAATTAAAAAAAAAAAACGAGAAGGAACGTGTCAGTCGCTTTTGGGGACGCGACTCTACTTATACCCGTACTCGTCAGAAATTTTAAGAATTTTAAAATAACAAAAAATTTATTTTTTTTTGTCATCTCAGTCAACATAATTTTTTAAGAATTTTAAAATAACATTATTAAAAATTTACTTTCTTTTACATTTTTTTGCTATAAACATGATTCGATCTTTCGATTCGGCAGTCTATATGGGCATTCTCTACAATACTGAGTTTTTAGTTTTATCTATCTTTAAAAACATTTTGTCCTTGAGGGGAGGGGGGGGGATTTTGAAATAGACTTGTACCATTGTGATATGAGTCTGGAACCAAATTTGGTTACCCTAACTCTTTGTCTCTGAGGCGCTCACAGACGGACGGACGGACAGACGATTAATCGACTCGGCTAGGGGATGCTCGATCAAGAATATAAACTTTATGGGGTGGAAACGTTTCCTTCTTGTTACACATTTTACGCAGTATCGTAGAGAATGCCCCTATCTACCAGATTGCCGAATCTGAATCAGATCGGATCATAATTATAGCCAGAATGAAGAAATTGATTTTCAGTTGGTTCCCCCGCCCCGCCCAGCCAGAGAAACGCAACTCTATCTCCTTCTCGGTCGCACACTCTGCCGCGTTCAGTGCGCGAGCAACCCCTAGCGGAAGAGATGTAGAATATGAATGGTACATCTATAATCTACATGTTAGATGTAAAATATACATTGTAGATGTAGATGTAGATAACAGATGTAGCAAAAAAATGTAAAATGTAAACATTTTTTTCTTCTAAAATTTAAAAAAATCATGTTTAAAAATGTATATACTGACTGAGTACGGGTATAAGTAGAGTCGCGTCCCCAGAAGCGACTCACACGTTCCTTCTCGTTTTAATGTATATTTACCCGAAAATTCGTATTTTCTTTTCGTGGTAGCAACCCCCAAACATTAAACTAAAGATTTGAAAAAAATGTATAATTTTATGGATTAACAAAGAACAGAATTGGGGGGTGTCCACTTGAAAAAAAAAAATAAAAATTTGTTGTTCAAATTTTGGCCCAGTCTAATATATATACAATTATTTTAGTTCAAATCATTTGTTTTATATGTATGTATCAAACAATGATAAATAATTGATTTAAGGTAAAAGCCTTATAGTAAGTGATCATAAACTAGCAATGGCTGCTATGGCCTTCAGCTAGATTAAATGTAATAATTTGACAAATTTTTTAATCATTTTTACAGTAGACAAAGACATTTTTTTTCTCTCAAAGCTAGAAAAGCCTAAATTGAACTGTAAAGTTGTGATTTTTTTTTTAGAAAACTCGGAATTTTAAAGATGTTGAACTCTGTAGGGTACGATATTATATCTAGGGGGTTGTTGTCGTTGAATATTTCTTGTCTTAAGCGTGATAGTGCTGCACAAATATTTAGTATGTGTTTTATGTTTATAGGGTTGTTACAATTGCAAAAGTGACAAGTATATGGATTCTTATTAAAGTAGCGTTGGTGGGTTAATTTTGTATGTCCTAATCTAAGCCTTATATATTTAAGCGAGTAAGATTTTTTTTTTTGCACATTATGTATGATTTCTATACCAATCATTACATTTTGAAATAAAGATTTCTTTTTGGCTGGAGAGTTGATTTTTGTGTAGTTTGTTGATATCTTTTAGGTGGAGGCAATGTCTGTGCCTGTTACCGCAGCCCAAACGGAAGGTAAAACTCGTACCTGCATACTTTCAAAAAGACACCTAAATATCTTTCTGCTCCACAATTTTAGAAACGGCGGCTACATTGCGGCTAGCCTAGAGATACAGGGGACACACATAAGACTGGTACGGGGAAATCGATCCTCCAAGTGACCTCGTTCGCAAGATAGCCAGCGACAGCGAGAGGTCGGATACAGGCCTCATAATAGGCTACGATGCCAACGCTCACCACACTCAATGGGGGAGCTCGGACACAAATTTAAGGGATGAGTCACTTTTCAGCTCCTGGTGGTGATGTGATGGTATTTAGGTGATGATGTTGCCATCATCTTCTTGGAAAAATTCCCTCAAATACTTCGCGATCTAATGACTGCAAAGCTCACGCGACTGTCTCAATGGACAAAGTCACGAGGACTGGGAGTCAATCCCTACACAGTTCCTCCTCTCAACCCCCCAATACTAATCGGATGCAGGCTATCCTTCAGCGACAATGCCAGATACATAGGGTTGATAACACTACTCGACAAAACCGAACTTTTTTTTTCCTCAAGGATCCAAACCGACTTTTTCTGATAAATATGGGGCTTTAAATTTTTTTAAAGAATTATGGTTTTTTTTCTATGGCAGAACTTTTATTTGAAGAATTTTTGAAGTCTGGTATTTCTTTTTAAACTTTTTTCAGAGGTAGCGCTTGTTTTTTTCACATAACTCTAGTATCTTTCATCTGGTTGTTAAGAACTTTAATATTTTGAAAAGATAATTAAAACAGCTAGAAGATAAGCCCAAACGTTTTGTGATTTCAGCTTACCGTCTGGGAAATATAAAGCATAGAAATGCAAAAATGATGATTTTTGTGCGGTACTATTTACGAAATTTTGACTTTAAAAACTCAGGAAAAGTCGAAAAAAAATTATATCCTGTGTTCTCTATTTTTTTGTGTAGAGGTGCATTAATTTGGCATCGTTTAAGGTATCGCTCATTAACCAAACCTAAAAAATGGAAAAAATGAACAAAAAATACATTTTTGAAGGCTGCGGGCCCAACTGCCGCACAAAAATCATCATTTTTGCATTTCAATGCTTTATATTTCCCAGACGGTAAGCTGAAATCACAAAGTGTTTGGGCTTATCTTCTAGCTGTTTTAATTATCTTTTCAAAATATTAAAGTTCTTAACAACCAGATGAAAGATACTAGAGTTATGTGAATAAAACAAGCGCTACCTCTGAAAAAAAGCTTAAAAAAAAATACCAGTTTTCAAAAATTCTTCAAAAAAAAGTTCTGCCACATAAAAAAAAAAAAATTCTCATCAAACCATTTCTAAGCCCCAAATCTTTAATAAAAAGTTGGTTTTTTTCCTTGAGGAAAAATCGTGTTGACCAGTGTAATTGGCAAGAAGCTGTGTTGGAACCTGAATATCAAAGACAGAGTGAAGAATGCCACGATAGCCCTCTACACTTGCAAAAAGGCAATTGGCTTGAAATGGGGCATGAACCCAAGCATAGTCCAATGGATATACCTAGCAATAGTTAGGCCAATACTACGGAGTCGCAGTGTGGTGGCCTGGCCTATCAAAAAAGACCATCACTAAACAACTGGGCAAGGTACAACGCACTGGCGCCCTATAGATCAGTGGAGCCCTTCGCACCACACCAAATGATGCGCTAAATGCCATCCTATGCCTTGACCTTGCAGGTAAGGAGCAGGCAGAAATGGCAGCAGATCGTCTGGGAGACTCCGACCAATGGGTCACAGCACACCGGTCACGCATCTATCCTAAACGGAAACGAGATCGTCCCAACAAAAACGGAATACTGTGTTCCGAGGGAGTAAATAGATACCCCCTTTGAAATAATCATCCCTCACAGAGACAACTGGTTAGAGGGACCTCCTGGCCCAGATGGAGCCATACAAATCTTCACAGATGGCTCAAAACTGGACAATAAGGTCGGAGGGGGAATCTACTCCGAACAGCTAAACATAAGACACTCTTTCAGGCTTCCAGATCACTGCAGTGTCTTCCAAGCGGAAGTCATAACGATCAACGAAGCTTTGAGTTGGCTTTCTGAAATTGCCACTACGGAAACTTATTTAAACATCAGCGATGCCCAAAGTTAGAATACGGCTGGGCACTCCCAAACAAAAACACATATACCAATAAGCGAACTTTGCAAGCACGAAGAAAAGTCAACAACAAAATCATAACAGAAGTTGGGTTAACACCAATCAGAGAAGAGACAAAACCGGTTTTTGCTGGACGAATCGCATACACACAAAGATGTTTGCATGTGTTGGGCTTTCGGTATGTTGGTAAACAGCACAAACTGTGTATATATACAAGAATTGGTTTCCTATGCTGTGGGCAATTACAAAAACAAATGGGCTCCGTGGGCAATGGGCCTGGGCATCGCTGATCTACAGTGACAGCCAAGCTGCTAAATGCGATAACATCGAGCTCGGCTACCGTGGCAAACTGTCGCAAATCTCTCCACGACATAGCTCATCAGTTTGTTATTAGCTTAATATGGGTCCCGGGCCACCAGCACATTGAAGGCAACTGCATAGCAGATGAACTGGCCAGAACTGGTACTACAATCCCCTTCTCCAAGATAAGGAGGGCATTTGTATGCCAATGGCCACTTGTAAGCAAAGAAGCGCACCATTGAGCTCTGCAAGCTCAGCAGAAAAAGGTGTAGCTCAGTCATACGCTCCCTCACATGACATTGGCTAATAGGCACCCATGCTAACAGGATGGGTGCCCCCCTACAACGACTTCTGTCGTAGTTGTAGAGATGAGGACGAGGAAGAAACGGTGGAACATCTATTCTGCTCCTGTCCGGCTCTCAGTAGGAGGCTACAATACCTGGGAATGCCTTTCATGAACGACATATCCGACATGTCTAATTTGAGTCCAAGAAGGATCGCAAACTTAATAAAGGCATCCGGATGGGACAACTGCTGACATAGTGTCTCACAAGGGAAGAGGACATGATCCACGCGGTATCACAACGGGCCGTAACCGGCCCAAGTGTGTTCCTGGCGATCCCGACAACCGCCTTAACCTAACCTAACCTAACCTGATATCTTTTATATTGTAATTAGGAGTACAAATTAAAGGCACATTTGTTGCAGTTTTAGTCATATGATCAGCCAGTTCATTGCCAGTAATGGCTGGACATGTAGCCACAATAATTGTATTGTATTTTGATAAGGTTGTAATAAGTGATCTGAATATTGAATATTGGTCATTATTATTTAAATTGGCTATGAAGTCTAAGGCAGACAGGGAGTCAGACGATAGAACAAATGCTCCTTTATTGGACTGTATGAATTTGACTACTTTTAAAATTGCAATAATTTTTGCGGATAGCACCGATGAATAATGTGGTATAGTCCCGTATTTTAAAGTGTGTGTTTCTGTAGTAATTGCGTAGCCTGTTATGTTCTTTAGTTGAGATCCGTCAGTGTATATGAACTTATGATTATAATCTATTATTGATTATAATTATAATTATATTATAATTATACAGTAATTATTGTACTAATTCTTAATATTTGTAAAAAAAAAATAAAATTTAAAATTCTAAAAAAATAACAATAGCTCACAAATGTATATATTGACTGAGTAAGGGTATAAGTAGAGTCGCGTCCCCAGAAGCGACTCACACTTTCTTTCTCGTTGGTTCTTTTAATGTTAAAGTGCATAAGCAGTCAATTTTATTTCTGCTATAGTTTCTATAGTTTTTGCCAGTTTATGTATGCTATAAAAAAATTGTGGTATTTGCTATTTTTACAATGATATTCCTTTGAATATATTGAATTAATTTCTTTCCAATTTTTCACTCGACTAATTGATTGACAATTGTGTGAACTCCAACTCGATCAAAAGCATTTGAAAAATCAAGGGTGATGATTGAAGCGTGATTTTTCGTGGCTATAGATTTTGTTATGAGAGAATCGGCATAGAGCAGACTCTCCGTGACAGATTTTCCTTTCTTAAAACCAAATTGATTCGGATGTTACAGTTTGTTTCGGATTACGAACCCCAGATTCGTTTAGCTAGAATTTTATGAAGTGTTTTTGCTATGCAGCAGTCTAAAGATATTGATCTATAAGAGGAAACTATAGTTTTATTTAGGTTTGGCTTAGGGATAGATTTAGATTATCAGTAGGGTTGTGTAGACAGTGTATAGTCTTTATTGGATTTAAACTACAGAAGCGTCTTAAATTTGACCATTTTTTAGCTGTAGGTGTAGAGGGTTTCATTTTAGATGTCAACTTTTTAACAGATTCCATTTTGGGTAATTTTAAATGTCTTCTAAATATAGCATTTGCATGTTTGTAGTTGATTACGTTTTCAATATTTATAAATCTTTTAGTTTTCTCCATGTGGTTTTTTCCTTTTTTCAGGTCGTTTAAATTTGAATTTCACCATGGAACCTTGTGATTGTATTTATTGGGCGAGGTTTGGGCTATTGTGTTATTTGCACTCACTGATATAATTTTGTTTATCAATGCTACCTCTTTGTTGGAAAAGGATTCCCAGTCTGCATGTTTGGTTATGAAATATGGTCGGGATATGCTTTCCATTTTTCGGCCTGGGAAAAAGGAAATGAAGATAGGAATATGATCACTCCCGCAAATGTCACCAAAGACTTTCCATTCAGAAAATTGTGAATTTGGGGTGAACAGAATGTTAAATCTAAGTGTGTGAATGTGTTGTTCGTTGTATGGGTGAGTTGTCATTTAAGAGTATGTACGCTTTTTCAATAAATTTGGCTAATACCTCAGTAAAATGTATATATGTGCAACGTGTTTTTTAAAGTTTTTTAGATAACTTTGTGGGTTTGATTCTTATTACTAATATTTGTACCAAAATTAGTACACGACAAAAATTTAGATTTAGATTACCAAGTTTTGATATAACCATCAATGTTTGACTCGAAGTGTCTTCCACCCCCAAAAACTTTGGCTGACAGTATGCCCCAAATGTCCGGAATTGGATTTAAATCCAGACTTAAAGGACTTCATTAAAGGAATATTTTTCGACTCCAGAAACGTCATCGTATGCCGTGCAACATGTATAGGAGCATTATCCTGTTGAAATATTAAATCCTCGCCATGGAACTCCTCTGCCAATCAATAAGTTCGCTTTCCAGAAAGTCCGTATATATCTGCGCATTCATCTGACCTGGTACGAAGCACATTCGAGACTTGCCAAGAGAGCTAAATGCGGCCCAGACCATGAGTGAGCCGCCACCATGGTTGCCCCTGTGGCAAGTCTGACGGAGATTCCTGGGGCCCGACCCCAATACTTCTGGTTTCCATCTGGGTCGTCTAAATAAATTTTTTTGATTTTAACCTACTCTTCCTTCGAAAGTTCGTTTCCGCGGGACAATTTAAATTAATAGTAATTTAAATTTAATTAAAATCTTAACTGTGCACAACGGTTACACAGTAAATACGTTTTTACTAAATTGGACAAGCGACTTAATAAATTGTTCCGCGATATAAGTAGCGCGTCCCACTCAAAATGTAAATTAGTAAGTTTGCACAAATATTAACTTTCGTTGAAATTCTCAGTTGTCTTTCTACTTACTAACGGTACTAGAGATTAAAAGCTGATAAGAAAAACATGACAAAACATCACAAAGCATAATAGAAAAAACATGCATACTCGAAAAGTAAATGCCGCTGTTAGAATAACGGTAGCATCGAAAAAAAGCTTTGCACATATATCAATTTTACTGAGGTATGTTACCTCTTCTATTGGCTTGTGGAGACCCCCAGTTAGGATGCCAACTGTTGAAGTCTCCTGTGATTATTGAGAGTATATTTCGAGTAATGAATATGTTTTCGAGATTTGTTCATGAAAAAGGTTTGCTGGGAGATATACATGTAGAATATAATACGAGTTTTTGATTTTTATGGATTTCTATTGCGATAGATTCAAATTTATTGTTTGTGGTTATTTCAGCATATTCAGCACCAAACCTGTTAGAAGTAGTTTACAGTTTACAGGAATAGGTAAGTTAAGGTTGTCGTAAATGTGTACGTTCTTTAATAGTGATATTGTGTGGCCTATGTTTTTTAATTAATATAAATTAATATTCCATTGGAGGATTTTTAAAGACATTTTGATTGATTAATGTGTAAGGAATAATATTCTGATGATCCTATTGGGCTTTGAGGTGGCTCAGAGGGGGCCTAGCTGAGGCCACCGGACGGGTCGCAGGTTGCGGATAGCGAACGGCCTACCCTAGTGGGTAGGTCAACTGCGAATAAGCGGGCATCCTAAATAGTATCAACTAAGTTGGCTCTGATGGAGAGTACCGAAATAAACAGTCCCGGACAGCCAGCGGGTGTTCGCGACGCAGCAACACTGACGATGCGCTTGTGGAGCCACCTCTCATTAAGTAGCTCACACAATCCCATCCCTACACAACACCTACCCACATCCCAGCCCCAACACTCACCTCACACCGGGCCGGACTAAGGTGTCACTCGACCCGTGCCAAGAGTCAGCCTGGCTGGGGGCCCGGTACAAAAACTAGCCCAGTCGTGAACGGAGAGCTCAGGGACTTGGCAGCCCCCTGTTCTAATTATGCCTTACCCGGGTAACGCAGAGCTCTGCCGGGGTGGACCGTTCCCTTTCTCTGCAGCTCGTGGGAATCATATGGATAAATACACAAAATACAAAAAAGAAAACAAAAACGAGGAAGGCACTCCCCAAATGCCGGCTGGGAGAAATCCCAAGCGAGAGAAGGCAGCGGCCCAAAGGCCTGGCCCGATCCGCTCAGACACAGGAAAGACCTGCACGGTGGAAGACGCGGTGGGTCCCATCCCAAATCTGGAATGGGTGGAAAGCCAACACCCAAAACTGATACCATGGTAGGTCAGCTAAGCAATATTGCGGCTGCTCAACCTTCCGGTGAAGCGGCGGGTGATGGCTTGCCATCAACCAGCGTCCAAACCAAAAAATTCAGCTATGCCGAAAAGAGGAGTGCTGGGCACATACTCCGTCGGCAGAACGCCAGCCAGGAAGTCAGTCCAACAGCAGACTGGCTGAAGAAAGTGGAATGGGCCTCGGTGGTGTTGCCCAACTTCAGTGTGGAGCCACAGAAGGTGGCCGCACAACCGAAGAGGCAGCGCTCTCAAGAGACGCCCGGACCTGTCGCGAAGCGATCTAGGGTCATACCGAACGTATCCTTCGCGCAGATTGCCAAGGAGAGGACGCTGATAGGCGTTCTCGACAAAGGCAGCGCGGAGGGGAAAATACCCAGAAGCCAGTGGAAGTGGGTGGAAGCGGCACTGGCCGACCGCTGCTTCGAGCTTCTTGAGAAGGATCCCGGGCCACCCCCAGTCTGCAGACATGGGATAGTTCCAGGGAAGCATCAAAGTGGTAGCCTGCGAAGATGAGCGCTCCGTGAAGCTTTACAAAGCTGCGGTGGCGCAAATCGGAGAAGTCTACGCTGGGGCGAAGCTCGTCGCTGTGGACTGGAGCGAGGTGCCCAGTAGACCAAGGGCTCGCATATGGGTGCCGGCCACTTTTAAGGAGCCCGAGCGGATCCTCAGGATGTTGCAGAGATGCAACCCAACATTGCCAACCACAGACTGGAAGGTGGTCAAAGTGGAGCATCGAAAGGCCCCACTAACCAGGCAGTGATAATCCTGAATAAGGAGTCACTAGCCCCGATCGAGGCAGCCAGGGGAGAGCTTAACTTCGGGTTCAGCTCGGTGACCATGAAGGTCTACAAGTCGGATGCAGCGGCCGAGGCGCGTTCTGTCAACAACCCAGTTGAGCAGGACGGCGCCTCGGAGATCGAGGCACCCGAAGTAGACCCGGAGCCGGAGCCGGCCCTGGAGAGCTACTCCTCGGAGACGGAGCTGATGCTCGATTTTGAGGCATTGTGTCGGGACGAGATCCTCGACGACTCTGACGCCGACATAACATAACGACTCTAATGAAGTCTCTGAGGCTTCTGCAGATAAATCTCCACCACTGTAAAGCAGCATCCGCTGCCCTGATACTCCGCTTAGTTGCAAGCGGAGGGGACATAGTCCTAATCCAAGAGCCCTGGGTGGTAGGAGGCAGGGTCTGTGGATTAGCGACGAAGGACTACAAGCTGATTGTAGCCCAATCTGAAGGTAAAATTAGAACCTGCATATTAGCAAGAAAGCACCTAAATATCTTTCTGCTCCACAATTTTAGCAATGGCGACAACACGGCGGCTAGCCTAGAGCTACAAGGGACACGCCTGAACCTGGTGTCGTCCTACATGGCTCACGAGGAAAGCGATCCTCCAAGTGCCCTCGTTCGCAAGATTGCCAGCGACAGCGAGAGGTCGGATACAAGCCTACTAATAGGCTGCGATGTCAAATGTCAGGGGTGAGTCACTTTTCAGCTTCATCCTAAACTCCAACCTAATTATTGGTAATCGGGGTAATGGCCCCACTTTTATCATAAAAAACCGACAAGAGGTTATTGACCTCACTCTATTGTCTCACAAACTGTCAGACGTAATGGAAAGTTGGAGAGTCCTAGAGGACCACTCCTTCTCCGACCACAGGTACATCGAGACAATCCTATCGCTCGAAAGCACCATACCCGCTAGCTATATCAATCCAAGAAAAGCCAACTGGGATACGTTTAGTGCAAAAATGGAGGAATTACTCCCTCCCCTAGCCACAAAATGCCCGGACACACAAGACGATCTTAATCGTCTTGTGGACAAATTCAAGGAAGCTTGCAACAAGGCCTTCATGGCAGCTTGCCCCTCAACCAAACCAAGAGGGAAAAAGAAACCCCCCTGGTGGTCTAAACATATAGATACCCTCCGGAAAGACTGCAGGACTCTCTTTAACAGAGCCAAAAGCAATGGGCAAAAGCAAACCTCGATGGGGCACATCCTCACAAAACGGAATATTAGCTGGGCAGTAAACAGCTTTAAATCCTACAAATCGCCTGGCCCGGACCAAGTCATTCCGGCTCAGTTACAAAAAGCCGGGGACATGGCCATCAACTGGCTGCAAAGTATCTTCAGGAAGATACTGACAGTGGGATAAATCCCCCGCGCTTGGCTAAAGGCTAAAATAGTCTTTATCCCCAAAGCAGGGAAACCCTCACACACAACCCCAAAAGACTTCAGACCAATAAGTCTATCGTCCTTCCTTCTCAAAACCTTTGAGAGAGTAGTCGGGCTGCAGCTGAGGACAACCATAAATCCTCAGTGGCTGTCAGGCGCTCAACATGCCTACCGAAAAGGGAAATCCACGGAAACGGCACGTTAAAGAATACTCCTTAATCGCTTTCCTAGACATTGAGGGAGCTCTTAACAACGTCATACCAGGAGCCATCACAGAGGCCCTGACTGACCTGGGAGTGGATCGTCACTTGGTGATGCTCATAGATCAATTGCTCACATGCAGGACAGTGACATCATCAATGGGATCGTCCACTCAGTCAAGGTATGTCAACAGAGGCACCCCGCAAGGTGGTGTCCTGTCTCCCCTTCTGTGGAACATAGCAGTCAACAAGATTCTGTGTGACCTGGAAGGGGAGGGCTGCAAGGTGGTAGCTTACGCGGACGACGTTGCCATTATCTTCTCGGGAAAATTCCCTCAAACACTCTGCGATCTAATGACCGCAAAGCTCGTGCGACTGTCAGAATGGACAGAGTCGCGTGGACTGGGAGTTAATCCCTCTAAAACGGAACTTGTGTTGTTTACAACCAAATACAAAATCCCGTCCCTCAACCCCCCAATACTAAACGGATGCAGGCTCTCCTTCAGCGACAGTGCCAGTTACTTAGGGTTGGTAATTGATAAAAAGCTTAGCTGGAACCTGAGCATCAAAGACAGAGTGAAGAAGGCTACGATAGCCCTCTACACTTGCAAGAAGGCCATTGGGCTAAAATGGGGCATGAACCCAAAAATAGTCCAATGGATCTACCTGGCAATAGTAAGACCAATACTGCTCTACGGAGTCGCAGTGTGGTGGCCTGCCCTATCGAAGGGGACCATCACTAAACAACTAGGCAAGGTGCAGCGTACTGCAGCCCTATGCATCAGTGGAGCTCTGAGCACAACACCAACGGATGCGCTAAATGCCATACTATGCCTGCAGAGCCTTGACCTTGCAGGTAAGGAGCAGGCAGAAAAGGCAGCAATCCGTCTGAGAGACTCTGACCAATGGGTGTCACATCACACCGGTCATGCGTCCATCCTAAATGGAAACAAAATCGTCCCCACAAAAACGGACTACTGCGTTCCGAGGGAGTATACAGATACCCCCTTTGAAACAATCATCCCTCACAGAAACAACTGGCTTGAGGGACCACCTGGTCCAAAGGGAGCCATTCGAATCTTTACTGATGGCTCAAAGCTGGACAACAAGGTCGGAGGAAGAATCTACTCCGAACAGCTGTACATAAGTCACTCCTTCAGGCTCCCGGATCACTGCAGTGTCTTCCAAGCGGAAGTCATAGCGATCAAGGAAGCTTTGAGCTGCCTTCAGGAACTAACCCCTGCGGCAACTCACATAAATATCTATAGTGATAGCCAAGCTGCGATCAAATCGCTGAATGCGATTACAACAAGCTCGGCTACCGTGGCAAACTGTCGCAAATCTCTTCATGAGATGGCTTATCAGTTCGTCATCAGCCTAATATGGGTCCCGGGCCACCAGGACATTGAAGGCAACTGCATAGCAGACGAGCTGGCCAGAGCTGGAACAACAATCCCCCTTCTCAATGATAAGGAGGATATTCGTATGCCAATGGCCACCTGCAAGCTCAAAATAAAAGAACATTTTAAGCAACTAATAAATGACAGATGGCAAACTGTGCCACTATGTCGCATAACTCGGCAAACATGGCCTAGCATTAATAGGAAGCGCACCGATGAGCTATGCAAACTCAGTAGGAGTAGGTGCAGCTCAGTCATACGCTCCCTTACGGCTAATAGGCACACATGCAAACAGGCTGGGCGCCCCATATAACGACTTCTGTCGTAGCTGCAGAGATGAGGACGAGGAGGAGACTGTGGAACACCTGTTCTGCTCCTGCCCGGCTCTCAGTAGAAGGAGACTTCAATACTTGGGCGCTTCTTTTCTAACTGACATTTCGGACATGTCTACAATTAGTCCCAGACGGATCGCAGGCTTCATAAGGGCATCCGGATGGGATAATGGATAGCATAGGGTCTCACGAGGGAGAATGGGAACAAAACATGCGGTATCACAATGGGCCGAAACCGGCCTAGGTGTGTCGGGTCTCTGGCAACCCCGACAGCCGCCTCAACCTAACCTAACCTAAGGAATAATATTATCCATTACTGATTTTGCAGAGCTAAGTTTCTAGTTAAAGTAAAAAAAATTTCGATTGGACTAACGGGCAGAGAAATTAGTCAATCTTTGAGGTCACTTATAATTAGGTCTTATCTGCTTAGAGCTCATCGTATGACATGGATTCCTCTTAATCTGACTTGCGGCTGGAGTTTTTTACGTTGTTTGCTTTCGATTTTTGGTTGGTTGTCTTAAGTAGTCGGAGTGAACGTTTTGTAGTCGATCTAGGAGCGATTTTGGTTTTGTTTTTTTTTCTGTTATATTTTTTACATTTAGGCTCTTGTTATTTTTGACTAAATCATTGATATCGGCAAGGTCGTCGTAGCAGGTGCTAGGGCGTTGAAGAATTTTGTAGATGTTGATTGATTGATTAATAATGCTGTCTGGTTTCCCAGCTTAAAATTCCCCAACAAATTCCTCGAATAATAGCCAGTGGCGCAAAATAACGTAATGTCACCTTTGTTTGCTATTTGCATTGCCCACTGCATATAAATATTGTAACCGTTTATAATTACTCAATCTAATAGCCTATGCAACCGTTCTTTCGTCTCTTCGACTCGAGCCTTTCTCCTTTACTTCACTATCTCGCTATATCACTCTCTCGATCTATCAGCTCTCTCGTTCTCTCACTCCCTCGCTCACTATTTCGTAGCATCGCGTAGGGCACGGGCAATGCGGTCCGTCTGCCCTAACATGCCTTCGCAATGGTCAAGATCTGGTCCAGCACTTGCATGCCTTTGCAATATCTCGAACTTTTCTGTCGTCGCATATATACAAACGCATATATTCGGTCAATAGGTGACACACGAATCGCGGTCTATATATGCATCTCGCTTACAGCTTTCTTTCGCTATCGTTCTCTTCATCTATGCTGCTCTCTCGCATTCTTTCTCTCTATCTATTGCTCGTATTTGGCTTAGCAGCAGCCCGAGCTTCTATCGCTTATTTTGCTCTCTCTCTCGATTGCATTAGGGCACGGGCAATTCGGCCCGCCTGCCCTTTCACAGTCAATTATTGATCTTCAAAACCATCGGTCTACATACCTTTACCAATCCTAGTAAATACGCGTACTGCCGCTACAAACTAATAAATTGTTATTGAAATACAACTTCTCGGCTCTTTTCTTAAACTTAGGCCTAAAATATCTATTAAAAACGCTTAATAGCTCAACAATTGATATTGACTAAATCATTGATATCTGCAAGGTCGTCGTAGCAGGTGCTAAGGCGTTGAAGAATTTTGTAGATGTTGATGGGGTAGTATTAATATTGCTTATTGATGGTTTCGGTGTTGATGTTAAAGATACATTTTGACTAATAGCTGTTGCGAATGTTGTATCTCCAATGTGTCTTGATTTATAAACATCATGTGCGGTTGGGTTGTCAACTTTTTGGGTGGTTTTAATAGCAATAATCCCTTGCTCTTTTAAGAATATTGGTCATTTTCTATGAGGAATTATTATTGTCTAAGTTTTTCCAATGCAATTTATGCAGTGAAGTCTATTTGTACATTTTTCCATATTTCTATTGGTATCCAATGCGTACATATTCTGGCAGATCAAATGTGAGAATAATAAATCCAGTTTCAACTCGTTCATTTCCTTTCATTCTTGTTATTTTCCTAACTGCTGACACATATTGTGAGTGCATTTCATGTTGTATGTATTCTTCTGATATCATTCGAAGGACATTGCAATAAATTACGCCTTTGCTGAAATTGAGTGATGAATGCTATGTTATTTTAACTTTTATCTCAGGAGAAAGGGCTGTGAGCTTTAACAGTTTGTTGGCTCGGGTATAGTCTTTTCTTTTTGTGAGTATTGCTCCATTTATCCTTTTTTTTCAAATTTGAACTTCGCCATTACACGTAAAGTTCATAATTTTTTTATTAAGAAAGGAGAAACATATTGCAGTGTTTCAGGCTTTGTATCATTGCTAGAGGTATTTTTCGTCTATCTTTCCATTATTAAATATTTGGGTCCAAAAGAGAAATCCATTGTAGTTGGGTTGTTTTTAGATTTATAAATGTCTGTCCCATTGTAGGTCGCTTTGTGTGTACTTTGCGCACTACTTCGCTTGTTGTTGTTTTACAGTTTTTTTTTAGTTGTAGGCACCGTACAGCGCGCACGCGAAATTTAGATTAAAGAGTGATTGATATCAAAGTTTGATAAGGTTTTATGAGCTGAGCTTAATCTTCCGCGATTTTGTTTTACACGTCCGAACACTTCAATCGCTGGTTGTGAACTTGGACATACGTATAAACATATACCAATTATTTGCATATATGTATAAATACATATAAAAAGAAAGAAAAGTTCTCTGAAAAAAAAGAGGGACTCCACCCTGGCAGGGGAAGAGTGCCGGCAGCACACCCTGAGGCCGCAGTCCTTTGCCGGCGCACTGGAGAGCTTCTCGGCAATCGATACGGACGGAGCCAACGAGATTGAAAACAGACTGGCTGCCGCTATGGAAGGTTCTTGCGACCAAAGCATGCTCCTGAGGAGGACATTCCAGAAGCACCATGTTCCGGTGTTCTGGTGAAGCGAGGAGATCGCAGAACATGCTTCCGCGTCAGAAGGCTTGTCCAACGAGCCAGGGGCACTTCGTGCCAAGACCGCTGCAGCGAGCGCTACAAAGTGGCGAAAAAGGGGCTGAACACCGCCATCAGGGACAGCAAAAAGGAATGCTTCCTCAATCAGTGCGATGCAACCAACAAAGATCCCTGGGGAGGCGCTTATCAAATGGTGGTAAAGAGGATCAACGCTGGCGGCAAAGCCATAACTGATCTCGGGACACTAGAGGGGATAGTTAGCTCCCGCGAGGACAACAGGTCGAGAGCTTCCCACGGTCCGAGATTAGCCTAGACGTGATCTCCGAGGTCACGGAAGACAAGGTACGACATGCGGGCAGAAGCCTTTAACCCAAGAACGCACCGGACCAGCACCAGATGCAATCCCCAACAGAGCTGGTACTAGCGCTGCACAGTGGGCGCTCCCATACGACAAAAATAAAAAAACCGAAATCGAAATTTTAGAATTTTAATCACTTTGATAAACTTATAGATAAATTGGCTTTTTGAATCCAACGTTTTTTCAGTGTGACCACTGTTTGCAAAAAATACCCCTTAAGGTTAAACTGCGTGGTCGGCAGTTCATTTCGTTTTTAAATTTCAGAAAGTAAAACCCATCTTTTAACTTAAAAAACGTATTTAAAATAAACGCCAATAACTTTGAAGTAATATGGATATCGTTCATACAGGTATAAAGCTTAATTAAAACCAACCAATTATTTGTAGATTGTTTTGTGTCGTCAAAAAATCGAAAAAAAAAAAAACCAAATTGTCTTTTCTGAGTGTTATTCGATTTCCAGTTATAACTTCTCTTAAGCTTTTAGTTGTGTTCCCCACCAATTCCCAGATTCATATTTGTTTTGATCATAGATGCATATTTTAAGATCAAAATAAAACCAGAACTATCTGCCTTTAGCCGCCTTTTCGGTGCAATATGTCGATTGGAGTGTAACTGGTATATGTGAGTGTTATATGTGTTTTTTTGTAGTAATTGCTCTTTAATGTGTTTTTATACCCGCACTCAAAAAAGAGTTAAGGGGTATATTAGATTTGTGGTAAAAGTGGATGTGTGCAACGCAGAGAAGGAAACGTCTCCGACCACATAAAGTATTTATATTCTTGATCAGCATCAATAGCCGAGTCGATATAGCCATGTCTGTCTGTCTGTCCGTCCGTTCGTCTTGTTGAGCGACTAGATCTCAGAGACTATAAGAGCTAGGACAAAAAATTTGGTTTCCAGGCTTATGTGATATCACACTGCTACAAGTGTTATTTATGTTTTATTTATTTTTATTTATTATTTATAATACCGCAAAAAATGATGAAATTTGAATTTGGAAGCTTAATATCTTTCAGGCGTTAAGCTGCAGGTACAAAAGGTCTGGGTCGGATTTATAGTTGCATTTGTCAGCTTTTCAGACCTGAAAAGTTCTATGCAACCAGATATAAGAAACTTAAGTTATGTGAAAAATATAAGCACTACCTCTGAAAAAACCCATGAAAAATACCAGATTATAAAAATTAAAAAAAAAAAAAAAATTACAATAAATATTTGAGCTTATGATTTATTTAGAATTTTACATTTTACATGTACCATTTATATTCTACATCTCCGCTAGCGGGCACTGAACGAGACAGTGTGTGCGAGCGAGAAAGAGAATAAGTAGCGTGGTCTCTTGCTGGACGAGGTGGGGAAGCAACTGAAAATTAATCTCTTTATTCTGGCTATAATGACTTGATTCAGACTTGATTTAGATTCGGTAAACTGGTAGAAATGGTCTTGATCTGATCTTTAAAATTATGCTTGCCACAGATTTTCGTCCTTTGGGGTGCGGAAGGGTTCGGGGCGAAATTTTTAAATACACTTGTGGCAGTGTGATATCACATGAGTCTGGAAACCAAATTTGGTTGCCCTAGCTTTTATAGTCTCTGAGATCCAGGCGTCAAACAAGACGGACAGACAGACATGGCTCTGTCGACTCGGCTATTGATGCTGATCAAGAATATATATACTTCATGGGGTCGGAAACTTTTCCTTCTCTGCGTTGCACACGTCCACTTTTACCACAAATCTAATATACCCCTTAACTCTTTTTTGAGTACGGGTATAAAAATGTTTTTAATGTGGGTGGATTAAAATTATATAAATAACAAAATATTATTTTCATATTAAGTTTATATGTTCGTATATAATATATTACACTGCGCTAAAAAAAAAAATTTGAATGTACTTAGCACGAGACAAAAATTATGTTGTAAGCCTGGATATGAGTACTGGACATAATCTACTAGTCCCGTCCTACAACCTAATCGTACAAATTACTAAATCAATATCGCAGTGTTATTTTAAAAGAATTAAATAATATAGGGATATATGTTTTATCATATTCTATACAATATTTAGAAACAGCAACACACATTACGAACACACGTATAGTAATCCCAGACCTATCTTAATTATTTACTAGGAACAGAGAATAGCAAGTGCAGATTAAAGAACAAAATAAATGATAAATATAAAAGATTGTGTCTATCTGAAAAAGGTAAGACTAGTCTCAACATATTTGATTAATTTAATATCTTACCTCCACAACCACCACACACTTTAATTAGAGAGTTAGGATGAATTAACTGATGATTATTAAAATCGTTTGACGATTCGTCCATGAACGATAAATGGGACGAAGAAATATTTGAGCTGGTCTCGACAATATCCTTATTGTTGGCAATATTTCTATAACCAATAACTACGGGAGCAAAATTTTCCGGACTTGAGGAATCTTGGGGATGTGCCACTAGTATATCTCTAAATGAATGGAACGATGCATTCATTGCAAAAAGTACGTTAATTACTTATATTGTAAGGGTCATATGTCCTGTTTATAGCTTTAACCTGCAAATATTTAAGAAAAAAATAAATATATTAAAGAATAGTTGTCTGAATAAATGGTATTACCTATCAAGAAACTGAATAAAAGGCATACCATTAGAGGTGGATAAAGGCTTATCCTAACCAGTGTTGTGAGATCATATTTTTTCCGTCAGTTCTAGCTTTTTTCAAAGTCAAATGACGTGAAAAATTTTAAACACCGGGCAGCGGGAATTTCCGATTTTTTAGGTTCAGTGTTTTTTTTTTAGATTTTAGTTATGTTGTCATTTTGGTTCTTTTTTGGCGATAGTTTTGATCTTATGATTTATGTAGAATTTTAAAATATTTAAAATATTTTTTTCTCAAATGTAGATTATAAATACACAATGTAGATTATACATACACACACTTCTCCGCAAAGGTCGAGCATTTCACAAGTCAGAGTATGTGCGAGCGAGAAAGAGAATGAGTAGCTTGGTCTAGTGCAGGAGGAGGTGGGGGAGGCAACTGAAAATTAATTTCTTTATTCTGGCTATAATAATGATCCGATCTGATTCAGATTCAATAGTCTGGTAGATATGGTCATTTTCTGCGATACTGCGTTTTTAGGTTTATCATATCATTCAAATTGTGCCTGCGGGGCGAAATTTTGAAATACACTTGTAGCAGTGGGATATCACATGAGTCTTGAAACTAAATTTGGTTATCCTAACTCTTATAGTCTCTGAGATCTAGGCGCTCATCGAGACAGACGGACGGACAGACAGACATGGCTATATCGACTCGGCTATTGATGCTGATCAAGAATATATATATTTTATGGGGTCGGAAACGTTTCCTTCTCTGCGTTACACACATCCACTCTTACCAAAAATCTAATATACAATATACATACATGCCAATAAATATTTTTGTTTTTACTTTTCCTGAGTTTTTTAAGTCAAAATTTCGGGGAAAAATACCGCAAAAAGTTATGAAAAAAGAAAGCACTAACTTTGAAATACAAAAAATTTGTATACCCCGAAATCTATAAGAAAAAGTCATTTTGGGCCACAGCGTAAATGTCGCGTTGACTAGTGTTATCTTTAAGAAAAAAAGAATTTTTTTATTTTCGGATAAAAAATACACTGTATGCCGAATATGGCAAAATCGGGAAAACTATACTGTGTCGTATATCGGCGGAAAGGGTAGGCGTGGTCCGATTCGTCCTAAAATTCATATATATTTAATGAAAATCCTTATATAACCAAATGCAAATTTTTAGGACTGTATCTATATTTTTAGACTTTATGACACAAAAAACGGTCTTCTGGACCATAGTGCAGTGACTAAAACGCAAAAAAACATTGCATAATGAATTTTCTTGTTAAAATAAGGGCTATTTCAAAGTGTCGACAGTGTACAGTCTAAAGTGCAAACAGACCCTAATGTTTTTCGACCAGTTTTTTTTGTTCTGGAATAACTACCTTCAGGCCTATGCGGCCCCCGCCATCAACCATCATTTTTTTTTGGGAAAATTTCCCTTAAAGAAAGGACAAGGACGAAAAAGATTGTGCCTCGTCGTTTAAATTTAATGCGTACGAGATTTTGTTCAGCTTTAAAAATTCTTCGATACTATTGCTTGTTGCGAAAACTCCAAACAATTGATAAAATTAGTGTGTCAGTGTCAACGTCCATAACCAACTCAAAGGTAAATCTGACGCAATTCTGACAATTGCATTTTTTTCGGGGTGATAAATTCGAATGATATGCATTTAATGGTTTTAAATTAGAGATAAAATAATTTAGTTTACGTTCGCTCTCCCAGCCGATCATTATTTAGTATGTTTAGTCTGTGGTGCAGCTTTAAAGCAATTCCTGTTATTTGTTTGTTATTTGCACTGCCCACTGTACCTAATTGTAATCAACATGTACCTACACCCGCCCTCTCACTGTAATAGCCGTTTCAACCGTTCTTTCGTCTCTTCGTCTCACATCATTCTTTCTATCGACTTTCGAAATCACTATCTCGAACTATCACTCTCTATTTCGTAGCATCGCGTAGGGCACGGGCAATTCGATCCGTCTACCATAACATGCCTTCGCAATGGTCATCATCTGGTCCAGCACTTGCATGCCCTTGCAATCTCTCGCACTTTTCTCTTGTCGCGTATATAAAAACGAATTGCGGTTTATATATGCATCTTGCTTTCTTCTTTCTTTCGCCTTCGCTATCGCTCTCTTGATATACAGTTGCAAAAAAAATAACAGCACCACTACAATACATTTTCTTCTTGATAAAAAAAAAATGACACAGCTTGTTTGAAATGTTTAAATGCACAAATCAAATATGCAAGCAGTCCGAACTGGAAGCTGGCCAGAACGGCATCGCACCTGATGTTATAGCAGCAGCAGCTATATGCCACACTCCGCCAAGCCCCATATAACTAAGCGCATTAAGTTGGCCAGGGATTATTCAAATTGGGCATCCAAAATATGTAGAAATATTTTAGGTCAGATGAGTCCAAAGTGGTTATGTTAAACACGAATCGCGCTCTAAATATGCATCTAGCTTTCTTCTTTCTTTCGCCTTCGCTATCGCTCTCTTCATCTATCTTTCTCTCGCTTGTATTAGGGCACGGGCAATTCGGTCCGCCTGCACTTAGGCGAGTCTTGACGTACCACTCGCCCCAGACACATCGTCGTAGGCATATATTAATATGTTCGTGACGTTTTATTGTAAATAAAGGTGATACATTTGGTATCCTCTTCTAAACAGTGGCAAAACCAAATGTGTTATCGTGTACTATTGTGTGTTAACGAAAATTTCAAAAAGAAAAATAAAGCTGGAAACGAAAATGTAAGTAATATTTTGTGGTTTTTGGATTTCTAATTGCGTATAAATTATAGGGGAAAGCACAGAACACCAGAGCGGGACGTATAAATTATAGGGGAAAGCACAGAACACCAGAGCGGGACGAAATATTTCTTAAATTCATGAGAAACAATGAGGACATTGCTAAGGGCTTCACTCGGGGCGATAGAGTGCAAGTGGCGGCTGCTTGGAATGAGCTCACGAAGGAGCTAACTGCAGCTGGACCGCCATATCCAAAACGCACTATACTTTAACAACACTACTCGACAAAATCGAACCTTTTTTTCCTCAAGGATCCAATCCAAACCGACTTTTTCTAATGGACATGGGACTTTTAAATTTGTTACCGTCTTGGAAATATAAAGCATTAAAATGCAGAAATGATGATTTTTGTACTGTATTTTTTTACGAAATTTTGACTTCCAAAACTCAAGAAAAGTCGAAAAAAAATTATATCCGGCGTTGAAGCTGAAATCACAGTGTTTGGGATTAGATTCTAGCTGTTTTAATTATCTTTTCAAATAAGTAAAGTTCTTAAGAAGCAGACTTGAGATACTAGATTCATGTGAAACAAAGAAGCGCTTAGCTCTGAAAAAAGCTTTAAACAAAATACCAGTTTTTAAAAATTGTTCAAAAAAACATTCCAACACAGAAAAAAACGAGAAGGAACGTGTGAGTCGCTTTTGGGGAACCGACTCTACTTATACCCGTACTCAGTCAGTATATACATTTTTGATCATATAATTATTTAGAATTTTCAAATTAAAAAAAAAAATTTTACATTTTAAATTTTTTTGCTACATCGGCTATCTACATCTACATCAACAATGTATATTATACATATAACATGTAGATTGTACATATTCCATTTAGATTCTACGTCTCCTCCGCTAGGGGTTGCTCGCGCACTGAACGCAGCAGAACGAAATTTGTAAATACACTTGTAGCAGTGTGATATCACATGAGTCTGGAAACCAAATTTGGTTATCCTAACTCTTATAGTCTCTGAGATCCAGGCGCTCATCGAGTCGGACGGACAGACGGACAGAAGGACGGACAGACAGACATGGCTCTATCGACTCGGCTATTGATGCTGATCAAGAATTTATATACTTTATGGGGTCGGAAACGTTTCCTTCTCTGCGTTGCACACATCCACTTTTACCACAAATCTAATAATACCCCTTAACTCTTTTTTGAGTACGGGTATAAAAATATCATCAAACCATTTGTACGCCCCAACTTTGTCTGGACGTTGATATGCTATGACTGCACCATCAAGTGGCCCATGCGACACCAAGCCGAAGCCTGTTACGCGCGGAACCCAGGCAGAAACGCAGCCCTCCTCCCGCCCAACCGACCGAGGGGCGCTGGCGCATGACGCGCGACGCGCAAAGATAGCTAAGAAATATAACTAATTACGGGAAAGGTATGTTAGTATTAGTGATTTAAGAAGAGGAAGGGAATTAGTAGTTGATATTATGTGGTAGAGGGAATTGAAGTCCGAGCAAAGTACCCTAAATGGTTCGTGCAAGGAATAATTCGATCTAAAAAGCGGAAGGAACAAAGGAATGAAGTTTCTAGTAGATCTAATAGGAATCGTAAAGTTTATGCGGCTCAACAAGTCAGGGCTATCTACGTCACCCTTGATCAGGTTGTGCAAAAAATCACACCAAGCATTTTTCTACGACTAACTAAGGTTGGAAGGTTTATTAAAAGCAATCTACGAGGATAAGATGGCAGTCTCACACCTGCATCCCAGTTAAGGCCAAGCAGAGCAAAAAGTAAAAAGTTTTTCTGGACTGATTCTATACGGTCCTGGTGTACTTTGTACTGGGGGCACCATACACAAGAGCCGTACTCTAAAATCGGACGAACAAGCGAGATGTAGAGAGTCTTCGTTATATAGGGGTCGTCAAATTCCTTTGACCACCTCTTTATAAACCCAAGCACACCCATGGCCTTATTTACCATGGTAGAAATGTGTTCTGAAAACTTTAACTTTGGGTTTAATTTAACACCAAGATCATCAACCAAGGTAATTCTCTCGAGAGAACCACCGCAGAGGCTATAAGGAGCCAAAAGGGGGCTGGAGCGATGAAATGTGATTACTTTGCATTTCGAGGCATTTAGGTGTAACAAATCTTTAAGAAAAAGTTGGGTTTGTTCCTTGACGAAAACTCGACTAATGTAATAATTGAATAATCATTATTTACGGTCCCTGGTGTCGATCTCTTTTGGCTTTCCTGCTGGTCATTTGTTGATATAAGTCTGATATTATCCGGCCGATAGAATGACTAGCTCGGTATTGCAATTCTTCTTTGTAGCTCTATCTGATGCTCTCTTACCTGTCATGTTTAATGTTAGTTCTGTAAGTAATGCATGTTTCGAACTTATTGTTAGGTTTTTATATTTATACTTAATTTGTAAGGTTATTACCAAGGTTCTTGCAAAGCAAAATAATGGATTACAAATTTGCCATGTAAACGCACACAAAATTAAAGAGTTTAGGTATTTGTTTGTAAAGTGATATGTGTTATTTATGTTTCTGAAACGTGGTTTGTCTTTCAACTAAATGATGTCTTAATTTCTTAGTGACGAATATGATTTATATCGATCCGATCGAGAAGGCCATGATGGTGGGGTTGCAGTATATATGAAAAACTAAATTAAATCCAAAGTGGTAATCAAACAGCTCCCTGGAAGTGTCATAGAGTACTTGTTTCTCGAAGCCCTGAGTTCGGTCCTTAAAATTAAGTCTAACGCTGTTGGTATGGATAATTTCCATCTCAATTTTATTAAAATTATATTGCCCAAGATAATTAATCATTTAACGCATATATGCAACACTGCGCTTACGACATCAAGTTTCCCTGATCTATGGAAACTGGCCAAAGTATTTCCTGTTCCTCAGGCAAACAATGAATACAGGCCAATATCTATGCCGCCCTACTTGTCAAAAGTACTCGAAAATTGTATGGCGCCACAAATCAATAAATTTCTTGTACAATACTCGTTAATGTACAATAAACTATCTGGCTTCCGTATATTTAGAAGCTGTACTACTGCAATTATAGATGCCACAGAAAATATTGGAGAGAAACTTGATGATAGTAAGGTTACATTTCTGACGCTACTGGATTTTAGCAATTTTGACACGGATTTTGACACGGTAGACCATAATATTTTATGTACCAAGTTATACAAATTCTTTAATTTTACAAACACCGCGGTAAAATTAATATCGTCCTATCCAAGCTGTGATAACTGAACGCCGATGATGTCCATGTTAGTTGTCCGTTACGTAGAATAAATGAGTATGTTACTTTGTGTAATGTTGAACTGTCAAATATTACTAAATGGACCAAGTGTAAGGTTTGTCACTAATCTGTCACTAACCTGTCAAATCTAAATGTATTATTATATATAAAAATTATCTGAATACGGAAAATCTGCCTTAATTGTCAATCAATAACACGCAAATTGAATATGTAGAGCCAGCTTGGTATCACCAAGTTTCCAAGGCAGCCGGGAAAACGTATGGAATAATAAGACAACTTTCTTTGACTCAGAAATTATTGCCCATAGACCTTAGACTCTTAAATGCCAAAACATATTTTATACCCACGCTATGTTAGGTTAGGTTAGGTTGAGGCGGCTGTCGGGGTTGTCAGAGACCCGACACACCTAGGCCGGTTTCGGCCAGTTGTGATACCGCATGTTACGTTCCCTTCTCCCTCGTGAGACCCTATTTTATCCATTATCCCATCCGGATGCCCTTATGAAGCCTGCGATCCTTCTGGGACTGATTGCAGACATGTCCGAAATGTCACCTAAAAAAGGAGCGCCCAAGTATTGGAGTCTCCTTCTACTGAGAGCCGGGCAGGAGCAGAACAGGTGTTCCACAGTCTCCTCCTCGTCCTCATCTCTGCAGCTACGACAGAAGTCGTTATATGGGGCGCCCAGCCTGTTTGCATGTGTGCCTATTAGCCAGTGTCCCGTATGGGAGCGTATGACTGAGCTGCACCTACTCCTGCTGAGTTTGCAGAGCTCATCGGTGCGCTTCCTATTAATGTTAGGCCATGTTTGCCGGGTTATGCGACATAGTGGCACAGTTTGCCATCTGTCATTTATTAGATGACATCAACATTTTTGGTAATTGTGATAGTGCATCTCAGCACAGATTAAATGTAGCATACAATAATATAGCTAGATATGTATTCAATGTCACCGAGAAAGAACGTGTGTGTCGCTTCTGTGGATGCGACTCTACTTTTATACCCATACTCAGTCAGTATATAAATTTATGAGCTAATGATTTATGTAGAATTTAAAAAAATTTGACATTTTAAATTTTTTGCTACATCTATTATCTACAGCTACATATTATACATATACCATTTAGACTCTTCATCTTCTCCACTAGAGGGCGCTCGCGCACTGATCATGGCGGAGTGTGCGAACGAGAAAGAGAATGAGCAGCGGGTCTCTTGCTGTTTGTGGCGGGGGAAACCATGAAAGACATGGCTCTATCGACTCGGCTATTGATGCTGCTCAAGAATATATATACCTTATGGGGTCGGAAATGTTTCCTTCTCTGAGTTACACACATCCACTTTTAACACAAATCTAATATACCCCTTAACTCTTTTTGCACAGAAACCCAACGAACATGACTTTGGCGAGAGTCCCGCAAAATGCTCGCAAACGAGCTTGTGTACGAGTGAGACATTGACATATAGCAAAACACTCACAAACGAGCTCGCATGCGAGAGTTTTACTATACAAATGCGGACTGTTGAAAATATTGCAGAGTCTCCTGTCTCGCTGTCTCGTTCCAGCTCCATCTCCGCCGATAGAGGGCTCACATTACTTGGGTGAGAGAGAGAAAAAGAATGAGTAAGCGAGGAAACCAGGCCGCCATTTTGTACTCAGTCTGCCAGATGTTCAAGCCAGGTGTTCGGTCGTACATCTACGTCACGCGTCAATAAAGCTGTGCTCTTCTAACATAAAGCTGCTGCGCGTGGCGCTTTTTTCTTTCTCTGTATCAAGCGTGAAAGGTTAGCTATGGGAAATTAATTTGATAATTATGGCTAGAATAACATTTGAACTACTCATTAGAGCAATTATACAACCGAATTGTAGAGCGCAGTGTTTTAAAAGTCGTAACCAAGGTAAAAACTTGAAATTTCAATTTCGATGAAAAAACGCAACTCTTTTTATTTCATAGAGAATAAACATAAATATTTAATACTAGCGGACCCGGCGAACGTTGTATCGCCCCATTTTAACGCCTACACATAAACTCCACATTTATTAATCCAACAGACTATCAAAAATTGGCTTTGCGATTTATTTTATGAATGCAGCTCTCCAGCGATTTGATCTTGAATAATGTAATTCAAGCTATCGACATCCTTCGTCTCGACCCGTCTGTCGATTTTCCGACAGTAAACTAATTTTTCAGCTGCGCCCTTTTATCCGTCTGTTCCACATGAAAATCATTTCCATCGGACAGACGTTGTGCTGTCTTAACTATAAATATTGATTTCGAATTGGTATAATGAAATACAAATATTTCAGAAAGAAAGTGTTTATTATTGTAATGCTTTATGATAAACAACATTCTTTGATTTTTTTCTCTCGCGCACATATAAATAGTTTGGGTTGTACTCCGGACTCGGGAACATGCGACATATAACTGG
Source organism: Drosophila ambigua (assembly GCA_018150905.1). Lineage (NCBI taxonomy): Eukaryota > Metazoa > Arthropoda > Insecta > Diptera > Drosophilidae > Drosophila > Drosophila ambigua. The sequence continues at coordinate 752,388 of JAECWS010000098.1, forward strand.
CCATGCGAAAAACATTGATTTTCAAGATTAATGCCACAAACAATTGGCGACTGCCCTTGACATTTATTTATCGACATGGCAAATGCTAGTCTCGCTGGAAACTGTAACCGTTTAAAGTCGAATGTCCTTCGAAGTCAAAGGAATCCGTGGAATCAAAACGTCTTCTACTTTATTTTTCCCTTTCAAAATTGTGGCTTCTATGACGTTGTTCATTAATATCTTCACCGAAAGTCGAGTGCCATTACAAAGACGTGGCTGGTTTATATTCCGCAACATAATAATTACCGATGGGATCTTTAGTTGCAGATTATGAGGTGGTAGTCCGCGCAATTCCATCGAATTTAAGAACTTCGCTGGATAGTTGAAATCATCATATTATCTCATCATCTATCATCGATGAGATGTGTCTATGTTTCAGCAAAGTTACAAAATTTGGTAGGATGTATCCAGACAATGAGTCAACAGGTATTTTTCTATTACCAATATCTAGCAATTGTTTGGAAAAAATTTCTCCAGATTGCTCGTTTTGCAATTCGACTCGCACTTTTATCAAGGGTGCCAGAGAAATCACTTTCGCTGGAAAATCACCTCAATTCCATCCCGCGGTGCCACACGCCGATTTTCAGCAGAATCAAATCGCTCACAATTTAGCCATCGATTTGATTAAATACACCCATAAAACACACCTAAAACGATTGGAATCTTACTTTCCCATAAAGGTTGTTCAATTGGTGATTAACTCTCATCCAAAAAATTAAACATTATAGATGTTAAGTTAATAAAATAAGCATTTTAGTAAATCACTATTCAATCCGCTGACTGAATTTGCACTTAACGATTCCGCTCTCATTCCGCTGCAGACCGTGGTGCCCACCTAGGGCGATTTGGCCTTTCGAAGTTAATACAGTAATGCCACCTTTTTTAAGCCGAATTCGCAGCAAGATATTTAATATTAATTATATTGAAAGCATTCTGTTTTTCTTTAATTAAGGATAACAAAAAATATCCCATTGCATTAAAACTTCCTTTATGTCAAACGTGTGCATACTTTTTGAGCAAATTGTGAAAACATTTGTAGTCATTTGTAGTTCTACCAGGTGGCATCGCTTCAAAATGCCAAAACAGAACTAACAAACCATTTCTACACATTATTGCCATTACATTTATGTCAAAAACTCCTGTTTGGCTAAGTGCAGACGCATGGCAGCACAAATAGAAGCATCATTATTAGCAGTAGTTTGAGAAGAAAATCACAACGTATCGTCTGAACGCGGAAACGAGTCGGATGCGCATCTGAGAACCCTGCGCTGCAAGGTTTGTATTATAATATGTTGCATCCGTAGTTATTCGATGGCCAACAGTCTCGGTAAAAGCATTTAAATAAAGTTTACCGTAAAATTCAAATGTCTGTTTTTTTTGAACAGCTGATTGCTTCCATTCACGGAGAATTGTCTGGCAACTGCTAGAGTCGCCGAGTACAGTGTTTTGTTTGACTCGCACGATATGAGATGTTTTTTTGCTTTGAAATCCCTATTCGAATTAAATCTTAAAAGGTGTCAGCCCTAGCCTTAGTTCGTATTTGGTTTGTGACAATGCTATGAAAAATGAAATCGCTCGAAATTCTGTGGCATTTGTAAGCGGAAATCCTCTGCGCGGCTTCCAATTTCACTAGTGATTTCTGTGGCACCCCTATATATTTAATTTGAGCGTTTTAACGCCTTTCCATAAAACGTATGACTTTAAACATGCGTTAAGTTCGTCGGCTGGTTTTGATCGTGGTATTACTGATAGTATTTGGTGAAAATCTCCTGCTAATAAAATCAGTGCAACAACAAACTGGGTTTGGTTCTTTCGGAAATCTTTCAATGTTCGGTCTAATGCTTCCAATGATATTTTGTGTGCCATCGTGCACACATCCCAAACTATTAATTTGCTCTGTTGCAACACTTTGGCCATCGCAGAATTTCTTGAAAGGTTGCAAGTTGGTGTTTCATTTATTTGTTTGTTTAACGGCAACTTGCTTGTGGAAAGATCTGTTCGACCGCCTTCCAACAACGTTGCTACAATACCTGACGAAGCAAGTGCAAGTGTGATACCATTTTCCGGTCGAATCGTTGCCAAAATAAATGATATCAAAAAACGTTTTCACATTCCCACCGGCAGCATCTAAAAAAAAAATCCGCCAGTTCCATCCGTTCACTACTTTCATTAGCGTACCGTAGACACTGGTGGCGGTAACAATGGTATCAATTGGACTTGACCGCTCCAATAGCTTCATTTTTAAACTTAAATGCCTTGCAGTATTGGCACATAACGTTCATTTGTCCACTAGCAACGATATACTTTGAACTTTAATATATTACCCCGTTATAATTGAATGCAGCTCGATAGGGGTCTAAAGCAACATTTCTATGTCGTTGATTTCGACGATTCCATCGATTCCGTACAACTTCATTCCTCGATTCGCATTGCTCGTAGGTTTAACGTTCTCTTCTATATCTGTGACTTGCAGAATTTTGAGTTCTGCAACTTAAGCTGGTACGTCTAATTAAAGTTACGCCTAAACGCTTTGCGATTCCAGTCTGGGAAATATAAAGCATTGAAATGCAAAAATTATGATTTTTGTGCGGTGTTTTTAACGAAATTTTAACCTTTAACGAGAAGGAACGTGTGAGTCGCTTCTGGGGACGTACCCGTACTCGTTCAGTATATACATTTTTAAGCATATGATTTTTTTTAATTTTAAAATTAAAAAAAAATTTACATATTACATATTTTTGCTACATCTGCTATTTACATCTACAATGTATATTTTACATCTATCATGTAGATTATAGATGTACCATTTAGATTCTACTTCTCCTCCGCTAGGGGTTGCTCGCGCACTGAACGCGGCAGAAGGTGCGAGCGAGAGAGAGAATGAGTAGCGTGTCTCTTGCAGGAGGGGGCGGGGGAAGCAGCTGAAAATGAATTTCTTAATTCTGGCAATAGCTATAATCCGATCTGATTCAGATTCGGCAATCTGGTAGATATGATCATTTTCTACGATACTGCGTTTTTAGGTTTATCGTATCTTTAAAATAATGCCTGCCATAAACCATAAACCTAAGCTTATGTATGTTCCCAGCGTTCGGCAGTGCTGCTGCCCTCTCCCTGTTAAAAGGCGCTCTGCACCTGCCGCTTCAGCTCTTGCCTTGAGCGGCCGTCGTGGCCCAAGTAATTCCGTGCTAATCTCTCGCCGGTTGCATACCGAACCCCCGCTTGTGCACATTTATCTGGCTGGGCAAAAGAGCGAGAAATTGGCTTCAGCTAGCCGCCGGTATAAATAAACATTATAACGTTTTAAATCAAAGGTCTTTAACTGATTTTGGATAAATATAGGTGCCAAAAAAGCTTGGCATCTCAAACAGTCGTCTTCGCCGCATGGAACAACGGGTTCAAGTAATGACCAATCAGGAGAATATAAATATTGCAAGCCTCTTTCGCAGGAACAGTTGAACGACTTGGTATGGAACCTGGATCTTCCTAAAAGTAAAGCCGAGTTTCTTGGATCTTTTTTAAAGGATTCCGGCTTATTAAAGGAAAACGTCAACATAACCCGTTTCCGGATGCGTCATTGGCTCACGCACAATTTAATATGACGAAGGATGACATGTGCGTTTGCCACGACATTTTCGGACTCTTCAAGCAACTGGGTGAAGTTTACGACCCAAAAGATTGGAGGTTATTTGTTGAAAGTTAGGAAAGTTTAAAGGCTGTTGTTTTGTTACACAATGGAAACCAAAAGACGTCTGTTCCCATCGCCTATGCTGTTGGTATGAAGGAAACATATCAAACAGTGAAAATATAAAATATAAGGAACACCAGTAGTCGCGGAACAATGGGACAGGATTGCAAGGTGGTTACACAAAACACTACTGCTTCCTGAGTATATGAGATAGTAGAGCTAGAGAACAGCATTACTTAACAAAACTCTGGCCAAAACGGAACACATACTTTGGAAAATTACAATATACAGAATGCAGCTCTCGTGGACGTTATTTTACCACCATTACACATTAAGCTGGGACTAATGAATGAAATGCGAATTAATGAGTTACCTAAAAGCTGTTTTCCCACGTCTTTCTCTGGCAAAAGTGAAAGAAGGTGTATTTGATGGGCCCAAATTCGAAAAGAATTATGAACAAATTGGAGCCAGCATGTCACTAAAAGTCCATTTCCTGCACTCCCACTTTGACCTTTTTCGACAAACCTAGGCGATGTTATTGATGAACACGGAGAGAGATTTCAACAATTCAAATCTATGGAATGACGGTATCAAGGTGTTTGGAATGAGAATATGTTGGCCGACTATGTGTGGACTCTCATAAGGGAATCTGATTCGAATGACAAAGAAAGACATCCAAAAAACTTAAATTATTTTTAAACGAGAAGGAACGTGTGAGTCGCTTCTGGGGACGCGACTCTACTTATACCCGTACTCAGTCAGTGTTTACATTTTGGAGCAAGATTTTTTTAGAATTTTAGAATTAAAAAAAAAATTTTACATTTTACATTTTTTTGCTACATCTGTTATCTACATCTACATATATTATGTATATTCTACATCTAACATGTAGATTCTACACGTACCATTTAGATTCTACATCTCCTCCGCTAGGGGTTGCTCGCGCACTGAACGCGGCAGAGTGTGCGAGCGAGAAGGAAAATGAGTTGCTGGGTCGTTGGCAGGAGGGGGCAGGGGAAGCATCTGAAAATTAATTTCTTCATTCTGGCTATAATTATGACCCGATCTGATTCAGATTCGGCAGTCTGGTAGATATGGTCATTCTCTACGATAATGCGTTTTTAGTTTTATCGTATCTTTAAAAATGTGTCTGCCACGGATTTTCGTCCTTTGTGGGGGCGGAAGGGGGCGGGGCGAAATTTTGAAATACACTTGTAGCAGTGGGATATCACATGAGTCTGGAAACCAAATTTGGTTGCCCTAGCTCTTTTAGTCTCTGAGATCTAGGCGCTCATCGAGACAGACAGACAGACAGACAGACAGACAGACATGGCTATATCGACTCGGCTATTGATGCTGATCAAGAATATATATACTTTATGGGGTCGGAAAATTTTCCTTCTCTGTGTTACACACATCCACTTTTACCACAAATCTAATATACCCGTTAACTCTTTTTTGAGTACGGGTATAAAAAGTAACAAGCGGTAGAAAACCAAATTTATCACATACGTTTAAAAACTTGTAGCAACATAACAACAACAACAACAAAATGGTATATCCTGAAAATGTACTGAAACGACCAAAAATTACTGATTGTTGGTATGGGTTAGGGAATGAATTTCTATATATCAGGTATTTTTACTTTAATTTTATTGAAATATGAATGGGTATGAAGCGGCAAATGTCTAATTTGTGTGGACCTGTACTTGTGACTATATAAAGGAAACATTTGACCTGAACAGGTATCCTACCTCAGATAAGGAAAAAAGTAACTGTCAACAACATTTCATACCAAAAGACCGCGATCGGGTACCTAATTTACAACCCTTTTTCGTTTGCCTTGTTCCCCATTGGCAGTTGGGCCCTCAACCTTTAAAAGGGTATTTTTTTGGCTTTGTTAATGAATTTTAGCTCAAGTTTCCTCATAGATTTTAATGAATAATGAATAATGATAATGCACTTATAGACACAACAACTTTTCATGAGTCTTTAATGTCAAAATTTCGTTAAAAAAATACCGCACAAAAATCATCATTTTTTTTTTAGCAAACCAGACGTAAGATACTAGAATTATATGAAAAAAGCACTACCCCTGAAAACAGCTTAAATAAAAAAAAAACCAGAATTAAAAAATCTTCAAAAAAAAGTTCTGGCATAGAAAAATAACCATAAGTCCTAAAAAAAACAAGAAGGAACGTGTGAGTGGCTTCTGGGGACACGACTCTACTTATACCCGTACTCAGTCAGTATATACATTTTTTAGAATTTTATAATTTAAAAAAAAAATGTACATTTTACATTATTTTGCTACAACTGTTATCACCATCTACAATGTATATTTTACATGTAACATGTAGATTATACATGTACGATTTAGATTTTACATCTCCCCTGCTAGGCGTTGCTCGCGCACTGAACGCGGCAGAGTGTGCGTTACACACATCCACTTTTACCACAAATCTAATATACCCCTTTACACTTTTTTGAGTACGGGTATAATTAAAGTCCCATATCTATCAGAAAAAGTCGATGTGGATCCTTAAGGAAACAAAGTTGAATTTTGTCGAGTAGTGTAATCAATACAATTTTAATTTTGAAGAAATGGGAGAGAATGATCAGCAGTCAATTAATAGGCGCAATTTTGAGGGTAGTCGACTTAAGCTTACGCTGTAGCAATCTATTTTCAGACATATCTAATACGGCTCAAAATTGGAGCAATCATTCAGGTGTTGAAATTAAATATTTCAATATTCAATAGACTTACTCAAAATATTTTGTATTATATCAAAATATTACTCATATATGTGCGCAGAGGTATGCACTGCATTCCGAACGGTTACACTGCTCAGACCGCTGCTTGGTTTTTTTTAAAGTTAATACAATTCTTCGGCTGGTGCCGCTCTTCCCCAGGCATATCCTGGGCTCCCCAACATTTTATTGGCAAGGTTATGTTTCTGACTATCAGCAGCAGCAGATAGCGACGCCTCCCGTGCCGGACACCGTGAAGAAAAAATGTTTTGAAAACAATATTTATTTTATATTTATGAAAATTAATAAAAATAATAAATTATAATATCCATATAATTGTCATTCATATAAGGTGCGCGAAAGAAGTCACCTTACAAACATAAAAACCCTTTTAAAATTTTCAAATGATGAGATCACCCAAACACCCAAGGCCAAAAAATTAAGACCGCCACCTATTTATGTTCGACAGGCAAATTGTGCTGAACTGGTCAAAAAAATAACTGATAAAATTGGCGCAAACACATTCTATGTCACGTACAAAAAAAGGGGTAATATAAATGAAATAAAAATACAAGTCAATGACGAACAAAACTATCGATCAGTTGCGAAATACCTCGAAAATGAAAAAATGAATTACTACACCTACCAACTTAAAAGTAGCAAAGGATTACAAGTGGTTATCAAAGGAATCGAACCAACAGTCCCAATCAATGAGATAATAGATGGACTTAACGATAAGGGCTTCGAGGTCAAAATGGCAATGAACATAATAAATAGAAATAAAATTCCCCAGCCAATGTTCAAAGTAGAACTGACACCTGAAAGTATGCATATAAGTAAAAATGAAGTTCACCCAATATACAAGCTTCAATACCTACTGCACCGTAGGATCACCGTTGAGGAACCACACAAACGAAATGGACCGGTCCAATGCACAAATTGCCAGGAATATAGACACACGAAAACCTATTGCACTCTACGGGCAGTCTGCGTTGCCTGTGGTGATGTTCATCTCACTGAGGCCTGCCCCGTAAATAAGGAGGACCCATCTGCCAAAAAATGTAGCAACTGTGGGGGAAACCATACTGCCAACTATAGAGGTTGTCCTGTCTATAAAGAATTGAAAAATCGCCTAAACCAACAAATAACTGCAGCTCGAAACCCGATCGTCCGACAAAACTTAACATATATACCATCAACTACGACTCCAGGAGTTTCTTTTGCTCAGGCGTTAAGTTACAACAACGGGTCGTACGCCTCAGTCTCTAAGCCGACACTTCAACCAACCACAGCTGGAATAATGCAGAATCAGGCATCAAATCAGATCCCAGAAATCTCTGCCTAACATACCCCTGCTAATCCATCCCAATTGCCTAGTGGAATTGAGTCAATGCTGGTAACTATAACAAATACAATGGTAGCAATACAACAAACGATGCAGGAGCTTATGCGCAACCAAAATCTCCTCCTGGAGCTCCTAATCAAACAGAAATCTGTTTAAATGTCCTGTCTAAATATATGTTTCTGGAATGCAAATGGCATTTCTCAGCACAAATGCGAGCTCTTACAGTTCCTCGCTCAACACGACATTGACGCCATGCTCATATCAGAGACTCACCTTACAAATAAAAACTATTTTCACCTCGATGGCTATAACTTCTATGCGACAAATCATCCCGATGGTAAGGCACATGGAGGTACTGGCGTTCTGATCAAGAATCGCATTAGGCATTATCCATTGCCTTCATTTGCTACACCTTATCTACAGGCAACTGCAATTCATATTGAAATTCAGAGCGGCTACCTAAACCTAGCCGCAGTATACTGCCCACCACGTTTCTGCATTTCCGAAACAGAATTTGTAACATTCTTCGACCTACTAGGTGACCGATTTATAGCAGCTGGTGACTACAATGCCAAGCACACCCATTGGGGATCTAGACTTACCAACCCGAAAGGAAGACAACTATATAACGCTATAATAACCCCACGAAACAAGCTAGACTTTATCTCTCCGGGCAAGCCCACATATTGGCCCACAGATCCAAACAAGCAACCCGACTTGATTGATTTTGCAGTTACACGAAGGGTGCTGCAAGCTCAGATTAATGTAGATCACTTAACAGATCTATCATCGGATCACTCGCCCATTCTACTTCACCTTTACGACCATCCACAGCTTTCGGAACGCCCACACTTTCTAACTTCTAGCAAAACAGATTGGCTCAAATACAGGAAGTACATAAGCTCTCATATTGATAGCTGCCCAAACATTAACTGTAAAGATGACATTGATAGGTCAGTCGAAGCATTGGTTTCCTCAATGTCACTGGCGGCAAAACACTCAACACCAATATTAGCATCTAATAACCTTTCCAACAGCAGTCGTATTTCTAGGCACATTGAAGTGCTGCTACGCGATAAAAAGAAGGCTTCGCCGAGAGTGGCAAGCACACAGATCACCTGCATCGAAAGAGCGGCTAAAAATAGCCAACCAACTACTACGCAGAGCCCTAGAAGATGAAAAAACCGAGCTCAAATATCCTATATGGAGCAACTCTCCCCAACTAGCAAACGATTCCCACTGTGGAAAGCAAAATCAGGCGTATGCCCACCAATCGAGAGTGAATCACCTTTGCGTACACAAACAGGAGAGTGGGCTCGCAGCAACAAAGAGAAGGCAAATACATTTGCCGTCCATCTAGAAAACGTCTTCAAACCGCACCCAGCAACGAATAGCTTTGTGCTCCCACCAACCAACAATCCCGAAGCTACTCCGCCTATCATATTCCAATCAGGAGAAGTCATAAGGGTCATTAAAGACCAAATATCAAAGCAAAAGAAAGCTCCGGGCCACGATTTCATCTCTCCTAAAATGATCATAGAATTGCCGAGCTGTGCAGTGTATTTCCTTACTATGATATTCAACAGCATGATGAAATGGGGCTATTATCCTCAAGAATGGAGGAAATCAGTCATCACAATGATTCATAAAGCCGGAAAAGACAAGTCCAAGCCATCATCATATAGACCTATCAGCCTACTGCCTTGCCTATCAAAGATATTTGAAAAGCTGCTCCTGAATCGTATCAAACAACACCTACACATCAACGGTGCCATCCCGACTCACCAATTTGGATTTCGCGAAAAACACGGAACCATTGAACAAGTAAACCGTATAACCTCTGAGATACGAAATGCATTTGAAAGACGGGAGTATTGCTCCGCTGTTTTTCTGGATGTCGCACAGGCTTTCGACCGCGTTTGGTTAGATGGCTTAATCCACAAAATCAAAATAATACTTCCACAGAACATCCATGGAATAATGGAGTCATACCTACAGCAAAGAAGTTTCGCAGTACGATGCAAAGATTTCCTCTCTGAATATCATCCAATTGAAGCTGGTGTACCGCAAGGCAGCGTGCTTGGACCGACACTGTATATCATATTCACAGCAGATCTACCGACAAACAGCCTAACAACAACCTCGACATTTGCTGATGATACTGCCATATTAAGTCGCTCCAAGTGCCCAAGAAGGGCCACGGATCACTTATCATCTCATCTCGTGGCCTTAGAAAAATGGCTAGCAGACTGGCGGATACATGTAAATGAGCAAAAGTGCAAGCATGTCACCTTCACGTTAAACAGACAAACTTGCCCTCCATTATGTCTGAACAATATCAACATTCCACAAACCACCGAAGTAACATACCTTGGTGTTCATCTGGATAGAAGGCTTACTTGGCGTAAGCACATCGAAGCGAAGAGAAATCTACTTAAATTTAAAGCTAGTAATCTACATTGGCTAATAAACACCCGTTCACCACTAAAACTGGAGTACAAAGTACTTTTGTACAATGCAGTTCTCAAACCCATCTGGACATACGGCTCCAAGCTATGGGGAAATGCTTGCGTTAGTAATTTAGAAATAATCCAGAGAGCTCAATCGAAGATACTAAGAACTATCACTGGGGCACCATGGTACATACGGAATGAAAATATCCATAAAGACTTAAATGTAGGATCAGTTAAAGATGAAATTGCCAAAGTGAAAGCAAAGTACCAGGCCAAGCTTCAAGCCCATCCTAATAGACTTGCGCAGTCTTTAACTTGGCACACTAGCCGACGACTCCGGCGAAGAGACCTTCCCACCCAGCAATAATACTTAGCTAGGGACGTACTCTAAGTAATTAAGTGTAAATAATTAAATAAATATATTAGGCTAAGATTTGTATACTTGTCGTAAGTCTCTAATAGGGAAGATTCGATAAATAAAATCCCGCAATAATAAAAAAAAAAAAAAAAAAATTTCAAATTTTTAAATTTCTTTACTTTTATTTTAAAGTCAACAAAATAACAAGTCAAAAAGGGCCAAAGAAAGTTTTGTATACATTTGAAATATTTTTAATTAATTAAATGAATATTTTCCGCAACGAAATAAGTGAACTTATAATTAAATTATAATGGTATTTTCTTAAATTTACTTATATTGAAAATTCTTAAAGGGTATGCGATTGCCTAAATGTGGCCTCCTTTGCTAACCTTTGTAATGCGTCCTGGCATTGAAAGGATTAATTTTTGGAGTAAGGATATATCCAATTTCGCCCACTTCTTTACCATTGCCTCTTTCAACTCTCGTACTGTGTTAAATTGTCTTCCGTGCATTTAAACTTTGGCAGAAAGTATGCCCCAAAGGTTTTCAATATGGTTGAGATCAGGGCTTTTTGCTGGCCATTTTAAAAGCGGAATTTTTCGATCTTCAAAATATGTTTTTGTGTACTTTGACAAGCGGATCGCGGCATTATCCTGTTGAAAAATCCAGGAATCTCCATAATGCGCTTCCCCAAAATCAACAAGAATTTCGTCCAATAGTTGAACATATTTCTCCGAGTTCATTTTGTGGGTAACGAAACATATTGGACTTTTTCCAGCAAAGTCAAATGCAGCCCACACCATTAGTGACCCTCCTTTCTAGAAATTTTCACCTGCTTTGGAGCCCTAACATCCCTATAATAGTATTGGTATCCATCTGGACCATCTAAAATGAATTTTTTTTCATTACTGAATATAATATTTTGCCACTTTGAAGTCCCAAAACTTGTGAATTTCTGCAAATTCAATGTGGGCAACTTTATGTCGAGCAAGTAGCTGACATTTGACTAGTTTTTTTTCGTAGGAAACGTTTAGATCTGCCCTCAAAATTTGTTGCACTCGACGCTTTGATATTGGGAGAGCCAGTTCGTCGCAAATTTGGGCTGCTCTGTGGTTTTCTTTAACCGCTATGCTTTTAATACGGCGCTTGTCACGCTCTTGCAGTAATGGTGGGCGACCGGATCGAGGTTTTTTTCCGTGGTTTTCTGGATCTTTCAAAAATTTTTGGACAAAAGCTATTAGTTCATTTTGATATCGATTTGATGTAGTGGCATCCCAATTTCACCATAGCATACCATTTTTGTACGCTCTTCATTGGAAAGATATCGGCTTTGAGACATTCTATTGAAAATAAACTAGTTTTGAATATGAAACACCACATTATAACAATAAACTCACTTTAAATTTAGTTTTAAGCTAAAACGCAAAAAAAATCAATGAATTTGGAGCTGTGATGCACTTTAAAGATATCCTTGACTACTAATGTAAGCTCAATTATTTCGTTCTGCATTAAGAGGCTCATGAGCTTTTTTGAAATTATAACGGAACCTAACTATATTTTGTACTACATTTTGTTGTTGCCATAAAGGTGAGCTTTTTGTACGAATTTATGCCCAAAAAGAAATAGATAAAACGCAGCATAGAAGATTTTACAGCAGATAACAAGTATTGTAAGGTGACTTCTTTCGCGCACCTTAATACTGCATTAACTTATTTAAATATTTTCTATTATACAGTATGTCAACTAATTCTTTGCAAAATGACAAAAAAAAATTACGAAATTCCAAGCAAAACGTAAAAGAAACGAAGAAAACCAAAAAATGGCATTTTTGACAATGTCAATTAATTGTTTGCAAAATGCAAACAATAATACTCAAAAAGGAGAAGGAACGTGTGAGTCGCTTCTGGGGACGCGACTCTACTTATACCCGTACTCAGTCAGTATTTACATTTTGAAGCATGATTTTTTTAAATTTTAGAATAAAAAAAAAATTATACATTTTACATTTTTTTGCTACATCTGTTATCTACATCTACATGTACAATGTATATTATACATCTAACATATAGATTGTACATGTTCCATTTAGATTCTACATCTCCTCCGCTAGGGGTTGCTCGCGCACTAAACGCGGTAGAGTGTGCGAGCGAGAAAGAGATAGAGTAGCCTATTACTTGCGGGAGGGGGCGGGGGAAGCAACTGCAAATTAATTTCTTAATTCTGGCTATAATTATGATCCGATCTGATTCAGATTCGGCAATCGGGTAGATATGGGCATTCTCTACGATACTGCGTTTTTAGTTTTATCGTATCTTGAAAAATGTGCCTGCCACAGATTTTCGTCCTTTGTTTGGGGCGGAAGGGGGCGGAGCGAAATTTTGAAATACACTTGTAGCAGTGTGATATCACATGAGTCTGGAAACCAAATTTGGTTGCCCTAGCTTTTATAGTCTCTGAGATCCAGGCGTCAAACAAGACGGACAGACGGACAGACAGAGACTCGGTGCGCAAAAGTTTGGCTTCGTTGATCAAACAGCAGCAAAATCAAATACAAGCTGTACCAAAACAATGATCCAAAGTACAAATCGCTGCTGAGTCGCACCTGGGTGCTTCATAATTGCAGTAAAGTTATTGACACGCCCGCCCAGAGTCCAGATCTCAATCCTATCAAAAATTTTTGGACATTTCTCAAGAAAAAGATGGCCAAATGTCACCCCAAGTTCAAAAAGTGTATAAATGGGGAGAAATATCTAAATACTACAACATAGAGGCACATATCGTCGATGTCGAGTCGCCTCAGGGCAGTTATGGATGCTAATGTTATGCATACAAAATATTAGCCAATTATATCTTGTTGTTACAAAGATATATAATTATACCCGTACTCAAAAAAGAGTTAAGGGGTATATTAGATTTGTGGTAAAAGTGGATGTGTGTAACACAGAGAAGGAAAATTTTCCGACCCCATAAAGTATATATATTCTTGATCAGCATCAATAGCCGAGTCGATAGAGCCATGTCTGTCTGTCTGTCCGTCCGTTCGTCTTGTTGAGCGACTAGATCACAGAGACTATAAAAGCTAGAGCAACCAAATTTGTTTCCAGACTCGTGTGATATCCCACTGCTACAAGTTTATTTAAAAATTTTGGATCATAATTATAGCCAGAATGGAGAAATTCATTTTCAGTTGCTTCCCCCACCTCCTCCAGCGCTGCTGACGCCAATTATTCTCTTTCTCGCTCGCACACACTCTGCCGTGCAGTCTGCAGTGTGCGACCTTTCGCAGAGAAGATGTAGAATCTACATTGTAGATTTATAATCTACATTTCATATGTAAAATAAACTAGTTAGATGTAGATGACTGATGTAGCAAAAAATGTAGAATGGAAAATTTGTTTAAATTCTTCATAAATCAAAAGCTCAATATTGTATATACTGACTGAGTACGGGTATGAGTAGAGTCTCGTCCCCAGAAGCGACTCACACGTTCCTTCTCGTTTTTACTTGTAAAAACAAAAACCAAAGTGCAGTCAGAATTGGACAACGGGTCTGATGTCATTCTAAACATCCTGCGCTCTACTCTTTCTTCTTGTAATTGTCTTCTTCTAAGGTGATATAAACCGGCTATTGGGATTTCTCTGTAATATCATTTCAACTTATAATGCAAGCAATTGACGTTTGCTAGTTACAGACAATCGAAAAAAAAAAAGTTTGTGAAGGCTGTTAATAAACGCTATCAGGGGTGCCACAGAAATCACGTCCGCTGTAAAACACACCTAAAACGATTCGAATCTTACTTTCCCATAAAGGTTCAATTGGTGATTAACCCTCACCCAAATAATTAAACATTATACATGTTAAGTTAATAAAATAAGCATTTTAGTAAATCACTATTCAATCCGCTGACTGAATTTTCACTTAACGATTCCGCTCTCAATCCGCTGCAGTAATGCAGTAATACAGTAATGCCATTTCTACACATTATTGCCATTGCATTTATGTCAAAAACTCCTGTTTGGCTAAGTGCAGACCCATGGCAGCACCAATAGAAGCATCATTATACCAAAAACTGGTAATGAACTAAATTAGCAGTAGTTTGAGAAGACAATCACAACGTATCGTCTGAAGGCGAAAACGAGTCCGATGCGCATCTGAGAAGCCTGCGCTGCAAGGTTTGTTGTCTAATATGTTGCCTCCGTAGTTCTTCGATGGCCAACAGTCTCGGTAAAAGCATTTTAATTAAGTTTCCCGTCAAATTCAGATGTCTGTTTTTTTTGAACAGCTGATTGCTGCCATGCACGGAGACTTGCCAGACAACTGCTGGAGTTGCCGAGTACAGTGTTTAGTTTGACTCGCACGATATGAATGTTTATTTGCTTTAAAAAATCAGTTATTTTATATCATAAAAGAAAAAAAGAAAAACCAATTGTTTTGATATGATAAAATTAATAAAACTGCAAAACCCTATACGAATTGAACCTTGAAAGGGGTCAAGGTCAACCCCAGCCTTAGTTCGAGTTTGGTTTGTGACAATGCTAGGAAAAATTAAATCGCTCGGAATTCTGTGGCACGGCGGAAATTTTTAAGCGGAAATCCTGTGTGCGGTTTCCAATTTCACTAGTGATTTCTGTGGCACCCCTGTATAATTGAGCATGTAAACAAAAAATTTTGTTGTTTTGAAATTGCTCACAAATTATGACCAAAGAGTATTCAAATGCAAAATATATTTTGGGTAACTTTCTCTGATCCCTAATGAAAAACAATAAATTTGTACGTATTTAATTTTCAAATCTTTAGAGATCCCGATACGGATTTTTCAGTTGACTTTACAAGTCTCTCGAGTCAAAATCTCTAAAGATTTCTGTGGCACCCTTGTATAGCACGCGAAAGTATCGTATGTTTAAAGATCCTAGTTTTTTTAGAACAAGGCGCCAATTAATTAATTTAATTGGCAACAAATAAGTCGACATTCGTTTTTGTAGCTGAAACAATACAGCCTTAAAGACTTTTACCGTCATTTTCCCATTCTAAGCTGAGTAATCTATAAAAACCTTCTGTAAAATTTGGTTTTTTGACATACGATACTTTTGCAAATATGCGTCGATTTTGATCAGCACCAATAGCCGAGTCGATATATTATGTTTGTCTTTTCGTCCGTCCGACTGCCTGTCTCGCTGAGCACCTAGTTCTCAGAAACTATAAGAGCTAGAGCAACCAAATTTTGTTTCCAGACTGATGTGATATCAAACTGATTTTCAAAATTTCGACCCGCCCGCCTTCCGCCACCACAAAGGACGAAAATCTGTGATTACAGATGTAGCATAAAAATGTACTGATAAAATATTTAATAATTCCATATAAATCAAAAGCTTACATACATACAGTGGGGAGCAAAAGTGAGTACATACTCAGTATCACCGACTTTCGTCGCCCATAACAGCTAAACGAATAAAGCAAAGCAAACCAAATATTTTTCATATATCAATTACTTTATTCTTAGAAAATAGGTAATAACAACAAAAACAGATAGGAAGCTTTCATTGAGAGAAAAATAGAAAACCAAAACAACTCGCATGTACTCAGTTTTGAACTTTTTACAACAATCTAAGAAATCACTTAAACTTAATATTTTGTCCACAGACCCTTATTAGAAATGACATTATTAATACGTCTTTATAATATTTATAATATTAATATGTCTTTCGGAATACGATTCCAGTCCATCTGTACACGGCCCCAGAGGTCGCCTAAGTTAGATGGGGCTGATTCGTACTGCCCAAGCCGTCGTTTCACGATTGACCATATGTTTTCAATCGGATTGAGATCGGGACTTTGAGCTGGCCACTCCATCAACTTAAAGCTTTGATTCCCTAGCCATTCCCGAACAATTTTCGCTGTGTGCTTCGGATCCCCATCTTGTTGAAAAGTAATTTCTGCTTCGGAATAGGCACATTTGTCAAGAAAATTGGGAAGATGGGCTTGCAAAATTTTTAAATACTCCTCTTTTTGCATGATCCCATCTATTTTTTGGACCAACGTTCCACCATGTAAAACATCCCCAAACCATGATACTGCCGCCGCCATGTTTCACGGTTTGCTTAACATGATGTCTTTGCAGTTTATCTCCGGGCCTACGCCAACAATACTGCTTCCCATCCGATTGATAACGGTTAAATTTTGATTCATCAGACCAGATTACGCGTTTCTAGTCATCCTTCGTCCAATTTTTATGCTCCCTTGCAAATTTCAACCTTGCTTTGACATTTTTTTCCGACAATGCTGGTTTGTTTTTCTTAACGGCTGCAATGTACCCAATGTTGTGAAGCGCTGTTCTGGCTGTCGAGCGACTAACATTTTTGTTTATTGCCATTGAAGCATCTTTTGGTGTTAGTAACTTATTTTTCCTCATTTCCGAAATCATGAGTCTAGCTTCTGAGTCTGTTAACTTCTTAGGGCGGCCTTGGACTTGCTGTTTGGGAACAACATTACGCCTCTTTTGCACTCTGATCGCTACCGATTGACTAATTCCAAGCTTTTTAGCAATAGTACTTGTCGAACAGCCACTATTAGTAAGGCACACAACACTATTTTCAATTTCAAGAGATAGTTTTCTCATTTTCAGGCACAAAGTATAAACAATTTAGTAAATTCAATAAATCTGCACCGACTTGTAAGAAGCACATCTTAAATTAAAGTATGTATGACAAGAACACAAAAAGAAGAGATTTAACTGTAAATCTTCAAGCTTTTTTCTGATAAGAAACTTGAGAGCGCGAAAAAAAGTGCAATAGACGAAAAGTTCAAAACTGGAATGAATGAAAGCTTCCCATCTGTTTTTGTTGTTATTACCTATTTTCTAAGAATAAACTAATTGATATATGAAAAATATTTGGTTTGCTTTGCTTTATTCGTTTAGCTGTTATGGGCGACGAAAGTCGGTGATACTGAGTATGTACTCACTTTTGCTCCCCACTGTATGTATGTACTGACTGAGTCGTGGCCACAGAAGCGACTCACAATGTACCTTCTCGTTTTATTTTATACGAAGTTGGCCAGGTATTTTTCGATTCTGCGGTGACGGCCGCCAAGCTTCAGAGTTAATTTGCATCCTTTTTAACTTTTGTACGGTACTGGCATCGCTGGAAGATGCATCCAAGAGGACGCCAGCGGAACTCCTTGCCTTTGCAAAATTCTCCTCGATCGTCACGGATTTCGAAACCGCGTAAAAACACTCAGAAGGTCCATACGCACCAATCCGGAAAACTAAGGGCCATATTGGCCTATGCGTGGCCCCGTGAGGGCCGTCCGGGACAACCTATACCTATACCTAATTTTTGTTGAACATTTAAAATAAGCCCTATTTACAAAACACAGCTGATTCATCAGAGTGACCATGCACGTTTTTCGCACTCAGTCCAATGCAGGTCAAACTTAGGAAAATATAAGTTCAATTTTTATGCGAATAGCCCCAAGTCATTACTACCATTGATAACGTGGCTCCAATCCAAGCTTTATTTTTTTTTAAGTTTTCAATTTTGTCCAAATATTTTTAAATTCCCGCCTTGCTTTTTTCTGTTTAGCTTATTCAAATATGTCCGCCAGATACATATGCAAGTTTTACTACCCATTCTTATTCTTTTCAACACTGAAGTAAAATCAGAACCCTGGGCCTCTTAAGTCTTATTTTAAATCTCGTAAATCCGATTAGCATTTTTTTGCGATAAAGCCACTGTACTTCTGTATGAAGCCATTTCCTTACGCACTGCATTCAACACACGATCGTTCAGTGTCGATAAGCATGGGTGTGAGCAAGACGCGCCACGCTGTTGAGGCTTTTCCGCCTACGCGCCTCCCGCGGCACACGCTTTGCGGGACACTGGCATAGGGAAACAAAAGCTTGATGGAAAAGTTGTGCCGATACCTTTTAGACATCATAAATACGAATAAGTGAAAAAATAATATTTTCGTGTTTATGTACTAATTAATACATATGTACATAGATTTGTATATACAGATTTCCGGTAGTTGTTTGACGCCTTTTGTACCAAATTGTCTTTTTGCTAGTTTTTTTTTTTATTAAAATGAGGGTAGCTTTGATTCTTATTGAGATATTTACATGTGTATGTATATCTTAGGTATTATAACATAGGATAGCACGCTTTAATCATGTGATAAAAGCTTAATTCATTTTTAATCGAAATCGTCTAAATTGGACCGATGAAATCATTTATTTTGACAAACGCTGTACGTTGTCAAAAAACTCAATGAAATTAAGTATATGTACATACATATGAATGTAAGCATTGCATTTTACCGCTGGGTTCGACAATTTTAAGATGTTGAATGTAACTTCACTTGTTAAATGTTTGTAAGTTTAAAATAGGATAAGAGAAAAATACAATCGCATATAAAAGCTTGAGGTTAAGATACATTTAACTTACATTTTTATTAATTAAATTCCTAAACGTTGAAAATATTGTTTTGATTATAAATGCAATTTAGATTAGGGATGCAAAACATCGATACTATCGATTTGAGTTTATTTAAGGCGATACCATTCAAGTGCTTTGATTTAACGGTAAGTAAAAATTAATATGGAACAGTGGAATGAGACTTATATAGTTTTGCTTGCGTTGCATTTTTATACCCGTACTCAAAAAAGAGTTAAGGTTTATATTAGATTTGTGGTAAAAGTGGATGTGTGTAACGCAGAGAAGGAAACGTTTCCGACCCCATAAAGTATATATATTCTTGATCGCCCCCTTCCGCCACCACAAAGGACGAAAATCTGTGGCAGGCACAACTTTAAAGATACGATAAAACTAAAAACACAGTATCGTAGAGAATGACCATATCTGCCAGATTGCCGAATCTAAATTAGATTATAGCCAGAATGAAGAAATTAATTTTAAGTTGTTTCCCCGCCCACGCCAGCCAACGATCATGCTACTCATTCTCTTTCTCGCTCGCACACTCCGCCGCGTTCAGTGCGCGAGCAACACCTAGACGAGGAGATGTAGAATATAAATGGTACATCTATAATCTACATGGTAGATGTAAAATATATATTGTAGATGTAGAAAAAAGATGTAGCAAAAAAATGTAAAATGTAAAATTTTTTTTTTTATTCTAAAATTCTTACAAATTATGCACAAAAATGTATATACTGACTGAGTACGGGTATAAGTAGAGTCGCGTCCGCAGAAGCGACTCACAAATTCCTTCTCGTTATGGATATATTTTCGGTAGTTACCGGCTTTCATTTACTTTTACGTTTTAAGTTTTCCCCCAAATAGCCTCTGTTATGTGTGAGAGAGTTTATATTACGATGCATCGCTAACCAAATTACGGAAAGTGTTTCGCCCAGCAGCTCCTTTGGGGCTTTGTTCTTTCAATATATTATGTGGTACGAAGCGAAAAGGCAGCTGTTAAATTGTATTTTGACAGGTCGCAGCGATTACAATGCTGTGAGAGCTGTAACAGCGAATGAGCACGACAACAGAGGGCCCATCAATTGACTTCAATTGTTCTATGAGCGGCACTCTAAAAGCCTTTTCACACTTGTGACCATTTCGGGGATGGTCTGGAAGGTTTTGACGTTCCGAAAATTAACCAGTACCTTCACCATCCATCTGGCACGTTCCTTAATCAACTGCAACTCCTTACTGCAACAATAAATTGACATTCATTAAGAAAAAACGGAATTCACTACGTTTATGTAATCAATGTAAGACACGAAATGGGAAAAACATCAATAAACAGTCCATCAGCTGTTTCCGTATTTTCTTTGAGAATAAATAAATTGTCGGGTCAAGCAGCCTAAATATGATTTTATTATGTTCATTATTTGCACTGTACCAATCATTGTTAATCAGCCTATGTTATGCACGGCAGCGGCCGCTCTTTCATTTTATCTCGCCTTTTTCGCTTTGTTGTTGCAGTTGCAGCATCTAAGCTGGTCTCTCGCGTTCCATATGACGTTCGTGCTCGGCTAAGCATCAGCCCCGCTCTGCTCTCCTTTCATCGCTCGTTTTCGCTCTCTTTTAACACTTGCTGCATAGGGCGCTGGCAAGTCGGCCCATTTGCCTTGTAGCCAGTAGAGAGATAATCATGTTTTCTATGTTTCTATGTTTTTTACCATTATTGACAATCATCCGGACCTATCCAATATTGAAAAGTTCCAGCATCTGCGATCTTGCTTGCGTGATTCGGCGTTGGAGACAATTCGATCGTTAGAACTCTCGGATGGCAACTATAACATGGCATTAGAATTATTGCTTCGGGAGATTTCGGACAAGTTCAACTCTCATATGCGGGCGTTGCAGACTTTGGGTACTCCTGAGCAGATCGCTGGATGCATAATCGTGCAGGTGCTTCTACGGAAACTGGATCCAGCAAGTCAAGCAAAGTGGGAGGAAACTTTAGAAGATACAGCTTTTCTCATTCATTCGTGGAAATCTATGGCCTCGTTCTTGGAACAGCGATGCAGGACATTGGAAACCGTGGATTTCGCTATGGCAACTTATGCGCCGAGTAGTCAGGTGGGAAGAAGTCCAAAACTAACCCTTCTAGACCCGCACTTGTTGCCGCAAGTCACAGCTCATCGGGATGCGCTCTTTGCAGTGAAACTGCTCACGAAATCCATTATTGCTCGAAGTTCAAGGCCATGTCCCCTGCGAACCGCCTTAAGGAAGTCAGGAGACTCTCTCTATGCTTAAACTGTCTCAAAGCAGGTCATCGGGTGACTACATGCAGCTCGAGCAGCTTTCTTATCTGCGGGCGCAGGCACCACACTCTTTTGCACTTCGATAATCCTGAAGCTACTGCAGTCCAAACTCAATCAGTGGCACTTGAAACTCTATCTCCGTCTGTGCCTTCTTGGAACAGCACTCAAACATCTACTTCAGCACCCACGTTGTCTCACAATGCCACTGCACCTTCTACTTCGTCGTCTACCTCTGCTGCTTTTATTGACCAAGGTTTCAGTAATGATGTTGTTCTGTTAGCCATGGCAACACTCTTAGTTAAAAATCGTTCAGGAGTCCTTGTTCCCTGCCGAGCTTTGCTTGATTCCGGCTCTCAGCTGCACCTAATAACTTCTCGTTTTGCAAATCAGCTTCAGCTTCGAAAAATAAAATCATCGACTGCAGTATCTGGAATAGGTGATTCAAACTTCGGCACGGATGGATTTTCGGTCAACATTAGCCTGCACTCTCGCTCGACGGACTACTCAACTCTCATCACTGCTGTTGTAGCCTCTAACATAACCGGTCGTCAACCAAGTTACGGAATAGACACTCACGACTGGAACAAACCTGCAAACCTATCTCTTGCTGATCCAGAGTTTCATAGACTTCAGCGTGTCGATCTTTTAATTGGCGCCAGTATGTTCTACGAGCTTCTTTGTGTTGGTCAGGTCAAATTACTGCCAGGATTGCCATCAATTCATTAAACATGTTTGGGATGGGTCGTGTCTGGAGGCTATTCTCCGGTAAAGGGATCTTCTTTGATTGTGTCGCGTGCTCCGGCCGCAGTTGCTGACAATAGTAACCTAGAAGAGCGACTTGAGGTACTGCTTCGACGGTTTTGGGAGCTTTGTTCAACATTTCCATCGATTACAAACTGGCGATTATTGTGTTCGGCTGCCAGCTAAATATAACTTGGATCTCTTGGGGGAATCTTATCAACAAGCTCAACGTAGATTCTTATCTCTTGAGCGGAGGTTAGATCGTCACCCTGATGTGAAATCTCAGTATGCTGCTTTCATAAAAGAGTACCTTGATCTAGGTCAAGGATCCGCAGCAACTTCATACGGTTATTCCCTGAACGACGTCTTAATGGCCGGTCCTGTAATCCAACCCAAGCTTTTCAATATTCTCACTCGATTTCAGTCATATGCAGTTGCGATAACGGGAGATATTTGCAAGATGTACCGGTGTGTAAGGGTCTCACCCGAGGATAGTAACTTGCAGTGTATTCTGTGGAGGAATTCCATGCAAGAGGATTTGCGTGTGTTTAAGCTGAACACCGTTACTTATGGGACGAAGCCTGCCTCATATTGATCACTGCGGGCGATGCATCAGCTGGCAATGGATGAGCAGGTAGCGTTTCCTGTTGTGGCTGAGATTCTTTGCCGGGACTTTTACGTCGATGACTTGATATCTGGAGCCAACTCTCAGGATGAGGCTATCCACATTCGTGAGCAAACCACTGGAATTTTGTCGAGAGGTCAGTTCCGGTTGAGGAAAGGGTGTTCGAACGTGCCTGCTGTGCTCGATGGAGTTCCGGAACAGGACAAGGAAACCTTTTTAAAGTTCGACGATGGCAGCAATTTCACCAAAACTTTAGGACTTTCCTGGGATCCGGTTTCTGATCAGCTGTTATTCTCGTTTGCGGCCCTACAGTCATCTTCGCGTCCCTGCAGGCGTTCCGTTTTGTCAACAATAGCTCGGTTCTACGATCCCCTCGGATTAGCTGGGCCTACAAAATCAAAAATCTTTCTCCAGCAGTTGTGTTAGAGAAGTTATCCTGGGATGAAAGCTTGCCATCCGCACTCAACACCTCGTGGCAGGAAAAATGCAGTAGTTTTGGCCAGATTCGGCGTTATGAATTTCCTCGGCTTGTGCTCATTCCGAACTCTCAGTTAAAAATTCATGGATTTTGCGACGCGATCATAGAGGCTTATGGTGCCTGTATTTATGTTGTGTCGAAGGGTCAGCGATCCAGCAGTCACTTACTTTGCGCAAAATCTCGTGTTGCTCCATTGAAAACACTAACCATACCAAAGCTGGAGCTTTGTGGAGCGGAATTGCTAACTAGGCTCATATCTGAGGTAGGAATGATTGTCTTCAAAGGAAGGTGCTACTGTTGGTGTGATTCGGCTGTTGCGCTCTCTTGGATTCGGGACGAGCCATCCCGATTCAATATATTCGTCGCAAATAGAGTGGCAACGATACAGACACTGACTGAAAAAATGGAATGGCATCATGTTCCCACAGCTTTGAACCCGGCCGACATTCTTTCACGAGGAGCTCTATAAATTGAGTTGAGTAAGTCACCCCTTTGGGCTCATGGACCTCCCTTTTTTGCGGCTCTTAGATGACTGGCCTGCTACGGTGTTGCCTGATAAGCCAACCCTGGAGCTGCGTCGTAAGGTTTTCTTGGCCAAATCACCCTACTTGGACATTGTAGCCAAATCCAAGTATGCGAACTCATTCGCTTCTTTGCAACGCGTTTTTGGCTACCATCACAAATTTTTCAACCGGATTCCGCGCCCTGGACTCATCGTCTCTGACATTGAACGTGGAACCCAGCTATTGGTGCGGCTGGTCCAGCGTACGCAGCTCTGAGAAGACATGAATTCACTGCGCTCTAGGGGAGTGATCGCCTCATCCAGCTCACTTTCATCATTGTGCCCTTTCATGGATCATTTTGGACTCCTCAGAGTTGATGGTCGGCTGAAGAATTCTTCGTTGGATTTTGATGGCCGTCATCCCATCATCTTGCCCAGCAGCCATCCGCTTACTCTTGCAATAATCTCTCACATTCAAGAGCGGAATCTACACGCCGGTCCTCGAGCTCTACTGGGATTAATTCGATCCCAATATTGGCCTATTGGGGGGAGAAAGACAGTTAACAAGGCCGTAAACAAGTGCGTGAGATGTTTTCGAACGAAACCTAGAATATTGGAGCACATCATGGCGGATCTTCCAAAAGAGCGCCTAGACGGTTCTCAAGCCTTTGAGATCACAGGCGTAGACTTTTGTTTTTCTACCAGCCGGAGGCACGCAACAAGGCTCCAATCAAGTGCTACGTCTGCGTCCTCATTTGTTTCGCTACCAAGGCCGTTTATCTGGAGCTGATCAAGGATCTATCGACAGTCTCTTTTCTCCACGGATCAAAGCGCTTTATATGCACCAGACGAAAGCCACGGCAAATTTGGTCAGACAACGCAACCAATTTTGTCGGTACAAGGAACGAGCTCGTGGAGCTAAGACGCCTGTTTCTCAGCGACGATCATCAGAAGGCGGTTCTGGATTTCTGCTTGGTTGAGTCCATTGATTGGCACTTCATCCCGCCGCGCTCGCCTCACTTTGGTGGCCTATGGGAAGCCGCAGTGAAGACGGCCAAGTACCAC
The DNA here is from genome assembly GCA_018150905.1 of Drosophila ambigua. NCBI lineage: Eukaryota > Metazoa > Arthropoda > Insecta > Diptera > Drosophilidae > Drosophila > Drosophila ambigua. Next base: position 777,159 of record JAECWS010000098.1, read on the forward strand.
TTCTATCGAGCGATAACCTTTAGTTTCCATTTCAGAGAGTCCTGCCGATCTTGACGTCTTAACTCCAGCACATTTCTTGAATGGCGGCCTTCCTGCTTCATTCACTGAGCCTGATGTCACGAAGCTAAACTTCGATCGCCTTGACGCCTGGCAGCGCGTTTCTTACCTTCAACAGCTCTTTTGGTCCCGGTGAAAGGAGAAGTACATCACGTCACTGCAGCAGCGCTCAAAGTGGCGAACTCAGAAGCCGAGTTTAGCAGTCAAAGACCTGGTCCTCGTCAAGGATGAAAATCTACCTCCCATGAAGTGGCCACTAGCGAGGGTGGTCGAACTACTACCTGGAAGAGATGGCGTCGCCCGAGTCGCTGTGCTGAGGACTGCAACTAGAATCACCAAGCGAGCCGTTAACAAGCTGTGTCTGCTTCCCCTTAAAGATGCTGTTGAAAGTCAAGTTTCCAACAGGGAGTATGTCCGGTCAAGCAGCCTAAATATGATTTAATTATGTTCATTATTTGCACTGTACCAATCATTGTTAATCAGCCTATGTTATGCACGGCAGCAGCCGCTCTTTCATTTTATCTCGCCTTTTTCGCTTTGTTGTTGCAGTTGCAGCATCTAAGCTGGTCTCTCGCGTTCCATATGACGTTCGTGCTCGGCTAAGCATCTGCCCCGATTTGCTCTCCTTTCATCGCTCGTTTTCGCTCTCTTTTAACACTTGCTGCATAGGGCGCTGGCAAATCGGTTTGGCTGTTCCTTACTGTATGCTTGTCAAGTGTTTTTCATGCAAAAACAATGGGTATCTCTGTTCCATCGTTCTGAAGATGAGAAATGACTACGCCAATATCAAACGAACCGGCATCAGTTGCTAGTAAAAGAGGTAGATTTTCATCGAAGTTAGCTAATTGCGTCGCATTAAAAGATGTGAAGGCTTGCTGCTGTTGCGGACCAAAACGGTATTGAAGAAGCTGGTTCAGAGGGGAGGCTAGCTGAGAGTATTTGGGAATAAAGTTGCAATAGTAATTTACTTTACCCATAAAAGCTTCTAAGCTTCAAGAGTTTTACAGCCTCTAAGCTAGAGATGTCTGGAGAAATCCCTTTTTGGCTGATTCTGCAGGTGCGCTGGGAGCTACCATGAGTTGCTTCGAAGCCTCAACTAATTCCCTTTGAAGATATGCATCTTTTAAGACTATTTTGCTGAATTGCTTACCGCTACGAATGACGTGAAAAAGAGCTTCTTTTTTGGCAATGGATACTGCTCTATATCGATTTGTGCGTTGACTGCTTGCTTAAAGTCACCACAAATCCGAATCGCTTCAATCACAATGGGGGATGCCTAATAGCTGAAGTTGATCAGCTTCCAAATTCCGGCTTGTGTTAATCTGTTTTCTTCTGCTTTAAATTGGTCGATTTGCGCGAATGGAATTGGACGGCTTTTATAAAAGTTTGGTATTGCCGAAGTCAAGCTCTAACACTTCGTTATATTTATTAGAAAAATCACGTATTTTGTCACTCATAAATGTTTGCTTCTTGCATGATATCGAACCCGAATGTATTAAATAAATCCATGCCGAAAAGATTCGTGGACGTTTGCATGTTTGCAAAACTCGGGAACACTTGTGCAATCGCGGCTTAACAACGAGTATGTATTCTTGTTGATCACGGAGCCTTCGTCGCTCCTGAGTCCATTTGAAATGAAATCACTGTATTTAGAATTTCGAGATAAATTATTTTTTTATTTAGTTCACTTTTTACTAGGCCCGTGACGCTGTTAAATGCTTCAATGATGTCGATTTCGTTTGCTTGTTTTCTTTTTGGCCTTGCCTTGCGTGAGAAACGCCACAACCCAGACACGATTTTAGTTAATTTTTGCAGGGCTTGGCATCATTTTTCTTGGCATCACTTTTTTTATTGGTATAGGTGTGGATTGCGTTGACTGGAATTTGCTTCTCCATGTTGTCTTTGAGCGTCGCTACGGTTTTTGTGGTCGTCTCATACGTTTCTGCAACTATGAGGACATCTTCAAGAGTCGGTTGGGACTTTTTAAGAGCTGCTGCCCGTACTGCGTCATTTCATCTACGTAGTTGGACAAAAATTCATTCGCATTACACACGAATTGGCATTCCGCGATTCCGCGCAAGTCGGCTACCCACTCTCTATGTGTTTGTCCGTACTTCATCTCTCTTTTGAGGAGTTCGTAACGAGCGGCGACAAAATTACGTTTTGTTGTGAAATGCACTGTGAGCTTGTCTGTGAGCTCTTTAAATATATAGTTGTTTAAATTGTTACTCCCGAAGAGGTTTTTTAGTAGCTCGAATATGTTTGGTCTGCACTGACCGCATATGCGTTGAAGTGGTGTGATAATTGTTCCAAATATGACTCCCAATTCTGGTTGTGTTTGTCGAACTTGGGAAATGCAGGACACATAGCCCATTCACCCGCTTGGCTTGAATTGCTAGCACCAGATGTAAATTTTTCTAGAATTTCTTGCATCCATTTTCGTTGCTGTTCCAAAATGTCATGTTTAAATTTCTGCTGTTGATTTAGCAATAATGCGATCACGCTTTCATCTGCCGGCATCTAGACGAATATCAACGACTACGCGACACGACTTTACATAATAACACTAGTCAACACGATTTTTCCTCTAGGAACAAAACCAACTTTTCTTGAAGACTTGAGGCTTAGAAATGGTTTGATGATATTATTTTTTTCTATGGCAGAACTTTTTTTTAAAGAATTTTCGAAAACTGGTATTTGTTTTAAAACTTTTTTCAGAGGTGCGCTTGTTTTTTTCACATAACTCTAGTTTTTTTCATCTGGTTGTTAAGAACTTTGCTATTTTAAAAAGATAATTAAAACAGCTAGAAGTTAAGCCCAAACACTTTGTGAATTCATTTTACCGTCTGGGAAATATAAAGCATCTAAATGCAAAAATGATGATTTTTGTGCAGAATTTTTTACGAATTTTTGACTTTAAAAACTCAGGAAAAGTTTTAATTATCTTTTCAAAAGAGCAAAGTTCTTTACAACCACACGTAAGATACTAGAGTTATGTGAAAAAACAAGAGCTAACTCTGAAAAAAGCTTTAAAAAAAAATAAAATACCAGACTTCAAAAATTCTTAAAAAAAAAGTTCTGCAATAGAAAAAAACCATAATTCTTTAAACAATTTTAAAGCCCCATATCTATCAAAAAAATGGATCCTTGAGGAAAAAAAAAAGTTCGATTTTTTCGAGTAGTGTAATTGACTTTTGTATGGCTAAATTTTATTTTTTTTGCCCTCTTCGCCAATAATGTTGTATTTGAGGAGCCAAATAAGAACATTTAAATTCAGTGCTAGATATAGACCAGGAGTCGACACACAGACTCACACTTTTTTTTGTGCGTTTGTGTGCAAGACAACAGACACGAAGTCAAATACGTCACTTATTTCTCTGCCGCTGCGAAAGCCGGAGAATTGTGCATAGGACACTCAAATGCTTCTCTGCCGCTTCTCAGCCAAACGATTGGGCATGGGCCACCCGAAGGCAAAAAGTTTCTTGTTTTGCACTGCATAAAATTATTTCAGACAAAGCAATATGTTTTGTGCCAAACAAACTAAAAAATCATAGACAAACATATTAAAACAACCAAAAAAGGATTAGAATATAAAAAAAATTAACATAAGAAGAAAAAATCATAAGTAACTCAATAAAAAACTAGAGATTAGTAGAAAAAAAAATAAAGCAAAGAAAATACTCAGCAACAAGAAAATTTAATTGGTATGTCGTCTGAACCGAGTCCAAATCTATTGCTCCTCTGAATTCCTTGAAACGCATGAGATCGGTTAGATGTGAATCGCTATTTTACTTGTGAGCTTCCTCAGAATTTTTTTATGAGTAGAAAATGCTACCTCGCAGTTATATGTTGTACCAAACATTGAGTAGAGCCTATACGTTTCAGCTTTGAGGTGCGGTACTTCTCGTCATCAATCCCTACCCAAACATTTTGCCCGGTTTCCAACGGAACGCTAGCATCATTCCGTAATTGAACAAGCTCTTCACGTAATGCGATTTCTAGATCTGCTAGATCAACGGAAAATGGAAATGTAACTCGATTGCATGTGATATAATATTAAAATCTGGAAACCTTTCCCGGAAATTTTGGGTTAAACTCTGGACAACAGCTGCAAATTCTTGAATTTTATCGTCAGTTTTGATTTTTAATTCGGAAAATATTAGCAAGGTTTTTGTTAAATCGACTATATTGTTGTTTTGAAGGCTAGTGGTCAATAAGGAAAGTTTTTTTATCGAAATGGGCTATGGATCGAGTAAGTTCGAAAATTTTCTGGTTTTTACCTTGCAAGGAAAGATTAAGTGAATTTAATATGTCTGTTATATCACAAAGAAAAGCTAAATCGATTAGAAAGTCAGGATTTTCTATGGATACGAGGAGATCTGCAGCGTTGTTTCCAATTGTTTTTATAAAGCTTGAGACTTGATTACGCAAATTAAAGAGCCGTTCCGGCATTTCCCCCTACTTAGCCCCCGTACTTCTGTGTACATTAAAAGGTCACCATATTCAGCTTATAAACTTTTCACAAACTCTTTGAACTTCCTATGAGTCAAATCAAAGCATTATGCCCACCTCTTATTTTGGTTATTATTTGTACAGAAGTTTTCATAACTCATTTTGAGTTCTTTAGCAAAAAGGGCTTTTTGGTGTGTCATGCAATGGAATGAGAGGCAATGAACTCCATTCTTTTTAAGAATCCCCACAAGGCCGTTTTTTTTGCCTGTCATGACGGCCGCTCCATCGGTACATACTGCACCTAATTTTTTTCGAGCCCACAAACACACAAAACTTTTGACAATTCAGATAATACCTGCCCTGTAACGTGACCATGAAGAGGAACCAAGTCGAAAAGTTCCTCAAGGCAGACTAGATTCCTATCGACTGTTTTTACACAGATGATTAGCTGGCAAATACTATTTATATCTGTGCTTTCGACTAGCGAAACAGAAAAATATTTGCAACTACTCAGCCTTTTTATCGCCTGACCATAATTTAATATAGCAATTTCTTCGGTTATTCGTGCGATCGTACGGGCAGATAAAGCTATATCACCGCATGTTTGAACTATGCCTTTTTGTTCTGTATCTAATCCGTGTAAAACATCTAACATTAAGGTTTTAAAGAAAACACCGTCTGTAAAGGGGCGACATTGTCTGGCTAATGCAAGAGCTATATATATGAAGCTTTCAATATAGGAGCTGGATCGTTTTCAAACATATGGCCGTGTGTTACTTCAATTGTCGGTGCAACATATGTAAGAAAAAATTTTGCTTTTAACTCCCATAATTTCGAAGCACGCTCAGCCCCCATAATTTGTTCGTACTGAGAATGTTTAATATTGTGGCACCTTTCAATAAAAAATAATGCGCAACGACTTGGTATATATTGCCAAATCAAGCATTCCGCCTCGCCTTCCATATTTTAAAACGAGAAGGAACGTGTGAGTCGCTTCTGGGGACGCGACTCTACTTATACCCGTACTTAGTCAGTATATACATTTTTGAGAAATTTAGAATAAAAAAAAAATATTTTACATTTTACATTTTTTTGCTACATCTGCTATCTACATCTACAATGTAGACTCTACATCTAACATGTAGATTGTACATGTTCCATTTAGATTCTACGTCTCCTCCGCTAGGGGTTGCTCGCGCACTGAACGCGGCAGAGTGTGCGAGCGAGAAAGAGATTGGTAAAGGGTCTCATGCAGGAGGGGGCGGGGGAAACGACTGAAAATTAATTGCTTCATTCTGGTTATAATTATGATCCGATCTAATTCAGATTCGCAATCTGGTAGATATGGGCATTCTCTACGATACTTTTATTTTTATCGTATCTTCAAAATTGTGCCTGCCACAGATTTTCGTCCTTTGTGGTGGCGGAAGGGGCGGGGCGAAATTTTAAAATACACTTGTAGCAGTGTGATATCATATAAGCCTGGAAACAAAATTTTTTGTCCTAGCTCTTATAGTCTCTGGAATCTAGTCGCTCAACAAGACGAACGGACGGACAGACAGACAGACATGGCTATATCGACTCGGCTATTGATGCTGATCAAGAATATTTATACTTTATGGGGTCGGAAACGTTTCCTTCTCTGCGTTACACACATCCACTTTTACCACAAATGTAATATACCCCTTAACTCTTTATTGAGTACGGGTATAAAAAGAAAAACCCGTATTACCATGTAGGGTTGAACATTTTTCTTTAAGTGTAATTTGCGCATAAAAAATCATAAATTGTCGCACCGAGGTCTTGTTCATTTGACTTATGACAACTCATGGTTTCTGCGGCAGAAATTCTGCCGCTGAGACAAGCGAGTAGAATATGAAGCCTTTTGTGCATAGACCGAAGCATGTTTCTCTGCCGCGACATCAGCAGAGCAGAATTTTTTCTGCCGCGACGTCATCAGGCAGAATAACGAGACCGCACGAAGTCTTTACGCTGAACGTGTTCCGACTGCGCTGCCCGAAATTTTTTCCTATGCACAGTGCATACGACGCTGCCGGCCTCTGATAAAGGCTGACCATTTATAACAGCGATGCCCAAAGTCAGCATACGGTTGGGCGGGCACTCACCAATACTCCCAAAAAAAAACACACATACCAATAAGCGAACTTTGCAAGCACGAAGAAAAGACAACAAAAAAATCATAACAAGAGTTGGGTTAACACCAATCAGAGAAGAGACAAAACCGGTTTTTGCTGGACGGATCGCATACACACAAAGATGTTTGCATGTGTTGGGCTTTCGGTATGTTGGTACACAGCACAAACTGTGTATGCATACAAGAATTGGTTTCCTATGCTTTGGGAAATTACAAAAACAAATGGGCTCCGTGGGTAATGGGCCTGGGCACCGCTGATTTATAATATAGAGTTGCCAGATAATAATAACATGAATAATGCGTTAGGTAATGTTGGGAGCATTTTGGAAACATCGATGTTCTATTGCGACTATCGATGTCTTTGCTACCGAAGGTATGTGGGTAAAAACATAAATATTCAGGGGTGCCACAGAAGTCACTTCCGCTGGAAAATCACCTCAATTCACACACCGATTTTTCAGCGGAATCAAAATCGCTCACAATTTATCCAGCGTTTTGATTAAATACACCCATAAAACACACCTAAAACGATTCGAATCTACTTTCCCATAAAGGTTGTTCAATTGGTGATTAACCCTCATCCAAATAATTTAACATTATACATATTAAGTTAATAAAATAAGCATTTAAGTAAATCATTATGTCATTATGATGACTGAATTTTCACTGAACGATTCCACTCGTTATATGGGGCGCCCAGCCTGTTTGCATGTGTGCCTATTAGCCAGTGTCCCGTAATGGAGCATATGACTGAGCTGCACCTACTCCTACTGAGTTTGCAGAGCTCATCGGTGCGCTTCCTATTAATGTTAGGCCATGTTTGCCGAGTTATGCGACATAGTGGCACTGTTTGCCATCTGTCATTTATTGGTCGCTTAAAATGTTCTTTTATTTTGAGCTTGCAGGTGGCCATTGGCATACGAATATCCTCCTTATCATTGAGAAGGGGGATTGTTGTTCCAGCTCTGGCCAGATCGTCTGCTATGCAGTTGCCTTCAATGTCCTTGTGGCCCGGGACCCATATTAGGCTGATGACGAACTGATAAGCCATCTCATGAAGAGATTTGCGACAGTTTGCCACGGTAGCCGAGCTTGTTGTTATCGCATTCAGCGATTTGATCGCAGCTTGGCTATCACTATAGATATTTATGTGAGTTGCCGCAGGGGTTAGATCCTAAAGACAGCTCAAAGCTTCCTTGATCGCTATGACTTCCGCTTGGAAGACACTACAGTGATCCGGGAGCCTGAAGGAGTGACTTATGTTCAGCTGTTCGGAGTAGATTCCTCCTCCGACCTTGTTGTCCAGCTTTGAGCCATCAGTAAAGATTTGAATGGCTCCCTTTGGACCAGGTGGTCCCTCAAGCCAGTTGTTTCTGTGAGGGATGATTGTTTCAAAGGGGGTATCTGTATACTCCCTAGGAACGCAGTAGTCCGTTTTTTTGGGGACGATTTTGTTTCCATTTAGGATGGACGCATGACCGGTGTGATGTGACACCCATTGGTCAGAGTCTCTAAGACGGATTGCTGCCATTTCTGCCTGCTCCTTACCTGCAAGGTCAAGGCTCTGCAGGCATAGTATAGCATTTAGCGCATCCGTGGGTGTTGTGCTCAGAGCTCCACTGATGCATAGTGCTGCAGTACGCTGCACCTTGCCTAGTTGTTTAGTGATGGTCCCCTTCGATAGGGCAGGCCACCACACTGCGACTCCGTAGAGCAGTATTGGTCTTACTATTGCTAGGTATATCCATTGGACTATTCTTGGGTTCATGCCCCATTTTAGCCCAATGGCCTTCTTGCAAGTGTAGAGGGCTATCGTAGCCTTCTTCACTCTGTCCTTGATGCTCAGGTTTCAGCTAAGCTTTTTATCAATTACCAACCCTAAGTAACTGGCACTGTCGCTGAAGGAGAGCCTGCATCCGTTTAGTATTGGGGGGTTGAGGGACGGGATTTTGTATTTGGTTGTAAACAACACAAGTTCCGTTTTAGAGGGATTAACTCCCAGTCCACGCGACTTTGTCCATTCTGACAGTCGCGCGAGCTTCGCGGTCATTAGATCGCAGAGTGTTTGAGGGAATTTTCCCGAGAAGATAATGGCAACGTCGTCCGCGTATTCTACCACCTTGCAGCCCCCCCCTCCAGGTCACACAGAATCTTGTTGACTGCTATGTTCCATAGAAGGGGAGACAGGACAGCACCTTGCGGGATGCCTCTGTTGACATACCTTGACTGAGTGGACGATCCCATTGATGATGTCACTGTCCTGCATGTGAGCAATTGATATATGAGCATCACCAAGTGACGATCCACTCCCAGGTCAGTCAGGGCCTCTGTGATGGCTCCTGGTATGGCGTTGTTAAAAGCTCCTTCAATGTCTAGGAAAGCGATTAAGGAGTATTCTTTGACGTGTAGAGATTTCTCTACCGCCGAGATTACTTCATGGGGTGCCGTTTCCGTGGATTTTCCTTTTCGGTAGGCATGTTGAGCGCCTGACAGCCAATGAGGATTTATGGTTGTCCTCAGCTGCAGCCCGACTAGTCTCTCAAAGGTTTTGAGAAGAAAGGACGATAGACTTATTGGTCTGGAGCAAGATATTTAATATTTATTATATTGAAAGCATTCTGTTCAGTCGCATATTTATGCATTAATTAATGTTACATAATATACATTTATCGAATACGTCAGGTTGACCCATGTAACGGGAGACATAATAACAAACGACAAAGCATTGTATCTGAGTCAACAATAACCGCTTCTGCAGCAACCAACGATGCGATCGCTCTTCAGAGGGCGAACACACTGGTGCAATTGCTAACTCACTCACTGCTCACAATTGCCCAATAACACAATATCATAGTAAATACAAATTAATTCAATATTAATTCCAATTCTATTTTACCATATTCTTACTAGACTCAGCACTTTCTGTACCTTTTGTTACCTATAAATAGAATTTAAGTTTGTTGAATAAAATCAGTATCAGAAACAGTACCATCACTGCCTCACTCACTCATTCTCTACAACTGCAATCATCAGAGGCTGTCGCTGTGTCTTCAGACCCTCATTTTGCTTGACGTAGGAAACCCTCTGCGCAGTCCAACTGGTTCAAGTTCTAGTTGCGACGCCAAATTTGTAAACGGTTTATGTACCGTATGCATAACAAACCACACTCACAAACATCCATTAACATTTGGTGACCCCGACGCAGGAAATCCTCTACAAACTGTCCAACAAGCGACAGGAAAGCAGGTTATCACACTTAAGAAGTCACCTGGACTCTTCAACACTGGCAGCAAGCCACATACTTACGGTAGAATCTCCTACCAATAAGTAGAACCATTTGGCAGATCTGTCACTTTCAGATCATCAGCCAACAAGATCAACGAGATCAATATCACAAGTGTGTTTCACCCATGAAATAGCACAATCCTCCATCCAGTACGTCATCTGTACTTTTACTTTGACCAACATCGGTTGCGAATAGGAGCGGATCCAGCTGCAAAGCAAATAAAATACTCCCAACGGGTCAAAGTAAAAAGTAAGAGGCAAAATGGATTCACACAAGGAGGACACGCGGCCGCCACAGAGGCATTAAATGAGCAGCCACAGCTGTGGAATTCATGAATGAATATGAAGGACTTGGACACTTGAAGATAGTCCCAGCAACACAAGTGCCAGAGAGACATTACTTCATACCACACCACTGTGTACTCAAACCTGAGAGCACCATCACAAAGTTTCGGGTCGTTTTTGATGCATCATGCAAATCAACAAGCGGAAAGTCTCTAAACGACATTCTGCATGCCGGACCCACAGTTCAGAGTGAACTTATGTCCATTCTACTACGTTTTCGTACACATAAGTACGTATTCACAGCGGACATCGATCAAATTTACCGACAAGTGTGGATAAATCCCGAGGATCAATTTCATCAGATGATAGTCTAGAGAAACAATCCATCTGAAGTTATCAATTACTATCGCTTCACAACAGTCACATATGGGACCACATCTGCTCCATTCCTGGCAACGAAATCGGAATCATTGGCAACCCGGAGCCAAAACAGATTACCTATTGGATCTGCTGCATTGAAGGACGAATTCTATGTGGACGACTGTCTCACTGGCGCGGATACCATTCAGGAAGCGATACAAGTTCAACAAGAACGTAATAAAATATTGCTACCGTTCGGCCTTAAACTTTGCAAATGGTGCTCCAACAACGACCAGCTATTGCAAGGAATCTCTAAAGAGGACGTTGTCAACGACGTCAAACTAGCTGAAACATTAGAGCAATACTGCGTGAAAACGCTTGGTCTCATTTGGATGCCAAAACAAGACCAACTGCGACGACGAACCACAAAAATCCAAGCAGCATGCATCATCAAAAAGGTCGTGTGCTCAGAATTGGCCCAAATCTCTTTGCCCCAGTGATGGTCAAAGCAAAAATATTTATGCAAGAACTGTGGGAGCTTAAACTCGATTGGGACGATGAATTGCCAAAACAACTCCAAAACGAATTGAATGAGTACCGGGAGTATCTACAATCGTTAAACTCAATGGAGATTCCCCGGCACGAATATGGCAAAGTGCCAGTCACCCAGGATCTACATACCTTGGTAGACTCATTGGAACATGCCTATGGCGCGGCAGTGTACGTACGAGCCACCTACAAAAACAATCAGGTCTCTGTACGACTATTATGCTTAAAGTCTCGAGTAGCACCCACCGCCAAACATTCCTTACCACGTCTAGAACTGTGCGCTGCAGTTAACGCATCGGCATCCACATATCACACCTTCGTGGCAAATCGAATCGCCAAAATCTTGGCATTGACTAACCAATTACAATGGCGTAATGTTTCAACAGCCAACAACGCAGCAGATGTTCTTTCAAGAGGAATCCTAGCAATCAAGCTAAGGGATCATAGTCTATGGCTATACGGACCATTATTCTTGCACGGATCGGGAGATAAATGGACAAAACCACCCGTCATTGAGCCCAGCAATCTCGTCAGCTTGCCAATCGCATCTAGCTCTCTCGGACAAGAGTTATACACATGCAGACATAGCAACTCGTTCAACAAACTACAACGTATCGTAGCGTACATGTTTCGCTTCTGCTACAAAATTAATACAGCACCTACAACAACACTTTGCGCAGGAGAACTAAGGCGTGCTTGCACTATGATCCTACGAACGATTCAACAAATTGAGTTCACAGCGGATTTAAAACAGTTAAAACGCTATAAAACAGTGGAAGGCTCGAAGAAGCTCAAATTCCGTTCAACGCAAAACACCCAATCCTGCTACCGTACAACGACCCAATAGTCAAAATGATTATGCGAGAACTTCATGAGGAAAATCTGCCTTGCGGTGCCCAAGCATTAAGGGCAATTGCAAGACAACAATATTGGATTATCAACGACAAGACGATGGCTAGAAGCATCATACATAGCTGTATTAGATGCACCAGCGCCAGACCAAAGCTGATGCACCAGATCATGGGCAATCTTCCAGCACAAAGAGTCACGCAAACACTCCCATTCCTTAATGCAGGCGTTGACTACTGTGGACCAATTATGATCCACCATAAAATCCGAGGAAAACGGCCAGATAAGGCTTACATTGCCGTATTTTGCTGCTTCTCCACAACGGCTGTACATCTGGAGTTAGTAAGTGACTTAACCACATATGCATTCTTGGCGATTCCTTAGCAGACGTGGGAAGTGTCAGACTAGTCATTGCGATAACGCAACAAATTTCGTCGGCGCAAATAACAAGCTAAAGGAATTGAAAGAAGCAATATATAACGAAAAGATCACAAATCATGGCAGCAAAAAACCAGTGGATTTTAGATTCAATCCTCCTCGGGCCCCATCGTTGGCGGCCTCTGGTAAGCAGCGGTAAAATCAGCGAAAAGAAATACAAATTAATTCAATATTAATTCCAATTCTCTTTTACCATATTCTTACTAGACTAAGCACTTTCTGTACCTTTTGTTACCTATAAATAGAATTTAAGTTTGTTGGTTTCAAATTGGTAAGGTTCTTTACAGCCAGACGTAGGATGCTGGAGTTTTATTTATTTATTGAAGATTAGCAACTTTCTGCTAACATAAATTAAGATTAAAATTAAAGGAGAAGAACAAAAGGGGATATAGGAAATAATTAAAAATTGGAGTATTGTAAGAACAGGCTATAATTTTAAGGGATAATTCAGGGGATAGGGTATGATAAAGATTATTATAATTAGAGCATAAGATTCGAAAAGGATCGTGTTGAGCGTAATTAGACCTACAGAAGGGTAAACCAAACGGATGAAAGGTGCGGGTAGGTCTTAGGGGAACAGAAAAGTCAAGCTGGCTAAGAAGAGCTTCTGAGTCAACAAGCCCTAATAGGAGCTTGTTTACGAACATAACGCCGTTACAGATTCTGCGATGGCGCAATGAAGGGAGGTCTATAAGTTGAAGCCTCGATTGATACGGTGGCAAGATTCTGGCCGAGTCCCAGTTAAAATTGCGTAAGGCAAAAATTAAAAATTGTTTTTGGACCGACTCGAGAATGGACTGTTGCTCCTTGTACAGTGGACTCCACACACAAGAACAATATTCCAGAATCGGATGAACCAAGGAGACGTACAATGTTTTGGTGACATACGGGTCATCAAACTCCTTGGACCAACGCTTTATAAACGCTATAACACCCTTAGCTTTGTTTACAGTTGCAGCTATATGGCTATTAAAACACAGTCTATGATCGAAAAGAACTCCAAGGTCATTTGAACTCGAAATTCGTTCGAGGGGATGAATTCCTAGAGCGTACGAGACAAAGTGTGGTGCGCGACGGTAAAAATTCATAACTTTGCACTTAGAAAGGTTCAGAAAGAGGAGATTTGTTGAGCACCAAATTTGCAACTCGTCTAGGTCGAGTCGAAGGCGTTTGTGCAGGTACCAATCAGAGTAGGAGAGATAGATTTTAACATCGTCAGCGTACATTAGTGTAGAGGAGTATGTTACAACTTGAGGAAGGTCATTCACAAATAAAATAGACAGAAGTGGACCTAAATGACTACCTTGTGGCACTCCTGATGTAACATTTACGACATTCGACAACACATTAGTAAACAAAACACGTTGTGTGTGGTTAGAAAGTTAAGACGAAATCCAGTTTAGAAGATTGGTGGGGAAACCAATTAAAGAAAGCTTGTGAATGAGCAAAGAATGGTTCACAGAGTCGAAAGCCTTGCTAAAATCCGTGAAAATTACGTCTGTTTGCAGTGAGCTTTGAAATCCTCGGTTAATTGCAGAAGAGAACTCGAGAAGGTTTGTCAATGTAGATCGACGTTTAAAAAAACCGTGTTTCGATGGAGATATCAGACTACTACATAGGTGTTGTAATTGCCTGGTAATAAGGAACTCAAGCAGCTTTGGAATGGCGGAAAGCTTAGCAATATCTCGGTAGTTCTCAATGTGAGATCTTGAACCCTTTTTGTGAAGCGGAATGATGTAGGATTCGTTCCAAATCACTGGAAGACAAGACCGTTCCAATGATAGGTTGAAAAGATATGTCAACGGTTTGCATAAGGACTGGGCACAGTGTTCAAATTCTACAAATTCTACAACTTGGTACCTTGTCTGGACCCGCCGAGAATGATATATCAATCGTTGACAAACCTTCTAGAACATCACTTTCCTCAAAGAAAGGAAGACAAATGCTGTTGGCATAAGGTAAATGGTAGGGATACGGAGTAGATGCGTGGTAGATATGTGACGAGTACGTTGATTGAAAGAAGGTGGCAAATAAATTTGCAATACCAGCAGCAGAAGATTCAGATTTGTTTTGATAATGGAGGGATGAAGGAAATGCATTGGACTTACGTTTAGAATTAACGAACGAATAGAATTTTTTTGGATCACTACGAAAATTGTTACTACATCGGGAAAGGTATTGATTATAACAAAGACTATTAACAGTGAGGAATTGAGAACGAGCGGAGGAATATTGGGCGAAGACAATCATAGAACCAGTATTCTGATACTTTTTGTAGAGCCTAGATTTTCTATTCTTTAAATAAGACAAATTCTTGGAGAACCAAGGAGGTTTTGACGAAACAGATTTGACGAGAGGAACATATATATTTAGGGCATCGTTAATAATATCATAGAACGATTTGACTGTTTCGTCAATGTTCGGGAGCACGTGTAGAAAAGACCAGTTAATGTGCGAGAGGTGAAGATTTAACTCAGCAAAATTAGTTTTCCGAAAACACTGTATGCGGCTGGGTGCCATGGGATTGACAGCGCAACTGGATCGGACACAATCAAGGGATATGGCTAAAGTTGGATGGTAGGGGTCTTCAGGAAGTGATACTGGACTTACTCTGGAGACCGTAGCAAGAGCAGCATCACAAACAAACATAAGGTCAAGGAGTCTGTCCCTACTATTTCTTATGGAATTAATTTGAACCAGGGAGACATCGGTAAGCCCGTCAATAATATCGTTGTGGTAATTTGGTAGCAACAGGTTAGACTCATCACTAGGCAGCCAGGACAGAAGTGGTAAGTTAAAATCCGTAAAAGAAAATACCAGACTTCAAAAATTCTTCAAGGGAAAGTACTGCCATAGAGGAAAAACCATAATTCTTTAAAAAATTTTAAAGCCCCATATCTATCAGAAAAACTCGGATTGGATCATTGAGGAAAAAAAAGTTCGATTTTGTCGAGTAGTGTAATCCATGTTCTTGTCCTTTTCATATTAAGTTATAATTTGTTAGTTTAACTGCTCATAGTTGAACCTTTTAAAATAAATAGAAATACAAATACAAATAAATTCAGTATCTGAAACAGTACCATCACTGCCTGATCACTCATTCTCTACAACTGCAATCATCAGAGGCTGTCGCTGTGTCTTCAGACCCTCATTTTGCTTGACGTAGGAAACCCTCTCCGCAGTCCAACTGGTTCAAGTTCTAGTTGCGACGCCAAATTTGTAAACGGTTTATGTACCGTATGCATACCAAATCACACACACACAAACATACATTAACACATTCTTCCTTTACGTAAAACGTGTGCAGACTTTTTGTGCAAATTGTGAAAACATTTGTGGTCTACCAGGTAAAAATGCCAAAACATAACTAACAAACCATTTCTACACATTATTGCCATTGCATTTATGTCAAAAACCCCTGTTCGGCTAAGTGCAGACCCATGGCAGCACAAATAGAAGCATAGCGATCAATATACCAAAAACTGGTAATTGTAATGAACTAAATTAGCAGTAGTTTGAGAAGACAATCACAAAAACAACATACGTATAGTCTGAAGGCGAAAACGAGCCCGATGCACATCTGAGAAGCCAGCGCTGCAAGGTTTGTACTCTAAAATGTTGCATCCGTAGTTCTTCGATGGCCAACAGTCTGTTTTTTTGCTTTGAAATTATAAAAGTACAGCTTTGAAAAATCAGTTATTTTATATTATAAAAGAAAAAAAGAAAAACCAATTGTTTTGATATGATAAAATTAATAAAACTGCAAAACGAACCCTATTCGAATTGAATCTGGAAAAGTGTCAACCCTAGCCTTAGTTCGAATTTTGTTTTGTGACAATGCTAAAAAAAAAGGAAATCGCTCGGAATTCTGTGGCACTGCGAAAATTTTTAAGCGGAAATCCTCTGCGCGGTTTTCAATTTCACTAGTAATTTCTGTTGCACCCCAGATTTATAATTTGAATATTGCATATTGGGTACCATAATGAGCCTGAAGACTGTGACCCACTAAACTTTTGGTAGGTAAACCATGTAAAATTTATTATATTAAATTTGTATGCAGTCGAAGTTCGGATATTAGAACCTCTTTGTTCCTAGGGTTGTTCTATTCAAAAATTTATTAGATCTGGACATTTTTTTTCAACAAGAAACAATAATTTTTCGTTTACGTTTTCCCGGCTTGAGCGGAATCCACAGATTTATATTGGTAGTTGCCTATCAGAGTGTATTTTTTGTGTCCTTTTTTTATTCTTGTAGAGTGCGAGTGACTTTGTGCGTTGTAAAACGTTTCAGAGAGCCATACCACTTTTTACAGAGCCGACTTTAAAGCTTTCTTGTTTCACACGGCTATGCCTTTGATTGCAGACGTTACTGTAAAGCTCCGATCGTACGTAAGCTTAACTTGCATGCATGCATTCCGTACCAAAGCTGATAAGCTAATTGGAATTTTCTCCACACCCATTCCAAGATATGTAAGTTAATTAGACTTTTCCCCACATTCCAAAACCACAGCTAGTTGGACTTCTCCCCACAGCCCAAGCTCATTAGGCTTGCGCTCTGAGCCTGCCTATGTTCTTTTTTTCCAATTTCCACCGTAATCGAGTGCAGATGTGCTCATATTAGCATTGTTAAATAACCTCATATAACGTTTAACCTCGTGTGCCTTAATAAGGAAAAAACGCTGCAAATTAAATCTATCTACCCATCCGTTCAAATAAAACAGTGAAGTAGAGCCGTACCTTAATACAAAAGGCGCTCTTATATATATTTCGGCCATAATTTGTGAAAAATGATGACAACATTGTGCTCTTGATTGTGACTTTATAATAATTTAATGTGGACTGTCGCGTCAAGACGCAATGGTTTTATTTGGAGAAAATTTGAAGTCTAGTGTAAGATAGTTTAGGGCGAAGCGGGAGCGCAATAAAGCTCTCTCTCGCTCTTGGCGAATTCGCCCCGCTTCGCCGCCCTAGATAAGTTAGGCTTAAGAATATTTTATAACGGGAAGGAAAAAAGAGTCGATAAAGAGCATTGAATTCGAGCGCACGTCCCTTTTAAATCTCCCTCCGTTTCGTTTTTAAATATATAAAATTTGCAGCCACCAAACTCGGTTTTTTCGCATTAAAATAAATTTAGAAAAACTATTCTAAAATTTCATGGCGCCCCGGGTGGACTCGCAAATTAATATAGCAAAAAAGGCAGAAAGTGACAGTGACACGAGTGGTGACCAAAATATATGTAAATCATATTGAATATTTAAGTGTATATAATATACACCTGCCCTACCGCGACGGACGGCTAACAAACACACAACAAAATACCTAGCGATCTCAACCACCGAGGGATATCCATTCCGAAAGACATTTGCCACCTGCCAAGGAATTATTTGTGCAAAAAATTGAAAGCTCGAGGAAAGACAAAATCATTAAAATCTCGTAGTTACTGTCTTGTGCTAAAATAAGTGCACCTCGCTTTCAATTCTTGGCACATCCATATGACATAGTACATATGACATAGTAGAGCTAGATTTGCATGTATTTAGTATAGTTTGGACATATATTACACATATCACATATTCACATACATCATACCATCTTGGACGCAGAACATATACATATAATTTATAACTGCAATCACTGTCGCCCCTTTCCCCCTTTCTCGTTTTCGTTGCGCAAATATATAGTTGGGTCATTGGCCAAGCGCACACATACCAACGTAGCAGCTGCAGCGGTGAATTTTCGTTCTCGCTTTTGCTCGTCACCGTTGCTGACCGTCGTTGTTGTTGGTGTGTTCTTGCGTTTGGCGCGTTTAAGTCAAACCCTTCGCCAAGCAACGCGCTACCCTGTAATCGTCGGGTATATAGTTTTATGCAAAGGATCCAACTGTCAATTTGTCAAAGCGTGCCTCGAAATTCAATTGGGTGTCTATCGGTCGGTCAGCCAGGCCCAGCATACACAAGCGCCAACACAGCTTAGACACACACACATGTGCATATGTTCACAGCTTCAGCGGTGAATTTTTCGTTTTCGCTTGTCACCGTTGCTGTTTGTTGTTGTTCTTGTGTGCTTTGTGTTGGCACGCCTGCGTAAACAGATCGCCAAGTGCCTCGATACCCTTTAATCGTCGGGTATATCGATTTTTCGCCTCATTTGGCTTCAACACCCTAGGTCCGTATTAAACCGATCGCTAAGTGGTGCGATACCCTCTAGTCGCCGGGTATATTTCGTTCGACCTAATTTGGGTACACCTTCCTGTTTCGACAATTTGCGCCGCAGCAAATAATATTATCGTGAGAACAGCCCTGATTAGTGATTCACTTAAGTATCGAGAGTCAAGATGAATCCCAAATCAGATCATAAGCCTATTCTTGAAGAGCTGAAAAAGAAGCTCAGCTCCCGTGTCAAAGGCATTCGCCGACTAGCGGACCGGCTGGAAGCTGGGGAGATTCCGCTGCAGTTGACAGAGCTCGAGTGCAGACTCGACGTACTGAAAGCAACTATAGCCAAGGCAAGCCAAGTTCAAGAATCAATCGAAGAAATAGATAGTGACGATGACTTTGGGGCCGAGTTGGAAGAACTCTCGATTGTAAGCAAGGCAAAGATACTGTCGCTTATCGACGCCTTGAAGACAGCCAGTGATACAATAGCTTCAGTATCAGCTTCTGTAGCCTCAACTCGTGCTCGACTTCCGAAGTTAGCCCTGCCAAAGTTCAGCGGGAACAGTGGGAACGGTAAGGGCGTTCCAAGTAACCGAGAGAAATTATGAGAAAGCCATGGCTAGCTTAAAACGGGTCTATGATAACGAATGTCTGATCTTTATGAACCATATTGCTGCCCTATTTAGTCTTCCCAAGTCTGACCCAGCAATCTGCATCGTCCTTAGGAACCTAATCGATACCACTTCATCGATATATGGTTCCTTGTTGTCGATAGGCGATGACCAAAAGATCTCGAATGCAATGCTTATTCATCTCGTCTTGAACAGAGTCGATCCTGTGACCAAACAAAAATGGGAAGAACAGCTCGATTATGAGAAGCTGCCGCTTTGGGCTGACTGCGAAAAAATGCTTAGTCGCAGATAGCTGATATCTTTCGGCTGAAGAATCGGCGAAACCAAAGCAGGAGCAGAAAGCTGTGCCAAGCAAGCCTCACAATCGGAGCTCATTCGCGTGCTCTACTGCGAATGCTAAAAACCAACAATGTAGTTACTACAATGCAAAAGACCATTTGTTGACTACTTGCAGTGATGCAAAGATTCGAGTTTGTCAAATCGGCATCGCTCTGCATCAACTGTCTGCAACAAGGACACACTGTGGTACGATGCAAAGCTGGCAAGTGTCGAGTGTGTGGCCGCTCACATCATGCCTTATTGCATAGGTACACAGTTTTGGATAAATGTTTAGCGTTACCATCACCCCCAGAGAATTCTTCTCCCCCTCCTAGTCAGAGTAACCCTTCCACTTCGCATGCACTCCATGCGACAGCTTTGGATGGAGTAATTCTGGCAACGTCGATCGTAAGCGTCCGAACTAAAAATGGAGAGTATGTTTTGGCCCGAGCACTGCTTGACTCTGGGTCACAAACTAACTTCATAACTGAGGATACCAGGTCCAGGTGGCGCGAACGCCATTCCCGGCTACCAAAAATTACACGCACGAGCTATTCACATTAGGAATAATCGCAGAAGTCAACTAAGCCGAAGTGCAATGGCCAAGTCTCACTCCGGAGGAAAACGCCTTGGTGATCACGGTTAACCTCTACGCCAGGTAAGTACGCTTACAGATCCGTAGGGAGGAGTCGTGCATCAACTTGCTTGGAATTGGAGAATCTAATTCACAAGTCAAGAAAAAGATACACACGGTGGTGAAGTCGCGAATCAATGGTAGTGAGTTCTCGGTCGATTTCTGGATTCTGAAGTCAATCTCGGGATACCACCCTGCACCACGCACTTAATGTGAGTGACTGGAAAATCTCGAAGAACCTACCTCTTGCAGACCCATATTTCTACAAGCCACAAAGAATAGATATGTTGATAGGTGCAGAGTCATTTCTCGAACTCTTATCGGTTGGTCAAATTAGACAAGGTCCTGACTATCCAACTCTGCAGAAAACGCTTCTCGGTTGGATTGTGTCTAGAAGATACAGTCCAAAGGTGACTGTCACCCAGGAAGCGAGGAACTGTCTGAGTTGTCGAGAAGAGTCAGTGGTGTCTATCGACAACACACTACAAAAGTTTTGGTAACTAGAAGAATTGCCATCTTCTAAAAAGCCTTTAACTCCTGAACACAAGTTATGTGAGGAGCATTATAGAAAGACTATTCAAGTCTTGCCTTCAGGTCGGTTTGAAGTACGGTTGCCGTTTAAATCCGATCCAAATTGCTTAGGCAATTCCTTCGAGATTGCTAAACGGCGGTTTTTGTCGCTCGAAAGAAGATTGTCCCGCGACCCTGAGTTGAAGAAAATGTACTTGGAATTCATGGAATAGTACCTACTTATCCTTCTGCTCCACACTTCCTAATTCCACATCAGTGTGTCCTTCGGCCCCAAAAAACGTCCACGAAGCTTCGCGTCGTGTTCGATGCGTCGTCGAAGACGTCATCTCAGGTGGCCTTGAATGACATTCTGATGGTCGGACCGACTATTCAAGAGGAGTTATACTCAACGCTGCTTCGCTTCCGTCTGCAAAGGTTCGCCCTGACTGCCGATGTAAAAAAGATGTATCGCCAAGTGATGGTGAATGAAGCGGACAGGCAGTTTCAGTTGATCGTGTGGAGAAGAGACCCATCTGAGTTCTTGAGAATATACCAGCTCAACACTGTAACATATGGGACTGGACCTGCCCCATTTTTGGCTATTCGGTGTTTGAAAAGGTTGAGTGAGTCTGCAAAGCTCTCAATCCCAAAGGCTGCTAAAGTTATCGGGTCCGACTTTTATGTCGATGATATGTTGACTGGTGCTGGTTGCGTGGAGGAGTTAAAGACAATTAAGTGTGATGTGGCTCAGGTTCTTCAAACCGCAGGGTTTGAGCTGACCAAGTGGTTCTCGAACTCACCTGAAGTCTCAGCATCCGAGAGCACAGTTAAACCGATAACGATCTCAGACTCGGAGTCAACCAAGGCGTTGGGGATATCGTGGCTTTAGGTTTCAAATTGACAGTTCAGTCATGGGTCTCCGAGCGACAACACGGAACATATTATCGGTGACATCAAAGCTGTTTGACCCCCTTGGTTTGTTAAGCCCCTTGGTAATCAAGGGAAAGATCCTACTGCAGGAGCTGTGGCTTAACAAACTAGATTGGGATGAGTCAATTCCAATGAATCTGGAAACATCTTGGAACTTTCTAAAAGAATCCTGGAGAAGATTGCCATACCTCGCTTTGTGCATACTGATCCCATGTCACCGATACAAGTACATGCCTTTGCCGACGCCTCCATGAGAGCTTATGGAGCATGCGTCTATATCCGTAGTAAGACTGCAGAAGGTTTCAAGGTCTCGTTGTTGACCGCAAAGTCGAAAGTAGCGCCGCTCAAGACGAAAACGCTTCCAAGACTTGAGTTATGTGCCGCTCACCTTCTCGCAGATCTCTGTCACCGACTCAAATCGCTACTCGAGGTGCCGATTGAACGAATGGTATGTTGGTCGGATTCGGAAGTGACCCTTCATTGGATCCGATCCCACCCTTCGTCGTTATCAACATTCGTTGCGAACCGAGTAGCTGAGATTCAGGAGTGGTCAGATGATGCTACGTGGCGGCATGTTCCAACTAAACAGAACCCAGCAGACATAGTTTCGAGAGGTTGTGACATTGAGGAGATTTCGCAGTCGATCTGGTTTCGTGGACCAGCGTTTTTGAAGGAAGAAGAAGAGAGCTGGCCCTGAAAGCCCCACTTCGAGCTTTCTGAGGGCGAGCTGAAGCTGGAAACCAGGAAGAGAGCGGTCGGACTGACCGTGGCTGCTAAATCAAATGATTTAGTGGAAATAATCGAGGTATACTCGTCACACGTCAAGTTGCTAAGAGTGTGCGTTTACGTGTTCCGCTTCATCTGAAAATGCAAAGACGAAAATCTTAAATTTGAAGTCACTCCGTCACCAGTAGAGTACGATGAGGCCTTTCAAAAAATTGTCGAACAGATCCAGAAAAATGAGTATCAGGAAGAGATCGAAAGGGTTCGTAAATGCACCAGGTTAGGCCCCAGTCTTTAGCGATTGAATTCCTTCATCAACGAAGAAATGGGGACTTGGTGCTCCTTTTCGTTGTTGCGAGTTGGGGGCGACTAGTTAACGCTCCTATGTCATACAATGCCAAGTTTCCGCTGCTGTTGACAAAACGCTCGCAGTTTGTGCAGACCTATGTTCGCTATCTGCATCAGACGAATTTTCATGCCGGCCCACGAGCACTTGTGAGCATCCTTAGGCAGCGTGTTTGGATAGTAAATGCTCAGGATGTCCATTGCCCTGGTCAGGTCGTGCATTCGCTGCTTTAAATGCAAGCCTCGACTCCAGAAACAAATGATGGGAAATCTACCCGCAGAACGGCTCCATGCTCTCCGCCCATTCGCAGTGTGTGGCGGTGATTTTTTGGCCCAGTCTATACGACATTAAAAATTCGTGGAAGACCCCCTTATAAGTCCTACATAGCGTTATTTGTCTGTTTTGCATCCAAGGCGGTTCATCTAGAAATTGTTTCCGATCTAACGACTAACTCCTTTTTATTAGCTTTTTAAAGGTTCGTTGCTCGTCGAGGATGTCCGCTCCGCGTGAACTGCGACAACGCGACAGATTTCTTCGGAGCAAGTCGCCACTTCGACAAGCTGAGAAGGACGCTAGAGACGGAAGCGGACGCAATTCGAGAGTTCGCAGCGAGAAGCGGCTGCGAGTTCGCCTTCCTGCCACCTCGAGCTCCGCACATGGGCGGACTGTGGGAGGCAGGAGTGAAGTCGGCCAAAAACCTCCTGCTGAGGTCGGTCGGAAGCGCGCTCTTTACTGCCGAGGAGCTGGAGAGCGTGATGGTGAGCATCGAAGCGGTGCTGAACTCGCGACCTCTGGGACCACTAAGCCCCGACCCAAGCGACGGAGACGCCCTGACTCAAGGGAACCTGCTGACAGGCAGCGGCCCCATCGCACCCCCAGCACATCGGACCCCGGACCAGGAGGGTCTGATTTGCTTAAGGCGATGGCGGCTTGTCTCGTCAGAAAGGCAAATGTTCTGGCAGCGATGATCCCGGGAGTATGTGCTGGGCTTGCAAATAAGATGCAAGTGGCACCAGGAGCAGCCCAACGTCGAGGAAGGCGACCTCGTCATCGTCGCAGAGGACAACCTTCCGCCCCAACAGTGGCTCCTCGGAAGGGTCGTCGCAACACACGCCGGGCAGGACGGAAAGGTCAGGGTGGGCGACCTCAGGACGAGCAGCGGACCGGCCTACAGGAGGCCAATACATAAGTTAGCGCTTCTGCCGATGGGGGGGCCGGTGTCGCATCACGACGCTAATTTGTATATTTTGGTAAAATTTGAAGTCTAGTGTAAGATAGTTTAGGGCGAAGCGGGAGCGCAATAAAGCTCTCTCTCGCTCTTGATGAATTCGAACCTTTTCGCCGTCGTCGATAAGTTCTGCTTAAGAACATGTTATAACGAAAATGAAAAGAAGTGGAAAATAAGTATTGAAATCGAGCGCACGTCCCTTTTTTTCAGTCTTTCGTCAAAATATACAGAATTTGCAGCCACCAAACTCGATTTTTCTTGTTTTGAATTATAATTTAGAAAAACTATTCTGAAATTTCAGCGACAATGCCACGTACTTTGTCGGTGAAGCCCGAGACCTTTAAGACCTCGACAAGGAGTTTGCTGCGCACAGCGGTGCACTGGCCGAGCATGCGGCTACGCACGGAACAGAATTCATTATTATTCCCACTCGAGCGCCCCATTTCGCGGCTTGTGCACCTCTTGATTCGGGCCCTCGGCAGCTCCCAGTTGAGCCAGGACGAGCTCGACACTATCGCCGTGGAAGTGGAGGCCATACTGAACACCAGGCCCATAGTGGCCGGTACCACCAATGCGAACGACATTCATCCATCAGCGACGACAAGGAGCGCTTATGGACCAGCTGGTCGAGAGAATACCTTCTCAGCCTGCAGCAGAAGCAGAAATGGACCAACACAACCCCGAGGAAGGCACCGTCGTTATAATTCACGAGGACAACATTTCGTCTCAAGTGTGGCTCCTAGTCGTCGTCACTAAGGTTTTTCAAGGTTTTTCGGATGGAAAAGTGCGAGTAGCAGATATCAAAACTAAAAATGGATTTTATAAACGAGCAATTCGACGATTAGCTCCGCTCCCTATAAGCTGAGTTGAAGCCAGATATCTTCAATGTGGTCGGTGTACAGTCCCTTCGTTGAGTTGCACTTAAGTACATACATATGTCAATTATCATAAAATTAAACTACCTACAATAAGAAATGTACATGATGAAAATTGAGAGCTAAATGAAGCGCTGCTAAGATCACCTCTCTCTCTCTCTCTCTCTCTCCCTCTCTTTGTTAAACTCGCCACTGCTTGCTTGGGAAAAAGCTCATATGCTTATAACTACATGGAGCGGCTAAAATAAATGAAATCAGTCAAAAAATATACTAAAACCAATCCACACCGTGTCTTCCGATTTCGTTGTTGTTTCCGAAAGAAGGAAACAAATTCTATTAGCTAATTCTATTAATTACTGTCTTGGCTAACAGTATCTTTAAAATTGCACCTGCCACAGATTTTCGTACTTTGTGGGGGCGGGTGAAATTTTGAAATACACTCCTCATCGCAAAGCTTCGCGAATCTTACAACTTCTCTGACTCTGCAGTACGGTTGCTATCATCATATCTGCTAAATAGGAGCCAGGCTGTTGTTGCTGAAGGGAAAATGTCGTCCTTTGCCTATGTTAAGTGTGGTGTCCCACAGGAATCAGTACTTGGCCCGATATTGTTCTCCATTTATGTAAATAATTTGCCAATAGTATTGTCCGACTGTAAAGTGCACATGAATGCCGATGACGTCCAATTATATGTTAGTGGACCGTTGTTATGTTACTGCTTAGCGTAACAATACCGCTCAGCTTGGTGGCTTCTTTCAGAATGTTTATTGAATATCTTTTTGTTCTTATCCTAGGGTACAATCGTTCTTATGTATAACGGAGAGCGAGAGTTCTCCCATGCATTATATGAAAAGAGTACCACCGCATAAGTATTAGTGCGCGTGGTCTCTGCCTGAGTCTAATGGAAATGCAAGGTCAGCGTTAAGGAGCTTTTGAGAGAGAGACCCATCGCCTCAGTGTTAGGGCGTTTGGGTTCTGCCTGAGTTCGGGTAAATGCCTGCTCAGCAGTTTTGGTAGCTGACCGATCTGCGTTCAAGTCTTAGATCGTTGCTGTGCAAAAGGAATGTGTAACATAAACATAAGTTGTTTATGTCACTGCTCATATGTACGCGCTTATATATGTATTTATATATATAACAGAGTGTTACATATGTACATGCATGGGTTCACTACACCTCCCTTTTTAAAAAAATAACGTAATATATGAAGTTATTTAAAACAATATTTGAATTTTGTGAACTAACATGTATGTTTATGTATAAAAAATATTTTTTGTTTTTTGTTTTTTTTTTTTTTTTTTTTTTTTTTTTATCGATGAACTATGTATCATGGTTATATACGTGTGCTTACTTAAGTCATGGTTATTTTACGTATGCCTACCTAAGTCCTGGCTATTTACGTATGTCTACCTAGGTCATGGCCATGACAGGATAAAATGAAATTATTATGAAATGAAAAGTTTTAATCTATCCTTATGTACTTTTTGTTTTTTGTCTTTTATATTTGAAATTGTTATATTATCATTTTCTCCTATACTATCTACCTTATATGGTCCAGTATATTTAAAATCTAACTTATGACCTGTTTCATTTTTCAATAAAACCTGATCTCCTGTTTTTAATTTGAAATCTAAACAGTTTTTATCATAATTAATTTTTTGTTTTTGTTTATTAGATTCTATCATTAATCTTGCTCTTTTAAAAGCTTGTTCTAGTCTAAATTTTGATTCTTTAGCGTAATCATCTATATTATAAAGAGGATCTATTCTATCTATGCTATTAAAATGTATTGGTAAGTTCGAAGTCTTACCGAAAACTAATTCATATGGACAATAATCATGTGCCATAGAGGGGGTTGTGTTGAAGCAATATACGAAGTATTGTAGCCATACATCCCAATCTGTTTTGTCAGTTGAGATGTATGAGCGTATGAACTCATTAAAAGTTCTGTGGCTTCGCTCCACGGTTCCTACAGTCTGGTGATGATGTGCAGTGGATGTTATGTTTTGAATATTTAAGTTTTTACATAAATCTTCAATTATTGAATTTTTGTATTCCGTTCCCATGTCTGTAATGAACGTCTTCATTGGACCTTACTTTAGAATAAAATCTTCAAATATAGCTTTAGCTACTGTTTTTGCACTTTTGTTCTTGATTGGTATGGCTACAAGGTATTTTGTCAAGTCACAGATTAAAGTGACTGCATATTCGTTTCCTTGTTCTGATTTAGGAAGTGGACCGATCTTATCCACAATTACCCTATCAAACGCCATTTGTGGTGTTTCAGTTATAGTCAATGGGGTCTTGGTATGTTTAGTTGTTTTGGACTTTTGGCATTTGGGACACTTTCTCACATAATTTGTAATTTGACGTGTCATGTTTTTCCAATAATAATGCCTTCTTATTTTCGCTAATGTTTTAGCTATACCTGTGTGACCTCCTTGGATTGGATCATCATGGAATGTAGACAGTATCTCTTCTTTTTCTTTATTTTCTTTTATTGTGGTCACCGGCTTGAGTAGCGCTACTCTTAAATTCTTTAATATTTTATTGCCCTTGTTCTTAAAAGAATCTATTGAAATGTTCTCAAAGATTTCTTCGCTCGGTGCCATTTTAAGTTGGCTGATGTTATTTATACCGGCTTCTTTTTCAAGCCTTTGGAAAAATTGACCTAAGTCGAAGGTTCCATTAGTATAAAGGTCGCTAACTTTAATTCTTACAAATATCTTTTTCCCATGTTTAAAGAAACACTTAGTCGAAGATAAATGTAAGGTCACTACTTTTTTAACATCATCATTTTGTATGACGTTGTATATATTGGGCTTTGAAGAGATCGATTGCTTTTGCAATTCTGTGTTTGAACCTGCGCAGGTTTTTGTCTACTTTGATTTCTTGTAGTGACTTTTAATACTGTATTGGTTGTTTGTATATTCTTTAAGTCTGTAATGGTTATTCTTGATAACGCATCTGCTATATGGTTGTCCTTTCCCTTAAGATACTCCACAGTAAAATCATATTCCTCCAAATCTAGTCTCATACGTGTTAATTTTGAGCTGGGGTTAATCATAGAAAATAAATAGGTAAGTGGCCTATGGTCAGTTTTGACAGTGAAATGCTTGCCATAAATGTATGGTCGAAAATGATTTATTGCCCAATGTATTGCAGCTAATTCTTGTTCTGTTGTGTTTTTATTACTTTCTCCCTTTGTAAATGATCTTGATGCATACGCTACTGGTAGCTGAGTTCCATTATAATTTTGTGTTAGAACAGCACCACATGCTTGTTTACTTGCATCCGTTGTTATACAAAATTCTTTGCTAAAATCTGGATATTGCAGTAAGGTTGGTTTCATCAATTGTACTTTTAAATATTCGAATGCTTTCTGACATTTATCTGTCCATTCGAAGTTAACATTCTTTTTACATAATCTTGTTATGTGACATGAATAATCGGAAAAATTTTTAATGAAACGTCTATAATAATTGCAAAATGCAACGAATCTTCTAGCGCTATCTGCGTCCGTTGGGACTGGGTATTTCTCTATAACGTCATATTTCTTGTCGTCTGGTAAAATACCTTTATCAGTACACTTATGACCTAGAAAGGTTACTTCGTGTCTGAAGAATGAGCACTTTTCAGGGTGCAATTTAAGGTTGTGTTTTCTACACATCTCAAAAACGCTGGTGAGGTTTTTAATCATGTGTTTTTCGGAACAACCGATGACAATTAGGTCATCCATATACAAGAATGCCTGAGAAGGTTCGATACCTGAAAATGCAATTGTCATCATTCTTTGAAAAGAATTGGGCGCTATTTTTAAACCATATGGTAATCGCGTGAAGCGATAGGAGCCATTGCTCGTTGAAAATGAAGTTATATTTCTTGAACTTTCTTCAAGTTCTATTTGATGAAAACCTGACATCAGATCTAGACATGAAAAGTATTTAGCTCTACCTAATTGATCAAGAATATCATCTATTCTGGGAAGTGGAAATTTGTCTGATAAAACTTTTTTGTTTATTTGGCGGTAGTCAATCACTAGGCGCCATCTTTTACTATCTGAATTCGGTAATGATTTTTTCGGGACAATTAATAATGGACTGTTGTATTCAGAGACTGAGGGTTCTACTATTTTGTCTTTTATTAGCTTTTCTACTTGCTTTGTTACTTCCTCTTTTTGACTGTGGGGAATTCTGTAGTTTTTTATATATATCGGTTCATCATCTTTCATTCTTATCTTTTGTTTATAAAAATTATTAGTTGATATCGATTCGGTTTCTGTTCCGAATATATCACAGTATTTGGTGCATAATTCTGTAAGAATGGTTTTGAATTGAATAGGGAAGTTTTTATTTAACTTGTCTAAAATTTCGGTCTGATTATTATTAGGATTGGTATTTACTATGTCATAATCATCTAATGGTTCGAATTTTATTGTATTTAATTCAATGATTGCGTTTGTATTTGTGGTATTTAATATTCGGACGAAGGTGTTTTGAGAGTCTGAAATAGAGTTTCCAATGTATACTCCATTTTGAATCTCTTGATTTGGTATGAATATATATTCAGTTGCTGCATTTATAGCAATCTTTCGGACAACTTCGGATCGTGCTGGTAAAATTGTTAAATTGTTTTCTAGTGTATGATATATTGGAATATTGATGGGATAATTGAAATTATTTGGTCTCAGGATGAGCCAATCATTTTCTGGTTTTAAGTCTATTTGACAATTGAATTTTTTCATGAAATCTATACCAATTATTCCATCGCAAGGAATGGGAAAGTTTGAATCTACTATATGAAAATTATGTGGAATAGCATATTTTCCTGAGAGAAGTTCTATGAATGCTAATCCTTTGGAATTGGTTGAACCTTCACCAATACCTGATATTTGTGTGATATTTTTGTAATCTATGTTACGAAATGTGTCTGTATTTTCTTTTATTAAAGATATGTCTGCACCTGTATCTACCAATAATGTATATATGTTGTGTGTTTTTTCATTTTGTAATGAAACAAAAAGGTTGAAATTAAGATTGATAGTGTGAACCGTTACTGTTTTTGTTTTCTTAAGGGGGCTTATTGGTTTTCCGGTGTGGTTTGCACCTGTCGGACATTATTATTTTGCCTGTTAGAGTTGGCATTATTACCACTATAGAATCCACCGTTCTGACGGTTGTTTCCTCTATAGTTTGTATTGTTGTTATTACTATTGTTGTAACGTCGAAAATTTCCTCTGAAATTTCCGCGTCCTCGGCTTTGGCTACTTTGGTAACTACCTCGGTAATTACCTTGGTATCCACCTCGGCTTCCGCCTCGGTATGAGTTTCCTCTATATAGGAGTTATTACTCTGCCGATTATAGTACAGTACGGTATCAGTTTTACCGGTTGCATCTGTGCAACTGTTTACGAACTTGGAGACAGCTTCGTTCATGTTATCGAACTGTCCCGCTTCCATGATAAGTTTAACCTTTTCGATGGAGCAATTCTTTGTCATAGCTTTTACAGCTTGTTGGGTTGAATATTTAGTTGCAAGGGAAAGAGAAATTCCGTCTGCAATATAGGCGCTTTCTAGAGCCTTTGTCAATTGTTGAATTTCCTGAGTATAAACGTTTGCAGTTTTATTTTTCTGTTGGACGTTCAACATTTTAGCGTTTAGTACTTCAACTGACTCGCCTTTTACGTCATTTTTAAGCTTACGAATGACGTCTGCTATTGTTGTTTCTGATTCTATTAAGTTCCTGGCATGTCCTTTAAGTTTTGATTTAAGGACGGATACAGCTAAAACTTCATGAGTTCCTTTAATAGAATCTACTATTTCTAGTGCGTCTAGGAAACTTCTCAGATTTTCGTGTTTACCATCGAAATCTGGTATAAGCCTGGAGGCTGAGCTGAGAAATTCTATATTTGTTTGTGCCATTGTTGTTTCTATTTCTTGGTCAGTTTCTAGTATTACTTGTTCTGTTATATGTATTGTATCGGGCAGAAATGATTTATTAAAGCTGGCTAGACTGGTGTAATTGTTTGGTAAGGAAAGTTGCAAGCTATGTATTGTACTAATTTTAAGAAGTTTTTCTTGTAGGTTTGATAATACTTCTATAATTTGGGTTTCATGTAAATCTGAAAGTCTTTCTTGGCAATTTTGATAGATAAGTACTATTTTATTATATTGTGCAATAAGTATTTCTGTATGCTTTATTATAGTTTGTATTGTGATATGCACATTTTTATTTAAACATTTAAAAGATCTATCAAATTCTGCTCTAATTCTTACAATTGCTTTTGTTATCGGTATCCAACCATTGTCCATAGATAATCGGATATTTTGAAATAATTTTATTTAATTAATTTTTTTTTTTATTTTTATTTTTATTTTATTTTTATATATGTGTGTTTACATTGCATACAATTTTAGCAAAAGCATTGTGGATAGCAAAATAATTATTATTAGTAATAGTGTCCACAGTGAACCTATGTCTTCTGTGTGATCTACTATTTCAAGTTTATTGACGACATTTGCCGTCGGGTTTTCGATCTTTGATTCTGTTTTACCCATGATTGAATTATTGGGATTTTCTTTTATCTCAAAAATTATTTTTAAAATTTGATATATTATTATATAATTATATAAATTATCATTACATTTGTGTCCTACCTAATAGGCGAATGGCTTTACAGGCCAATCTATTTTACCGGTCGACTCAATTGTCGTCGGGTATTACAAAAATTCAATTTATTTATATTGTTTTAATAGTATTTAATATTATTTTGATGGGCGTTCTCTGTAACGCTATCGGTCCGTGGCCCAGCTTGTCGCACTGGCGGTGCCGGTACTGTGTCTTCCCACAGGCTAGTTGGATTGGGTGCTGGAGCTGGTCATCTCGCAGGCTGATGGGGTGCCGGCGCTGGTCATCTCTTTCCGTTTCGGCAACACCCATATGCAAGTGTTGTTGCACGTCGGGCTGTAGAGTGGCCCTTGGCAGTCTCCAGGGCACTTCTTTTGTTGTTTTGGTATAGCTCTGGGGGCAGGACGGTGATTAATAAGTTGTCTATTTTGTTTTTGTGTTGTGGTACAGGGTGAGCTTTTACTTTTTAATAGCGACTCGAGGTATTCGAGTTCGCTCTGTAACTTCACTGCTACTTTCCACTTCGGGGGATTGTCGTTTTTATACAGAAGTTTAACGATATCAGACTTTCTCTTTCTGATCCGTTCTTTTAAACCACTTCTTCTGGGTTTAAGTTTAATTTGGGTGCTCATCCCTGTACTCACTCAGATATTTCTTTGCTGTTTCTGTAATTATTATTCCAGTTGGGCCAGTTGTTCATCACTGTCCTTAGTGTTCCAGTTTTTCCAGTTGTTCATCATTGTATTTATGCAGCAATAGCCCCATAGCACGGAACACAATAATGCAATCACACATGGCCACAGCCTTTAATATGATTTGATTACGATGTTAGAATTATTAAGTTGTTTTAATCGAGTAGTGTCGAATTTGTCACGGTCGCCATGTTATGTTACTGCTTAGCGTAACAATACCGCTCAGCTTGGTGGCTTCTTTCAGAATGTTTATTGAATATCTTTTTGTTCTTATCCTAGGGTACAATCGTTCTTATGTATAACGGAGAGCGAGAGTTCTCCCATGCATTATATGAAAAGAGTACCACCGCATAAGTATTAGTGCGCGTGGTCTCTGCCTGAGTCTAATGGAAATGCAAGGTCAGCGTTAAGGAGCTTTTGAGAGAGAGACCCATCGCCTCAGTGTTAGGGCGTTTGGGTTCTGCCTGAGTTCGGGTAAATGCCTGCTCAGCAGTTTTGGTAGCTGACCGATCTGCGTTCAAGTCTTAGATCGTTGCTGTGCAAAAGGAATGTGTAACATAAACATAAGTTGTTTATGTCACTGCTCATATGTACGCGCTTATATATGTATTTATATATATAAAAAAGTGTAAATAATTAAAAAAAATGAATAAAAAAAAAAATAAAAAAAAAAAAAAAAAAATAAAAATATAAAAAAAAAAAAAAAAAAAA
Organism: Drosophila ambigua; assembly: GCA_018150905.1. NCBI lineage: Eukaryota > Metazoa > Arthropoda > Insecta > Diptera > Drosophilidae > Drosophila > Drosophila ambigua. The sequence goes on from JAECWS010000098.1 coordinate 809,967, forward strand.
AAAAAAAAAAGGAAAAAAAAAAAAAAAAAAAAAAAAAAAAAAAAAAAAGTCAAAATGCTTGATTATATACAATAAAATTATATATAGTATTTTATATATAAATAGTACTCTGTCGTGGGATGATCATGTGAGCAAAGCAGTTGGAAAAACATATGGGATTTTAAGGGCACTTAATATTACCAAGAAATTTATACCAGTACACATCCGAATGCAGATAGCAAAAACATACCTAGTACCTGTACTCACTTATGGGATTGAGGCAACTGTGGCTACGCAAACAGGCAAAAGTTGAGAGTGTGCTTTAATAAAATAGCTAGATACATATTTAGATTAAGGCGCAGCGACAGAATATCTGCATTCTCATATAAAATTTTCGACATGACTCTTTTCAAATGGATTGACTATAAGATGCTTACGTTCCTACATAAAATAATCCTCACCAGACAACCCCAATATCTGTAAGAAAAATAAGGATTTACCAATTCCGCAAGAACGAAAAATAGTATCACCATACGATATAGAACAGTAAACTCTGAGAGACATTTCTTTGTGAATGTTATTCGCATATGGAATCATCTTCCACATCTTTCACAATTCAAAACACAGTTAGGTGCCCACCTTACACTAGACTAAGAATTAAAAATCAAATTCAATTTAAAATAAAATAACACGAATATTAGCATAAGAAAGCAAATCAATATATGTGACTACTTATTAGTATGTCATATTAAAAGATTCATTTAGATCTATGTTTAATACCAAAATAATGCGACACGTAGTGACTAGTGCTCTAATTATAAGCCTCTTGCTTGTAGCACTAGGAAATACAATAAACAAACAATACAATACAATGGCGGTTAGGCGAAGTACTGATAATCTAAATGTTAATCTCGGCGAGGTAGTCGTACACTGTACTATATGCAATGACACTAGCCAGGACACAGACATTGCAGAAACCCAATGCAAGCACAAATACCACAGGTCGTGTTTATTGGATTGGTTGACATCCAATGAAACATGTCCGGTTTGTAGGCAGCTGTAGCTGCTACCGTTGCGCTCAAGATCACAATCGAACTTACAGAGTGGGGAAAATACCGCGGCGAATTCGTCGTACAACGGAGCAATTCCGAAGAAGCGTCCTAAAACAAGGTCACAGATACGAAATACCCCAAAGGCCTCAGGTGCACGACCCAACCTTCGACCAGGACCTGGTCAGAAAAGACGTGCGCCGGAATCTAATGTTCTTTCCGAAGGAAATATCCAACGTCTTATTTCGAATGAGAAGCGCTAGTAATCTTCGTAACAATAGTTACAGGCTGCGTCCATCTAGTGCTCGTGCTAATGTCACCGATATTCCTAGTGACCTCCAATATCATTTCCAAGTGGCGTAGATATAAAGATATTCCCATCGAAGAATTTATTTATAGAGTGAATTATCTTACCGATAATTGTTTAAATGGAAACTTTACCTTACTGGCGCAGTTTGCCAGTCTCTTGTTTACTGATTCAGCCTTGTCATTTTACTGGCGTGTTCATAGGACCACGAATAACCTTGACTGGTATGAGTTATGCAGCCGGTTGCAAGAGATATACCAGGATCAACGTTCGGATCGAGAGATCAAAGCAGCCACGCGTCGGCGCAAACAGGGTAGTAATGAGAGCTTTGACGAGTTTTTAGATGCAATGCTCTCTATCGCAGACTATGCAGAATGGTGATGTCACCATTGAGGTTCGCGAAATTTTTAAGAGGTTCGTAAGCTGAGGATAATTCCGAAAAGGAAGGGGACGGCCTTAACGAATTTTGTGCACTCTGATCTCCCGAAAATAGTAAATGCTGGGATTGCAAAGAACAGGGTCACAAATACCAGGAATGCCTAAAACCTCGTCGTATTTTCTGTTATGGTTGTGGTGTACCTAATAGGTACAAGCCCAACTGTGCAAAATGTAGATCGACTACGAAAAACTTATCCCAGGATGTCCGTCGGTCCACGAGACCCGACATCCGACGTTAGCCCAGGATGTCAAAAATGTACACCTTATTACCGGACGTGAACTCAAACCAGACATATCCGAATCCGCCTCAGGTATACCACTACCTCCACATTTCCGACCATACCATATTAGACTTCGAGAATATCAGAAGCGTAGAGCCGAAATTTTTGATTCAAAACCTCCTCAGTCTCGGTCAGCGGAGCGAATGCGTGAATTTTTGAAGCGAAAAAGAAGCCTACGTCATGTTACAGTTTCCTCGATCGTTCACAAAGCGAGCAATATTCGTCCTTTTACTCAGGTTGAGATACTCGGTGAGAGCTACTTTGCGCTATTAGATAACGGAGCCAATAAAAGCGTCATCGGAGGAAAATTGGCCAATAAAATTCTCTCGAAGAATTTTCTGACAAAAAAAATTAAAGGCGTTGTTCGTACTGCTGACGGTCAGACTCAGATGGTAGCTGGTTGGATTATGGTTCCCCTGGATTACAATTCAATACACTCGGACTTTGAATTTCTAATAGTTTCATCTATCAAACAGGATGTAAGAGATCGATCGTATGTTGAGTATGGACGTTATTGAGGAAGCTACGAGCTCCCCGTGGTCATCTCCTGTCACACTGCACATCAAACCTGGAAAGGTTCGACTTTGTTTAGATGCCCGCAAGCTCAACGCAGTTACAGTCAGAGATGCGTATCCAATTCCGATCATGTATGGCTTGTTAAGTCGGTTGCCGCCGGTTCACTGTATTTCGAAGATCGATCTTAAAGATGCCTTCTGGCATATTAGCTTGGACCAAGAATCTCGTGCAAAAACAGCTTTCACAGTACCATTTCGATTGACAAACGCGCCGCACATGATGAGTCAGTTGAAGGACATTGTATTTCCGTATTTTCATGTGTTGGTATACCTTGATGATTTATTGGTGCTTTCAAACAATTTTGGGGACCACTTTTTATCCACTACATTTATCGGAAGTTTCTCTTCAATTACACAAGGCCGGACTGACAATGAACGTTCAGAAGAGTCAGTTCTGTTTGAAACGGGTGGACTACCTTGGGTAACTTGTGTGTGAGGGGTCGCTGCAAGTTAATTCAGAGAAAGTACGAGCGGTGGATGAATTCCCGATACCGAAGACTGAGAAGCAACTAAGGAGATTTCTAGGAATGACTGGGTGGTATCAACGTTTTATTCCAAACTACTCTTCTGTTATCTTTTCTCTCACTGAACTACTTCGTGGAAAGTCGTATGTATGGAATGAAAAGGCACAAGCAGCGTTTGATGATATCAAAAGTAAATTATGCTCAGCTCCATTTTTTATTCATCCCAATTACGACAAGCCTTTTGTAGTCCAATGTGATGCCTCTCTTCATGGGGTAGGTGCAGTTTTAGCTCAATGTGACGACTTAGGTTGCGGCGAGCGTCCGATAGTTTACGTGTCGAAGAAGCTGAACAAAGCTCAACGAAACTACACGGTAACGGAACTCGAATGCTTGGGGGTAGTACTGGCCATACAAAAATTCCGCTTGTACATCGATGGTCATCCGTTCAAAGTTGTTACGGATCATGCAAGCCTCCTTTGGCTTATGAACCAGTCAGATCTCAGCGGTAGATTAGCCAGATGGGCAATAAAATTACAAGTTTACTCGTTCGAAATCGAGCATAGGAAGGGAAGCGAAAATATAATGGCTGACGCTTTGTCTCGTTCATTCGAAGGCGTTACGAAGTGTTACCGGAAATCGATTTGAGACATGGCGTAATTAAAGCTGCTCATGATCAACCTTCCTCTGCCCATTGTGGGATTGCCAAATGCCTCGACCAAATAAGGCAAAGATTTTACTGGCCAAAAATTGTTATAAACGTCAGCGATTATATTGGCGCATCATCAAAACATCCCACACGCTCTCTAAAACCTCCTATGGGCGCTAGAGTATTTAGCGAAAGTCCCTTCCAACGTCAATTTCATTGGTCCCTTATCTCGAAGCAGGAAGAGAAATATAGGAATATTTATCATCCTGGATCACTTCTCAAAATTTACTTTCTTAAAGGCTGTAAAGAAATTTACCTTAAAGATAGTGTTTGACATATTGAGGGAAGATATCTTTTCGTGTTTTGGAGTTCCTGAAGTGCGTGAGCGTAGTGAGCGATAACGGTACGCAGTTTAGGAGTAGTGATTTTGATAAATTCCTTTTGAAGTACGGTGTTCAGTACTTATGTACAGGGCGTATGCTCCACAGTCGAATGCCGCAGAAAGAGTTAACAGATTGATTAATGCCGCGCTCAGAGCGTATGTTCGTACTGACCAACGGGAATGGGATGTATTCCTTAGTAGCATAAACTGATCGTTGAGAAAATCAATACACCAATCAGTTGGTATGGCACCTTATTTCGTGGTCTTTGGTCAGCACATGATTTCACATGGCCAAGATTACAAATTGTTGCGAGAAGTCGAATTACTCAACGATGGCGAGGGAAATTTGTCAAGAGCTGACAAGATTCAGAGAGGAATCAACGCACTTACGACCTGAGATCGAGGCATAGGGACTAGTGCTCTAATTACACTGGCCAACACGATTTTTCCTCAAGGAATAAAACCAACTTTTTATTAAAGATTTGGGGCTTAGAAATGGTCTAATGACTTTTTTTTTTCTATGGCAGAACTATTTTTTGAAGAATTTTTGAAAACTGGTATCTGTTTTTTAAGCTTTTTTCAGAGGTAGCGCTTGTTTTTTTCACATAACTCTAGTATCTTTCATCTGGTTGTTAAGAACTTTAATATTTTGAAAAGATAATTAAAACAGCTAGAAGATAAGCCCAAACACTTTGTGATTTCAGCTTACCGTCTGAGAAATATAAAGCATTGAAATGCAAAAATTATGATTTTTGTGCGGTATTATTTACGAAATTTTGACTTTAAAAACTCAGGAAAAGTCGAAAAAAAAGTATATCCTGTGTTCTCAATTTTTGTGTAGAGGTGCATTAATTTGGCGTCGTTTAATGTGGGGGTAGTACTGGCCATACAAAAATTCCGCTTGTACATCGATGGTCATCCGTTCAAAGTTGTTACGGATCATGCAAGCCTCCTTTGGCTTATGAACCAGTCAGATCTCAGCGGTAGATTAGCCAGATGGGCAATAAAATTACAAGTTACTCGTTCGAAATCGAGCATAGGAAGGGAAGCGAAAATATAATGGCTGAAGCTTTGTCTCGTTCATTCGAAGGCGTTACGAAGTGTTACCGGAAATCGATTTGAGACATGGCGTAATTAAAGCTGCTCATGATCAACCTTCCTCTGCCCATTGTGAGATTGCCAAATGCCCCGACCAAATAAGGCAAAGATTTTACTGGCCAAAAATTGTTATAAACGTCAGCGATTATATTGGCGCATCATCAAAACATCCCACACGCTCTCTAAAACCTCCTATGGGCGCTAGAGTATTTAGCGAAAGTCCCTTCCAACGTCAATTTCATTGGTCCCTTATCTCGAAGCAGGAAGAGAAATATAGGAATATTTATCATCCTGGATCACTTCTCAAAATTTACTTTCTTAAAGGCTGTAAAGAAATTTACCTTCAAGATAGTGTTTGACATATTGAGGGAAGATATCTTTTCGTGTTTTGGAGTTCCTGAAGTGCGTGAGCGTAGTGAGCGATAACGGTACGCAGTTTAGGAGTACTGATTTTGATAAATTCCTTTTGAAGTACGGTGTTCAGTACTTATGTACAGGGCGTATGCTCCACAGTCGAATGCCGCAGAAAGAGTTAACAGATTGATTAATGCCGCGCTCAGAGCGTATGTTCGTACTGACCAACGGGAATGGGATGTATTCCTTAGTAGCATAAACTGATCGTTGAGAAAATCAATACACCAATCAGTTGGTATGGCACCTTATTTCGTGGTCTTTGGTCAGCACATGATTTCACATGGCCAAGATTACAAATTGTTGCGAGAAGTCGAATTACTCAACGATGGCGAGGGAAATTTGTCAAGAGCTGACAAGATTCAGAGAGGAATCAACGCACTTACGACCTGAGATCGAGGCATAGGGACTAGTGCTCTAATTACACTGGCCAACACGATTTTTCCTCAAGGAATAAAACCAACTTTTATTAAAGATTTGGGGCTTAGAAATGGTCTAATGACTTTTTTTTTCTATGGCAGAACTATTTTTTGAAGAATTTTTGAAAACTGGTATCTGTTTTTTAAGCTTTTTCAGAGGTAGCGCTTGTTTTTTTCACATAACTCTAGTATCTTTCATCTGGTTGTTAAGAACTTTAATATTTTGAAAAGATAATTAAAACAGCTAGAAGATAAGCCTAAACACTTTGTGATTTCAGCTTACCGTCTGAGAAATATAAAGCATTGAAATGCAAAAATTATGATTTTTGTGCGGTATTATTTACGAAATTTTGACTTTAAAAACTCAGGAAAAGTCGAAAAAAAATTATATCCTGTGTTGTCAATTTTTGTGTAGAGGTGCATTAATTTGGCGTCGTTTAATGTATCGCTCATTAAAATCTATGGAGAGACTATGAAGCTAAAATTCGTTAACCAAACCTAAAAAATGAAAAAAATGAACAAAAAATACCTTTTTGAAGGTTGCGGGCCCAACTGCCAATTGGGAACAAAGCAAACGAAAAAGGGTTGTACATTTGGTACCTGATCGCGATCGCAATTCCCGATGGGCAGTTGGGCCCGCAGCCTTCAAAAATGTATTTTTTGTTCATTTTTTAGGTTTGGTTAACGAATTTTAGCTCCAAAGTCTCTCCATAGATTTTAATGAGCGATACATTAAACGACGCCAAATTAATGCACCTCTACACAAAAATTGAGAACACAGGATATACTTTTTTTTCGACTTTTCCTGAGTTTTTAAAGTCAAAATTTCGTAAATAATACCGCACAAAAATCATAATTTTTGCATTTCAATGCTTTATATTTCTCAGACGGTAAGCTGAAATCACAAAGTGTTTGGGCTTATCTTCTAGCTGTTTTTATTATCTTTTCAAAATATTAAAGTTCTTAACAACCAGATGAAAGATACTAGAGTTATGTGAAAAAAACAAGCGCTACCTCTGAAAAAGCTTAAAAACAAATACCAGTTTTCAAAAATTCTTCAAAAAAAAGTTCTGCCATAGAAAAAATAAAAATATCATCAAACCATTTCTAAGCCCCAAATCTTTAAGAAAAAGTTGGTTTTGTTCCTTGAGGAAAAATCGTGTTGACCAGCGTAATTGGTGAGTCTAATTGGTTCCAAACAATCTTGGGTATTTCGCTTATGTCTCCTATATATGACAAAGACAATGTTCCCTGATCTTCTGTTTCTATACTGTGATGAGGAATTAGAATCTTATCATTAACTCGAGCAGTAAAATCCGACCTAATTGTTAAAATCTCCTGTTCCGGCAATTCTACTATCTCTAAGCTTTTGGTGCCGCATTGTATCCTAGCCCTTGCATTATCCTCAACCTTAAAAAACCAAGTACTTTTTCTTTCCAACTCTATCCAATACGACTTGCTCTCCACTATTGACTTATATATTTGATGCTCTATTTGGTTTCAGAGGCTTCAATTCAAAACTGCCATCGCTGTCACTACTCCAAGGCCAACTTCCTTCACAAACTCTTTTATTAGATTGCCACCTTTGGCACTTATTGAGGGTAGATTCTTTCATAAGGTGATATGCATCTATCTCGAAGTTATAAACTAAATACTGAAAATCGACGTGCACCATAATCATGCGTTCTTCAATTCTGATTAGTATTGGAACAACTCTAAATAACGCTGACGCATGTCGACCAAACAAAGGTATCTTCGCGTATATTATAAGCCTTTTGTCAACAAATAAGCCCCTAGCTGTTAGCAGAGAATAAACTTCTGTGACGCCCAGTTCGACCCAGCACCAAGCGTCACAAAAACAACAACATTCCGCGGAGTATTATGATTTCATTTCCACTGTTATTATTTCATTTTTCATTTCATTTCCACTGTTCAATTACTTAGACATAAGAGAAACAACATGAAGACTAATTTAATTAAAAAAGAAAAGCAAAAACAACAAACAACATGACTTTTAAATGTGACCAGCGATCAGAACCACACGGCCACACTACAAAATTTAAATCTTCGCGCCGACAATGTGACCCGCGATCAGGACCACACGGCCACACTACAAAATTTAAATCTTCGCGCCGACAATGTGACCAGCGATCAGGACCACACGGCCACACTACAAAATTCAAATCTACGCGCCAACAGTGTGCCCAGCCCTCCGAACCAAACGGCCACACTAGCAGCTGATCATAACAACGCGTTAGTACCAGAGACCGGAGCCAACAGCTGACTTTTGGCAATAAAAGCAGCCGCAACAGAGCCATCACCACCATTCCTGTCTTGGACTGCCAAGGGTGGATTCGCTCCCCGAGGCTTTGGTAAGCATTGAATGGTGTGGTTCTTAGAGCGTACGATTCCTCTATAACCCCACTATCCCTGCTTTATACCGTCCATTTCTTTGGAATGCATTGATCACCGTGTTAGAGCGTACGATTCCTCTTCCCGGTAATCTTTGCTGTTTTTCTCCAAATTCATTCTCGGAGTGCATTGTCCTCTGACTTTCCCCTCCCTACTCAGAGCGCATTTTCCTCTGTCTCCCCAACCTTCTCCTCGGAGCGCATTGTCCTCCGCACCGATCACTTCTCCTCGGAGCGCATTATCCTCCGCAACGACTACTTCTCCCGGAGCGCATTGTCCTCCGCACCGATCACTTCTCCTCGGAGCGCATTATCCTCCGCAACGACTACTTCTCCCGGAGCGCATTGTCCTCCGCACCGATCACTTCTCCTCGGAGCGCATTATCCTCCGCAACGACCACTTCTCCCGGAGCGCATTGTCCTCCGCACCGATTCCTTCTCCTCGGAGCGCATTATCCTCCGCACCGATTACTTCTCCTCGGAGCGCATTATCCTCCGCAACGACCACTTCTCCTGGAGCGCATTGTCCTCCGCACCGATTACTTCTCCTCGGAGCGCATTATCCTCCGCAACGACCACTTCTCTCGGAGCGCATTATCCTCCGCAACGACCACTTCTCCCGGAGCGCATTGTCCTCCGCATCAATCACTTCTCTCGGAGCGCATTATCCTCCGCGGCGACCGATCTCTACCAGGCACGACCTGCACGCTGCGAGCAGCCACGTGCGGCCCTGACGACCCTGAAGGAGGACATCGAGGACGATCCAGTGAACCATTCGAGCCATATATCAACTCTGTATGCCTAAGCTAAATAAACATCAAAAAACCCTACTTTTGCTACCCTACCCGTGTCGCCTTCTTCTTGAACCTAGAGCCTTTTCTTTCAGCTACCACATCCAGAGATCAAACAAATTTCTGTGAACCCCGGCGCGGCGAGCATACCCCGGTCGAAGCGCCGCCACAGTGGCGCCCGAGCAGGTTGTGGTAGCTTAGAATTGAAATCTCATTTATGGTCAAGATGGCAAAAGCGTGGATCAACCAGGCGACAAAAGCAGAACTGATCAGCTACTGCGAGGAATTTGGATTGGAGAAGCCTGAAGGAGTGGAAACATTAAGGAAACAACTAATTCAGTTCACGGAAAGAAGGGATCTAAGTAAGGAAATACTGGAGAGACTGGAACAGCTCGGAAGCACCCAGACAAGAGGAAGGAGCCCAAAACAATCACCAAAAGTAATAACACAAGCCAAGCCAGCTATGGAAGAACCGCAAGGGGAACCAAAAACGGCAAAAAAGAAAGCTTTGTTTCCAAAGCAGATACGGAAAGGATCACCAGAAGCAGTGGCCATAATAGATAAAATAAAGAAGTGGGACCTCACATTCACTGGGAATGGAGAACTGCTCGAATTTCTCAGTAGGATGGAGGAATTAGCAGAAACATACGGGATCGAGATAGACCACATTGTATTTGCAATGCCGGTAATACTGGAGAAGAGTGCATTGGACTGGTGGCACACGAAACCCGCCCCCATAACAACATGGGAGGAGGTGAAAAGCCAGCTGAAGGAGAACTTCATGTCACCACAATACCATGAAGAGCTTATAAAGATAGTATCGGAGCGGAAACAATCAGAAACGGAGACAATACGAGAGTTTATTCAAGACCTGAGAAAATTGATGAGATTCGGGACGTACACCGAGAACGAGAAACTGGACATGGCATACAAGAATTGTAGGTTACCAATCAAACTCTATGTGAAGAGAAGGGAATTCCAGACGCTATCAGAATTCATCATAACAGCGGAAGAGTTCGAGAAACTAGAGAGAGAGGCAGGCCTATCAAAGACCGTGCCCAATAATCAACAAAATAACCAGACACCATGGCAACGGCCACAATGGAGACAAACAAAATGTCACCGATGTGGACAAATAGGACACGAATCGAGGGGATGCACCAGGGAGCCAGTGTTATACTGTTGGACATGCAATAAAGAAGGAGTACGAACGATAGACTGCTGCAGGAAACCACAGGAAAACGCACAGGGCCCGGGACAATCCCGCGAAGCACCCGGAGCCCAAAACACGCAGAGCGGACCACCACAGATTTAAGATACGAGGACAACCAGCTCGTGGGAATGGCCAAGATCGGCGGAAAGAGGATGGAGGTAGTAATAGATACGGGAGCCACAAGAAGCATCTTGAACGAAAAAACGGCGAAAATACTACAGAACAACGGGAAGGAAGAAAAAGAAAATAGACTGATCAGACTCGCAGATGGAAGTACACAAAAAACCACGCGAACATTCCTTACCGGAGTAGAGCTAGGAGGCCAGGAAACGACATTATCATTTTTAATAATGGAGGGGCTACCAGACACGCCACTACTCGGAATGGACTTCTTAAGGGACGCAGGAACCATCATTACATGCGGAAACAGTACCGTAGTGATCAGTGGAAGGGAGAAAAAACAAAGACACGAAGAGAGGGCAAGAAACTCACAACCGGAACCAACGGACAAGGAAATCGAAAAATGGATATCAACAGAGGTCCAGAAATTCGACAACCTCGGCGGAGTAAGTAACATAACAACTCATCGGATATTCCTCAAGGACGATAGGCCGGTCAAACAGAGGTACTACCCAAGGAACCCAGCACAAATGGAGATCATCAACAGGGAAATAAACGAGCTGAAACGTCAGGACCTAATAGAACCGTCACGAAGTCCATACAGCTCACCAATAGTCTTAGTCAAGAAAAAAGCAGGGGATTGGAGACTATGCGTCGACTACAGACTACTAAACGAAAAAACCGAGAAAGACGCATACCCGGTACCACGGATGGACTTCATATTAAACCAACTAAGAGAGGCGAAATTCATCAGCACACTAGACCTAAAGTCAGGCTACTGGCAGATTCCGATGGAGAGGCAAAGCCGACAGTACACAGCCTTCACAGCCCCTGGGCGAGGCTTGTACCAATGGAAGGTAATGCCGTTCGGACTCACCACAGCACCCGCAACGTTTCAAAGGGCATTAGATTCGGTTATAGGACCAGACATGGAGCCGTTCGCTTTCGCATACCTAGACGATATAATCGTCATTGGGCGAACGAAAACAGAACACATGCAGAAGCTTCAGGAAGTGCTGAACCGATTAAGGAGAGCAAACTTGCGCATCAACGCAGCGAAATGCCACTTCTTTCAACAGAAGTTGAAATACCTGGGACACATGGTGAGCGAGGAAGGAATACACACAGATCCGGACAAAGTATCAGCCATCAGAGAACTGGTTGCACCAACAACACTAAAACAACTACACAGTTTTCTGGGGCTAGCATCGTGGTATCGAAGGTTCGTACCGACCTTCACCGAGAGAGCGAAGCCACTACATGAACTACTGAAGAAAGGACAGAAATTTACGTGGGGAGAAGCCCAAGACAGCGCTTTCAACGATCTGAAACACTGTTTAACAGAGGCACCCATTCTGGCCTGCCCAGATTTCCGAAAAACCTTTATCCTACAAACAGACGCAAGCGATTGCGGACTAGGAGCGGTTTTAACACAGGAGGATGCAGACGGAGAACACGTAATCTCATACGCAAGCCGCAAGCTAAAAAGCGAAGAAACTAAATATTCCGCTACAGAGAAAGAATGTCTCGCCATCTACTGGGGAATTCACAAAATGAGGATGTACCTCGAGGGATACCAGTTCGTAGTGATAACGGACCACTTAGCCCTGAAATGGTTAAATTCCATCGAAAGCCCATCCGGCCGAGTAGCAAGATGGGCGTTGGGACTACAACCATTCACATTCGAAATACGCTATCGGAAGGGGAAGCTCAATGCAGTGGCGGACGGATTATCCCGCTTACCACGCGAAGAGGTGAGAATCACAGAGCTGGTGGAATGCGCTTGGTACGAAGCAAAGTGGAAACAGATACAAACAAACCCGAAAATAGCAGAAGACTACACTATAAAACACGGGCGATTATACCGACACATACCAAGCCAAACGGATGAAGACATCCAACCATGGAAGCTGTGCGTGCCAAAACAAGAAAGGCATAGGGTATTAACGGAAAACCATACGAACCCAACAGCAGGCCACCTAGGGATACGACGCACAAAAATAAGGATCCGACAACGATATTTTTGGCCAGGGATAAGCAGAGATGTAACAAAGTTCATCAGAAAATGTGAAAGCTGCCAAAAATTCAAAATCTCGCAACAAGCAGCGGCGGGAAAAATGCTAACAAAAATCGCAGATGCCCCGTGGGAAACGATATGTGTCGATTTCGTAGGACCCCTACCAAGAACATCACACGGGAACACAATACTCATCGTATTCATCGATAAATTTTCGAAATGGATAGAGGTGACACCAGCGAGGAAAGCAACCGCCGATACATTCATAAAAGCGTTCCGAGAAAAAATACTAGCACGAGGAGGAACACCAAAACAGCTGATATCAGACAACGGCGTGCAATTCACAAGCAGAAAAACCAAACAGGTAATGCAGTTATGGGGAATCAACCAGCAATTCACGGCACCATACACGCCCCAAGAAAACCCGACCGAAAGAGCGAATCGAACATTGAAAACCATGATAGCACAGTACGCGGGGGAAAACATAATAAATGGGACGAGCACTTACCAGAAGTAACACTCGCGATCAACAGCAGTCGATCAGAATCAACAGGATTTACGCCAGCATATTTAATGTTCGGACGAGAGCTACGGCTACCAGGAAACCTGTTTGACGAGGTAACATTAGGATCAGGGCTCACAGAACTAACGACACAAGAAAATGCAGAAGCGCGACAAAGCGCGGAAGCATTAGCCAGACAAAACATGGAGGAAGCAGCAGCAAAACAGACGAGACACTACAACTTAAGAAGACGAGACTGGAAACCAAAGATAGGGGACATAGTATGGGTTAGAACTCACCCACTCTCAAAAAAGATCGACAAAATAACAGCAAAACTCGAGCCAAAATACAACGGTCCTTGTAAGGTCCTCGAACTCGTGTCCCCAGTAATAGTAACAGTCAAAGACACCTCTACTAACAAAAAAAGTCGAGCGCACATATCACATCTAAAACCCGCAAGCAAAGAAGAGCAAGAAACAGTCACAATAACGACACCTCTCTTTCTTTGCAGAATCATGGACAAATTTAATAATAGCGCACGGAAATTCAAACAACAAATGGAAGAAAGTAAGGCGAAACAACGCAAGGTGGAGGTCATACCAGCGCCGCAACAGCTAGGAGGAAGGATGAGGGTGTCCGGCACCAGAGTTGTGGCACCACGAAGAACAGCGAAAGCCAGCGAAACCACGACCAGTCCAGCAACCATGGCACTAGAGGCGGCAGGGACCGAAGGGACCAGGAAGAAAAGAATAAGCTGGGCCAACAACACCAGACCCGAGCCGGCTCAACCAAGGGCCACTGAGCGGATCAGCTGGGCACGACAAGTAGAGCTCGAGGAAATAGACAACGACATATTGGACATCGGAGGGCCAGCCAAGAATCAAAACGCAGAAGTACGGAGGCCGGATCCAACACCAAACACTGCGTCACAGGGTCAACCACCACGAACAGCAGAGGCACAGACATCCGGCCAGGCGACAACACGGACCCATACAACATGCCCAACCGCCACCATACCCAGCAACTGGGAGGTTCCCCAAGGGTGCAAACTCAGCGCAAATCAAGTGGCGACCGTCCAACGGGCGATCGACGACCGGAAAAGCCACCACCAAAGAAGATTCAAGCTGTGGAGCGAGGAAATACCAGACCAGGCATGCTGGGTGAAAATCGGCCGATCGGGAGACGTAAGACTAGGCATCTGGTTCAACGCAGCGGGGACATCCGGACGACCCACCCTAGAAGGGGAGGGGGGAGTGTGACGCCCAGTTCGACCCAGCACCAAGCGTCACAAAAACAACAACATTCCGCGGAGTATTATGATTTCATTTCCACTGTTATTATTTCATTTTTCATTTCATTTCCACTGTTCAATTACTTAGACATAAGAGAAACAACATGAAGACTAATTTAATTAAAAAAGAAAAGCAAAAACAACAAACAACATGACTTTTAAATGTGACCAGCGATCAGAACCACACGGCCACACTACAAAATTTAAATCTTCGCGCCGACAATGTGACCAGCGATCAGGACCACACGGCCACACTACAAAATTCAAATCTACGCGCCAACAGTGTGCCCAGCCCTCCGAACCAAACGGCCACACTAGCAGCTGATCATAACAACGCGTTAGTACCAGTGACCGGAGCCAACAGCTGACTTTTGGCAATAAAAGCAGCCGCAACAGAGCCATCACCACCATTCCTGTCTTGGACTGCCAAGGGTGGATTCGCTCCCCGAGGCTTTGGTAAGCATTGAATGGTGTGGTTCTTAGAGCGTACGATTCCTCTATAACCCCACTATCCCTGCTTTATACCGTCCATTTCTTTGGAATGCATTGATCACCGTGTTAGAGCGTACGATTCCTCTTCCCGGTAATCTTTGCTGTTTTTCTCCAAATTCATTCTCGGAGTGCATTGTCCTCTGACTTTCCCCTCCCTACTCAGAGCGCATTTTCCTCTGTCTCCCCAACCTTCTCCTCGGAGCGCATTGTCCTCCGCACCGATCACTTCTCCTCGGAGCGCATTATCCTCCGCAACGACTACTTCTCCCGGAGCGCATTGTCCTCCGCACCGATCACTTCTCCTCGGAGCGCATTATCCTCCGCAACGACTACTTCTCCCGGAGCGCATTGTCCTCCGCACCGATCACTTCTCCTCGGAGCGCATTATCCTCCGCAACGACTACTTCTCCCGGAGCGCATTGTCCTCCGCACCGATTCCTTCTCCTCGGAGCGCATTATCCTCCGCACCGATTACTTCTCCTCGGAGCGCATTATCCTCCGCAACGACCACTTCTCCCGGAGCGCATTGTCCTCCGCACCGATTACTTCTCCTCGGAGCGCATTATCCTCCGCAACGACCACTTCTCTCGGAGCGCATTATCCTCCGCAACGACCACTTCTCCCGGAGCGCATTGTCCTCCGCATCAATCACTTCTCTCGGAGCGCATTATCCTCCGCAACGACCACTTCTCCCGGAGCGCATTGTCCTCCGCATCAATCACTTCTCTCGGAGCGCATTATCCTCCGCGGCGACCGATCTCTACCAGGCACGACCTGCACGCTGCGAGCAGCCACGTGCGGCCCTGACGACCCTGAAGGAGGACATCGAGGACGATCCAGTGAACCATTCGAGCCATATATCAACTCTGTATGCCTAAGCTAAATAAACATCAAAAAACCCTACTTTTGCTACCCTACCCGTGTCGCCTTCTTCTTGAACCTAGAGCCTTTTTCTTTCAGCTACCACATCCAGAGATCAAACAAATTTCTGTGAACCCCGGCGCGGCGAGCATACCCCGGTCGAAGCGCCGCCACACTTCTTTTAGATCTGTGCCAGTTCTTTTCCTTGGCAAAACGTAATTTTCTGAAAAATTATCTTTTATTTTTGAAATCTCACCCTTTCATTGACTGGGCTTTAAAGTGTTAGTATTAAGTCGACCATGATTAATATCTATTAATAAGCTTATGATTCCAGATTGTATTTTCTCGCATTCATCTATTATGTTACTTAATTGTTTAGTTATCATGAAGAATTTGATAGATTCTCTGTACACATAATATGATTCTTGTGTAGCAGTCATATTCTCAATTCGCGTATTCATTCCCTTAAAATTTCTATTTACCTCATCAGTCGTTGTTTTTAAAACTGTTGCAGAATCGACTAAAAAAGTTTGTTTGCTTAAGTCCAGTAAACTTTGAAATATTACCTGAACAATCATCGTCTTTTAATACCTCGCAAAACAACGCTACTGAAAAAGCTCAGTAGCTCAACAAAGTTTGTTATCCTCCATTTGAACCCTATCGTCTTCATCCATTATCCCAAATAAAATATGACATAGGGATCCCATAAATCCAAATGGAGCTTACTTACTTCTTGCCCTACTTTGAGCCATGAACAGTTAGTTATTTTATTCCAAGTCAAAAATTTTTTTTTCTGTATTTTCCAAAATTAAAAGGCAGTGGTCTTCAAAAGTATGAAGCCTTTCGCAAGTCAATTTCATTTTCAGAACCAAGTCTTTACCCTTTTTTAGCATCTCAAAATAGGTGTCCATATTTTGAAAATTATTAGATTCCAAGAGGAGACTACTACAAAAAATGACCTGGGGTAAGAACCTCTTGTTGATCAACTCCATTTTCTGCAGAATATAAAGGTCTTGAGTTCAAACATGACTCTATTTCACATAAGAGCGTTAACATCCCTTCGTATGTTAGGCTGTTGTCCCCGATAACCCTTTTAAGATGATACTTCATGCTAAGATGATACTTCCCAGATACCTCCGAAGTGAGGTCCTGCCGGGAGCTGTATCTTTTTCAAGTTGCGCAGCAATCATAGTTTCTTGTTTCCCAGCCGGAAAATCCCCAACAAATTCCTCAATTAATAGCCAGTGGCGCAAGTAACGTAATTTCATCTTTGTTTGCTATTTGCATTGCCCACTGCATATAAACATTGTAACCGCTTATAATTACTCAATCTCCGTCTGCCCTAACATGCCTTCGCAAAGGCCATGATCTGGTCCTGCACTTGCATGCCTTTGCAATCTCTCGAACTTTTCTGTCGTCGCATATATACATACGCATATATTCGGTCAATTGGTGACACACGAATTGTGGTCTAAATTGTACATTACCCATTGAAACGCTAGACTTTTTTCTTAAAATTAAACGAGTTTCAACGGCTATTAAAAACGCTTAATAGCCAAACACATAGTATAGTATTTTCTTGGATTGCTTTAACTACATCTTGATCTAACTTTCTTGAAGCTCCTACGAAATTTGTTCCGTTGTCGGAATAAATGTTGGCACATTTACCTCGTCTAGCGATAAATCTTCGAAGTGCTGCTAAAAATGCATCAGAAGTTAAATCACTGACCATTTCTAAATGTATGGCTTTGGTAGCCATACAAACAAATACAGCAATATATCCTTTATATGTCTTTTGCCCACGAGTTTTGCAATATTTGACGTAATAAGGACCTGCATAATCTTTTCTAGTATTTAAGAAGGGGTATGTCATCGTAACTCTGTATTGAGGAAAATTTCAAAGGATTCTTTTACTCTTTGTATTAATATACTAAGTAAATAAGCTGCACACAGCTTTAGTTTAGGGATGGTTCTTATACCCGTACTCAAAAAAGAGTTAAGAGGTATATTAGATTTGTGGTAAAATTGGATGTGTGTAACATAGAGAAGGAAACGTTTCCGACCCCATAAAGTATATATATTATTGATCAGCATCAATAGCCGAGTCGATAGAGCAATGTCTATCTGTCCATCTGTCTGTCTGTCCGTCCTGTGTAGCGCCTAGATTTCAGAGACTATAAGAGCTAAGGTAACAAAATTCGGTTTCCAGACTCATGTGATATCACACTGCTACAAGTGTATTTTATTGTTTGTTTATAGTATTTCCTAGTGCTACAAGCAAGGGGCTTATAACACTACTCGACAAAACCGAACTTTTTTTTTCCTCAAGGATCCAAACCGACTGTTTCTGATAGATATGGGGCTTTAAATTTTTTTTTAAAGAATTATGGTTTTTTTTCTACAGCAGAAATTTTTTTTGAAGAATTTTTGAAGTCTGGTATTTTTTTTTAAAGCTTTTTTCAGAGGTAACGCTTGTTTTGTTCACATAACTCAAGTAACTTTCATCTGGTTGTTAAGAACTTTGCTATTTTGAAAAGATAATTAAAACAGCTAGGAGTTAAGCCCAAAAGCTTTGTGATTTCAGCTTACCGTCTGGGAAATATAAAGCATTGAAATGCAAAAATGATGATTTTTGTGCGGTATTTTTTACGAAATTTTGACTTTAAAAACTCAGGAAAAGTCGAAAAAAAATTATATCCTGTGTCCTCTATTTTTGTGTATAGGTGCATTAATTAATTAATTTGGCGTCCTTCAGGGTATCGCTCATTAAAATCTATGGAGAGACTTTGGAGCTAAAATTCGTTAACCAAACCTAAAAAATGAACAAAAAATACATTTTTGAAGGCTGCGGGCCCAACTGCCCATCGGGAATTGCGATCGCGATCAGGTACCAAATGTACAACCCTTTTTCGTTTGCTTTGTTCCCAATTGGCAGTTGGGCCCGTAACCTTCAAAAAGGTATTTTTTGTTCATTTTTTTCATTTTTTAGGTTTGGTTAACGAATTTTAGCTTCATAGTCTCTCCATAGATTTTAATGAGCGATACATTAAACGACGCCAAATTAATGCACCTCTACACAAAAATTGACAACACAGTTTACCCTTTTTTTTCGACTTTTCCTGAGTTTTTAAAGTCAAAATTTCGTAAATAATACCTCACAAAAATCCTAATTTTTGCATTTCAATGCTTTATATTTCTCAGACGGTAAGCTGAAATCACAAAGTGTTTGGGCTTATCTTCTAGCTGTTTTAATTATCTTTTCAAAATATTAAAGTTCTTAACAACCAGATGAAAGATACTAGAGTTATGTGAAAAAAACAAGCGCTACCTCTGAAAAAAGCTTAAAAAACAAATACCAGTTTTCAAAAATTCTTCAAAAAAAGTTCTGCCATAGAAAAAAAAAAATATCATTAAACCATTTCTAAGCCCCAAATCTTTAATAAAAGTTGGTTTTGTTCCTTGAGGAAAAATCGTGTTGGCCAGTGTAATTAGAGCACTAGTCCCTATGCCTATTCAGCTACCACATCCAGAGATCAAACAAATTTCTGTGAACCCCGGCGCGGCGAGCATACCCCGGTCGAAGCGCCGCCACACTTCTTTTAGATCTGTGCCAGTTCTTTTCCTTGGCAAAACGTAATTTTCTGAAAAATTATCTTTTATTTTTGAAATCTCACCCTTTCATTGACTGGGCTTTAAAGTGTTAGTATTAAGTCGACCATGATTAATATCTATTAATAAGCTTATGATTCCAGATTGTATTTTCTCGCATTCATCTATTATGTTACTTAATTGTTTAGTTATCATGAAGAATTTGATAGATTCTCTGTACACATAATATGATTCTTGTGTAGCAGTCATATTCTCAATTCGCGTATTCATTCCCTTAAAATTTCTATTTACCTCATCAGTCGTTGTTTTTAAAACTGTTGCAGAATCGACTAAAAAGTTTGTTTGCTTAAGTCCAGTAAACTTTGAAATATTACCTGAACAATCATCGTCTTTCAATACCTCGCAAAACAACGCTACTGAAAAAGCTCAGTAGCTCAACAAAGTTTGTTATCCTCCATTTGAACCCTATCGTCTTCATCCATTATCCCAAATAAAATATGACATAGGGATCCCATAAATCCAAATGGAGCTTACTTACTTCTTGCCCTACTTTGAGCCATGAACAGTTAGTTATTTTATTCCAAGTCAAAAATTTTTTTTTCTGTATTTTCCAAAATTAAAAGGCAGTGGTCTTCAAAAGTATGAAGCCTTTCGCAAGTCAATTTCATTTTCAGAACCAAGTCTTTACCCTTTTTTAGCATCTCAAAATAGGTGTCCATATTTTGAAAATTATTAGATTCCAAGAGGAGACTACTACAAAAAATGACCTGGGGTAAGAACCTCTTGTTGATCAACTCCATTTTCTGCAGAATATAAAGGTCTTGAGTTCAAACATGACTCTATTTCACATAAGAGCGTTAACATCCCTTCGTATGTTAGGCTGTTGTCCCCGATAACCCTTTTAAGATGATACTTCATGCTAAGATGATACTTCCCAGATACCTCCGAAGTGAGGTCCTGCCGGGAGCTGTATCTTTTTCAAGTTGCGCAGCAATCATAGTTTCTTGTTTCCCAGCCGGAAAATCCCCAACAAATTCCTCAATTAATAGCCAGTGGCGCAAGTAACGTAATTTCATCTTTGTTTGCTATTTTCATTGCCCACTGCATATAAACATTGTAACCGCTTATAATTACTCAATCTCCGTCTGCCCTAACATGCCTTCGCAAAGGCCATGATCTGGTCCTGCACTTGCATGCCTTTGCAATCTCTCGAACTTTTCTGTCGTCGCATATATACATACGCATATATTCGGTCAATTGGTGACACACGAATTGTGGTCTAAATTGTACATTACCCATTGAAACGCTAGACTTTTTTCTTAAAATTAAACGAGTTTCAACGGCTATTAAAAACGCTTAATAGCCAAACACATAGTATAGTATTTTCTTGGATTGCTTTAACTACATCTTGATCTAACTTTCTTGAAGCTCCTACGAAATTTGTTCCGTTGTCGGAATAAATGTTGGCACATTTACCTCGTCTAGCGATAAATCTTCGAAGTGCTGCTAAAAATGCATCAGAAGTTAAATCACTGACCATTTCTAAATGTATGGCTTTGGTAGCCATACAAACAAATACAGCAATATATCCTTTATATGTCTTTTGCCCACGAGTTTTGCAATATTTGACGTAATAAGGACCTGCATAATCTTTTCTAGTATTTAAGAAGGGGTATGTCATCGTAACTCTGTATTGAGGAAAATTTCAAAGGATTCTTTTACTCTTTGTATTAATATACTAAGTAAATAAGCTGCACACAGCTTTAGTTTAGGGATGGTTCTTATACCCGTACTCAAAAAAGAGTTAAGAGGTATATTAGATTTGTGGTAAAATTGGATGTGTGTAACATAGAGAAGGAAACGTTTCCGACCCCATAAAGTATGTATATTATTGATCAGCATCAATAGCCGAGTCGATAGAGCAATGTCTATCTGTCCATCTGTCTGTCTGTCCGTCCTGTGTAGCGCCTAGATTTCAGAGACTATAAGAGCTAAGGTAACAAAATTCGGTTTCCAGACTCATGTGATATCACACTGCTACAAGTGTATTTTATTGTTTGTTTATAGTATTTCCTAGTGCTACAAGCAAGGGGCTTATAACACTACTCGACAAAACCGAACTTTTTTTTTCCTCAAGGATCCAAACCGACTGTTTCTGATAGATATGGGGCTTTAAATTTTTTTTTAAAGAATTATGGTTTTTTTTCTACAGCAGAAATTTTTTTTGAAGAATTTTTGAAGTCTGGTATTTTTTTAAAGCTTTTTCAGAGGTAACGCTTGTTTTGTTCACATAACTCAAGTAACTTTCATCTGGTTGTTAAGAACTTTGCTATTTTGAAAAGATAATTAAAACAGCTAGGAGTTAAGCCCAAAAGCTTTGTGATTTCAGCTTACCGTCTGGGAAATATAAAGCATTGAAATGCAAAAATGATGATTTTTGTGCGGTATTTTTTACGAAATTTTGACTTTAAAAACTCAGGAAAAGTCGAAAAAAAATTATATCCTGTGTCCTCTATTTTTTGTGTATAGGTGCATTAATTAATTAATTTGGCGTCCTTCAGGGTATCGCTCATTAAAATCTATGGAGAGACTTTGGAGCTAAAATTCGTTAACCAAACCTAAAAAATGAACAAAAAATACATTTTTGAAGGCTGCGGGCCCAACTGCCCATCGGGAATTGCGATCGCGATCAGGTACCAAATGTACAACCCTTTTTCGTTTGCTTTGTTCCCAATTGGCAGTTGGGCCCGTAACCTTCAAAAAGGTATTTTTTGTTCATTTTTTTCATTTTTTAGGTTTGGTTAACGAATTTTAGCTTCATAGTCTCTCCATAGATTTTAATGAGCGATACATTAAACGACGCCAAATTAATGCACCTCTACACAAAAATTGACAACACAGTTTACCCTTTTTTTTCGACTTTTCCTGAGTTTTTAAAGTCAAAATTTCGTAAATAATACCGCACAAAAATCCTAATTTTTGCATTTCAATGCTTTATATTTCTCAGACGGTAAGCTGAAATCACAAAGTGTTTGGGCTTATCTTCTAGCTGTTTTAATTATCTTTTCAAAATATTAAAGTTCTTAACAACCAGATGAAAGATACTAGAGTTATGTGAAAAAAACAAGCGCTACCTCTGAAAAAAGCTTAAAAAACAAATACCAGTTTTCAAAAATTCTTCAAAAAAAAAGTTCTGCCATAGAAAAAAAAAAATATCATTAAACCATTTCTAAGCCCCAAATCTTTAATAAAAAGTTGGTTTTGTTCCTTGAGGAAAAATCGTGTTGGCCAGTGTAATTAGAGCACTAGTCCCTATGCCTATTCAGCTACCACATCCAGAGATCAAACAAATTTCTGTGAACCCCGGCGCGGCGAGCATACCCCGGTCGAAGCGCCGCCACACTTCTTTTAGATCTGTGCCAGTTCTTTTCCTTGGCAAAACGTAATTTTCTGAAAAATTATCTTTTATTTTTGAAATCTCACCCTTTCATTGACTGGGCTTTAAAGTGTTAGTATTAAGTCGACCATGATTAATATCTATTAATAAGCTTATGATTCCAGATTGTATTTTCTCGCATTCATCTATTATGTTACTTAATTGTTTAGTTATCATGAAGAATTTGATAGATTCTCTGTACACATAATATGATTCTTGTGTAGCAGTCATATTCTCAATTCGCGTATTCATTCCCTTAAAATTTCTATTTACCTCATCAGTCGTTGTTTTTAAAACTGTTGCAGAATCGACTAAAAAAGTTTGTTTGCTTAAGTCCAGTAAACTTTGAAATATTACCTGAACAATCATCGTCTTTCAATACCTCGCAAAACAACGCTACTGAAAAAGCTCAGTAGCTCAACAAAGTTTGTTATCCTCCATTTGAACCCTATCGTCTTCATCCATTATCCCAAATAAAATATGACATAGGGATCCCATAAATCCAAATGGAGCTTACTTACTTCTTGCCCTACTTTGAGCCATGAACAGTTAGTTATTTTATTCCAAGTCAAAAATTTTTTTTTCTGTATTTTCCAAAATTAAAAGGCAGTGGTCTTCAAAAGTATGAAGCCTTTCGCAAGTCAATTTCATTTTCAGAACCAAGTCTTTACCCTTTTTTAGCATCTCAAAATAGGTGTCCATATTTTGAAAATTATTAGATTCCAAGAGGAGACTACTACAAAAAATGACCTGGGGTAAGAACCTCTTGTTGATCAACTCCATTTTCTGCAGAATATAAAGGTCTTGAGTTCAAACATGACTCTATTTCACATAAGAGCGTTAACATCCCTTCGTATGTTAGGCTGTTGTCCCCGATAACCCTTTTAAGATGATACTTCATGCTAAGATGATACTTCCCAGATACCTCCGAAGTGAGGTCCTGCCGGGAGCTGTATCTTTTTCAAGTTGCGCAGCAATCATAGTTTCTTGTTTCCCAGCCGGAAAATCCCCAACAAATTCCTCAATTAATAGCCAGTGGCGCAAGTAACGTAATTTCATCTTTGTTTGCTATTTTCATTGCCCACTGCATATAAACATTGTAACCGCTTATAATTACTCAATCTCCGTCTGCCCTAACATGCCTTCGCAAAGGCCATGATCTGGTCCTGCACTTGCATGCCTTTGCAATCTCTCGAACTTTTCTGTCGTCGCATATATACATACGCATATATTCGGTCAATTGGTGACACACGAATTGTGGTCTAAATTGTACATTACCCATTGAAACGCTAGACTTTTTTCTTAAAATTAAACGAGTTTCAACGGCTATTAAAAACGCTTAATAGCCAAACACATAGTATTTTCTTGGATTGCTTTAACTACATCTTGATCTAACTTTCTTGAAGCTCCTACGAAATTTGTTCCGTTGTCGGAATAAATGTTGGCACATTTACCTCGTCTAGCGATAAATCTTCGAAGTGCTGCTAAAAATGCATCAGAAGTTAAATCACTGACCATTTCTAAATGTATGGCTTTGGTAGCCATACAAACAAATACAGCAATATATCCTTTATATGTCTTTTGCCCACGAGTTTTGCAATATTTGACGTAATAAGGACCTGCATAATCTTTTCTAGTATTTAAGAAGGGGTATGTCATCGTAACTCTGTATTGAGGAAAATTTCAAAGGATTCTTTTACTCTTTGTATTAATATACTAAGTAAATAAGCTGCACACAGCTTTAGTTTAGGGATGGTTCTTATACCCGTACTCAAAAAGAGTTAAGAGGTATATTAGATTTGTGGTAAAATTGGATGTGTGTAACATAGAGAAGGAAACGTTTCCGACCCCATAAAGTATATATATTATTGATCAGCATCAATAGCCGAGTCGATAGAGCAATGTCTATCTGTCCATCTGTCTGTCTGTCCGTCCTGTGTAGCGCCTAGATTTCAGAGACTATAAGAGCTAAGGTAACAAAATTCGGTTTCCAGACTCATGTGATATCACACTGCTACAAGTGTATTTTATTGTTTGTTTATAGTATTTCCTAGTGCTACAAGCAAGGGGCTTATAACACTACTCGACAAAACCGAACTTTTTTTTCCTCAAGGATCCAAACCGACTGTTTCTGATAGATATGGGGCTTTAAATTTTTTTAAAGAATTATGGTTTTTTTCTATAGCAGAAATTTTTTTTGAAGAATTTTTGAAGTCTGGTATTTTTTTTAAAGCTTTTTTCAGAGGTAACGCTTGTTTTGTTCACATAACTCAAGTAACTTTCATCTGGTTGTTAAGAACTTTGCTATTTTGAAAAGATAATTAAAACAGCTAGGAGTTAAGCCCAAAAGCTTTGTGATTTCAGCTTACCGTCTGAGAAATATAAAGCATTGAAATGCAAAAATGATGATTTTTGTGCGGTATTTTTTACGAAATTTTGACTTTAAAAACTCAGGAAAAGTCGAAAAAAAATTATATCCTGTGTCCTCTATTTTTTGTGTATAGGTGCATTAATTTGGCGTCCTTCAGGGTATCGCTCATTAAAATCTATGGAGAGACTTTGGAGCTAAAATTCGTTAACCAAACCTAAAAAATGAACAAAAAATACATTTTTGAAGGCTGCGGGCCCAACTGCCCATCGGGAATTGCGATCGCGATCAGGTACCAAATGTACAACCCTTTTTCGTTTGCTTTGTTCCCAATTGGCAGTTGGGCCCGTAACCTTCAAAAGGTATTTTTTGTTCATTTTTTTCATTTTTTAGGTTTGGTTAACGAATTTTAGCTTCATAGTCTCTCCATAGATTTTAATGAGCGATACATTAAACGACGCCAAATTAATGCACCTCTACACAAAAATTGACAACACAGTTTACCCTTTTTTTTCGACTTTTCCTGAGTTTTTAAAGTCAAAATTTCGTAAATAATACCGCACAAAAATCCTAATTTTTGCATTTCAATGCTTTATATTTCTCAGACGGTAAGCTGAAATCACAAAGTGTTTGGGCTTATCTTCTAGCTGTTTTAATTATCTTTTCAAAATATTAAAGTTCTTAACAACCAGATGAAAGATACTAGAGTTATGTGAAAAAAACAAGCGCTACCTCTGAAAAAAGCTTAAAAAACAAATACCAGTTTTCAAAAATTCTTCAAAAAAAAGTTCTGCCATAGAAAAAAAAAATATCATTAAACCATTTCTAAGCCCCAAATCTTTAATAAAAGTTGGTTTTGTTCCTTGAGGAAAAATCGTGTTGGCCAGTGTAATTAGAGCACTAGTCCCTATGCCTATTCAGCTACCACATCCAGAGATCAAACAAATTTCTGTGAACCCCGGCGCGGCGAGCATACCCCGGTCGAAGCGCCGCCACACTTCTTTTAGATCTGTGTCAGTTCTTTTCCTTGGCAAAACGTAATTTTCTGAAAAATTATCTTTTATTTTTGAAATCTCACCCTTTCATTGACTGGGCTTTAAAGTGTTAGTATTAAGTCGACCATGATTAATATCTATTAATAAGCTTATGATTCCAGATTGTATTTTCTCGCATTCATCTATTATGTTACTTAATTGTTTAGTTATCATGAAGAATTTGATAGATTCTCTGTACACATAATATGATTCTTGTGTAGCAGTCATATTCTCAATTCGCGTATTCATTCCCTTAAAATTTCTATTTACCTCATCAGTCGTTGTTTTTAAAACTGTTGCAGAATCGACTAAAAAAGTTTGTTTGCTTAAGTCCAGTAAACTTTGAAATATTACCTGAACAATCATCGTCTTTTAATACCTCGCAAAACAACGCTACTGAAAAAGCTCAGTAGCTCAACAAAGTTTGTTATCCTCCATTTGAACCCTATCGTCTTCATCCATTATCCCAAATAAAATATGACATAGGGATCCCATAAATCCAAATGGAGCTTACTTATTTCTTGCCCTACTTTGAGCCATGAACAGTTAGTTATTTTATTCCAAGTCAAAAATTTTTTTTTCTGTATTTTCCAAAATTAAAAGGCAGTGGTCTTCAAAAGTATGAAGCCTTTCGCAAGTCAATTTCATTTTCAGAACCAAGTCTTTACCCTTTTTTAGCATCTCAAAATAGGTGTCCATATTTTGAAAATTATTAGATTCCAAGAGGAGACTACTACAAAAAATGACCTGGGGTAAGAACCTCTTGTTGATCAACTCCATTTTCTGCAGAATATAAAGGTCTTGAGTTCAAACATGACTCTATTTCACATAAGAGCGTTAACATCCCTTCGTATGTTAGGCTGTTGTCCCCGATAACCCTTTTAAGATGATACTTCATGCTAAGATGATACTTCCCAGATACCTCCGAAGTGAGGTCCTGCCGGGAGCTGTATCTTTTCAAGTTGCGCAGCAATCATAGTTTCTTGTTTCCCAGCCGGAAAATCCCCAACAAATTCCTCAATTAATAGCCAGTGGCGCAAGTAACGTAATTTCATCTTTGTTTGCTATTTTCATTGCCCACTGCATATAAACATTGTAACCGCTTATAATTACTCAATCTCCGTCTGCCCTAACATGCCTTCGCAAAGGCCATGATCTGGTCCTGCACTTGCATGCCTTTGCAATCTCTCGAACTTTTCTGTCGTCGCATATATACATACGCATATATTCGGTCAATTGGTGACACACGAATTGTGGTCTAAATTGTACATTACCCATTGAAACGCTAGACTTTTTTCTTAAAATTAAACGAGTTTCAACGGCTATTAAAAACGCTTAATAGCCAAACACATAGTATTTTCTTGGATTGCTTTAACTACATCTTGATCTAACTTTCTTGAAGCTCCTACGAAATTTGTTCCGTTGTCGGAATAAATGTTGGCACATTTACCTCGTCTAGCGATAAATCTTCGAAGTGCTGCTAAAAATGCATCAGAAGTTAAATCACTGACCATTTCTAAATGTATGGCTTTGGTAGCCATACAAACAAATACAGCAATATATCCTTTATATGTCTTTTGCCCACGAGTTTTGCAATATTTGACGTAATAAGGACCTGCATAATCTTTTCTAGTATTTAAGAAGGGGTATGTCATCGTAACTCTGTATTGAGGAAAATTTCAAAGGATTCTTTTACTCTTTGTATTAATATACTAAGTAAATAAGCTGCACACAGCTTTAGTTTAGGGATGGTTCTTATACCCGTACTCAAAAAAGAGTTAAGAGGTATATTAGATTTGTGGTAAAATTGGATGTGTGTAACATAGAGAAGGAAACGTTTCCGACCCCATAAAGTATATATATTATTGATCAGCATCAATAGCCGAGTCGATAGAGCAATGTCCATCTGTCCATCTGTCTGTCTGTCCGTCCTGTGTAGCGCCTAGATTTCAGAGACTATAAGAGCTAAGGTAACAAAATTCGGTTTCCAGACTCATGTGATATCACACTGCTACAAGTGTATTTTATTGTTTGTTTATAGTATTTCCTAGTGCTACAAGCAAGGGGCTTATAACACTACTCGACAAAACCGAACTTTTTTTTTCCTCAAGGATCCAAACCGACTGTTTCTGATAGATATGGGGCTTTAAATTTTTTTTAAAGAATTATGGTTTTTTTTCTATAGCAGAAATTTTTTTGAAGAATTTTTGAAGTCTGGTATTTTTTTTTAAAGCTTTTTTCAGAGGTAACGCTTGTTTTGTTCACATAACTCAAGTAACTTTCATCTGGTTGTTAAGAACTTTGCTATTTTGAAAAGATAATTAAAACAGCTAGGAGTTAAGCCCAAAAGCTTTGTGATTTCAGCTTACCGTCTGGGAAATATAAAGCATTGAAATGCAAAAATGATGATTTTTGTGCGGTATTTTTTACGAAATTTTGACTTTAAAAACTCAGGAAAAGTCGAAAAAAAATTATATCCTGTGTCCTCTATTTTTTGTGTATAGGTGCATTAATTTGGCGTCCTTCAGGGTATCGCTCATTAAAATCTATGGAGAGACTTTGGAGCTAAAATTCGTTAACCAAACCTAAAAAATGAACAAAAAATACATTTTTGAAGGCTGCGGGCCCAACTGCCCATCGGGAATTGCGATCGCGATCAGGTACCAAATGTACAACCCTTTTTCGTTTGCTTTGTTCCCAATTGGCAGTTGGGCCCGTAACCTTCAAAAAGGTATTTTTTGTTCATTTTTTTCATTTTTTAGGTTTGGTTAACGAATTTTAGCTTCATAGTCTCTCCATAGATTTTAATGAGCGATACATTAAACGACGCCAAATTAATGCACCTCTACACAAAAATTGACAACACAGGATATCATTTTTTTTCGACTTTTCCTGAGTTTTTAAAGTCAAAATTTCGTAAATAATACCGCACAAAAATCCTAATTTTTGCATTTCAATGCTTTATATTTCTCAGACGGTAAGCTGAAATCACAAAGTGTTTGGGCTTATCTTCTAGCTGTTTTAATTATCTTTTCAAAATATTAAAGTTCTTAACAACCAGATGAAAGATACTAGAGTTATGTGAAAAAAACAAGCGCTACCTCTGAAAAAAGCTTAAAAAACAAATACCAGTTTTCAAAAATTCTTCAAAAAAAAAGTTCTGCCATAGAAAAAAAAAAAATATCATTAAACCATTTCTAAGCCCCAAATCTTTAATAAAAAGTTGGTTTTGTTCCTTGAGGAAAAATCGTGTTGGCCAGTGTAATTAGAGCACTAGTCCCTATGCCTCGATCTCAGGTCGTAAGTGCGTTGATTCCTCTCTGAATCTTGTCAGCTCTTGACAAATTTCCCTCGCCATCGTTGAGTAATTCGACTTCTCGCAACAATTTGTAATCTTGGCCATGTGAAATCATGTGCTGACCAAAGACCACGAAATAAGGTGCCATACCAACTGATTGGTGTATTGATTTTCTCAACGATCAGTTTATACTACTAAGGAATACATCCCATTCCCGTTGGTCAGTACGAACATACGCTCTGAGCGCGGCATTAATCAATCTGTTAACTCTTTCTGCGGCATTCGACTGTGGAGCATACGCCCTGTACATAAGTACTGAACACCGTACTTCAAAAGGAATTTATCAAAATCACTACTCCTAAACTGCGTACCGTTATCGCTCACTAGCACTTCAGGAACTCCAACACACGAAAAGATATCTTCCCTCAATATGTCAAATGTTGAAAATTACCATTACTATCAATGCACGCATGTATTGACACACATATGTATATTTACATGTATGGGTGAGAGACGTGTCGAAGCAACGTCTTCTCATCTTCTCTTTATTTTTTGTTTTCTTCTTTGGTTTCCATCTGCATGCGAGCAGAACTTCTCAGTCAGTCACAAATAAACATTGCAAATGAACGAACGCAATGGCTACGTTTTTTCGGTTAAAATATAATTTCCACGGCATTGGTCAAACTCTGTTCAACAGGTTATGGGCCCAGGATCGGATAGTTAGATCGGAAAATAAAAGAGATTGTTTTAGTTAGGAAATAAAAACATCGGTGTGACTCAGAAAGAAAACGATAATCAGCTATGAGCGGAATTTATCAAATAGACAAATTCTAGGAGGGAAACTATGACTCATGGTCCATTCAAATGCGGTCTGTGTTGGTGCACTCGGAGTTGTGGAGTGTGGCATCTGGTGAAGCATCTGGTGATGTCACAGCATCGGATGTC
Source organism: Drosophila ambigua (assembly GCA_018150905.1). Taxonomy (NCBI): domain Eukaryota; kingdom Metazoa; phylum Arthropoda; class Insecta; order Diptera; family Drosophilidae; genus Drosophila; species Drosophila ambigua. Next base: position 840,404 of record JAECWS010000098.1, read on the forward strand.
CCTGAAGGTGCAAGGGCCAAGGATGAGAAGGCACTGGCAATGATCACGCAATGTGTGAAAACTTCACAATTGGGATACATCAAGAACTGCAAAAAGTCGGCTGAGGCATATACAAAATTAAAAGATGTCCATCAACCAAGTGGACCAGTACGAAAGGTTCAACTGTACAAGAAATTGCTAAGCAAGCGCATGGACCAGAGGCAAAGCATTTCAAGCTACATAAACGAATTTATTGATATTCTCGATGGCCTTAGTTCGTTAGGAATCGACCTAAATGATGAACTTCGCACAATTGTTTTGTTGTCGAGCCTTCCAGAACATTATGACAATTTTGTAGTCGCCATAGAGACGCGCGACAGTCTCCCATCATTCGACGTTCTATGTATAAAACTGAAAGAAGAAGGCGAGAGAAAGGGAAATTCAGAAGAACAAAAGGAATGCGCAAAAGCATTTGCTGCGACGCAGAAGCCGGCCGTTCAGAGAGCGCAAAAGAAGAGAAACAAAACAATTATATGTTTCAGGTGTGGTGAGCACGGGCATATGAAGGCTCAGTGTAAGAAAGAGAGCTCAAACGAAAGAAAATCAGCAAGAGGAGAGAACAAGCAGTGCAGCCTATTAAATGCGATGGACGCAGATAATTTGAAAAATAGTATGTGGTGTTTGGATAGTGGTGCGACAAGCCATATGTGTTGTGATAAGCAGTTATTCACAAAGTTAGAAAAACACACAGAACTGATTGGCCTGGCTGACTCCGGTTTTCTAAAAGCTGAAGGGAAAGGAGAGGTTCAGCTGAAGACAGATATATGTACGCTGTCGTTAAAAGATGTTCTCTATGTTCCCAAAATGAATGGAAATTTTTTCTCCGTGAGCAGCGCAGTAAAACATAAATGTTTTGTCACTTTTGGGCAAGAATATGCGAAAGTAGTCCAGGACGGTGATTGTATTATAAAGGCAAACAAGGTTGGAAACTTATATATGCTTCAAGGAACACAAAACAGCTGTTTTGCTGCGGTTAAGGCTGATGGTGCTTTGTGGCATGAAAGGTATGGCCATTTGAATATCAGCAGTATGAAAGACTTACAAGCCAAAGGAATGGTGCGTGGCATTGAAAATATGGTTTTCCCAGCAAGTATGAGTTGTAAAACTTGCATGCTCAGCAAGATTCATGCGCAGCCATTTCCTGTTGCATCCACCAACAGAGCGCAAGACATTTTGGTATTAATTCATGCAGATGTGTGCGGACCATTTGGCACACAATCACTTGCTGGATCGAAGTACTTTCTAAGCTTCATCGATGATAAATCAAGACGTATATTTGTGTACTTTCTACGGCGGAAGGATGAAGTCTTCAATAAGTTTGTCGAGTTTAAAACACTGGTTGAACGGCAAACGGGAAAAAACCTTAAATGTATCCGGAGCGACAATGGCGGTGAATTTGTCAACAAATCGTTTGATGAATTTTTGAAGAACCATGGGATCGAGAGGCAGCTGACACTTGCCTACACTCCACAACAAAACGGCGTTGCTGAGAGAGCAAACCGCACCCTGGTAGAGATGTCAAGGTGTATGCTGGTCCAGTCAGGATTAGGCGAATCCTTGTGGGCTGAGGCAGTCAACGCAGCTGTGTATGTACGGAATCGATCACCAACAAGTGCGCTGACTAGTATGACGCCTATGGAAGCGTGGACTGGTAAGAAACCTTTTGTTGGTCATCTAAAAGTTGTTGGCTCCCTTGCAGTTGCCTTGGACAAGGGTCCAAGGAAGAGTGGGCTTCAACCAAAAGGCAAAGAATATCGCATGATTGGGTATTCGGTAGCGGCTAAAGGCTATCGACTGTATGATCCGGTGTCCATCAGGTGATTGAGAGGCGAGATGTCCTCTTTAACGAGCTCCAAGGCGACAGGGATGCAGTCGCAATCGAGTTTCCTATGAAGGAAGTTGCCGTGAAGTCGGAAGGTACTGAAGGAAACGCTGATGAGGGTGACAGCGACGACCCTGATGAGAATGACAGCAGCGATGGAGGAAGCAATGTCGACGACAATACCAGTAGCAGCGACTCTAACGCCTACGAGAGCGCAACTGAGAAAGCAGACTCAGATGATACGGTTCCTCGTTTTGGACCTGGCATACCAAGGCTGATTCGAACAGGCAAACCTGGCCGCCCGAGAAAGGAGTACAACATCCTTGGTTCTCTGGTTGCCAGCAACGTGAAGATTCCATTATCCTATGAGGAGGCATTGAAAAGTACTCAAGCATCACAGTGGTCCGAAGCGATGCAACGTGAATATGATTCACTAATGGCGAACCAGACATGGCAGTTGGCAGACCTACTAACAGATCATCGGGCAGTTGGATGCAGTTGGATGTATAGCCTGAAACGCGGTAAAGATGGCCAGATTGAGCGTTTCAAAGCACGGTTGGTAGCAAAAGGTTGCTCCCAGCAGTATGGCATAAACTATGCCGAAACATTTTCACCAGTTTGCAGACTGGAGAGCGTGCGATTTATTCTCGCTCTAGCCGCAGAATTGAAATTGTTTGTCAACCAAATGGATGTGTGCACGGCATACCTCAACAGTGACCTGAGAGATACGGTGATGTTGCTTAAAAAGGCAATATATGGATTCAACCAATCAGGAAGGGAATGGAATGCTAAACTAAATGGCGTCCTTATTAAATTGGGATTTGTTGCCTGCGATAATAAGCCTTGTCTCTACCAGCAAATAGGGAAAGGTAACTTATCGTTAATCCTGGTATATGTTGACGATTTACTTATAGCATGCCAATCCAAAGAAGACTTGCTCAAAATTAAATCGGCTATTTCCAATTCGTTCGAATGCGTTGACAAAGGTGTTCCAGAGCTGTTTTTGAGTATGGAGGTGCACCGTGAAGGTGAGCTTGGGCCTATCACCATAGGCCATTCGCAATATATCAAGGAACTATTGCAAGCTCACGGCATGGAGAAATGTAGACCAGTGGCTACTCCGTTGGATGCGGGTTTCCAGGTAGATTGTACTGATGGGCAGTGTCAAAGAGTTGATCCTGTCAAGTATCAATCCATGATTGGTGAGCTGATGTGGCTGGCACTCACAACCAGACCAGACATTTTGCATTCAGTTGCAAAGTTGGCTCAGAGAAATCAAGATCCGCACGCTGAGCATCTGGCTGGTGTAAAACACATTCTAAGGTACCTAGGAACAACGGTCAATTTCAAATTACACTACAAAGAGTGTCATCAGCCTCTGACTGGATATGTGGATGCGGATTGGGGCGGAGACCGAACTAACCGGAAGTCCTATACGGGCTACGTTTATTTTTTGGCAGGTGGTCCGATTTCTTGCCGATCCGAGAAACAACGAAGCGTGGCACTTAGCAGCACAGAAGCAGAATACATGGCACTGTCGGCTGCATGTAAGGAATCCATATTCTTACGGCGCTTGATTATCGAAATCGGTTGTGGAGATAAAACTACAGCAACTACCCTCTATGGCGATAATCTGAGCGCGCAGGAGCTGGCTAAGAACCCAGTTTATCACTCAAGGACCAAGCATATTGATATAAGATACCATTTCGTTCGTCAGGTTGTAGAAGAGGGTCAAGTTAACTTAAAGTATGCTAGTACAAACGATATGATTGCTGATGTCTTGACCAAGAATCTCCCTAAGAGAAAGCATGTAGAATTTACTAAAATGTTAAGTTCAAATTGAACCAAATGAATTTGTAAGCATGCTCGCATTGAGGAAGGGTGTTGAAAATTACCATTACTATCAATGCACGCATGTATTGACACACATATGTGTGTGGCCCAGGGTTTTTGCACTGATGTGGATTAAAGCCCAAGACGACGGTAGTTTTATAATAGTGGTAGTTGTTGTAACTTTATTTAATATTATGGGAGTTGGCTTATGATTATGTGTATTTAATATGTGGTGTGTAAATTGATGTGTAGTGTGTGTGTGTAGCTCGCGAAACTCTGGCACCGACTGACGCTGACTCTCGCTTGCTTAACCCTACAAACCTCCTGTTCTCATCGATCTCCCTCTTTTGCTTAACCCTACAAACCTCCTGCTCTAATTAATATCTTTCCTTTGCTCAAAAAGGGCGTTGCTCAATACTGGCGCCCACTTCGAGTCGCTCTCTGCACTGCCGGCCCTATCCCGATTCCTACATTCGGCCCTCCTGACGCTGGATTCGCCCCGAATTCCTTCATGTACTCTGCCACACTCGAAGTCTTACAAGGTCCTTCTCCATCCCCGACCTTCTCTACGTCATACCGTCCATGCTTATGGACTTTAACTACTTTGTAGGGTCCTAAATACTTTCCTTTCAATTTTAGCCCCACCCCGTACTGTGTACGCTTAATCGCTACTAAATCATTAACCTGGTACTCCTTTTCTACCTTTCTTTTCTTATTAAATGCTAATCGATTCTCCTCCTGCAAAGCTTTTATGTTCTCCCTAGCCTCTCTGCGTATCTGCTCACGCTCTTCATCCAGTTCATCAACTAGTGATTGATTCACAAGCTCTTTTAGCTCCGAAATATCCGAACATCGCATATCAACACCTGTCAATATCTTAAACGGTGTAATTTTTCTACTCCTCTGCTCAATATTGTTGATTAACTGTACCAAGAACCTGGACTATCTCCACTTAACTTTGACAACATAGGGACTACGATCCTGTGCATTCGCTCCACTTGTCCGTTACCTCGTGGCACACCTGTAGTAATCATCAAATGTTGTATATTCTGCCCTGAACAGTACTCTCTAAACGCATTCGCCGTGAAAGCAGCTTCTCTATCTGATACAATCCTACATGGATTCCCGAAATTTATGGCTTGCTTTTCCAAACAGTTTATGACTTCCTCAGTTCCTGTACTACGCGTTGGATATAACCACACATACTTTGAGAACCCATCAACAACAACAAGAATATGGTTATAGCGCTTATTGGTAATCTCCATTGGGCCTACATGATCTATGTGGAATGTCACTAACGGTCTATCGCCCTTATCTATCGGTGTCAAATACCCTTCTTGCTTTCCAGCTTTCGCATTTACCAAGATGCATTCTACGCAACTTTCTACGCCTCGACATACTTTCTCTTTCAACTTTGGTATGAAATACGACTTTTCCACTAACTCCTGAGTCTTCTTTGCAGAAAAATGTCCCTGCCTATGAGCAATTTGCATTATTTCTCCTTCCATTTGGGATGGGACTACGATCAGTTCTCTGTCTGGGTCTTTGAACAAAATCTGGTTCGCAATGTAATAGTCTTCATATCCTTTATCCTCCACAATACTCCTAATTACTTTTGTCCAGTCATCCGCCAATTGCGCCTCTTTCAACCTATGCATCACACTATCTGTCAATATGTAACACGATACTCTACTTAATGCATCTACATGCCTCATTTTCGATCCTGACCTATGCTCTATATCAAAATCAAAGTCCTGTAGGAACATCGCCCATCTCGCAACTCTCAACGGTACCTCTTTCTTCTTCATCGTCATGGCGAACGCATTACAATCAGTGATGATTTTAAACTTAGTTCCCAAGACATATACACGCCACTTTGTTAATGCTCCTATTACTGCTAGCACTTCTAATTCGTACGAGTGGTATTTCTCTTCGCAAGGTCTTGTTTTGCGGCTCATAAATAATACTGGGTGTAACAAGCTATCCTCTGGGTCTCTCTGCAGCAATACTGCTCCAAATCCGAACTTGGACGCATCTGTGTGTATTTCTGTTTGCAACCTAGGATTATACAACCTCAAAACTGGTTTACTAGTCAGCGCAGCCTTTAACTGCTCGAACGATATCTGCTGTAACTCCTTGAACTCGAACTTTGCATCCTTCCTTAGCAAATCTGACAACGGTTTTGCGATTACTGCGTATCCTTCTATAAATTTCCTGAAGTACGATGTCAGCCCTAAGAATCTTTGCACTGCCTTTTTATCTCCGGGTATTGGAAAATTACCCACTGCCATGGTTTTTTCCTCACTTGGTTTGATCGTTCCATTTTCAACAATATAGCCTAAGAATCGTACTTTCATCTGTAGAACCTGACACTTTGACCAATTAATCCTTAATCCGTTCTGTGCTGCCACTTCAAGCACTCTTCCCAATCTTTCTAGTCCCTCTTCTACATCCTTACTTGGGATGATAATGTCATCCATGTAAATGACTGCATCACCTTTCCTAATTAAATCGCGCATAACTGACATTATGAAACGATTAAACACTGCAGGCGAGTTGGATATACCGAAAGGAACATACTGGAACTCGTACTGACCATTTTGGGTAACGAATGAAGTGTACTTCTGTGACTGTTCCTCGACAGGCACGTGAAAATACCCGTTCGACAGATCCAATGTGGTAAATACTCTTGCTCCCTCTAACTTCTCGATAACACAATCCATTTGCACCATTGGAAAATTATCTCTCACTATCTTTTCGTTTAACTTTCGATAATCACAACATAGTCGTTTTTTTCCATTTTTCTTTTCGACCAAAACTACCGGAGATGCATATTCTGACGTGCTATGCTTGATTATCTTCTCGTCTAACCATTCTTGAACTTGGTCATCTACTATCTTTTGTTCACTGCATGCTAGACGTCTCGGATGTTGGTAAACTGGTAACTCGTCTGTTAACACTAATTTCATTCTTACCTGACTACTAGCATTTCTTTTTGGATTGTATCCCTCGATCATCCCTTTCACTTTACAAGCATCTAGCTGCGATAAGTGTGAAACCTTTATGTCCACCTTATCTTCACTTTCTTCGGAACTCATCATACACAAGCTTTTATACTCTTTTAACAGCTCTGAGCAACAACCTTGTTCCTCGTTGCCCTCATCCTGTATCCCTTCGCTCTTTACTTGGACCTCCGATCGTCTAACGAATTCCGTCCCTTCTTTGGTGACTTTCATGTCAATGTCTTTTAGAATTGTCCTGCCCAAAATCGCTTCAAAAGCTATGTCTTCATCCGACACAACATTGAACTCTACCTTCATTTCGATTCCATCGATCTTCACAGGAATGACTTCACTTCCAACCGTGATGATCTGAAACTCCCCTATTCCAGTCAGACATCTTTGGCGACCTGTCAACTGACCAATTCCTAACTTAAGGAAAACTCTGCGGCTTAACAAGCACAAATCCGCTCCTGTTTCTACAAGACCTTTAAACGTACCTCTTGTGTGTACCACATTCTTTAGCTCTAGCCCGGAAGAAGTAAATATACCTGATGGTTTTGTTACGATCTTCCCTTGCACTAAGTTTGCTCTTTCCTGCTTTACCTGTCCTTCAACCTTGCAAGCAGAGGCCTTATGCCCAAGTTGGTTGCATTTAAAACATCTAAAATCGTTCTTTGGACAGTCTTTCTTCATATGTGACGTTTCTCCACACTTATAACATTTCCTTACTGACTCTGAACCTTTTCCCTCATTTATTTCCTTACCAAAACTCCGTGATTCATATTTGTTTGACGACTTTAATGGACCACGCATCTTCTGATAAACTTCAATCTGATTCTTCAACTGCCGCATGGTTCTGGCTTGATACAGCAACTCCTTATTGGTTCGACTATCCGGAATACCATCCACAAAGTACTCAATCAAACTTTCGTCCTCTAAATCAATCGGTTTCGCGATCTCCATCAGAGCATACAAATATTCCTGCAACGTTTCGTTTTTCTTTTATTGTCGCTTAACCAATCTCCGATGAACCTCTGCCGATGATACTTTAATCCCGAACTCTTCGATCAACGCTTCCTTCAATCTACTCCAGTCACGAATATCCCGCTGACTGCAGGAACCACAAGGAACTATTGCAAGCTCACGGCATGGAGAAATGTAGACCAGTGGCTACTCCGTTGGATGCGGGTTTCCAGGTAGATTGTACTGATGGGCAGTGTCAAAGAGTTGATCCTGTCAAGTATCAATCCATGATTGGTGAGCTGATGTGGCTGGAACTCACAACCAGACCAGACATTTTGCATTCAGTTGCAAAGTTGGCTCAGAGAAATCAAGATCCGCACGCTGAGCATCTGGCTGGTGTAAAACACATTATAAGGTACCTAGGAGCAACGGTCAATTTCAAATTACACTACAAAGAGTGTCATCAGCCTCTGACTGGATATGTGGATGCGGATTGGGGCGGAGACCGAACTAACCGGAAGTCCTATACGGGCTACGTTTATTTTTTGGCAGGTGGTCCGATTTCTTGCCGATCCGAGAAACAACGAAGCGTGGCACTTAGCAGCACAGAAGCAGAATACATGGCACTGTCGGCTGCATGTAAGGAATCCATATTCTTACGGCGCTTGATTATCGAAATCGGTTGTGGAGATAAAACTACAGCAACTACCCTCTATGGCGATAATCTGAGCGCGCAGGAGCTGGCTAAGAACCCAGTTTATCACTCAAGGACCAAGCATATTGATATAAGATACCATTTCGTTCGTCAGGTTGTAGAAGAGGGTCAAGTTAACTTAAAGTATGCTAGTACAAACGATATGATTGCTGATGTCTTGACCAAGAATCTCCCTAAGAGAAAGCATGTAGAATTTACTAAAATGTTAAGTTCAAATTAAACCAAATGAATTTGTAAGCATGCTCGCATTGAGGAAGGGTGTTGAAAATTACCATTACTATCAATGCACGCATGTATTGACACACATATGTGTGTGGCCCAGGGTTTTTGCACTGATGTGGATTAAAGCCCAAGACGACGGTAGTTTTATAATAGTGGTAGTTGTTGTAACTTTATTTAATATTATGGGAGTTGGCTTATGATTATGTGTATTTAATATGTGGTGTGTAAATTGATGTGTAGTGTGTGTGTGTAGCTCGCGAAACTCTGGCACCGACTGACGCTGACTCTCGCTTGCTTAACCCTACAAACCTCCTGCTCTCATCGATCTCCCTCCTTTGCTTAACCCTACAAACCTCCTGCTCTAATTGATATCTTTCCTTTGCTCAAAAAGGGCGTTGCTCAATACTGGCGCCCACTTCGAGTCGCTCTCTGCACTGCCGGCCCTATCCCGATTCCTACATTCGGCCCTCCTGACGCTGGATTCGCCCCGAATTCCTTCATGTACTCTGCCACACTCGAAGTCTTACAAGGTCCTTCTCCATCCCCGACCTTCTCTACGTCATACCGTCCATGCTTATGGACTTTAACTACTTTGTAGGGTCCTAAATACTTTCCTTTCAATTTTAGCCCCACCCCGTACTGTGTACGCTTAATCGCTACTAAATCATTAACCTGGTACTCCTTTTCTACCTTTCTTTTCTTATTAAATGCTAATCGATTCTCCTCCTGCAAAGCTTTTATGTTCTCCCTAGCCTCTCTGCGTATCTGCTCACGCTCTTCATCCAGTTCATCAACTAGTGATTGATTCACAAGCTCTTTTAGCTCCGAAATATCCGAACATCGCATATCAACACCTGTCAATATCTTAAACGGTGTAATTTTTGTACTCCTCGGCTCAATATTGTTGATTTACTCACTGTACCAAGAACCTGGACTATCTCCACTTAACTTTGACAACATAGGGACTACGATCCTGTGCATTCGCTCCACTTGTCCGTTACCTCGTGGCACACCTGTAGTAATCATCAAATGTTGTATATTCTGCCCTGAACAGTACTCTCTAAACGCATTCGCCGTGAAAGCAGCTCCTCTATCTGATACAATCCTACATGGATTCCCGAAATTGATGGCTTGCTTTTCCAAACAGTTTATGACTTCCTCAGTTCCTGTACTACGCGTTGGATATAACCACACATACTTTGAGAACCCATCAACAACAACAAGAATATGGTTATAGCGCTTTTTGGTAATCTCCATTGGACCTACATGATCTATGTGGAATGTCACTAACGGTCTATCGCCCTTATCTATCGGTGTCAAATACCCTTCTTGCTTTCCAGCTTTCGCATTTACCAAGATGCATTCTACGCAACTTTCTACAACTCGACATACTTTCTCTTTCAACTTTGGTATGAAATACGACTTTTCCACTAACTCCTGAGTCTTCTTTGCAGAAAAATGTCCCTGCCTATGAGCAATTTGCATTATTTCTCCTTCCATTTGGGATGGGACTACGATCAGTTCTCTGTCTGGGTCTTTGAACAAAATCTGGTTCGCAATGTAATAGTCTTCATATCCTTTATCCTCCACAATACTCCTAATTACTTTTGTCCAGTCATCCGCCAATTGCGCCTCTTTCAACCTATGCATCACACTATCTGTCAATACGTAACACGATACTCTACTTAATGCATCTACATGCCTCATTTTCGATCCTGACCTATGCTCTATATCAAAATCAAAGTCCTGTAGGAACATCGCCCATCTCGCAACTCTCAACGGTACCTCTTTCTTCTTCATCGTCATGGCGAACGCATTACAATCAGTGATGATTTTAAACTTAGTTCCCAAGACATATACACGCCACTTTGTTAATGCTCCTATTACTGCTAGCACTTCTAATTCGTACGAGTGGTATTTCTCTTCGCAAGGTCTTGTTTTGCGGCTCATAAATAATACTGGGTGTAACAAGCTATCCTCTGGGTCTCTCTGCAGCAATACTGCTCCAAATCCGAACTTGGACGCATCTGTGTGTATTTCTGTTTGCAACCTAGGATTATACAACCTCAAAACTGGTTTACTAGTCAGCGCAGCCTTTAACTGCTCGAACGATATCTGCTGTAACTCCTTGAACTCGAACTTTGCATCCTTCCTTAGCAAATCTGACAACGGTTTTGCGATTACTGCGTATCCTTCTATAAATTTCCTGAAGTACGATGTCAGCCCTAAGAATCTTTGCACTGCCTTTTTATCTCTGGGTATTGGAAAATTACCCACTGCCATGGTTTTTTCCTCACTTGGTTTGATCGTTCCATTTTCAACAATATAGCCTAAGAATCGTACTTTCATCTGTAGAACCTGACACTTTGACCAATTAATCCTTAATCCGTTCTGTGCTGCCACTTCAAGCACTCTTCCCAATCTTTCTAGTCCCTCTTCTACATCCTTACTTGGGATGATAATGTCATCCATGTAAATGACTGCATCACCTTTCCTAATTAAATCGCGCATAACTGACATTATGAAACGATTAAACACTGCAGGCGAGTTGGATATACCGAAAGGAACATACTGGAACTCGTACTGACCATTTTGGGTAACGAATGAAGTGTACTTCTGTGACTGTTCCTCGACAGGCACGTGAAAATACCCGTTCGACAGATCCAATGTGGTAAATACTCTTGCTCCCTCTAACTTCTCGATAACACAATCCATTTGCACCATTGGAAAATTATCTCTCACTATCTTTTCGTTTAACTTTCGATAATCACAACAAAGTCGTTTTTTCCCATTTTTCTTTTCGACCAAAACTACCGGAGATGCATATTCTGACGTGCTATGCTTGATTATCTTCTCGTCTAACCATTCTTGAACTTGGTCATCTGCTATCTTTTGTTCACTGCATGCTAGACGTCTCGGATGTTGGTAAACTGGTAACTCGTCTGTTAACACTAATTTCATTCTTACCTGACTACTAGCATTTCTTTTTGGATTGTATCCCTCGATCATCCCTTTCACTTTACAAGCGTCTAGCTGCGATAAGTGTGAAACCTCTATGTCCACCTTATCTTCACTTTCTTCGGAACTCATCATACACAAGCTTTTATACTCTTTTAACAGCTCTGAGCAACAACCTTGTTCCTCGTTGCTCTCATCCTGTATCCCTTCGCTCTTTACTTGGACCTCCGATCGCCTAACGAATCCCTTCTTTGGTGACTTTCATGTCAATGACTTTTAAAATTGTCCTGCCCAAAATCGCTTCAAAAGCTATGTCTTCATCTGACACATCATTGAACTCTACCTTCACTTCGATTCCATCGATCTTCACAGGAATGACTTCACTTCGAACCGTGATGATTTGAAACTTCCCTATTCCAGTCAGACATCTTTGGCGACCTGTCAACTGACCAATTCCTAACTTAAGGAAAACTCTGCGGCTTAACAAGCACAAATCCGCTCCTGTGTCTACAAGACCTTTAAACGTACCTCTTGTGTGTACCACATTCTTTAACTCTAGCCCGGAAGAAGTAAATATACCTGATGGTTTTGTTACGATCTTCCCTTGCACTAAGTTTGCTCTTTCCTGCTTTACCTGTCCTTCAACCTTGCAAGCAGAGGCCTTATGCCCAAGTTGGTTGCATTTAAAACATCTAAAATCGTTCTTTGGACAGTCTTTCTTCATATGTGACGTTTCTCCACACTTATAACATTTCCTTACTTTCATATTTGTTTGACGACTTTAATGGACCACGCATCTTCTGATAAACTTCAATCTGATTCTTCAACTTCCGCATGGTTCTGGCTTGATACAGCAACCCCTTATTGGTTCGACTATCCGGAATACCATCCACAAAGTACTCAATCAAACTTTCGTCCTCTAAATCAATAGGTTTCGCGATCTCCATCAGAGCATACAAATATTCCTGCAACGTTTCGTTTTTCTTTTGTTGTCGCTTAACCAATCTCCGATGAACCTCTGCCGATGATACTTTAATCCCGAACTCTTCGATCAACGCTTCCTTCAATCTACTCCAGTCACGAATATCCCGCTGACTGCGTATGAACAACTTTGCTGCTCCACCTAACAATTGCTTAGCGTAAATGAAAGTCTGCAGCTGATTCCACCCCACCGTTAGTGCACATTCTTCAAGCTCAATTACCCACTGATTGACATCCAAGCTATTTGAACCTGAGAACTCTGAAACGCTACCTTCAACATCCTTTAGCGTGAACCACGATCCTATTTCTGCATTTTGAACTTGCTGCGGTTCTATCTACCTGAATGATTGTTCCTGTTCATCCCCATCACTCTCATCTACCTCCACTTGAAGATCATAGTGATTAAGAAGCCTGTTTTGTAAATCTACCTTTCTACCAACCGTCTCCAATCCCAGCTCGTTCAACTTAAGCCTCAAATCCGCAACTAGCAGTGCCAGAATCTCGTCTCTTCTCATCTTGTACAATTTATGTTCTTATAATATAGAATGTAATATGTAATAATATACGAAAGTGTGTGGTATTATAATAAAGTAAAGAATATAACAATACAAATATTAATTCTAATTCTTCTCAAACTTTGGCACTCCAGTTAGCTGCTTTTACATGGCCGGTTACAATGGCTCTCAAACAATGCCAATTTTTAATCTCAATTTATTTTAACTTATCCAATTTCGATGAATCAAACTTTGCCCTTACAGTTTATTTATTTTGTCCAGTTACAATTGCTCTAAAACTCTTCCAATTACAGTTTATAATTTTTCCAATTACAATTTCTCTAAGACTCTTCCAATTACAGTTTATTATTTTTCCACCTACAATTGCTCTAAAACTGTTCCAATTAGAATTTATTAAAATTCTGATAATTGCAATGGCTCTCAAAAATTACTCGAATCTTATACAACTTTAATCACATACTTTTAAAACTGTACTCAAATCAAATTTTTCTCCTTAAACACGTTCGGTCTTGTTTGACTCAATGTCGCTCGTTTCAGCTTCCTCTTCGATCCATACTTATGTATATGGATCCTCTCGTCTGACACGGACAATTTCCGTAACTCACCAGAATTCGCAACTGTACTTTGCAACTCGCTTCTGCTATCCGGCCTTACCGCCTCCCAACGCTTGATCCCATCCAGATCAATCAGCTCTCGTTCTGCTTCACGCCTCTCTTTTCCAGCTATACAATAACAACACTCCAGCCAGTTGCTTGTTGTCTGTATACCGAAAAGTCCCGCGCCGCTGTCAGTAACGATTTCTGCTCTCTCTGCTTTCGTTTCGTCTTCGTTTCCAGCTCCTTTATCACTGCTCTCGTCGTTTCTCGTGGCTTTCGTCGTTTTCTTTCGCCTTCACTGTTTCTCGTCGGCTTCTGTCGCAGACCTTGAAATCAGTTCTCGCTGTCTTCGTTGTTTCCTTGATTCTTCACCGTTTCTTGTCGCCGTCTGTCGCAGACCTTGAAATCGGTTCTCGTTGAGTCTGCCGCTTCTGCGCGTCGCTTCTGAATTTCACAATTCCACGAAATTGTCGAAAATTATTTTTGCGCTCCGTTTTTGTCTCTGTCGCTCTCCAACAATTGTCCATTAACACTCTTGACTTGGTTAATGCAATTTTCCGACTTATGACTCGAACTCCACTACAACACAACACAATTGACCACAATTACGACACTTTTTATTGTTGGTGTTTTTATACACGTTTAATCAAAATTCAATCCCGGACGAGCCCCCAAATGTGTGGCCCAGGGTTTTTGCACTGATGTGGATTAAAGCCCAAGACGACGGTAGTTTTATAATAGTGGTAGTTGTTGTAACTTTATTTAATATTATGGGAGTTGGCTTATGATTATGTGTATTTAATATGTAGTGTGTAAATTGATGTGTAGTGTGTGTGTGTAGCTCGCGAAACTCTGGCACCGACTGACGCTGACTCTCGCTTGCTTAACCCTACAAACCTCCTGCTCTCATCGATCTCCCTCCTTTGCTTAACCCTACAAACCTCCTGCTCTAATTGATATCTTTCCTTTGCTCAAAAAGGGCGTTGCTCAATACTGGCGCCCACTTCGAGTCGCTCTCTGTACTGCCGGCCCTATCCCGATTCCTACATATCTATATTTACATGTATGGGTGAGAGACGTGTTGAAGCAACGTCTTCTCATCTTCTCTTTATTTTTTGTTTTCTTCTTTGGTTTCCATCTGCATGCGAGCAGAACTTCTCAGTCAGTCACAAATAAACATTGCAAATGAACGAACGCAACGGCTACGTTTTTTCGGTTAAAATATAATTTCCACGGCATTGGTCAAACTCTGTTCAACAGGTTATGGGCCCAGGATCGGATAGTTAGATCGGAAAATAAAAGAGATTGTTTTAGTTAGGAAATAAAAACATCGGTGTGACTCAGAAAGAAAACGATAATCAGCTATGAGCGGAATTTATCAAATAGACAAATTCTAGGAGGGAAACTATGACTCATGGTCCATTCAAATGCGGTCTGTGTTGGTGCACTCGGAGTTGTGGAGTGTGGCATCTGGTGAAGCATCTGGTGATGTCACAGCATCGGATGTCCCTGAAGGTGCAAGGGCCAAGGATAAGAAGGCACTGGCAATGATCACGCTATGTGTGAAAACTTCACAATTGGGATACATCAAGAACTGCAAAAAGTCGGCTGAGGCATGGACAAAATTAAAAGATGTCCATCAACCAAGTGGACCAGTACGAAAGGTTCAACTGTACAAGAAATTGCTAAGCAAGCGCATGGACCAGAGGCAAAGCATTTCAAGCTACATAAACGAATTTATTGATATTCTCGATGGCCTTAGTTCGTTAGGAATCGACCTAAATGATGAACTTCGCACAATTGTTTTGTTGTCGAGCCTTCCAGAACATTATGACAATTTTGTAGTCGCCATAGAGACGCGCGACAGTCTCCCATCATTCGACGTTCTATGTATAAAACTGAAAGAAGAAGGCGAGAGAAAGGGAAATTCAGAAGAACAAAAGGAATGCGCAAAAGCATTTGCTGCGACGCAGAAGCCGGCCGTTCAGAGAGCGCAAAAGAAGAGAAACAAAACAATTATATGTTTCAGGTGTGGTGAGCACGGGCATATGAAGGCTCAGTGTAAGAAAGAGAGCTCAAACGAAGGAAAATCAGCAAGAGGAGAGAACAAGCAGTGCAGCCTATTAAATGCGATGGACGCAGATAATTTGAAAAATAGTATGTGGTGTTTGGATAGTGGTGCGACAAGCCATATGTGTTGTGATAAGCAGTTATTCACAAAGTTAGAAAACACACAGAACTGATTGGCCTGGGTGACTCCGGTTTTCTAAAAGCTGAAGGGAAAGGAGAGGTTCAGCTGAAGACAGATATATGTACGCTGTCGTTAAAAGATGTTCTCTATGTTCCCAAAATGAATGGAAATTTTTTCTCCGTGAGCAGCGCAGTAAAACATAAATGTTTTGTCACTTTTGGGCAAGAATATGCGAAAGTAGTCCAGGACGGTGATTGTATTATAAAGGCAAACAAGGTTGGAAACTTATATATGCTTCAAGGAACACAAAACAGCTGTTTTGCTGCGATTAAGGCTGATGGTGCTTTGTGGCATGAAAGGTATGGCCATTTGAATATCAGCAGTATGAAAGACTTACAAGCCAAAGGAATGGTGCGTGGCATTGAAAATATGGTTTTCCCAGCAAGTATGAGTTGTAAAACTTGCATGCTCAGCAAGATTCATGCGCAGCCATTTCCTGTTGCATCCACCAACAGAGCGCAAGACATTTTGGAATTAATTCATGCAGATGTGTGCGGACCATTTGGCACACAATCACTTGCTGGATCGAAGTACTTTCTAAGCTTCATCGATGATAAATCAAGACGTATATTTGTGTACTTTCTACGGCGGAAGGATGAAGTCTTCAATAAGTTTGTCGAGTTTAAAACACTGGTTGAACGGCAAACGGGAAAAAACCTTAAATGTATCCGGAGCGACAATGGCGGTGAATTTGTCAACAAATCGTTTGATGAATTTTTGAAGAACCATGGGATCGAGAGGCAGCTGACACTTGCCTACACTCCACAACAAAACGGCGTTGCTGAGAGAGCAAACCGCACCCTGGTAGAGATGTCAAGGTGTATGCTGGTCCAGTCAGGATTAGGCGAATCCTTGTGGGCTGAGGCAGTCAACGCAGCTGTGTATGTACGGAATCGATCACCAACAAGTGCGCTGACTAGTATGACGCCTATGGAAGCGTGGACTGGTAAGAAACCTTTTGTTGGTCATCTAAAAGTTGTTGGCTCCCTTGCAGTTGCCTTGGACAAGGGTCCAAGGAAGGGTGGGCTTCAACCAAAAGGCAAAGAATATCGCATGATTGGGTATTCGGTAGCGGCTAAAGGCTATCGACTGTATGATCCGGTGTCCATCAGGTGATTGAGAGGCGAGATGTCCTCTTTAACGAGCTCCAAGGCGACAGGGATGCAGTCGCAATCGAGTTTCCTATGAAGGAAGTTGCCGTGAAGTCGGAAGGTACTGAAGGAAACGCTGATGAGGGTGACAGCGACGACCCTGATGAGAATGACAGCAGCGATGGAGGAAGCAATGTCGACGACAATACCAGTAGCAGCGACTCTAACGCCTACGAGAGCGCAACTGAGAAAGCAGACTCAGATGATACGGTTCCTCGTTTTGGACCTGGCATACCAAGGCTGATTCGAACAGGCAAACCTGGCCGCCCGAGAAAGGAGTACAACATCCTTGGTTCTCTGGTTGCCAGCAACGTGAAGATTCCATTATCCTATGAGGAGGCATTGAAAAGTACTCAAGCATCACAGTGGTCCGAAGCGATGCAACGTGAATATGATTCACTAATGGCGAACCAGACATGGCAGTTGGCAGACCTACTAACAGATCATCGGGCAGTTGGATGCAGTTGGATGTATAGCCTGAAACGCGGTAAAGATGGCCAGATTGAGCGTTTCAAAGCACGGTTGGTAGCAAAAGGTTGCTCCCAGCAGTATGGCATAAACTATGTATGCTGGTCCAGTCAGGATTAGGCGAATCCTTGTGGGCTGAGGCAGTCAACGCAGCTGTGTATGTACGGAATCGATCACCAACAAGTGCGCTGACTAGTATGACGCCTATGGAAGCGTGGACTGGTAAGAAACCTTTTGTTGGTCATCTAAAAGTTGTTGGCTCCCTTGCAGTTGTTTGTCAACCAAATGGATGTGTGCACGGCATACCTCAACAGTGACCTGAGAGATACGGTGATGTTGCTTAAAAATGCAATATATGGATTCAACCAATCAGGAAGGGAATGGAATGCTAAACTAAATGGCGTCCTTATTAAATTGGGATTTGTTGCCTGCGATAATAAGCCTTGTCTCTACCAGCAAATAGGGAAAGGTAACTTATCGTTAATCGTGGTATATGTTGACGATTTACTTATAGCATGCCAATCCAAAGAAGACTTGCTCAGTATTAAATCGGCTATTTCCAATTCGTTCGAATGCGTTGACAAAGGTGTTCCAGAGCTGTTTTTGAGTATGGAGGTGCACCGTGAAGGTGAGCTTGGGCCTATCACCATAGGCCATTCGCAATATATCAAGGAACTATTGCAAGCTCACGGCATGGAGAAATGTAGACCAGTGGCTACTCCGTTGGATGCGGGTTTCCAGGTAGATTGTACTGATGGGCAGTGTCAAAGAGTTGATCCTGTCAAGTATCAATCCATGATTGGTGAGCTGATGTGGCTGGCACTCACAACCAGACCAGACATTTTGCATTCAGTTGCAAAAATGGCTCAGAGAAATCAAGATCCGCACGCTGAGCATCTGGCTGGTGTAAAACACATTCTAAGGTACCTAGGAACAACGGTCAATTTCAAATTACACTACAAAGAGTGTCATCAGCCTCTGACTGGATATGTGGATGCGGATTGGGGCGGAGACCGAACTAACCGGAAGTCCTATACGGGCTACGTTTATTTTTTGGCAGGTGGTCCGATTTCTTGCCGATCCGAGAAACAACGAAGCGTGGCACTTAGCAGCACAGAAGCAGAATACATGGCACTGTCGGCTGCATGTAAGGAATCCATATTCTTACGGCGCTTGATTATCGAAATCGGTTGTGGAGATAAAACTACAGCAACTACCCTCTATGGCGATAATCTGAGCGCGCAGGAGCTGGCTAAGAACCCAGTTTATCACTCAAGGACCAAGCATATTGATATAAGATACCATTTCGTTCGTCAGGTTGTAGAAGAGGGTCAAGTTAACTTAAAGTATGCTAGTACAAACGATATGATTGCTGATGTCTTGACCAAGAATCTCCCTAAGAGAAAGCATGTAGAATTTACTAGAATGTTAAGTTGAAATTGAACCAAATGAATTTGTAAGCATGCTCGCATTGAGGAAGGGTGTTGAAAATTACCATTACTATCAATACACGCATGTATTGACACACATATGTGTTTTTACATGTATGGGTGAGAGACGTGTCGAAGCAACCATCGATGTACAAGCGGAATTTTTGTATGGCCAGTACTACCCCCAAGCATTCGAGTTCCGTTACCGTGTAGTTTCGTTGAGCTTTGTTCAGCTTCTTCGACACGTAAACTATCGGACGCTCGCCGCAACCTAAGTCGTCACATTGAGCTAAAACTGCACCTACCCCATGAAGAGAGGCATCACATTGGACTACAAAAGGCTTGTCGTAATTGGGATGAATAAAAAATGGAGCTGAGCATAATTTACTTTTGATATCATCAAACGCTGCTTATGCCTTTTCATTCCATACATACGACTTTCCACGAAGTAGTTCAGTGAGAGAAAAGATAACAGAAGAGTAGTTTGGAATAAAACGTTGATACCACCCAGTCATTCCTAGAAATCTCCTTAGTTGCTTCTCAGTCTTCGGTACCGGGAATTCATCCACCGCTCGTACTTTCTCTGAATTAACTTGCAGCGACCCCTCACACACAAGTTACCCAAGGTAGTCCACCCGTTTCAAACAGAACTGACTCTTCTGAACGTTCATTGTCAGTCCGGCCTTGTGTAATTGAAGAGAAACTTCCGATAAATGTAGTGGATAAAAAGTGGTCCCCAAAATTGTTTGAAAGCACCAATAAATCATCAAGGTATACCAACACATGAAAATACGGAAATACAATGTCCTTCAACTGACTCATCATGTGCGGCGCGTTTGTCAATCGAAATGGTACTGTGAAAGCTGTTTTCGCACGAGATTCTTGGTCCAAGCTAATATGCCAGAAGGCATCTTTAAGATCGATCTTCGAAATACAGTGAACCGGCGGCAACCGACTTAACAAGCCATACATGATCGGAATTGGATACGCATCTCTGACTGTAACTGCGTTGAGCTTGCGGGCATCTAAACAAAGTCGAACCTTTCCAGGTTTGATGTGCAGTGTGACAGGAGATGACCACGGGGAGCTCGTAGCTTCCTCAATAACGTCCATACTCAACATACGATCGATCTCTTACATCCTGTTTGATAGATGAAACTATTAGAAATTCAAAGTCCGAGTGTATTGAATTGTAATCCAGGGGAACCATAATCCAACCAGCTACCATCTGAGTCTGACCGTCAGCAGTACGAACAACGCCTTTAATTTTTTTTGTCAGAAAATTCTTCGAGAGAATTTTATTGGCCAATTTTCCTCCGATGACGCTTTTATTGGCTCCGTTATCTAATAGCGCAAAGTAGCTCTCACCGAGTATCTCAACCTGAGTAAAAGGACGAATATTGCTCGCTTTGTGAACGATCGAGGAAACTGTAACATGACGTAGGCTTCTTTTTCGCTTCAAAAATTCACGCATTCGCTCCGCTGACCGAGACTGAGGAGGTTTTGAATCAAAAATTTCGGCTCTACGCTTCTGATATTCTCGAAGTCTAATATGGTATGGTCGGAAATGTGGAGGTAGTGGTATACCTGAGGCGGATTCGGATATGTCTGGTTTGGGTTTACGTCCGGTAATAAGGTGTACATTTTTGACATCCTGGGCTAACGTCGGATGTCGGGTCTCGTGGACCGACGGACATCCTGGGATAAGTTTTTCGTAGTCGATCTACATTTTGCACAGTTGGGCTTGTACCTATTAGGTACACCACAACCATAACAGAAAATACGACGAGGTTTTAGGCATTCCTGGTATTTGTGACCCTGTTCTTTGCAATCCCAGCATTTACTATTTTCGGGAGATCAGAGTGCACAAAATTCGTTAAGGCCGTCCCCTTCCTTTTCGGAATTATCCTCAGCTTACGAACCTCTTAAAAATTTCGCGAACCTCAATGGTGACATCACCATTCTGCATAGTCTGCGATAGAGAGCATTGCATCTAAAAACTCGTCAAAGCTCTCATTACTACCCTGTTTGCGCCGACGCGTGGCTGCTTTGATCTCTCGATCCGAACGTTGATCCTGGTATATCTCTTGCAACCGGCTGCATAACTCATACCAGTCAAGGTTATTCGTGGTCCTATGAACACGCCAGTAAAATGACAAGGCTGAATCAGTAAAGATATAAGATACCATTTCGTTCGTCAGGTTGTAGAAGAGGGTCAAGTTAACTTAAAGTATGCTAGTACAAACGATATGATTGCTGATGTCTTGACCAAGAATCTCCCTAAGAGAAAGCATGTAGAATTTACTAGAATGTTAAGTTGAAATTGAACCAAATGAATTTGTAAGCATGCTCGCATTGAGGAAGGGTGTTGAAAATTACCATTACTATCAATACACGCATGTATTGACACACATATGTGTTTTTACATGTATGGGTGAGAGACGTGTCGAAGCAACCATCGATGTACAAGCGGAATTTTTGTATGGCCAGTACTACCCCCAAGCATTCGAGTTCCGTTACCGTGTAGTTTCGTTGAGCTTTGTTCAGCTTCTTCGACACGTAAACTATCGGACGCTCGCCGCAACCTAAGTCGTCACATTGAGCTAAAACTGCACCTACCCCATGAAGAGAGGCATCACATTGGACTACAAAAGGCTTGTCGTAATTGGGATGAATAAAAAATGGAGCTGAGCATAATTTACTTTTGATATCATCAAACGCTGCTTATGCCTTTTCATTCCATACATACGACTTTCCACGAAGTAGTTCAGTGAGAGAAAAGATAACAGAAGAGTAGTTTGGAATAAAACGTTGATACCACCCAGTCATTCCTAGAAATCTCCTTAGTTGCTTCTCAGTCTTCGGTACCGGGAATTCATCCACCGCTCGTACTTTCTCTGAATTAACTTGCAGCGACCCCTCACACACAAGTTACCCAAGGTAGTCCACCCGTTTCAAACAGAACTGACTCTTCTGAACGTTCATTGTCAGTCCGGCCTTGTGTAATTGAAGAGAAACTTCCGATAAATGTAGTGGATAAAAAGTGGTCCCCAAAATTGTTTGAAAGCACCAATAAATCATCAAGGTATACCAACACATGAAAATACGGAAATACAATGTCCTTCAACTGACTCATCATGTGCGGCGCGTTTGTCAATCGAAATGGTACTGTGAAAGCTGTTTTCGCACGAGATTCTTGGTCCAAGCTAATATGCCAGAAGGCATCTTTAAGATCGATCTTCGAAATACAGTGAACCGGCGGCAACCGACTTAACAAGCCATACATGATCGGAATTGGATACGCATCTCTGACTGTAACTGCGTTGAGCTTGCGGGCATCTAAACAAAGTCGAACCTTTCCAGGTTTGATGTGCAGTGTGACAGGAGATGACCACGGGGAGCTCGTAGCTTCCTCAATAACGTCCATACTCAACATACGATCGATCTCTTACATCCTGTTTGATAGATGAAACTATTAGAAATTCAAAGTCCGAGTGTATTGAATTGTAATCCAGGGGAACCATAATCCAACCAGCTACCATCTGAGTCTGACCGTCAGCAGTACGAACAACGCCTTTAATTTTTTTTGTCAGAAAATTCTTCGAGAGAATTTTATTGGCCAATTTTCCTCCGATGACGCTTTTATTGGCTCCGTTATCTAATAGCGCAAAGTAGCTCTCACCGAGTATCTCAACCTGAGTAAAAGGACGAATATTGCTCGCTTTGTGAACGATCGAGGAAACTGTAACATGACGTAGGCTTCTTTTTCGCTTCAAAAATTCACGCATTCGCTCCGCTGACCGAGACTGAGGAGGTTTTGAATCAAAAATTTCGGCTCTACGCTTCTGATATTCTCGAAGTCTAATATGGTATGGTCGGAAATGTGGAGGTAGTGGTATACCTGAGGCGGATTCGGATATGTCTGGTTTGGGTTTACGTCCGGTAATAAGGTGTACATTTTTGACATCCTGGGCTAACGTCGGATGTCGGGTCTCGTGGACCGACGGACATCCTGGGATAAGTTTTTCGTAGTCGATCTACATTTTGCACAGTTGGGCTTGTACCTATTAGGTACACCACAACCATAACAGAAAATACGACGAGGTTTTAGGCATTCCTGGTATTTGTGACCCTGTTCTTTGCAATCCCAGCATTTACTATTTTCGGGAGATCAGAGTGCACAAAATTCGTTAAGGCCGTCCCCTTCCTTTTCGGAATTATCCTCAGCTTACGAACCTCTTAAAAATTTCGCGAACCTCAATGGTGACATCACCATTCTGCATAGTCTGCGATAGAGAGCATTGCATCTAAAAACTCGTCAAAGCTCTCATTACTACCCTGTTTGCGCCGACGCGTGGCTGCTTTGATCTCTCGATCCGAACGTTGATCCTGGTATATCTCTTGCAACCGGCTGCATAACTCATACCAGTCAAGGTTATTCGTGGTCCTATGAACACGCCAGTAAAATGACAAGGCTGAATCAGTAAACAAGAGACTGGCAAACTGCGCCAGTAAGGTAAAGTTTCCATTTAAACAATTATCGGTAAGATAATTCACTCTATAAATAAATTCTTCGATGGGAATATCTTTATATCTACGCCACTTGGAAATGATATTGGAGGTCACTAGGAATATCGGTGACATTAGCACGAGCACTAGATGGACGCAGCCTGTAACTATTGTTACGAAGATTACTAGCGCTTCTCATTCGAAATAAGACGTTGGATATTTCCTTCGGAAAGAACATTAGATTCCGGCGCACGTCTTTTCTGACCAGGTCCTGGTCGAAGGTTGGGTCGTGCACCTGAGGCCTTTGGGGTATTTCGTATCTGTGACCTTGTTTTAGGACGCTTCTTCGGAATTGCTCCGTTGTACGACGAATTCGCCGCGGTATTTTCCCCACTCTGTAAGTTCGATTGTGATCTTGAGCGCAACGGTAGCAGCTACAGCTGCCTACAAACCGGACATGTTTCATTGGATGTCAACCAATCCAACTGCCCAAGTGCCCATCGGGAATTGCGATCGCGATCAGGTACCAAATGTACAACCCTTTTTCGGTTGCTTTGTTCCCAATTGGCAGTTGGGCCCGCAACCTTCAAAAATGTATTTTTTGTTCATTTTTTCCATTTTTTAGGTTTGGTTAACGAATTTTAGCTCCAAAGTCTCTCCATAGATTTTAATGAGCGATACCTTAAACGACGCCAAATTAATGCACCTCTACACAAAAAAATAGAAAACACAGGATATAATTTTCGACTTTTCCTGAGTTTTTAAAAACAAAATTTCGTAAATAATACCGCAAAAAAATCATCATTTTTGCATTTCAATGCTTTATATTTCCCAGACGGTAAGCTGAAATCACAAAGTGTTTGGGCTTATCTTCTAGCTGTTTTATCTTTTCAAAATAGCAAAGTGCTTAACAACCAGATGAAAAATACTAGAGTTATGTGAAAAAAACCAGCGCTACCTCTGAAAAAAGCTTAAAAAAAAAATACCAGACTTCAAAAATTCTTCAAAAAAAAGTTCTGCCATAGAAAAAAAACCATAATTCTTTAAAAAATTTTAAAACCCCATATCTATCAGAAAAAGTCGGTTTGGATCCTTGAGGAAAAAAAAAGTTCGGTTTTGTCGAGTAGTGTTATCAGTACTTCGCCTAACCGCCATTGTATTGTATTGTATTGTTTGTTTATTGTATTTCCTAGTGCTACAAGCAAGAGGCTTATAATTAGAGCACTAGTCACTACGTGTCGCATTATTTTGGTATTAAACATAGATCTAAATGAATCTTTTAATATGACATACTAATAAGTAGTCACATATATTGATTTGCTTTCTTATGCTAATATTCGTGTTATTTTATTTTAAATTGAATTTGATTTTTAATTCTTAGTCTAGTGTAAGGTGGGCACCTAACTGTGTTTTGAATTGTGAAAGATGTGGAAGATGATTCCATATGCGAATAACATTCACAAAGAAATTGCCTCAATCCCATAAGTGAGTACAGGTACTAGGTATGTTTTTGCTATCTGCATTCGGATGTGTACTGGTATAAATTTCTTGGTAATATTAAGTGCCCTTAAAATCCCATATGTTTTTCCAACTGCTTTGCTCACATGATCATCCCACGACAGAGTACTATTTATTATAAAGCCGAAATTAGTTGTCTTCTCTATGTAGCTAATGGGAGTGTTTGTTATTGTATATAATCAAGCATTTTGACTTCGTTGGATTGAGGCATAGACGATTTTTGGTTGCCCACACACTAATTTTCTCAAGCTCTCTATTGGTAACATTTATACACTCATCTATTCGATTTAACGGTCCACTAACATATAATTGGACGTCATCGTCATTCATGTGCACTTTACAGTCGGACAATACTATTGGCAAATTATTTACATAAATGGAGAACAATATCGGGCCAAGTACTGATTCCTGTGGGACACCACACTTAACATAGGTGTGTGGCCCAGGGTTTTTGCACTGATGTGGATTAAAGCCCAAGACGACGTTAGTTTTATAATAGTGGTAGTTGTTGTAACTTTATTTAATATTATGGGAATTGGCTTATGATTATGTGTATTTAATATGTCGTGTGTGTAAATTAATGTGTAGTGTGTATGTGTAGTTCGCGAAACTCTGGCACCGACTGACGCTGACTCTCGCTTGATTAACCCTACAAACCTCCTGCTCTAATTGATCTCTCTCCTTTGCTTAACCCTACAAACCCCCTGCTCTAATTGATCTCTCTCCTTTGCTCAAAACGGGCGTTGCTAAATACCGGCGCCCACTTCGAGTCGCTCTCTGCACTGGCGGCCCTATCCCGATTCCTACATTCGGCCCTCCTGACGCTGGATTCGCCCCGAATTCCTTCATGTACTCTGCCACACTTGAAGTCTTACAAGGTCCTTCTCCATCCCCGACCTTCTCTACGTCATACCTTCCATGCTTATGGACTTTCACCACTTTGTAGGGTCCTAAATACTTTCCTTTCAATTTTAGCCCCACCCCGTACTGTGTACGCTTAATCGCTATTAAATCATTAACCTGGTACTCTTTTTCTACCTTTCTTTTCTTATTGAATGCTAATCGATTCTCCTCCTGCAAAACTTTTATGTTCTCTCTAGCCTCTATGCGTATCTGCTCACGCTCTTCCTCCAATTCATCAACTAATGATTCATTCACCAGCTCTTTTAGCTCCGAAATATCCGAACATCGCATATCAACACCTGTCAAAATCTTAAAAGGTGTGATTTTTGTACTCCTCGGCTCAATATTGTTGATTAACTGCTGCACTTTAGCTACATGCCTGTACCAAGAACCTGGACTATCTCCACTTAACTTTGACAACATAGGAACTACGATCCTGTGCATTCGCTCCACTTGCCCGTTACCTCGTGGCACACCTGTAGTAATCATCAAATGTTGTATATTCTGCCCTGAACAGTACTCTCTAAACGCATTCGCCGTGAAAGCGGCTCCTCTATCTGATACAATTCTGCATGGATTTCCGAACTTGATGGCTTGCTTTTCCAAACAGTTTATGACTTCCTCAGTTCCTGTACTACGCGTTGGATATAACCACACATACTTTGAGAACCCATCAACAACAACAAGAATATGGCTATAGCGTTTTTTGGTAATCTCCATTGGACCTACATGATCTATGTGGAATGTCACTAACGGTCTATCGCCCTTATCCATACCCTTCTTGCTTTCCTGCTTTCGCATTTACCAAAATACATTCTTCGCAACTTTCCACAACTCGACATACTTTCTCTTTCAACTTTGGTATGAAATACGACTTTTCCACTAACTCCTGAGTCTTCTTTGCAGAAAAATGTCCCTGCCTATGAGCAATTTGCATTATTTCTCCTTCCATTTGTGATGGGACTACGATCAGTCTGTCTGGGTCTTTGAACAAAATCTGGTTCGCAATGTAATAGTCTTCATAGCGTTTATCCTCCACAATACTTCTAATTACTTTTGTCCAGTCATCCGCCAATTGCGCCTCTTTCAACCTATGCATCACACTATCTGTCAATACGTAACACGATACTCTACTTAATGCATCTACATGCCTCATTTTCGATCCTGACCTATGCTCTATATCAAAATCAAAGTCCTGTAGAAACATCGCCCATCTCGCAACTCTCAACGGTACCTCTTTCTTCTTCATCGTCATGGCGAACGCATTACAATCAGTGATGATTTTAAACTTCGTTCCCAAGACATATACACGCCACTTTGTTAATGCTCCTATTACTGCTAGCACTTCTAGTTCGTACGAGTGGTATTTCTCTTCGCAAGGTCTTGTTTTGCGGCTCATAAATAATACTGGGTGTAACAAGCTATCCTCTGGGTCTCTCTGCAGCAATACTGCTCCAAATCCGAACTTGGACGCATCTGTGTGTATTTTTGTTTGCAACCTAGGATTATACAACCTCAAAACTGGTTTACTAGTCAGCGCAGCCTTTAACTGCTCGAACGATATCTGCTGTAACTCCTTGAACTCGAACTTTGCATCCTTCCTTAGCAAATCTGACAACGGTTTTGCGATTACTGCGTATCCTTCTATAAATTTCCTGAAGTACGACGTCAGCCCTAAGAATCTTTGCACTGCCTTTTTATCTCTGGGTATTGGAAAATTACCCACTGCCATGGTTTTTTCCTCACTTGGTTTGATCGTTCCATTTTCAACAATATAGCCTAAGAATATTACTTTCTTCTGTAGAACCTGACACTTTGACCAATTAATCCTTAATCCGTTCTGTGCTGCCACTTCAAGCACTCTTCCCAATCTTTCTAGTCCCTCTTCAACATCCTTACTTGGGATGATAATGTCATCCATGTAAATGACTGCATCACCTTTCCTAATTAAATCGCGCATTACTGACATTATGAAACGATTGAACACTGCAGGCGAGTTGGATATACCAAATGGAACATACTGGAACTCGTACTGACCATTTTGCGTAACAAATGAAGTGTACTTCTGAGACTGTTCCTCGACAGGCACGTGAAAATACCCATTCGACAGATCCAATGTGGTAAATACTCTTGCTCCCTCTAACTTCTCGATAACACAATCCATTTTCACCATTGGAAAATTATCTCTTACTATCTTTTCGTTTAACTTTCGATAATCACAACATAGTCGTTTCTTCCCATTTTTCTTTTCGACCAAAACTACCGGAGATGCATATTCTGACGTGCTATGCTTGATTATCTTCTCGTCTAACCATTCTTGAACTTGGTCATCTACTATCTTTTGTTCACTGCATGCCAGACGTCTTGGATGTTGGTAAACTTGGTAAACTGGTAACTCGTCTGATAACACTAATTTCATTCTTACCTGACTACTAGCATTTCTTTTCGGAATGTATCCCTCGATCATCCTTTTCACTTTACAAGCATCTAGCTGCGATAAGTGTGAAACCTTTATGTCCACCTTATCGTCACCTTCTTCGAAACTCATCATACACAAGCTTTTATACTCTGTTAACAGCTCTGAGCAACAACCTTGTTCCTCGTTACCCTCATCGTGTATCCCTTCGCTCTTTACTTGGACCTCCGATCGTCTAACGAATTCCGTCCCTTCTTTGGTGACTTTCATGTCAATGTCTTTTAAAATTGTCCTGCCCAAAATCGCTTCAAAAGCTATGTCTTCATCCGACACAACATTGAACTCTACCTTCATTTCGATTCCATCGATCTTCACAGGAATGACTTCACTTCCAATCGTGATGATCTGAAACTCTCCAATTCCAGTCAGACATCTTTGGCGACCTGTCAACTGACCAGTTCCTAACTTAAGGAAAACTCTGCGGCTTAACAAGCACAAATCCGCTCCTGTGTCTACAAGACCTTTGAACGTACCTCTTGTGTGTACCACATTCTTTAACTCTAGCCCGGAAGAAGTAAATATACCATATGGTTTTGTTACTATCTTCCCTTGCACTAAGTTTGCTCTTTCCTGCTTTACCTGTCCTTCAACCATGCAAGCAGAGGCCTTATGCCCAAGTTGGTTGCATTTAAAACATCTAAAATCGTTCTTTGGACAGTCTTTCTTCATATGTGACGTTTCTCCACACTTATAACATTTCCTAGCTGACTCTGAACCTTTTCCATCATTTATTTCCTTACCAAAACTCCGTGAGTCATATTTGTTTGACGACTTTAGTGGACCACGCATCTTCTGATAAACTTCAATCTGATTCTTCAACTGCCTCATGGTTCTGGCTTGATACAACAACCCCTTATTGGTTCGACTATCCGGAATCCCATTCACAAAGTATTCAATCAAACTTTCGTCTTCTAAATCAATCGGTTTCGCTATCTCCATCAGAGCATACAAGTATTCCTGCAACGTTTCGTTTTTCTTTTGTTGTCGCTTAACCAATCTCCGATGAACCTCTGCCGATGATACTTTAATCCCGAACTCTTCGATCAACGCTTCCTTCAATCTACTCCAGTCACGAATATCCCGCTGACTGCGTATGAACGACTTTGCTGCTCCACCTAACAATTGCTTAGCATAAAGGAAAGTCTGCAGCTGATTCCACCCTACCGTTAGTGCACATTCTTCAAGCTCAATTATCCACTGATTAACATCCAAGCTATTTGAACCTGAAAACTCTGAAACGCTACCTTCAACATCCTTTAGCGTGAACCACGATCTAGCTGAAACTGTAGCTTCCATTTCTCTGCGACCAATTCCTGCCACTCTGTTTCCTATTTCTGCATTTTGAACTTGCTGCGGTTCTATTGACCTGAATGATTGTTCCTGTTCATCCATATCACTCCCATCTACCTCCGCTTGAAGATCATAGTGATTAAGAAGCCTGTTTTGTAAATCTACCTTTCTACCAACCGTCTCCAATCCCAGCTCGTTCAACTTAAGCCTCAAATCCGCAACTAGCAGTGCCAGAATCTCGTCTCTTCTCATCTTGTACAATTTATGTTCTTATAATGTATAATGTAATATGTGGTAAAATATATAAAAATGTGTGATATTATAATATAGTAAAGAATATAAAAATACAAATATTAATTCTAATTCCTCTCAAAATTTGGCACTCCAGTTATCTGCTTTTCCTTGGCCGGTTACAATGGCTCTCAAACAATGCCAATTTTTTAATCTCAATTTATTTTAACTTATCCCTTTTCGATGAACTACAACTTTTGCCGCTTACAGTTTATTTATTTTCGACAGTTACAGTTTCTCTAAAACTTTTCCAATTACAGTTTATTATTTTTCCAATTCCAATTGCCCGAAAACTCTTCCAATTACAGTTTATTATTTTTCAATTCCAATTGCTCGAAAACTCTTCCAATTACAGTTTATTATTATTCCAATTCCAATTGCTCGAAAACTCTTCCAATTACAGTTTATTATTTATACAACTATTATTGCTCTAAAACTGTTCCAATTACAGTTTATTAAAATTCTGCTAATTGCATTGGCTCTCAAACATTACTCGAATCTTATAAAACTTTAATCACATACTTTTCAAACTGTACTCAAATAAAATTTTTCTCCTTAAACACGTTCGTTCTTGTTTGACTCAATGTCGTTCGTTTCAGCTTCCTCTTCGATCAATACTTATGTATATGGATCCTCTCGTCTGACACGGACAATTTCCGTAACTCACCAGAATTTGCAACTGTACTTTGCAGCTCGCTTCTGCTATCCGGCCTTACCGCCTCCCAACGCTTGATCCCATCCAGATCAATCAGCTCTCGTTCTGCTTCACGCCTCTCTTTTCCAGCTATACAATAACAACACTCCAGCCAGTTGCTTGTTGTCTGTATACCGAAAAGTCCCGCGCCGCTCTCAGTAACGATTTCTGCTCTCTCTGCTTTCGTATCGTCTTCGTTTCCAGCTCCTTTATCACTGCTCTCGTCGTTTCTCGTGACTTTCGTCGTTTTCTTTCGCCTTCCCTGTTTCTCGTCGGCTTCTGTCGCAGACCTTGAAATCAGTTCTCGCTGTCTTCGTTGTTTCCTTGATTCTTCACCGTTTCTTGTCGCCGTCTGTCGCAGACCTTGAAATCGGTTCTCGTTGAGTCTGCCGCTTCTGCGCGTCGCTTCTGAATTTCACAATTCCACGAAATTGTCGAAAATTATTTTTGCGCTCCGTTTAGTCTCTGTCGCTCTGCAACAATTGTCCATTAACACTCTTGACTTGGTTAATGCAATTTTCCGACTTATGACTCGATCTCCACTACAACACAACACAATTGACCACAATTACGACACTTTTATTGTTGGTGTTTTTATACACGTTTAATCAAAATTCAATCCCGGTTGAGCCCCCAATTGTGTGGCCCAGGGTTTTTGCACTGATGTGGATTAAAGCCCAAGACGACGGTAGTTTTATTATAGTGGTAGTTGTTGTAACTTTATTTAATATTATGGGAGTTGGCTTATGATTATGTGTATGTAATATGTGGTGTGTAAATTGATGTGTAGTGTGTGTGTGTAGCTCGCGAAACTCTGGCACCGACCGACGCCGACTCTCGCTTGCTTAACCCTACAAACCTCCTGTTCTCATCGATCTCCCTCTTTTGCTTAACCCTACAAACCTCCTGCTCTAATTAATATCTTTCCTTTGCTCAAAAAGGACGTTGCTCAATACTGGCGCCCACTTCGAGTCGCTCTCTGTACTGCCGGCCCTATCCCGATTCCTACATATCTATATTTACATGTATGGGTGAGAGACGTGTTGAAGCAACGTCTTCTCATCTTCTCTTTATTTTTTGTTTTCTTCTTTGGTTTCCATCTGCATGCGAGCAGAACTTCTCAGTCAGTCACAAATAAACATTGCAAATGAACGAACGCAACGGCTACGTTTTTTCGGTTAAAATATAATTTCCACGGCATTGGTCAAACTCTGTTCAACAGGTTATGGGCCCAGGATCGGATAGTTAGATCGGAAAATAAAAGAGATTGTTTTAGTTTTAGTGTTGGTGCACTCGGAGTTGTGGAGTGTGGCATCTGGTGAAGCATCTGGTGATGTCACAGCATCGGATGTCCCTGAAGGTGCAAGGGCCAAGGATAAGAAGGCACTGGCAATGATCACGCTATGTGTGAAAACTTCACAATTGGGATACATCAAGAACTGCAAAAAGTCGGCTGAGGCATGGACAAAATTAAAAGATGTCCATCAACCAAGTGGACCAGTACGAAAGGTTCAACTGTACAAGAAATTGCTAAGCAAGCGCATGGACCAGAGGCAAAGCATTTCAAGCTACATAAACGAATTTATTGATATTCTCGATGGCCTTAGTTCGTTAGGAATCGACCTAAATGATGAACTTCGCACAATTGTTTTGTTGTCGAGCCTTCCAGAACATTATGACAATTTTGTAGTCGCCATAGAGACGCGCGACAGTCTCCCATCATTCGACGTTCTATGTATAAAACTGAAAGAAGAAGGCGAGAGAAAGGGAAATTCAGAAGAACAAAAGGAATACGCAAAAGCATTTGCTGCGACGCAGAAGCCGGCCGTTCAGAGAGCGCAAAAGAAGAGAAACAAAACAATTATATGTTTCAGGTGTGGTGAGCACGGGCATATGAAGGCTCAGTGTAAGAAAGAGAGCTCAAACGAAGGAAAATCAGCAAGAGGAGAGAACAAGCAGTGCAGCCTATTAAATGCGATGGACGCAGATAATTTGAAAAATAGTATGTGGTGTTTGGATAGTGGTGCGACAAGCCATATGTGTTGTGATAAGCAGTTATTCACAAAGTTAGAAAACACACAGAACTGATTGGCCTGGGTGACTCCGGTTTTCTAAAAGCTGAAGGGAAAGGAGAGGTTCAGCTGAAGACAGATATATGTACGCTGTCGTTAAAAGATGTTCTCTATGTTCCCAAAATGAATGGAAATTTTTTCTCCGTGAGCAGCGCAGTAAAACATAAATGTTTTGTCACTTTTGGGCAAGAATATGCGAAAGTAGTCCAGGACGGTGATTGTATTATAAAGGCAAACAAGGTTGGAAACTTATATATGCTTCAAGGAACACAAAACAGCTGTTTTGCTGCGATTAAGGCTGATGGTGCTTTGTGGCATGAAAGGTATGGCCATTTGAATATCAGCAGTATGAAAGACTTACAAGCCAAAGGAATGGTGCGTGGCATTGAAAATATGGTTTTCCCAGCAAGTATGAGTTGTAAAACTTGCATGCTCAGCAAGATTCATGCGCAGCCATTTCCTGTTGCATCCACCAACAGAGCGCAAGACATTTTGGAATTAATTCATGCAGATGTGTGCGGACCATTTGGCACACAATCACTTGCTGGATCGAAGTACTTTCTAAGCTTCATCGATGATAAATCAAGACGTATATTTGTGTACTTTCTACGGCGGAAGGATGAAGTCTTCAATAAGTTTGTCGAGTTTAAAACACTGGTTGAACGGCAAACGGGAAAAAACCTTAAATGTATCCGGAGCGACAATGGCGGTGAATTTGTCAACAAATCGTTTGATGAATTTTTGAAGAACCATGGGATCGAGAGGCAGCTGACACTTGCCTACACTCCACAACAAAACGGCGTTGCTGAGAGAGCAAACCGCACCCTGGTAGAGATGTCAAGGTGTATGCTGGTCCAGTCAGGATTAGGCGAATCCTTGTGGGCTGAGGCAGTCAACGCAGCTGTGTATGTACGGAATCGATCACCAACAAGTGCGCTGACTAGTATGACGCCTATGGAAGCGTGGACTGGTAAGAAACCTTTTGTTGGTCATCTAAAAGTTGTTGGCTCCCTTGCAGTTGCCTTGGACAAGGGTCCAAGGAAGAGTGGGCTTCAACCAAAAGGCAAAGAATATCGCATGATTGGGTATTCGGTAGCGGCTAAAGGCTATCGACTGTATGATCCGGTGTCCATCAGGTGATTGAGAGGCGAGATGTCCTCTTTAACGAGCTCCAAGGCGACAGGGATGCAGTCGCAATCGAGTTTCCTATGAAGGAAGTTGCCGTGAAGTCGGAAGGTACTGAAGGAAACGCTGATGAGGGTGACAGCGACGACCCTGATGAGAATGACAGCAGCGATGGAGGAAGCAATGTCGACGACAATACCAGTAGCAGCGACTCTAACGCCTACGAGAGCGCAACTGAGAAAGCAGACTCAGATGATACGGTTCCTCGTTTTGGACCTGGCATACCAAGGCTGATTCGAACAGGCAAACCTGGCCGCCCGAGAAAGGAGTACAACATCCTTGGTTCTCTGGTTGCCAGCAACGTGAAGATTCCATTATCCTATGAGGAGGCATTGAAAAGTACTCAAGCATCACAGTGGTCCGAAGCGATGCAACGTGAATATGATTCACTAATGGCGAACCAGACATGGCAGTTGGCAGACCTACTAACAGATCATCGGGCAGTTGGATGCAGTTGGATGTATAGCCTGAAACGCGGTAAAGATGGCCAGATTGAGCGTTTCAAAGCACGGTTGGTAGCAAAAGGTTGCTCCCAGCAGTATGGCATAAACTATGTATGCTGGTCCAGTCAGGATTAGGCGAATCCTTGTGGGCTGAGGCAGTCAACGCAGCTGTGTATGTACGGAATCGATCACCAACAAGTGCGCTGACTAGTATGACGCCTATGGAAGCGTGGACTGGTAACAAAACCTTTTGTTGGTCATCTAAAAGTTGTTGGCTCCCTTGCAGTTGTTTGTCAACCAAATGGATGTGTGCACGGCATACCTCAACAGTGACCTGAGAGATACGGTGATGTTGCTTAAAAATGCAATATATGGATTCAACCAATCAGGAAGGGAATGGAATGCTAAACTAAATGGCGTCCTTATTAAATTGGGATTTGTTGCCTGCGATAATAAGCCTTGTCTCTACCAGCAAATAGGGAAAGGTAACTTATCGTTAATCGTGGTATATGTTGACGATTTACTTATAGCATGCCAATCCAAAGAAGACTTGCTCAGTATTAAATCGGCTATTTCCAATTCGTTCGAATGCGTTGACAAAGGTGTTCCAGAGCTGTTTTTGAGTATGGAGGTGCACCGTGAAGGTGAGCTTGGGCCTATCACCATAGGCCATTCGCAATATATCAAGGAACTATTGCAAGCTCACGGCATGGAGAAATGTAGACCAGTGGCTACTCCGTTGGATGCGGGTTTCCAGGTAGATTGTACTGATGGGCAGTGTCAAAGAGTTGATCCTGTCAAGTATCAATCCATGATTGGTGAGCTGATGTGGCTGGCACTCACAACCAGACCAGACATTTTGCATTCAGTTGCAAAAATGGCTCAGAGAAATCAAGATCCGCACGCTGAGCATCTGGCTGGTGTAAAACACATTCTAAGGTACCTAGGAACAACGGTCAATTTCAAATTACACTACAAAGAGTGTCATCAGCCTCTGACTGGATATGTGGATGCGGATTGGGGCGGAGACCGAACTAACCGGAAGTCCTATACGGGCTACGTTTATTTTTTGGCAGGTGGTCCGATTTCTTGCCGATCCGAGAAACAACGAAGCGTGGCACTTAGCAGCACAGAAGCAGAATACATGGCACTGTCGGCTGCATGTAAGGAATCCATATTCTTACGGCGCTTGATTATCGAAATCGGTTGTGGAGATAAAACTACAGCAACTACCCTCTATGGCGATAATCTGAGCGCGCAGGAGCTGGCTAAGAACCCAGTTTATCACTCAAGGACCAAGCATATTGATATAAGATACCATTTCGTTCGTCAGGTTGTAGAAGAGGGTCAAGTTAACTTAAAGTATGCTAGTACAAACGATATGATTGCTGATGTCTTGACCAAGAATCTCCCTAAGAGAAAGCATGTAGAATTTACTAGAATGTTAAGTTGAAATTGAACCAAATGAATTTGTAAGCATGCTCGCATTGAGGAAGGGTGTTGAAAATTACCATTACTATCAATACACGCATGTATTGACACACATATGTGTTTTTACATGTATGGGTGAGAGACGTGTCGAAGCAACCATCGATGTACAAGCGGAATTTTTGTATGGCCAGTACTACCCCCAAGCATTCGAGTTCCGTTACCGTGTAGTTTCGTTGAGCTTTGTTCAGCTTCTTCGACACGTAAACTATCGGACGCTCGCCGCAACCTAAGTCGTCACATTGAGCTAAAACTGCACCTACCCCATGAAGAGAGGCATCACATTGGACTACAAAAGGCTTGTCGTAATTGGGATGAATAAAAAATGGAGCTGAGCATAATTTACTTTTGATATCATCAAACGCTGCTTATGCCTTTTCATTCCATACATACGACTTTCCACGAAGTAGTTCAGTGAGAGAAAAGATAACAGAAGAGTAGTTTGGAATAAAACGTTGATACCACCCAGTCATTCCTAGAAATCTCCTTAGTTGCTTCTCAGTCTTCGGTACCGGGAATTCATCCACCGCTCGTACTTTCTCTGAATTAACTTGCAGCGACCCCTCACACACAAGTTACCCAAGGTAGTCCACCCGTTTCAAACAGAACTGACTCTTCTGAACGTTCATTGTCAGTCCGGCCTTGTGTAATTGAAGAGAAACTTCCGATAAATGTAGTGGATAAAAAGTGGTCCCCAAAATTGTTTGAAAGCACCAATAAATCATCAAGGTATACCAACACATGAAAATACGGAAATACAATGTCCTTCAACTGACTCATCATGTGCGGCGCGTTTGTCAATCGAAATGGTACTGTGAAAGCTGTTTTCGCACGAGATTCTTGGTCCAAGCTAATATGCCAGAAGGCATCTTTAAGATCGATCTTCGAAATACAGTGAACCGGCGGCAACCGACTTAACAAGCCATACATGATCGGAATTGGATACGCATCTCTGACTGTAACTGCGTTGAGCTTGCGGGCATCTAAACAAAGTCGAACCTTTCCAGGTTTGATGTGCAGTGTGACAGGAGATGACCACGGGGAGCTCGTAGCTTCCTCAATAACGTCCATACTCAACATACGATCGATCTCTTACATCCTGTTTGATAGATGAAACTATTAGAAATTCAAAGTCCGAGTGTATTGAATTGTAATCCAGGGGAACCATAATCCAACCAGCTACCATCTGAGTCTGACCGTCAGCAGTACGAACAACGCCTTTAATTTTTTTTGTCAGAAAATTCTTCGAGAGAATTTTATTGGCCAATTTTCCTCCGATGACGCTTTTATTGGCTCCGTTATCTAATAGCGCAAAGTAGCTCTCACCGAGTATCTCAACCTGAGTAAAAGGACGAATATTGCTCGCTTTGTGAACGATCGAGGAAACTGTAACATGACGTAGGCTTCTTTTTCGCTTCAAAAATTCACGCATTCGCTCCGCTGACCGAGACTGAGGAGGTTTTGAATCAAAATTTCGGCTCTACGCTTCTGATATTCTCGAAGTCTAATATGGTATGGTCGGAAATGTGGAGGTAGTGGTATACCTGAGGCGGATTCGGATATGTCTGGTTTGGGTTTACGTCCGGTAATAAGGTGTACATTTTTGACATCCTGGGCTAACGTCGGATGTCGGGTCTCGTGGACCGACGGACATCCTGGGATAAGTTTTTCGTAGTCGATCTACATTTTGCACAGTTGGGCTTGTACCTATCAGGTACACCACAACCATAACAGAAAATACGACGAGGTTTTAGGCATTCCTGGTATTTGTGACCCTGTTCTTTGCAATCCCAGCATTTACTATTTTCGGGAGATCAGAGTGCACAAAATTCGTTAAGGCCGTCCCCTTCCTTTTCGGAATTATCCTCAGCTTACGAACCTCTTAAAAATTTCGCGAACCTCAATGGTGACATCACCATTCTGCATAGTCTGCGATAGAGAGCATTGCATCTAAAAACTCGTCAAAGCTCTCATTACTACCCTGTTTGCGCCGACGCGTGGCTGCTTTGATCTCTCGATCCGAACGTTGATCCTGGTATATCTCTTGCAACCGGCTGCATAACTCATACCAGTCAAGGTTATTCGTGGTCCTATGAACACGCCAGTAAAATGACAAGGCTGAATCAGTAAACAAGAGACTGGCAAACTGCGCCAGTAAGGTAAAGTTTCCATTTAAACAATTATCGGTAAGATAATTCACTCTATAAATAAATTCTTCGATGGGAATATCTTTATATCTACGCCACTTGGAAATGATATTGGAGGTCACTAGGAATATCGGTGACATTAGCACGAGCACTAGATGGACGCAGCCTGTAACTATTGTTACGAAGATTACTAGCGCTTCTCATTCGAAATAAGACGTTGGATATTTCCTTCGGAAAGAACATTAGATTCCGGCGCACGTCTTTTCTGACCAGGTCCTGGTCGAAGGTTGGGTCGTGCACCTGAGGCCTTTGGGGTATTTCGTATCTGTGACCTTGTTTTAGGACGCTTCTTCGGAATTGCTCCGTTGTACGACGAATTCGCCGCGGTATTTTCCCCACTCTGTAAGTTCGATTGTGATCTTGAGCGCAACGGTAGCAGCTACAGCTGCCTACAAACCGGACATGTTTCATTGGATGTCAACCAATCCAACTGCCCAAGTGCCCATCGGGAATTGCGATCGCGATCAGGTACCAAATGTACAACCCTTTTTCGGTTGCTTTGTTCCCAATTGGCAGTTGGGCCCGCAACCTTCAAAAATGTATTTTTTGTTCATTTTTTCCATTTTTTAGGTTTGGTTAACGAATTTTAGCTCCAAAGTCTCTCCATAGATTTTAATGAGCGATACCTTAAACGACGCCAAATTAATGCACCTCTACACAAAAAAATAGAAAACACAGGATATAATTTTCGACTTTTCCTGAGTTTTTAAAAACAAAATTTCGTAAATAATACCGCAAAAAAATCATCATTTTTGCATTTCAATGCTTTATATTTCCCAGACGGTAAGCTGAAATCACAAAGTGTTTGGGCTTATCTTCTAGCTGTTTTATCTTTTCAAAATAGCAAAGTGCTTAACAACCAGATGAAAAATACTAGAGCTATGTGAAAAAAACCAGCGCTACCTCTGAAAAAAGCTTAAAAAAAAATACCAGACTTCAAAAATTCTTCAAAAAAAAGTTCTGCCATAGAAAAAAAACCATAATTCTTTAAAAAATTTTAAAACCCCATATCTATCAGAAAAAGTCGGTTTGGATCCTTGAGGAAAAAAAAGTTCGGTTTTGTCGAGTAGTGTTATCAGTACTTCGCCTAACCGCCATTGTATTGTATTGTATTGTTTGTTTATTGTATTTCCTAGTGCTACAAGCAAGAGGCTTATAATTAGAGCACTAGTCACTACGTGTCGCATTATTTTGGTATTAAACATAGGTCTAAATGAATCTTTTAATATGACATACTAATAAGTAGTCACATATATTGATTTGCTTTCTTATGCTAATATTCGTGTTATTTTATTTTAAATTGAATTTGATTTTTAATTCTTAGTCTAGTGTAAGGTGGGCACCTAACTGTGTTTTGAATTGTGAAAGATGTGGAAGATGATTCCATATGCGAATAACATTCACAAAGAAATTGCCTCAATCCCATAAGTGAGTACAGGTACTAGGTATGTTTTTGCTATCTGCATTCGGATGTATACTGGTATAAATTTCTTGGTAATATTAAGTGCCCTTAAAATCCCATATGTTTTTCCAACAGCTTTGCTCACATGATCATCCCACGACAGAGTACTATTTATTATAAAGCCGAAATTAGTTGTCTTCTCTATGTAGCTAATGGGAGTGTTTGTTATTGTATATAATCAAGCATTTTGACTTCGTTGGATTGAGGCATAGACGTATTTTGGTTGCCCACACACTAATTTTCTCAAGCTCTCTATTGGTAACATTTATACACTCATCTATTCGATTTAACGGTCCACTAACATATAATTGGACGTCATCGTCATTCATGTGCACTTTACAGTCGGACAATACTATTGGCAAATTATTTACATAAATGGAGAACAATATCGGGCCAAGTACTGATTCCTGTGGGACACCACACTTAACATAGGTGTGTGGCCCAGGGTTTTTGCACTGATGTGGATTAAAACCCAAGACGACGTTAGTTTTATAATAGTGGTAGTTGTTGTAACTTTATTTAATATTATGGGAATTGGCTTATGATTATGTGTATTTAATATGTCGTGTGTGTAAATTAATGTGTAGTGTGTATGTGTAGTTCGCGAAACTCTGGCACCGACTGACGCTGACTCTCGCTTGATTAACCCTACAAACCTCCTGCTCTAATTGATCTCTCTCCTTTGCTTAACCCTACAAACCCCCTGCTCTAATTGATCTCTCCCCTTTGCTCAAAACGGGCGTTGCTCAATACCGGCGCCCACTTCG
Source organism: Drosophila ambigua (assembly GCA_018150905.1). Lineage (NCBI taxonomy): Eukaryota > Metazoa > Arthropoda > Insecta > Diptera > Drosophilidae > Drosophila > Drosophila ambigua. The sequence goes on from JAECWS010000098.1 coordinate 880,655, forward strand.
AGTCGCTCTCTGCACTGGCGGCCCTATCCCGATTCCTACATAGGCAAAGGACGACATTTTCCCTTCAGCAACAACAGCCTGGCTCCTATTTAGCAGATATGATGATAGCAACCGTACTGCAGAGTCAGAGAAGTTGTAAGATTCGCGAAGCTTTGCGATGAGGAGTGTATTTCAAAATTTCGACCCGCCCCCACAAAGGACGAAAATCTGTGGCAGGTGCAATTTTAAAGATACTGTTAGCCAAGATCCTAGCTAATAGAATTTGTTTCCTTCTTTCGGAAACAACAACGAAATCGGAAGACACGGTGTGGATTGGTTTCAGTATATTTTTCGACTGATTTCATTTATTTTAGCCGCTCCATGTAGTTATAACCATATGAGCTCTTTCCCAAGCAAGCAGTGGCGAGTTTAACAAAGAGAGGGAGAGAGAGATGTCGTTCGCATTGGTGGTACCGGCCACTATGGGCCTGGTGTTCAGTATGGCCTCCACTTCCACGGCGATAGTGTCGAGCTCGTCCTGGCTCAACTGGGAGCTGCCGAGGGCCCGAATCAAGAGGTGCACAAGCCGCGAAATGGGGCGCTCGAGTGGGAATAATAATGAATTCTGTTCCGTGCGTAGCCGCATGCTCGGCCAGTGCACCGCTGTGCGCAGCAAACTCCTTGTCGAGGTCTTAAAGGTCTCGGGCTTCACCGACAAAGTACGTGGCATTGTCGCTGAAATTTCAGAATAGTTTTTCTAAATTATAATTCAAAACAAGAAAAATCGAGTTTGGTGGCTGCAAATTCTGTATATTTTGACGAAAGACGGAAGACTGAAAAAAAGGGACGTGCGCTCGATTTCAATACTTATTTTCCACTTCTTTTCATTTTCGTTATAACATGTTCTTAAGCAGAACTTATCGACGACGGCGAAAAGGTTCGAATTCATCAAGAGCGAGAGAGAGCTTTATTGCGCTCCCGCTTCGCCCTAAACTATCTTACACTAGACTTCAAATTTTACCAAAATATACAAATTAGCGTCGTGATGCGACACCGGCCCCGTTGAAGGTCTGTGGGACTTCAACCCATCGGCAGAAGCGCTAGCTTATGTATTGGCCTCCTGTAGGCCGGTCCGCTGCTCGTCCTGAGGTCGACCACCCTGACCTTTCCGTCCTGCCCGGCGTGTGTTGCGACGACCCTTCCGAGGAGCCACTGTTGGGGCGGAAGGTTGTCCTCTGCGACGATGACGAGGTCGCCTTCCTCGACGTTGGGCTGCTCCTGGTGCCACTTGCATCTTATTTGCAAGCCCAGCACATACTCCCGGGATCATCGCTGCCAGAACATTTGCCTTTCTGACGAGACAAGCCGCCATCGCCTTAAGCAAATCAGACCCTCCTGGTCCGGGGTCCGATGTGCTGGGGGTGCGATGGGGCCGCTGCCTGTCAGCAGGTTCCCTTGAGTCAGGGCGTCTCCGTCGCTTGGGTCGGGGCTTAGTGGTCCCAGAGGTCGCGAGTTCAGCACCGCTTCGATGCTCACCATCACGCTCTCCAGCTCCTCGGCAGTGAAGAGCGCGCTTCCGACCGACCTCAGCAGGAGGTTTTTGGCCGACTTCACTCCTGCCTCCCACAGTCCGCCCATGTGCGGAGCTCGAGGTGGCAGGAAGGCGAACTCGCAGCCGCTTCTCGCTGCGAACTCTCGAATTGCGTCCGCTTCCGTCTCTAGCGTCCTTCTCAGCTTGTCGAAGTGGCGACTTGCTCCGAAGAAATCTGTCGCGTTGTCGCAGTTCACGCGGAGCGGACATCCTCGACGAGCATGTGTAGGGATCTCGGACCAAAACAACGGCCTGCATTATAGTTGTGAGGAATGCCGTGCTGTGGAAAACGACATGCGCTCGTTCATGAGGCAGACGCGGAGTGGCTTCAAAGAGCTGATCGTGGGCTTTAAACAGCAATATGATCGGCTTTTGGCCATGGACAGCCTCCTTGGTTTACCAAAGAGTTATCCAGTCTAAAAAACTTAAAATCAAGACTTTATAACAAATTTCGAGAAGTTGGTTCTCCCTCTTCTCTTTCTCACTATGTAATAGTTCGTCAAATTTCTCCGTTCTTAACGCTCTATGCTATAAAAACTACCTATCTCGATGCAGGATACGATTTTCACAGGACCCTAAACAGTTTTACAGCTTCGTAAATAGTAAGCGTAGAACGTTATTATAATTAGAGCATAAGATTCGAAAAGGGCCGTGTTGAGGGTAATTATCCCTACAGAAGGGTAAACGAAACGGACGAAAGGTACGGGTAGGTCTAAGGGGAACAGAAAAGTCAAGCAGGTCAAGAAGTGCTTCTGAGCCAACAAGCCCAACTAGGAGCTTGTGTACAAACATAACGCCGTTACAAATTCTGCGATGGCGCAATGAAGGGAGGTCTAAAAGTTGTAGCCTCGATTGATAAGGTGGCAAGATTCTATCCGAGTACCAGTTAAAGTTACGAAAGGCAAAAATTAAAAATTGTTTTTGGACCGACTCGAGAGTGGACTCCTTGTACTGTGGACTCCACATACAAGAACAATATTCCAGAATCGGACGAAACAAGGAGACGTACAGTGTTTTGGTGACTCCTTGGACCAACGCTATAAAAACGCTGGAACACCCTTAGCTTTATTTACAGTTGCAGCTATATGGCTATTAAAACACAGTCTATGATCGAAAAGAACTCCAAGGTCATTAGAACTCGAAATTCGTTCGAGGGCATGAATTCCTAGAGCGTACGAGACAAAATGTGTAGCGTAGGTATGTAGATATATCTAAGTTATCCGCTATTCCTAAAATGTTTGAAAAAATTGTAACTCCGCATATGCAACATCACTTATATCTCCGTCCCAGCATGGATTTATAAGGCGACCATCAACAACCACAAATTTATTAGAGTTTACCTCTTTTATCATTAAAGGCTTTCAAGTTAACTTGCATACGGATGTCATTTACACTGATTTCAGTAAAGCTTCGATTCTGTAAACCATTCCCTTTTAGCACAAAAACTTGACCTTTTATCTCAATAACTTTCAGTCATGGTGTTGTGCAAATATGTTACACCTAAATGCCTCGAAATGCAAAGTAATGACATTTCATCGCTCCAGCCTCCTTTTGGCTCCTTATAGCCTCTGCGGTGGTTCTCTTCGTTGATGATCTTGATGTTAAATTATACCTAAAGTTAAAGTTTTCTGAACACATTTCTACCATGGTAAATAAGGCCATAGGTGTGCTTGGATTTATAAAGAGGTGGTCAAAGACGACCCCTATATAACGAAGACTCTCTACATCTCGCTTGTTCGTCCGATTTTAGAGTACGGCTCTTGTGTATGGTGCCCCCAGTACAAAGTAACAGTCCAGAAAAACTTTTTATTTTTGCTCTGCGTGGCCTTAACTGGGTTGCAGGTGTGAGACAGCCAGCTTACTCTCGTAGATTGCTTTTAATAAACCTTCCAACCTTAGTTGGTCGTAGTAAAATGCTTGGTGGGATTTTTATGCACAACCTGATCAAGGGTGACGTAGATAGCCCTGACTTGTTGAGCCGCATTCCTGTTAGATCTACTATAAACTTTATTAACCATTTACCATTTAGGGTCATATGCTCGGACTTCAATTCCCTCTACCACATAATATCCACTACTAATTCCCTTCTTCTTCTTAAATCATTAATACTAACATACCTTTCCCGTAATTAGTACTATTTCTTAGCTATCTGTGCATGTTTAGCTCTCTGAGTTGTGTTTAGTTCTAATTTTCCTCGAATTTTAGTCTAACACCTATCTTTCCTGCATGCTCGCGTTGGTACACGCGTCGCGCGTCATGCGGCAGCGCCCCTCGGTCGGTTGGGTGGATGGAGGGGCTGCGTTCCGCGCGTAAAAGGTTTCGGCTTGGTGTCGCATGGGCCACTTGATGGTGCAGTCATTGCAGTCCAGACAATAATAAGAACTAATTGATCTTCTTCAACAAGGAATCTTAACAATAATAAATGGTTGTACAGTGCGAAAAGATGATAAGATATTAGTACCTGATCACAGTCTTCATACAGAAAGGTATGAGACAATCTCAGCCTCTTATCTAAGTAATAGAAGTGAGATACCAAAAATTGTTTGGAATCCATTAACAGTAACATACGGAAGAAATTGATATTAAAAAAGGAATTAAAATTGTTAAAAGAAGGTCATAACGAATTGAAAGGACTTAAGTTCCATCATGTATCGAGACACACAGCCTTAATTACACTGGTCAACACGATTTTTCCTCAAGGAACCAAACCAACTTTTTCTTAAAGATTTTGGGCTTAGAAATGGTTTGATGATATTTTTTTTTTTCTATGGCAGAACTTTTTTTTAAAGAATTTTTAAAAACTGTTAGCGCTTGTTTTTTTCACATAACTCTAGTATCTTTTATCTGGTTGTTAGAAACTTTGCCAATTTGAAAAGATAATTAAAACAGCTAAAAGTAAAGCACAAACACTTTGTGATTTAAGCTTACCGTCTGGGAAATATAAAGCATTGAAATGCAAAAATTATGATTTTTGTGCAGTATATTTTACGAAATTTTGACTTTAAAAACTCAGGAAAAGTTGAAACAAATTATATCCTATGTCTTCTATTTTTTTGTGTATTGGTGCATTAATTTGGCGTCGTTTAAGGTATCGCTCATTAAAATCTATGGAGAGACTTTGGTGCTACAATTCATTAACCAAACCTAACAAATGAAAAAATGAACAAAAAATACACTTTTGAAGGTTGCGGGCCCAAGTGCCAATTGGGAACAAAGCAAACGAAAAAGGGTTGTACATTTGGTACCTGATCGCGATCGCAATTCCCGATGGGCAGAAGAAGAATTAAAGTAGCAAGAAGACTGCAATCAATATCTCTTCCCTACCCACTGTAAATTATCTAAAATTATTATCAGTAATTATGATTCTAATAAATACAAGAACGTAAAATAAAAATACACACCAAACATTGCCACCTTCGTGCCTTTGCAGAATGTTCAAGCATGAACATGTCGATGTACGAGTACATTAAGAAAAGATTCTGTACACAATCTATATATTTCTAAATTAAAATGAAGTAGTGCATAAAGTTGATAATTTACAAGCAACACACAAGTGGAGATCCCACTTATCAAATGTAGAGCTAAGCATTAATGTTGTATGCAATGCGATGCATGCACTTAAACAACCCCCACGGTAAATGTAGCCGTTCCATGGGTCTAGCGATAAGAATAGAATAATAATTTTACCACATACATTGTTTGTAAACTGATATAAGGCTCTGATTTTAAGAATACAATTTAGTTTGAACTTACAACTCAACTAGACTTTTCTTTAAGGTCTTAACAGGATGGTATATGCAAGTTTTAAAATAAATTCCATACATTTTATTCTTACATGCAATGGGGAAATGCTATATAAACTTTTCCTCTTCAATTAAGGAATCATCCAAGTTTTGAAAGTCCTTTTGTGTTTTTTTATTTTTGCAAAAAGTGCATGTCAAGGTCTATTTTGTATTTGTTAGCTCGTTTAGAACTTTTCCATCGCTCATGGTAAGGAAAAATTCATCGTCAACAGTAATAGTTGGACCATCCTTGAATCCAATAATCCTGGCTTTATATTTTCAATCTGATTCTTAATATCAGTCACTGTGGACTTTATCAATCCTGAAGATTCCCTGGCGTATTTAAATAATATCGGTCGTCAATAGTGAGCAGACGAAGGTCGGGGATTTTTCCAATGTACTGAAGAATCCGATTTTAGTCTCAGGGGATCACACAACGGTGGGCCTCGAAGGCCAGGAGAGCCCTCTTCCACAGGCGCCCCTAAGGACTCTCATTGCAGACTTCGAGGCCAATTATATCGTCCTAATTGTGGGATGCGACGCCAACGCACACCACAGTCACTGGGGAAGCAATGACACCAATGAACGGGGTGAGTCGCTTTTCAGCTATATAATTACCACGCAGATGGTCATATTAAGCCGGGGGAACGATCCCATCTTTATTATTAAAAATCGCGAGGAGGTCTTGGAAGAACACTCCTTCTCGGACCACAGGTACTGGGAAACTGTTTTCTCATTCTCTATACCGAGCCCAGTCCAATTCCGGAACCTCAGGCGGACAAACTGGACTCGTTACTCAGACCCCTGGGTCGTATTCCCCCTGAGAAAAGTACTCTCGAAGTCGACACCTTGGGTTACCTGAAGAAAGCCGATCAGTAACCTTCTCCTCAACACACAATTCCCAGGCTGCGTTGTAAACAGACAAAACTATAGCGCAACTCCTTCTGTTGCCTCAAGATCCAATCTAAACCTGCTAAATCAGGAGAACATATCCTGGGCAATTAAAAGCTTTAAGCCAAACAAGTCCGGAACAGATAGAATCATCGCAGCCCAACTGATTCACGCCGGACAAAGGGCCATAAATTGGCTCAAACAGATTTAAGAGGGAATTTTCTCTCCCGGACAAATCCCAGACACATGGTTTCAGACCACAGTCGTTTTTATACCCAAGGCAGGTAAACCCTCGCACACTGCCTCCAAAGATTTCAGACCAATAAGTCTTTCGTCCTTTCTTTTAAAGACGATGGAACGGCTTTTAGTGTTCATCTCAGGGCGAGTATTCCGCTTAATCTAATCTCTGATTCTCAGCACGCCTCTCGGAATGGAAGATCCACCGAGACGGCCCTACATGCGATTATATCGATCATCGTCCCTTAACTGTAAGGAATACACATTGGTTGCCTTCCTTGACATAGAAGGCGCTTTTAACAACATCATCCCGACCGCCATCACGGCTGCACTGATGGACCTGGGGACTGATTCCCGGACGGTGAGTCTCATCGATCAGCTGCTTCAATGCAGGACCGTTGAGGCCTCACTAGAGACGACAACTTCCACCAGGTTTGTCAGCAGAGGTACGCCGCAGGGCGGAGTCCTCTCGCCCCTCCTATGGAACGTAGCAGTAAATGAGCTGCTACGGTAGATAGAGGGGGGGAGCATGTCACGTGGTGGCGTACGCTGATTATGTTGCCATGTCATTCTCTGGGAAATTTCCACAGACGCTATGCGAGTGCATGACAAGCACTCTCATGAAACTGTCCCAGTGGGCAGACAAATGCGGGCTAAGTGTTAATCCGTCTAAAACGGAACTAGTACTCTTCACTAAGAAGCACAAGATTGCGACACTGACTCCCCCAAAACTCTGTGGGGAAGCGCTACTTTTTAGCAATAATGCCAAGTATCTTGGTCTGATCCTTGATAGGAAGCTCGATTGTAAGCTGAGCATAGTGGATAGGGTAAAGAAGGCCACTGTGGCTCCTATACCTGCAGAAAAACCATCGGACTCAAATGGGGACTGACCCCGTATATAGTCCGGTGGCTATATACCGCTATCATACGACCGATCCTAATGTACGGAGTGGTGGTGTGGTGGCCAGTACTGGACAAGAAAACTTGTCTTAGCAAACTCAGCCGTGTTGAACGTAAGGCAGAGCTATGCATAATGGGCGGACTACGCACAACCCCAAGCGAAGCCCTCGATACCATGTTCTGCCTTCTCCCTGCAGAACTCATGGGGAAAAAAGTGTCCAATCTTTCGGCTCTCAGAATGAGAGAATCCAAACTCTGGAAAGCATCCACGTTCGGACACTCGAGAATCTTGATGAGACTCCCGCAACTATCGGAGGGGACAGATTACTGTATACCGAGCGATCACCTCTCGATGCCCTTCCAGGTATCAATCCCACTCAGGGAGGACTGGGAGAGGGGCGAATCTGGACCCGGAAATACGATCCACATATATAATGATGGCTCATAGTTAGACGACCGTGTGGGTAGTGGCGTCTACTGTAACGAGCTAAATATTAGTCATTGTTTCAGACTCCCGGAATACTGTAGTGCGGAGGTTAAAGCAATAAACGAGGCTATTTCTATCGTTTCCAAACTTTTTTGCTTCTTCGCAGACAGTAAAGAAGCTCTCAAAGCACTTGGCTCAATATCGTCGACCTCAACGACTGTTAACATATGCCGCAGGTCTCTTAGTGAGACCGCTGAGCATTTAGATCTCTCCCTAATATGGGTCTCCGGACACTGGTATATCGACGGGAATGATGCTGCCGACGAACTAATAGCAGTACTACCACACCTCTCCTACCGGAGAAGAAGCAGGTAGCTATGCCTTTGGCTACTTGTAGGCTACAAACGCTCGAAGCCTTCGAGCTAATTGCCGACAGACGATGGCAGCAAACAATCATCTGTAAAACTTCCAGATCGATCTGGCCAAGTCGATCGAAGAAACGCTCGGAAGAACTCTACAGACTCAGTAGAGTACAGTCATCCGAGCCATCACGGGACCCTGGCAGATCGGCACACACGCTGCCAGACTGTCAATCCCTCATAACGACTTCTGTAGAAGCTGCAGGGACGAGGAGGAGGAGGAGTGAGTCCCCCAGTTATTCTGTCCCTGTCCGGCCCTGGGAAACCTTAGGCTACGGATTCTTGGGGCTCCCTTCCTCACCGACATTTCGGACCTGTCCGAAATCAGACCAGGGATATTGTCCAAATATATGCCACCGGATGTGTGGTCTTTATACTAGGCATGTTTATGATTATTTTCGTGGGATTAGGGGGTGGGAAATTTGTGCCTCGTTGACAATCTGACGGTGATTTAGTGGATTATGGATTGGTGTCGTCGATTTTGCATTATGGTGGTCATACGCCTCCTGTTACTCTGAGAATTACGTTGTGAATAGGGCGAGAGTTCTTATAACTTTTCTGGTAGGGGCTTATGCTAGGTATACAATGGTTCTTATGTTAGGGAAGTGGTGTATGGTATGGACTACGGAATGTAAAAGTCCAGGATTCCCACGGCACATTACATCATATTAAAATTCAGGGCGGTTAGATTAACCAAGCCGCAGAATACTGCCCACGCACCGAATTTGTAAAATTTTGCTATTACACGAAGAGTGCTGCAAGCTCCGATTCAAGTAGAACACTTAAAAGATCTATCATCGGATCACACGCCCATCCTTCTTTAACTTGATGACCATCCACAGCTTTCAGAACGTCCACACTTTCTAACATCTATCAATAACGATCGTTCGTTCTCTTTCGTAGTGACCAGACGTGTTTTTGTTTTGCGCTCCGAATTTTAATTTTATTTTACTTAAACAGCCGGTGTTTTATCTTCAAATTAACTAAAATTTATGTTGAAATCAATCCTTAACCGCTGGTGCATGCCTAATAATTTTGTAAAAACACAACTTATTTAATTAATTTTGAGCGTCGGTTAGTCGGGTGTTTTTAAGTTCTCCCTCTCATTTTATTCAGCTGCTCTTTGTCGTAGCTATTGCCGTCTATCACTCTCTCTCTCTCTATCACCTAAATCTTAACAACTATTCTTTATCTCTTCTGTGCAGAAGCGCTCTGAGATATCAACTGATGCTGCAACCACTCTCCTCTCTCATCACAATTTGACCGATTTTGCTTTAAGCATCGTTCTAAGCATCGTTCTAAGCACGAGCAATTCGGCTCACCTGGCCTCTTTAGTCTTTAATTGATCGTCATCATTATCGCACTCACGTTCTTTTTTTTGTTTTTTAATTAAGTGATTTTATTTATCGAATCTTCCCTAATAGAGACTTACGACAAGTATGCAAATCTTAATCTAATATGTTTTTTTAATTAATTACACTTAACTACTTAGAGTACGTCCCTAGCTAGGTATTATTGCTGTTTGGGGAGGTCTCTTCGCCGGAGTCGTGTATGGCTAGTGTAACAAGTTAAAGACTGCGCAAGTCTATTAGGATGGGCTTGAAGCTTGGCCTGGTACTTTGCTTTCACTTTGTCAATTTCATCTTTAACTGATCCTACATTTAAGTCTATGGGTATTTTCATTCCGTATGCATGATTGCGCTCTCTGGATTATTTCCAAATTATTGACGCAAGCATTTCCCCATAGCTCGGAGCCGTACGTCCAGATGGTTTTGAGAACTGCATTGTACAAAAGTACTTTGCACTCCAGTTTTAGTAGTGAACGGGTGTTTATTAGCCAATGTAGATTACTAGCTTTAAATTTAAGTAGATTTATTTACGCTTCGATAAGTTTACGCCAGGTAAGCCTTCTGTCCAGCTGAACACCAAGGTATGTTACTTCGGTGGTTTGTGGAATGTTGATGTTGTTCCCATGTAATGGAGGGCAAGTTTGTCTGTTTAACGTAAAAGTGACATGCAACAGTCTGCTAGCCATTTTTCTAAGGCCACGAGATGAGACGATAAGTGTTCTGTGGCCCTTGTTGGACACTTGGAGCTACTTAGTATGGCAGTATCATCAGCAAATGTCGAAGTTGTTGTTAGGCTGTTTGTCGGTAGATCTGCTGTGAATATGATATACAGTGTCGGTCCAAGCACACTGCCTTGTGGTACACAAGCTTCAATTGGATGATATTCAGAGAGAAAATCTTTGCATCGTACTGCGAAACTTCTTTGCTGTAGGTATGACTCGAATATTCCATTCCACCCTTGATGTTATATGCGTTGTTTGATACGATTCAGGAGCAGCTTTTCAAATATCTTTGATAGGCAAGGAAGTAGACTGATAGGTCTATATGAGGATGGCTTGGACTCGTCTTTTCCGGCTTTATGGATCATTGTGATGACTGATTACTTCCATTCTTGAGGATAATAGCCCCATTTCATCATGCTGTTGAATATTACAGTAAGGAAATACACTGCAAAGCTCAGCAATTCTATGATCATTTTAGGGGAGATGGCCCGCAGCTTTCTTTTGCTTGAGATTTGGTCTTTCATGACCCTTGTGACTTCTCCTGATTGGACTATGATAGTAGCTTCGGGATTGTTGGTTGGTGGGAGGACAAAGCTATTTGTTGCTGTGTGTGGTTTGAAGACGTTTTCTAGATGGACGGAAAATGTATTTGCCTTCTCTTTCTTGCTGCGAGCCTACTCTCCTGTTTGTGTACGCAAAGGTGATTCACTCTCGATTGGTGGGCAAACGCCTGATTTAGCTTTCCACAGTGGGAATCGTTTGCTAGTTGGGGAGAGTTCCTCCATATGGGATATTTGAGCTCGGTTTTTTCATAGGTGGTTGTAGGTGGAAGGCTATTTTTAGCCGCTCTTTCGAGGCAGGTGATCTGTGTGCTTGCCACTCTCGGCGAAGCTTTCTTTTATCGCGTAGCAGCACTTCAATCTGCCTAGAAATACGACTGCTGTTGGAAAGTTTATTGGGTACTAATATTGGTGTTGAGTGTGTTTCCGCCAGGGACATTGAGGATACTAGTGCTTCGACCGACCTATCAATGTCATCTTTACAATAAATGTTTGGGCAGCTGTCAATATGAGAACTTATGTACTTTCTGTATTTGAGCCAATCTGTTTTGCTAGAAGCTAGAAAGAGTAGGCGTTCCGAAAGTTGTGGATGGTCGTAACGGTGAAGTAGAATGGGCGAGCGATCCGATGATAGACCTGTTAAGTGATTTACATGAATCTGAGTGTCGTTACACTACATAATAATAGTCAATAAGTAGAAATCAATGAAGTTAGGTATGAAATGTAATGTAGTTCGTAAGGTTACGGCATGAAGTCCCGCCACTGTAAATCCAAGCAACATGTAACTACACGCCCGCAGCATAGCCGACAAGCGATGCGTGGGAATACAGCACTTGTAAATTGAACTTCGTTTCGCACGGTTTATTTTCTGATCGCCCTTTATCGCCGCCCACAGCTCTGGTCTGTAATACTAATTCCCGCGTCTCAAGCCTAAGTAAAGGCATCAACCAAAAATAGTTTCGAATTTCTACATGGCGCCCGAGCAGGGACCTTGGGATTAGTTTCGCTTTTTAAATTAATCGTTGTTCGACCAGAACGCTGTTCGCGAGTTAAAGCCGCGAAAAAACCGCCGATCCAACAATCGACATCCAGAAGGAAGATCACGGAATCCACGGAAGACCACATTGGAGACCGCCATCCACGCCAACCGAAGCAGAACATGGACATTGAGTTGCCAACGCCCAGGGAAGTGGATTCATCCGACGACCAGGTAACAATGCCAAAGCAATAGCGGCTAAAATAATAGCGTTTAATACCTATTGGCTTGGCATTGAACAGTATTGTACATACATTCACCTACCGTTTAACTATTCGTGATAGCTGGGTAGTTCGGGAAGAGTATTAGAAGGCGCCAACGAAATAGTTTACCGCTCATTTCGCATTTGGTAGCATTATTTCGCCTTTCGTTTCGTTCGCTAGAAAACATTGAGCCTTGCAGCGGTAAACTAATTTTCGCGCTCTTTAATGTACAGCATACGGTTCTCTTAAGTTTACGTTCGTGCAGTACCCTCGTCGTAACTTTGCTCCCGCAGGTTCGTGGTTATCCAACTCTCTAACTGGTGTCGCCCAGCTTGTCGTTTGTGACGAGAGCTGATCATCCGCTCTTATATTGTGCCAATCAATTGAACATCGTTCGCTACTTAGTTTTCGGGTCGAACGCTGTTCTAATTTAGGTATTTGTGTGCGCTTTGACATCTAATTTTCTAGCTGGTGTCGCCGAGCTTGTCGTATGCGCCAGAGAGCTGATCATCCGCTCTTATATTGCGCCACTCAATTAAACATCGTTCGCCACTTAGTTTTCGGGTCACATCTCCCCAAAGGACTACAGACCCATCAGTCTGTCGTCATTTTTCCTTAAAACGATGGAGCGACTAATGGATCTATATATAAGAACCAAGCTAGACAAACAAGTGTTCAGTGGAGCTCAGCACGCCTACCTCAAAGGTAGATCAGTTGAGACCGCACTACACGAAGTTGTTGGGCATATCGAAAAGAATCTAAGCTATAAGGAATATGCCTTGGCGGCCTTTCTAGATATAGAAGGGGCCTTCAACAACGTCAGGATCGAGTCAATAACGGCCGCACTGGCCAAGATTGGTACACACCCGACGGTAACCGGATGGCTAGACAGCGTTCTCAGGAGCAGAACGATAAGCGCCAATCTAGGCTCGTCCTCGTCAAGAAAGACGGTCACACGAGGTACTCCGCAAGGGGGAGTTATATCCCCTCTCCTGTGGAACCTGGTCCTCAACGACCTCCTTCTTCAGCTGGGGAGGAGCGGATATAAGGTTACGGCCTATGCAGACGATCTAGTAATACTGGTAACGGGTAAATTTCTGCCCACAATCAGTGACCTTCTAGAATCTGCACTGGGCACTACCGCCAGCTGGGCACGCCAGAACGGTTTGGGGGTCAATCCTCAAAAACAGAACTGGTGCTGTTCTCACGAAGATATAAGATACCGAGTTTCAAACTACCAGCAATCGGTGGAACGACACTCGAGCTATCGAGCGAAGCCAAGTATCTTGGTGTCATCCTTGACTCCAAACTCTCCTGGAAGAGAAACACGGAGGAAAGGAAGAAAAGGCAATGGCAGCTTTCTACACCTGTAGGAAGACTTTTGGACGAACATGGGGCTTACAGCCGCACATCATCCATTGGATGTATACAGCGGTAATAAGACCCATCCTGACATACGGAGGCATGGTATGGTGGGAAGCGGTTAACACCAAATCCCACCTGGAGAACCTCCGTAGAGTCCAACAGACAGCATGCCTTGGGGTCACCGGATCTCTCAAATCCACCCCACAGGCAGCTCTGGACACCATGTTAGGCCTGGAACCGATAGACCTTCATCTTAAGTGCAAGGCTGAGACAAGTGCCGCTAGGCTATTAGCCGCGCAGTTCTTCAAGCCATCGCCTTATGGCCACGCCACTATACTCCGTATGGAAGATAGTGGAACGGCCAGGTGGAGTGACTACTGTGTCTCAGAGTTCTCATGGAAAAGAAACTTTAAAGGACACATACCGGATAGGGAGAAATGGAAGAGTAACACTGTCCTGGGGCAGAACGAGCTCTCCATTTTCACCGACGGGTCAAAGACGGCCGAAGGGACAGGAGCTGGAATCTTCTCCGAAGAACTAGCAACCAACATATCCCTAAGACTACCAGACTGGTGCAGTGTATTCCAGGCGGAGAAAAATGCAGTATGGCAAGCGGCAAAGTTGGTACACACCTTGGAGATACCTCCGAGGAACATAGCAATCTGCGTTGACAGTCAAGCTGCCATCAAAGCCCTGGTATCCTGCAAAACCACAAGCAGACTCGTACGTGATACGGTGGACGCACTAAACCAGATCAGCGCGCACTCAATCACACTCACGAGGGTTCCGGGTCACACCGACATAGCGGGCAACGAGAGTGCGGACGAGTGTGCCAGAACTGGATCGGCCAAGCCAATGGCGGACGCAGTCAGCGACATAAGGAAACCACTACGAGACATCATCTCGCAGATGATGGGCCGAGCCAGAACGAGATCGGACAGGAGGTGGAACACCACACCCAACTGTGAGATCTCTCGCTCGCTCTGGCCCCAGCTCTGACGCAGCTCTGACCTTAAACGCACCAAGACTCTCCTAAGCTTCAGGATGAGTCGGGTGCGAACACTGACGGGAGTTATAACAGGGGCACTGTGTCATCGGCCGCATGGCCACAAGGTACAGACTGCCCCACCATGACTTCTGCCGCAGCTGCAGGGACGAGGAGGAAATAGAGAGCATCCAGCACCTTCTCTGCAACTGTCCTGCACTCATGGGGAGGCGTCACCGAATACTCGGTGGCGCCTTCTACGAAGACCTGGACAGCCTGGCAAACATGCCTCTAGAGAAACTGGTGCTCTTTATAGAGGCCTCGGGATGGTTCGCGAAACCTCCCTAGGCACCGGACAATATCCCGTGACGAGTGTGGGCATCACAATGGGCAGACTTGCCTCCGAGTGACCTCGACTTCAGTCGAGCAGCCCTATAAACCTAACCTAACCTAGTTTTCGGGTCGAACGCTGTTCTAATTGGGAGTCGAGTGCGTTGCGCGCATTAGAATTTCGTTTGCTATTGGTTCGAACTTGGTTCGAGCTCAGTGTGTCGAGCCAAACTTGGTGTTGGTTGCGTACGCTTAGCTTAGCGTTGCGCGCATTGGAACTCCAGACGTCCGTTTCGTAGGGGATCGAACGTGGGTCGAGTTTGGTTCGCCGTGACAGAGCTCGGTTGCGTTTGTTGCGTTTTTGTCTGTTCTAACTGTTGCAGTCGTTGTTGCATCGAACCTAATACGTTTATACGTGGGTACTTGAATACTTTTGCCGTACTGTCAAACATTGTTCTCATTGCACGCAGTGCATTTCCTCAGCTTATCGTCGCCTTCGCTTAGCAAGTTTGAACTTTAGAAGTTAGGAACAGCCAACGTTGGTAATTTAATCAACATGTCTAAAGATCATGATGAAGAGAAGGCAACTGGGAGCGGAATGTGTGGAAGCGCGAAGCTCACAAAATTGTATGTGGGGTTGGAGAAGATAAGCAACGATATAAATCGAATGAGGATAGCATTTGAGGAGGGTTCAATTTCGCTGGATCCATTACAAATCCAATGTCGTTTGGAAATATTGAACTCCTATATTGAAAAAGCAATGGCCCTGCAGTCCGAGATCGATGTACTAGACCCAGATAATTCAGATAGGGCGGCGTTGGAAGAAACGTGTGTGATCACAAAGGCTCTGTACATGTCGGCAGCGACGAACAGATCCCCTCAACCATACATGAATTCAGCACCCACACACCACCACTCCAATTTGCCAAAATTGAAGTTGCCGAAGTTCAGAGGCAAGCATGCAGATTACAAACAGTTTATTAGTCTGTTTGAAAGTTTGGTAGATTCCGACCCGTCTTTGTCCAATATAGAGAAGTTCAACCATCTCATATCGTAATTGTTCGATGAAGCCTTGGGAACCGTTAAGGCGTTCCAAATGTCAGATGCCAACTATCCAAAGGCGTTAGAAAGTTTGAAGAGGGTGTACGACAACAAGTGCTTAATATTCTTTGAGACACTTGCCCAGTTGTTTGACATTCCTGCCGTAACCAAGCCGTCAGCGTCTGCATTGCGATCAACTAAAGATACAGTGTCAGCCATTCTGGAGTCGCTTTTATCGTTAGGAGACGAGCGAGAGGTTGCTAACGCCATGATAATACATCTGGTGTTATCCAAGGTGGACCCATACACAAAAACAAAGTATGAGGAGCAGCTGAACTACGATGAGCTCCCTTGCTGGTCGGATTGTGCAAAAATGTTGAACCGCCGGTACCAACACCTTTTAGCAGAGGAGTCATCCAAAGCGAGAGGCAAACCAAAGTTTGACATGCCGTCGACCAGCAAGAAAACCAGCAGATCGTCATTTTCTTGCGCGAGGGCCGAAAAGTCGATCGACCCCAAGTGTGTATATTGCGGCGCCAACCATTCGATCGGAAACTACCAGGGATTTGGGGCAATACCCGTCTTGGAGCGTTTCGAGTTCGCAAAAGGCAAGCAATTATGCATTAATTGCCTCCATTCCGGACATAGGGTATCTCAGTGCACATCCTCTAAGTGCAGAGTTTGTTCACAGAAGCATCGCACCCTCTTGTATAGATACGCAGCTCAGAGCGCAGATTCAGGAAGTCAGGCAATAGGAGTACAATCATCGTCCCATCCTGCGCAGGTGAAGCAGGTATCCAGTGAGCCCGAGCATGTCATCCTTGCCACAGCAGTGGTAAGAGTTCGAGACAGATTCGGCCAAGTTCACTTAGCAAGAGTGTTGTTGGATTCGGGTTCACAGGTCAATTTCATGACAGAAAGTCTAGCGCAATCGCTAAGGTTGGCAAGGGTCAACCGTTGCCTGACAGTGACATCTGTAGGCAAGTCATGCTCTGTGTCGAGGAGTGAAGTCTCGACGACAAACCATAGTTTCGTAGTAGATTTCTGGGTTCTTAGCAGCATTACCAATCAGCAGCCTGACAGAAGTCTGCCCATTAAGCAGTGGAAAATTCCTGCGAATGTGGAGTTGGCAGATCCAGCTTTCCACCGACCTCAAAGGGTAGATATGCTGATTGGAGCAGACTCGTTCTTCGATCTGTTGTGCACAGGCCAAATAAAACTGGGTGAAGGGGCACCATTGTTGCAAAAGACCCTTTTAGGTTGGGTAGCTTCAGGTCGGTGTAGTAAGCTTCTGACTGGAGAAGCCGCTTGCTGCGTCGCAACCTACTCACCGGAAGAAGACTCTCTGTCCCAAATGTTCGAAAGACTGTGGGAGATAGATGCAACGCCAGAAGAAAAACATGCTCAAACAAATTCGGCAGAGCAGCTGGCATGCGAAGAGTTTTTCAAAGCCAATGTCTGCAATTTTCCGACCGGAAGGTTTCAAACACCGTTGCCTTTTAAGACAGACCCAGTATCGTTGGGGTCGTCCTTCGAGGTCGCAAAACGTCGTTTCTAATCGTTAGAGCGACGAACGTTAAGAGAGAGGGAGCTGAGAGACATGTATCTCAGTTTCATGAAAGAATATATCGAGCTCGGCCAT
Organism: Drosophila ambigua; assembly: GCA_018150905.1. Classification (NCBI taxonomy): domain Eukaryota; kingdom Metazoa; phylum Arthropoda; class Insecta; order Diptera; family Drosophilidae; genus Drosophila; species Drosophila ambigua. The sequence continues at coordinate 898,114 of JAECWS010000098.1, forward strand.
ATGTCTCCGACAGACAACGCGATTCCGCCAAGACCACATTATTTTATACCACACCAGTGCGTCCTGAGGCCTGATAGCAGTTCCACCAAGCTTCGAGTCGTTTTTGACGCGTCGAGCAAGACCACAACTGGGTGGTCATCAAACGATTTACTTATGGTGGGACCGACTATTCAGAGGGAATTATTTTTATCACTCGTTCGATTTCGGGTGAATCGGTATGCTTTAACGGCAGACGTTTCGAAAATGTATAGGAAAGTGGATGTGGCCGTAAAAGACCGGAATTTCCAACTCATCGTGTGGCGAGAACATCCCACCGATCAATTGCAAATTTTTCGGTTGAACATAGTTACCTATGGTACTTCCGCAGCACCTTTCCTTGCCATTCGTTGTTTGCACGAGCTCGGTGTACGCCACAGAGACACCCACAAGAAGGGTTCTGAAGTGATCTACAGTGATTTTTATGTAGACGACATGCTGACAGGAGCCGATGACGTAGACACGCTGAAGTCGATTTGGGATCAGATGTCTGAGATTCTTGGCTCCGGAGGGTTTCAGCTTTCGAAATGGTTTTCGAACCATCCAGAACTAATGGATGGAAACAATGAGGAGAAATCCCTATCAATGACGCCGATTCGACCAAAACATTGGGGATGAGGTGGAGTCCAAGAACAGATACGTTCCGGTATCACTTGGAAGATAGCTTCACAAACTTGAATCAGACTAAGCGAACCATTTTTTCAATTAGTGCTCGACTTTTTGATCCGCTAGGGCTACTGAGTCCAATCAGCATAACAGCGAAAATTTTCCTCCAGCAGCTTCAGCTGAATTGGGATGAAGACATACCAATGTCAGTGCATACAAGCTGGGAGTGGCTAAAGCTAAATTTCTCTGGTCTGGACAAAATAGCCGTGCCTCGGTACGTTATGGCTAGTGGGTGCTCGTCGATTCAAGTGCATGGCTTCGCGGACGCGTCTAGTCAAGCGTATGGGTGCTGCATTTATGTGCGAGCGCTTTTCGCAGGTCAAACGTACGTTCGATTGATCGCTGGGAGAGCAAGAGTAGCTCCCCTAAAAACAAAGACCATCCCGAGGCTCGAAATGTGCGCCGCAGCGTTATTGGCGCAATTTTGGGCATACGTAAAGCAAGTTTTGGAAAACTGTCGAATCGAGAGCGTATTTTTCTGGACGGATTCAGAAATAACGCTACATTGGATTAAAACCCAACCGTCGTCCCTTGCAGTATTTGTCTCAAATAGAGTAGCCATGATTCAGGAGCTATGTCAGGGCATTACGTGGCGTCATGTCCCATCGCTGTCGAATCCATCGGACTTGGCGTCTCGTGGATGCGAAGTGCCTGAGCTCCTGGAGTGCATTTGGCTAGAAGGTCCGAAATTTGTATGTGAGCCTGCGCCTTGTTGGCCAGAAAACCCGCATTTTAACATCCCAGATGAGATGAGTTCAAATATAATCTTTTCTCGGTTTTCGTTGTGCCCCAAGTAAATTCGAGTTTTTGCTTATGTATACCGGTTTGCTAATATCGGCAAGAACAAGTAAATTTCCAGAAGCTAACTGCAAGGGAGTTGCAGCAATCGTCCCTTAAGTTGATGAAGCTGGTTCAGCGAAGCGTCTTCTCTAAAGAGTTTAAGAAGATGAAGAAAGGTCATAAGCTACAACCGAGCATGCAGATGATGGCCCCTTTTATCTAAAAAAGATCAGTGGATGGGCGATCGTTTCACTTATTAGGGTTGAAGGAAGGCTGTTGGATGCTCCAGTGCCAATTGAGGCTAAGTTCCCGGTTCTACTTCCCGCCATGAGTCACTTAGTCGAACTCTATTTAAGGAACCTGCATTTTAAAAATTGTCACGCCAATGAAAAGACATTAGTAAGCTTGCTGAGACAAGAGATTTGGCTAGTAAATGCACGTCGAGAATGCACTCGCATAGTGAGGAGATGCATCCACTGTTTTCGATACAAACCTAAATTGATGGGTCAGATTATGGGGAATCTTCCAGCAGACAGGTTTAGGGAAGGTCGTCCGTTCCTGATTTGCGGGGTAGACTTTTGTGGTCCCATCAACGTCTCGCTTCGGATTCGAGGTCGTCAGCCGCTCAAAATGTACATCGCGATATTTGTGTGTTTCGCTTCGAAGGCCGTCCATTTAGAGCTTGTCCCAGACCTGTCGACTAATTGTTTTCTTTTATCTTTAAAAAGCTTCGTCGCAAGACGTGGCGTTCCGCTGAGGATGTATTCCGACAACGGGACAAATTTCGTCGGAGCCCGGAACGAGGTGCAGAGGCTTCAGAAAGCGTACGAGGAGCAGCAGTCCAGCCTGAGGACGTTCGCGGCGGAGCAAGTTCATCCCCCCGCGAGCAACGCACTTCGGCGGTTTATGGGAGGCGGCCGTCAAGTCGGCCAAGCTCCTGATCGTGAGGCAGGTCGCAGACGCCGCGCTCACCGAGAGCGAGGTGAGGACCGTGTTGGCCGAGGCCATCATGAACTCCAGGCCGCTCACTCCAGCCAGTACGGATCCAAACGACGGTGAGGTGCTTACGCCAGGCCACTTGTTGATCGGCCAGCCCCTTCGTTCGCTGCCGCAAGGGTGCGAGCCAGACGGACGGAGCAGCGGTACCACCTTTACCAAGAGGTGGCAACTACTCTCCGAGCTCAATCGACGGTTTTGGCAGGCTTGGTCGAAGGACTACGTCCACAACCTGCAGGGACGCAGCAAATGGCAAACCCCAGAGGCCAACATCGAGGTCGGCGCCATGGTGGTGGTCCACAACGACCACACGCTGCCGCAGCAGTGGATCACCGGCAGAGTCACCTGAGCTTGCAGCACCCTTCGTGTAACTGCAAAATTAATCAAGTCGAGTTGCTTGCTTGGATCTGTGGGCCAATATGTGGGCTTGCCCGGAGAGATAAAGTCTAGCTTGTTTCGTGGCGTTTTTATAGCGTTAGATAGTGGTCTTCCTTTCGGGTTCGTAAGTCTTGATCCCCAATGAATGTGCTTGGCATTGTAGCCACCAGTAGGTCAAAAAATGTTACAAATTCTGTTTCGTAAGTGCAGAAGCGCGGTGGGCAGTATACTGCGGCTAAGTTTAGGTAGCCGCTCTGAATTTCAATATGAATTTATATTGCCTGTAGATAAAGTGTAGCAAATGAAGGCAATGGATAATGCCTGATGCGATGCTTGATCAGAACGCCAGTACCTCCGTGTGCCTTACCATCGGGATGATTTGTCGCATAGAAGTTATAGCCATTGAGGTGAAAGTAGTTTTATTTGTTAGGTGAGTCTCTGATATGAGCATGGCGTCAATGTCGTGTTGAGCGAGAAACTGTAAGAGCTCGCATTTGTGCTGCGAAATGCCATTTGCATTCCAGAAACATATTTAGACAAGCCATTTAAACAGATTTCTGTCTGATTAGGAGCTCCAGGAGGAGATTTTGGTTGCACATAAGCTCCTGCATCGTTTGTTGTATTGCTACCATTGTGTTTGTTATAGTTACCAGCACAGACTCCATTCCACTGTGCAATTGGGACGGATTTTCATGGGTATATAGGGCAGAGATTTCTGGGGCCTCAGTGAGATGAACATCACCACAGGCAACGCAGACTGCCCGTAGAGTGCAATAAGTTTTTGTGTGTCCATATTCCTGGCAATTTGTGCATTGGACCGGTCGATGCAGAAGGTATTGAAGCTTGTATATTGGGTGACGTTCATTTTTACTTGTTTTACTTTGAGCATTGGCTGGGGAATTTTATTTCTTTTTATTATGTTCATAGCCATTTTGACTTCGAAGCCCTTATCGTTAAGTCCATCTATTATCTCATTGATTGGGACTGTTGGTTCGATTCTTGTATTTTTGTTTCATTTATGTTACCCCTTTTGATGGACGTGACATAGAATGTGTTTGCGCCAATTGTATCAGTTATTTTTTTGACCAACTCAGCACAATTTGCCTGTCGAACATAAATAGGAGGCGGTCTTAATTTGTTGGCCTTGGGTGTTTGGGCGATCGCATCAACATTTGGTGCACTTAGTATCGAAAATCTATTGTTTTCGAGTGCCTTATGTGGCACAGTGTTCTCGGTTGTTTTAGTTATTTTAGCTACATTGTTTTTCTTTAGAGTTTGTGGGCTCAATTTTCTTTTGATTTGCACATAGCGATCGAGCCCAGTCTAAATTAACGCTCCGTTAGCGTTTTTCGAATTTATTGGTTGGGAAATGTGGGGCTTGTCGCAGTGAGTGCTATGCAGGGGAGAAAGAGAGTGCTCTCTACTCGTTCACTTGCAGTGATGCAGTTTTTGTTGGTACTGCTACCTTTGGCGAGCGTATAGAGAAGTACTCATTGTTTTTTGCTTGCGAGAGCCGACGCTCGTCTTGTTGCTGTTGCCGGGCTTGGCTCAATTTGGCTTTGGTTACAGTTACAGATTACGTTTGGTACTCCAAGGGCTCTGCTGGTGATGCAGATTCGAGAGACGAATGCGTCACTTGGAAAATATGCGGCTAGAAATGTCTTTAGCGCCCGTATCCGTCCAGTCCGCATCCAAATCCTTAACTATCCCATCAGTTTCGATCCCACCAGCTTATAGACGTCCAGGACCACCGTATACTACCATCACAGGTACTAGACCTGTGGTGCCAAAACCACTGGTGGGAGTCCCACCAAAGCGACAAGTTTTTGTCTCGCGGCTAGCCCCTGACCTCACATCCAATGATGTAACCGCTTTTATACAAAGCAAAATAAAAGCCGTCTGCTTAAAGGTAAAACCTTTAACTTTTCCTTCGCCAGGGAGATATCTTCCTTTAAGATAAGCGTCTCCCCAACTCAATTCGAATCTTTTTTTTCCGACAAGTTTTGGCCGTAGCATTTGGTGGTTATAGAGGTTAAGGCCAAGAAAAATAATAGGCCCCCATTACTCTTCCTAGTAGTCGGACCAGTGCTCCATCTCCACCCTCATCTTCCACATCTACTTCTACCCATCCAAAAAACTAGCTTTCTCTCTTTTAGTTACCTACCAGACTGCTAGAGGCTTGCGTAGTAATCTCCGCACTCTTTTTCTTGAAAGTTTACCGACACCTGGTTAAAGCCTGACATCATTAGTTCCGAAGTTTTGGAAGGTCGGTACACAAACAAGATCTGGAATTCCTGTGCGTAAAACTGATTCGCCCAGGCTTTTCCATTTTAATTACTTGCTCTTATATTCCACCTTCCTCGGATATCTTAATATACGAGTCCGCTTTAAAAACTTTTTCTACCTCGCTATACGATAAAGACCATATGATAGTTCTTGGTGATTTCAATTTGCCAGGTACTATTTGGTATTCGGAAAAGGAGTCTAATGAGTCCCTACTTTTCACACTCCCGAATACTACTGTATGCGGATGTTGTTAAACTCTGCGTCCAGTATAAGGACATTTCATTTCACTCTCGCTTGCAATCCGATCTCAATAACTTTCAGTCATGGTGTTGTGCAAATAAGTTACACCTAAATGCCTCGAAATGCAAAGTAATGACATTTCATCGCTCCAGCCCCCTTTTGGCTCCTTATAGCCCTTGCGGTAGTTCTCTTGAGAGAATTACCTTGGTTGATGATCTTGGTGTTAAACTAGACCCAAAGTTAAAGTTTTCTGAACACATTTCTACCATGGTAAATAAGGCCATGGGTGTGCTTAGGTTTATAAAGAGGTGGTCAAAGGAATTTGACGACCCCCATATAACGACCCCCGCTTGTTCGTCCGATTTTAGAGTACGGCTCTTGTGAATGGTGCCCCCAGTACAAAGTACACCAGGACCGTATATAATCAGTCCAGAAAAACTTTTTGCTCTGCGTGGCCTTAACTGGGATGAAGGTGTGATCTTCTAGAATCTTCATCCCTTTGTTCCTTCCGCTTTGTAGATCGAATTATTCCTTGCACGAACCATTTAGGGTCCTTTGCTCGGACTTCAATTCCCTCTACCACGTAATATCCACTACTAATTCCCTTCCTCTTCTTAAATTACTAATAATAACATACCTCTCCCGTAATTAGTACTATTTTTTAGCTATCTGTGCATATGTTGTGTTTAGTTCTAATATTCCTCGAATTTTAGTCTAACACCTATCTTTCCTGCATGCTCGCGATCGGTTCGGTAACACGCGTCGCGGTTGGGCGGGAGGAGGGCTGCGTTTCTGCCTGGGTTCCGCGCGTAACAGGCTTCGGCTTGGTGTCGCATGGGCCACTTGATGGTGCAGTCATTGCATATCAACGCCCAGTCAATGAAAATCGGTGCCTGTTTAGCTCTAATTTTCCTCGAATTTTAGTCAATCATCTATCTTTCTGCATGCTCACGATCACTTCGATCACATGTAGACACCGTCTGATTTCCGCGACGCAAACTCTACGACAGCAATCCCCAACCCACTGACCCACTGTCAGATTGTAAACGATATACAAATTTCCGACCTAGAAACCCCACAAAAATACAGCTTGAGAATTTGCGGACTATGGTGTTTACTCGGACAGTACGGAGCCAGCTGCGAGTTTATATAGCCCCCACTCAATAGAAGAAAATGGCAGTCCTTCAGCCAGCGGTCAACCAGACGTCAGTCAAACAAGCAGTTTGGAAAGAAGCTAGCTACAACGAAAAGCATCAGCGAATAAGACCCATTAAAGAGTTGAATGTTTAAATATCAGTAAACAAAAATCAGTGTCATTACTTTTTGCCCCGAGCAATTATTTCTTTGATTTTTGCGCCGACTCCTTCGTATCCTCACTTCGGTCAAACGGCCAACACCAACAAAAATTCCCAGCGATCTACATATTTCTTGTAGAAGAATCTTGGACGGACTGAGCCTACTTCGGTCTGAGATAGGTTCTCACATGGAGTATGTTCACTATGCAAGGAGTTGGAAGACATGCCTCACGTTTTATGAAAATGCCCAATTCTGCGCAATTTGGGTGATGTATTCATGGGACAGAAGATAAATAGTACTTTAGTTGATATGTACGAAGTTAATTCTGTCTGGATATTGTACTATCACGGATATGAGGGAGCTAACAGACAGTCGCACTGACAAAGTTCGGTTAAAAATCGTAATATCCTTGCCAACTACGTATTAATGTACCTGAAGACGGGACCTGTGGGCAATGGGAGATTTTAGTAGCCCTGGTTTGCATTGTAATGGGCGCAGTTAGCGTTTATACAAATACACACTGCATATGTTGCATGGCCGTGTCTGAATGTTCCCTTTTTTAGGTTAAGGAACCTACATAATGCGATTGCGTGAGTTATAAGGAGATATGTATGTCTACATTCATATGAATGTACATACATATGTATGTTTGTGTACATTTCCGACGTCAATTTAGTCTCCGTTTGACATTTAAAAGAAAAAGTTCTCGAAGCCGGCCTATGCATTATTTAGCCATCAAGTGAATTTCAATCAGTATTGTGCTCATTTTTTGCATGTGCATACGTACATATGTATGTACAAAAACTAAAATATATATTTAGAGTTTTTTGAAGATGTGTACATGCATATATTATATATGTACGTACATCCTGTAATTACGACACGTTGAGAATATTTTATTCATGAAAATATCTACACTCATAAGTACATATGCACACATAGTAGTATATCTACTGAGTAAATATTGCTCTTATCTGCGTTGATGTATATATGTAAATATATTTCAACATATTTCATACAAAACTACGTTAATGTTTATTAATGTCGTATATATGTATGTACGTATGAATGTAGGAAAAAATATTTTTAAATAATACTTCCCAAAGTACGTAAATTTATAGTTTGTATGTACATATGTGTTAAAATATAGAAACATAAAAGAAAGAGCATACATATATGTAAAACTATGTAAATAATAAAAAAACATATGTATGCATCCACATGCATGCACTTCCATATTTAAAAGACGTTATGGAGATGGGAAAGGTTTTCAAGTGAAACAGTGCTATAGTTTATTAATGTATGAAATATATTGACACACATATGTATGATGTACATCTACATATAGTATACAATTATCTTTCCTGAACATGTGCATATACATATTTCCGTATGTACAAACATACAAATGTATAATCTAAAATATGTGTCTGAAAAAAATGTTTTTACAACAAATATAAAACAAATTCGAATTCGGAAAGATTTAAATTTTGAAATAATGGAACCAAGAAGATGGCACTTGCAGTTGTCATGTTTTTTCCTGCTGTTTAGCTCAACATTTTCAGGTATGTCAAAACACATACATATCTACACTTATGTATTTCTAGAATACATCACGCGCGAAATAGAAAAAAAACGAGAAGGAACGTGTGAGTCGGTTCTGTGGACGCGACTCTACTTTTATACCCTTAATCAGTCAGTATATAAATTTGTGAGCTTGTGATTAATGTAGAATTTTAAAATCTTTTAAAATTGTCGCGCATTGCACAGGGCAGAGTGTGAGCGTGCGTGAAAGGGAATGAGTAGCGCGGTCTCGTGCTGGACGAGGTTGGTTAAGCAACTGAAAATGAATTTCTTCATTCAGTCTATAATTACGATACGATCTGATTTAAATTCAATAGTTCAAATTCATCAATAGCCGAGTCCATATAACCATGTCCGTCTGTCCGTCTCGATGAGCGCCTGGATCTCAAAGACTATAAAAGCTAGGGCAACCAAATTTAGTTTCCAGACTCATGTGATATCACACTGCTACATTTTAGATGTAAATGTATTTAACAGAAGTAGCAAACAAATTTTTTTTTTTATTCGCGTACCCAGAAGCGACTCACACGTTTCATCTCGTTAGTTTTCTCTTATCTTCAAAATGGTGGCTGCCACAGATTTTCGTCTTTTCTTGTGAGGGGGGCGGGCGAAATTTTGAAATACACTTGTAGCAGTGTGATATTACATGAGTTTGCATACAAAATTTGGTTGCTCTAGCTCTTATAATCTCTGAGAACTAGGCGACAAACAAGACGGACAGCCAGACGGGCGGACAGACAGACATGGCGATATCGAACCGACTATTGAGGCTGATCAAGAATATATACATATATGTCGCCCATATTGGCCTATGCGTGGCCCCGTGAGGGCCGTCCGGGTTAACCTAACCTATATGTCGCCCATTGACTTTTAAATTTAAATAAAAACGAATTATAAATGTTACTCCCGTAATCGTTAGCACTTGGAAGTTTTTATCTGACGTAGCTTGGCGTGGGCAGAAAACAGAAGAAGTCTGCAAAAGGTCAGATCAAGATGGTGACCTAAGACAATGGAGAGGATTACCAAACTGGATCGGAAACGATTCATTCTCTGCGTTACACTCATCCATTTTTAAAACAAATACAATATACATACCCCTTAACTCCTTGAGTACGGCCAGCTTGTGGATTGGGCGCTTAATAACGCCCCCTCCTCTTCGCACCTCGGCCACCCTGACCTTGGCGTCTGCTCCCACGACGACGCTGGTGATCCTGCCGGTGATCCACCGCTGCGGCAGCGTGTGGTCGTTGTGGACCACCACCATGGCGCCGACCTCGATGTTGGCCTCTGGGGTTTGCCATTTGCCGCGTCCCTGCAGGTTGTGGACGTAGTCCTTCGACCAAGCCTGCCAGAACCTTCGGTTGAGCTCGGAGAGCAGTTGCCACCAGCGAGCGAAGCGGCTGTCCGATCAAGAAGTGGCCTGGCGTAAGCACCTCTCCGTCGTTTGGATCCGTGCTGGCTGGAGTGAGCAGCCTGGAGTTCATGATGGCCTCTGCCTCGGCCAACACGGTCCTCACCTCGCTCTACGTGAGCGCGGCCGGCCGCCTCCCATAAACCGCCGAAGTGCCTCCGCAGCTCGTTCCGGGCTCCGACAAAACTTGTTCCGTTGTCGGAATAAATCCTCAGCGGAACGCCACGCCTTGCGATGAAGATTTTGAGCGGCTGACGGCCTCGAATGCGCAGCGAGACGTTGATGGGACCACAGAAGCCTACCCCGCAAATCAGGAACGGACGGCCTTCCCTAAACCTGTCTGCTGGAAGATTCCCCATAATCTGACCCATCAATTTAGGTTTGTATCGAAAACAGTGGATGCATCTCCTCACTATGCGAGTGCATTCTCGACGTGCATTTACTAGCCAAATCTCTTGTCTCAGCAAGCTTACTAATGTCTTTTCATTGGCGTGACAATTTTTAAAATGCAGGTTCCTTAAATAGAGTTCGACTAAGTGACTCATGGCGGGAAGTAGAACCGGGAACTTAGCCTCAATTGGCACTGGAGCATCCAACAGCCTTCCTTCAACCCTAATAAGTGAAACGATCGCCCATCCACTGATCTTTTTTAGATAAAAGGGGCCATCATCTGCATGCTCGGTTGTAGCTTATGACCTTTCTTCATCTTCTTAAACTCTTTAGAGAAGACGCTTCGCTGAACCAGCTTCATCAACTTAAGGGACGATTGCTGCAACTCCCTTGCAGTTAGCTTCTGGAAATTTCCTTGTTCTTGCCGATATTAGCGAACCGGTATACATAAGCAAAAACTCGAATTTACTTGGGGTACAACGAAAACCGAGAAAAGATTATATTTGAACTCATCTCATCTGGGATGTTAAAATGCGGGTTTTCTGGCCAACAAGGCGCAGGCTCACATACAAATTTCGGACCTTCTAGCCAAATGCACTCCAGGAGCTCAGGCACTTCGCATCCACGAGACGCCAAGTCCGTTGGATTCTCCAGCGAGGGGACAGGACGCCACGTAATTCTCTGACACAGCTCTTGAATCATGGCTACTCTATTCGAAACGAATACTGCAAGTGACAACGAATGGTCTTTGTCTTCAGCGGAGCTACTCGTGCTTTTCCAGCGATCAGTCGAACGCACAGTTGACCTTCGAAAACCGCTCGAACATAAATGCAGTACCCATACGCGTGACTAGACGCTTCCGCTAAACCATAAACTTGAATTGACGAGCACCCACTAGCCATAACGTACCGAGGCACGGCTATTTTGTCCAGACCACAGAAATTTAGCTTTAGCCACTCCCAGCTTGTATGCACTGACATTGGGATGTCTTCATCCCAATTCAGCTGAAGCTGCTGGAGGAAAATTTTCGCTGTTATGCTGATTGGACTCAGTAGCCCTAGCGGATCAAAAAGTCGAGCACTAATTGAAAAAATGGTTCGCTTAGTCTGATTCAAGTTTGTGTAGCTATCTTCCAAGTGGTACCGGAACGTATCTGCTCGTGGACTCCACCTCATCCCCAATTTTTTGGTCGAATCGGCATCATTCTCCTCAATGTTTCCATCCATTAGTTCCGGATGGTTCGAAAACCATTTCGAAAGTTGAAAATCTCCGGAGCCAAGAATCTCAGACACCTGAGACACCTCGTGCAAACAAAGAATGGCAAGAAAAGGAAACAAAAGAAAAGAAAATGTGGTGGACCACACGATGAGCTGGAAATTCCGATCCTTTTCGGCCACATCCACTTGCCTTTCGAAACGTCTGCCGTTAAAGCATAACAATTCACCCGAAATCGAAAGAGTAATAAAAATAGTTCCCTCTGACTAAGTGAGTCATTTAATGACCGCGCAGTTGTGGTCTTGCTCGACGCGTTAAAAACGACTAAAAGCTTGGTGGAACTGCTATCAGGCCTCAGGACGCACTGGTGTGGTATAAAATAATTTGGACCTGGCGGAATCGCGTTGTCTGTCGGAGACCGAGCTGGCCGAGCTCGATATATGTATTCTTTCATGAAACTGAGATACATGTCTCTTAGCTCACTCTCTCTTAACGTTCGCCGTTCTAACAATAAGAAACGACGTTTCGGGACCTCGAAGGACGACCCCAACGATACTGGGTCGGTCTTAAAAGGCAACGGTATTTGAAACCTTCCGGTCGGTAAATTGCAGACATTGCCTTTGAAAAACTCTACACATGCCATCTGCTCTGCCGAATTTGTTTGAGCATGTTTTTCTTCTGGCGTTGCATCTATCTCCCAAAGTCTTTCGACCATTTGAGATGAAGAGTCTTCTTCCGGTGAGTAAGTTGCGACGCAGCAAGCGGCTTCTCCAGTCAGAAGCTTCCTACACCGACCTGAAGCTACCCATCCTAAAAGGATCTTTTGTAATAATGGTGCCCCTTCACCCAGTTTTATTTGGCCAGTACACAACAGATCGAAGAACGAGTCGGCTCCAATCAGCATATCTATCCTTTGAGGTCGGTGGAAAGCTGGATCTGCCAACTCAACATTCGCAGGAATTTTCCACTGCAGATGGGCAGACTTTTATCAGGGTGCTGATTGGTAATGCTTCTAAGAACCCAGAAATCTGCTACAAAACTATGGTTATTAAACGTGGAGTATATTGTCGTCGATACTTCACTCCTCGACACCGAGCTTGACTTGCCTACAGATGTCACTGTCAGGCAACGGTTGACCCTTGCCAACCTTAGCGATTGCGCGAGACTTTCTGTCATGAAATTGACCTGTGAACCCGAATCCAACAACACTCTTACTAAGTGAACTTGGCCAAACCCTTCCCGAACTCTTACCACAGCTGTAGCAAGGATGACATGCTCGTGCTCACTGGATGTCTGGTTCATCTGCGCAGAATGGGATGTTGCTTGTACCCCAATTACCTGACTTTGTGAATCTGCGCTCTGAGCTGCACATCTATGCAAAAGGGTGTGATGCCTCTGTGAACAAGCTCACACTTAGAGGATGTGCACTGAGATACCCTATGTCCGGAATGGAGGCAATTAATGCATAATTTCTTGCCTTTTGCGAACTCGAAGCGCTCCAATACGGGTATGGCCCCCAATCCATGGCAGTTTCCGATCGAATGGTTGGCGCAGCAATATGGGCATTTGGGGTCGATCGACTTTTCGGCCTTCCCGCAAAAAAATGACGATCTGCTGGTTTTGTTGCTGGTCGAAGGCATGTAAAACTTGACATAGATTAGGAAAATCGTCCAATTCGCACGGTTCTTGGGCGAAACTGAGATAATAATGTTGTGTTAAGGCCAGTCTAGCAATAATGCGGCGCGCTATTTTAAAAGCTAAGTGGCCATGGTTCTTTTTTAATTGAGTTTCTAAGTTTCATTATTGCCCATACTTTTGCACATGCTTTTGAATAAAATGGATCGCATGGTTTGTCACAAGCAGTCGGTACAACCAACGCTATTCCAAGGGAAATATATCAACACCAACAAATTCGACGACGCAGCACAGGCCGAAAGACAGAAAGACGTCGACCGAAGAAAGAAAGAAAAGCGCGAACTCAGCACACGCGCGGCCAATCGACGGAAGGGCGCTGGCCAAGATTATATAACCAACCCCCACCACAGCAAAACCAAGTAACCAAAGCTATTAAATGACGAGGTCAACACCCAACAAAATGAAAACTCAGCACACGCGCCACTAAAAATCCACGAAAATGGGAACAGTAAGAGACAAAATAAAGAAAAACGAGAAGGAACGTGTGAATCGCTTCTGGGGACGCGACTATACTTATACCCGTACTCAGTCAGTATATACATTTTTGAGCATAATTTTTTAGAATTATAGAATTAAAAAAAAAAATTTACATTTTACATTTTTTTGCTACATCTGTTATCTACATCTACAATGTATATTTTAAATCTAACATGTAGATTATAGATGTTCTATTTATATTCCACATCTCCTCCGCTAGGGATTGCTCGCGCACTGAACGTGGCAGAGTGTGCGAGCGAGAAGGGGATAGAGTAGTATGTCTCTGGCTGGTGGTGGTGAGGGAAGCAACTGAAAATTAATTTCTTCATTCTGGCTTTAATTATGATCCGATTTGATTTTGATTCGGCAATCTGATAGATATGGGTATTCTCTACGATACTGCGTTCTTAATTTTATCGTATCTTTAACATTGTGCCTGCCACAGATTTTCGTCCTTTGTGGTGTCGGAAGGTGGCGGGGCGAAATTTTGATATAGCAGTGTGATATCACATGAGCCTGGAAACCAAATATGGTGGTTGCCCTAGCTCTTATAGTCTCTGAGATCCAGGCGTCAAACAAGACGGACAGACGGTCAGACAGACAGACAGACATGGCTATATCGACTCGGCTATTGATGCTGATCAAGAATATATATACTTCATGGGGTCGGAAACATTTCCTTCTTTGCGTTACACACATCCACTTAACCCCTTAACTCTTTTTTAAGTACGGGTATAATTATAGCTTTAATTACTCTTAAATGAATCAGGCCAGCAGCGCTGTTAACATAGCAGCGTTAACAGTCGATTGACAGTGTTTCTAACAGCGGAATACGGTCTTTGGGAACCTCCAACATCCACCCTCCTACAATACTACGTATTCTGAATGCTTAAATTTTAATAACTATTACAATTGTTGTGACTAGCGCTCTAATTTATAAGTATTAATCTGCATCTCGCGCTAGGATGGAAAATACAAGTACAAAAGAGAAGAAACGTGTGAATCGCTTCTGGGGACGCGACTCTACTTATACCCGTACTCAGTCAGTATATACATTTTTGAGCATTATTTTTAAAATTTTAGAATTAAAAAAAAAATATTACATTTTACTTTTTTTTGCTACATCTGTTATCTACATCTACAATGTATATTTTACATCTAACATGTAGATTATAGATGTACCATTTAGATTTTACATCCCCTCCGCTAGGGGTTGCTCGCGCACTGAACGCGGCAGAGTGTGCGAGCGAGAAAGAGAATGAGTAGCGTTGTTGTCGGCAAGATGGGGCGGGGGAAACAACTGAAAATTAATTTCTGCATTCTGGCTATTATTATGATCCGATCTGATTCAGATTCGGCAATCTGGTAGATATGGGCATTCTCTACGATACTGCGTTTTTAGTTTTATCGTATCTTTAAAATTGTGCCTGCCACAGATTTTCGTCCTTTGTTTGGGCGGAAGGGGGCGGGGCGAAATTTTGAAATACACTTGTAGCAGTGTGATATCACATGAGTCTGGAAACCAAATTTGGTTACCCCAACTCTTATAGTCTCTGAGATCCAGGCGCTCAACAAGACGGACGGACGGATGGACGGACGGACGGACAGACAGACATGGCTATATCGACTCGGCTATTGATGCTGATCATATTCATATATATATATACATTATATATATATATATATATACTTCATGGGGTCGGAAACGTTTCCTTCTCTGCGTTGCACACATCCACTTTTACCACAAATCTAATATACCCCTTAACTCTTTTTTGAGTACGAGTATAAAAAATAGAACTGCTGACCAAATACTAACGGGTAACGGGCTGATGCATAATATAAATATTACACCCCATTTTCTATCATAAACTGCGCCCAAATCAAGCACATTATAGTTCGTTCGTTCTCTTTCGTAGTGACCAGACGTGTTTTTGTTTTGCGCTCCGCATTTTCCTTTTGTTTAACTTAAACAGCCGGTGTTTTTTATCTATAATTTAACTTTCTAACTAATTTACACTAAAATCAACCTTTACCGCGGGTGCATGCCTAATAATTGTGTAAAAACACAACTTATTTAATTAATTTTGTGCGTCGGTTATTCGTGTGTTTGTGTTGTTGCTTTTCGTAAGTACGCCCTCTCATTACATTTAGCCGCTCTTTTGTCGTAGTTACTGCCGTCTATCACTCTCTCTATCACCTACCTCTCAATAACTGTTCTTTCGCTCTCGCTCTTGTAATCTTTTTGTGCAGTAACGCTCTCTCTTATAAGCTGTTGCTGCAACCACTCTCCTCTCTCATCTTTTATTGATTTCGCTTTAAGCATTGCTCTAAGCATTTGCTCTGCACAGTGGTCTGATTGCTATTTGTTTTGAACTTTTTTTTCCAAAGTAAAAAAAATAAAAGACATAATATGGAATATTCAGTTGTCTGTGCCAAAAAAACCTGCAAGAAGCAGATCACCCATGACCAGCCCAATATCCCCTGCTGGCTTTGCGAAAGCGTAGTGCACGCAAAATGTGTAGGGATCTCGGGCCGTGTAGGAGACGCCATTTCACAAAAAAACGGCCTGCATTATAGTTGTGAGGAATGCCGTGCTGTGGAAAACGACATGCGTTCGTTCATGAGGCAGACGCGGAGTGGCTTCAAAGAGCTGATCGTAGGCTTTAAACAGCAATATGATCGGCTCTTGGCCATGGACACTCAGTTCAGCAGTTTACAGCTGCTGGCTGAGTCTCCGAGGCGCAAGAAGTCTACTCCGCGGGACTTGCAAGTGCCGACTGCCTCATGTCCGCCGGCATCTGAAAAACTTACTCCGACCACCCCCTTAGTGCAGCAGTCGATTAAGTTTGCTACTCCAAGGGCAACGATCGCTGCTGGTGATGCAGATTCGGGAGCCGAATGCGTCACTTCGGAGAGTATGCAGTTAGAAATGTCTGTAGAGTCCGTGTCCATCGAGTCCGCACCCTTAACTATCCCCTCAGCTTCGCTTCCACCAGCTAATAGATGTCCAGGACCACCGGATACTGACATCACAGGTACTAGGCCTGTGGTGCCAAAACCACTGGTAGGAGTCCCACCGAAGCGACAAGTTTTTGTCTCGCGGCTAGCCCCTGACCTCACATCCCATGATGTGACCGCTTTTATACAAAGCAAAATAAAAGCCGTTGGCTTAAAGGTGGAAAAATTTAACTTTTCTTACGCCAGGGAGATATCTTCCTTCAAGATAAGCGTCTCCCCAACTCAATTTGAAACCATTTGTTCCGCCAAGTTTTGGCCTGAGCATTTGGTGGTTAAAGAGTTTAAGGCTAAGAAAAAGAATAGGCCCCCCATTACTCTTCCTAGCATTCAGACCAGTGCTCCATCTCCATCTCCATCCTCATCTTCCACCTCTACTTCCACCCATCCAAAAAACTAACTTCCTCTCTTGTAGTTACCTACCAGAATGCTAGAGGCTTGCGTAGTAAGCTCAGCACTCTTTTCCTTGAGAGTCTCGCATTCTCATCCCACGTTATTGTGTTCACCGAGACCTGGTTAAAGCCGGACATCCTTAGTTCCGAAGTTTTGGCAGGTCGGTACACAATTTTTAGAAATGACCGTTTGTCTCGACGGGGAGGTGGGGTCCTTATTGCAGTGGTCTCAAACTTCACGTCGGAACATTTCATGGTCCAGGTTCAACAAGACCTGGAATTCCTGTGCGTAAAACTGATTCTCCCAGGCTTTTCCATCTTCATTACTTGCTCGTATATTCCACCTTCCTCGGATAACTTAATATACGAGCATCACCTGTCCGCTTTAAAAACTGTTTCTTCCTCGCTATCAGATAAAGACCATATGATAGTACTTGGTGATTTCAATTTGCCAGGTACTGTTTGGTCTTCGGTAAACGAGTCTAATAACCTTGTGCCCATGTCACGACATGACTTTATTGACGGCTTGCTAGACCTATCCCTGTCTCAAGTCAACCATGTGAAAAATTCCTTGGGTCGATTGCTTGATCTGTGCTTTGTCTCGGATCCGACCATAGCGTTGTTAACCCGAGCCCTTCCGCTCAGTATACCTGAAGACTCCTACCATCCTACATTCGAAGTGTCAGTCGATATTGGCCCTACTGTATTGGATCGAATGGGTAGGCTATCTGAACATGTCCGCTGCTTTCGTAAAGCCGAGTTTACGAAGCTTAATAACCTTATTAGGGATTTTGATTGGTCCGCTCTGTATTTGTGCACTGACGTTATGAAAGGCACAAACATTTTTTACAATGTACTTGACACATTTTTTGATTCTTGTGTCCCACTTTCTTGTCCGGTTAGATCTGGAAAGCCTCCTTGGTTTACCAAAGAGTTATCCAGTCTAAAAAATTTAAAATCAAGACTTTATAAAAAATTTCGAGAAGTTGGTTCTCCCTCTTCTCTTTCTCACTATGTAATAGCTCGGTCAAATTTCTCCGTTCTTAACGCTCAATGCTATAAAAACTACCTATCTCGATGCAGGATACGATTTTCCCAGGACCCTAAACAGTTTTACAGCTTCGTAAATAGTAAGCGTAGAACGTCCGCACATCCATCCTCGTTATCTTTTCTCAATATGTCAGCAAACAATGATCAGGCAATTGCCGATCTTTTTGCCAAATTTTTCCAAACAACCTATTCTCATGAAAGCTACTCTGGTCAACCGTATCCATACAGTTTACCAAGGTCGAATGGCATCTTCAGCCCCTTGTTAAATGAAAGCTCACTGCTTCATGATCTTCGACTAGTTAAGCCGGTGTTTTCACCAGGTCCCGACGGAGTTCCCGGCTGTGTACTTAGGTACTGTGCCGATGCTCTGTGTGGACCCTTGCTTAAACTATTCACCCTATCCATTAACTCTTCATGCTTCCCCCCCATCTGGAAGGAATCTTTTATTATTCCGCTCCATAAGAAAGGCAGCAAGTCTGATGCAAATAATTATAGAGGTATATCTAAGTTATCCGCTATTCCTAAAATGTTTGAAAAAATTTTAACTCCGCACTTGCAACATCTCTGCAAATCACTTATATCTCCGTCCCAGCACGGATTTATAAGGCGTCGATCAACAACCACGAATTTATTAGAGTTTACCTCTTTTTATCATCAAAGGCTTTCAAGGTAACTTGCAGACGGATGTCATTTACACTGATTTTAGTAAAGCATTCGATTCTGTAAACCATTCCCTTTTAGCACAAAAACTTGACCTTTTAGGGTTTCCACCTAATCTTTTGAGATGGATTTCTAGCTACCTTCGTTCTAGGTCTCAAAGAGTCCTCTTCAAAAACTCCTTCTCTTCACCTGTTAAGGTTACTTCTGGAGTACCACAGGGCAGCCATCTAGGCCCCCTACTATTCACACTCTTTATTAATGATCTGCCTTCAGTATTAACAAACTCTCGAGTACTCATGTATGCGGATGATGTTAAACTTTGTGTCCAGTATAAGGACATTTCATTTCACTCTCGCTTGCAATCCGATCTCAATAACTTTCAATCATGGTGTTGTGCAAATATGTTACACCTAAATGCCTCGAAATGCAAAGTAATGACATTTCATCGCTCCAGCCCCCTTTTGGCTCCTTATAGCCTCTGCGGTGGTTCTCTTGAGAGAATTACCTTGGTTGATGATCTTGGTGTTAAATTAGACCCAAAGTTGAAGTTTTCTGAACACATTTCTACCATGGTAAATAAGGCCATGGGTGTGCTTGGGTTTATAAAGAGGTGGTCAAAGGAATTTGACGACCCCTATATAACGAAGACTCTCTACGTCTCGCTTGTTCGTCCGATTTTAGAGTACGGCTCTTGTGTATGGTGCCCCCAGTACAAAGTACACCAGGACCGTATAGAATCAGTCCAGAAAAACTTTTTACTTTTTGCTCTGCGTGGCCTTAACTGGGATGCAGGTGTGAGACTGCCATCTTATCCTCGTAGATTGCTTTTAATAAACCTTCCAACCTTAGTTAGTCGTAGAAAAATGCTTGGTGTGATTTTTTATGCACAACCTGATCAAGGGTGACGTAGATAGCCCTGACTTGTTGAGCCGCATAAACTTTACGATTCCTATTAGATCTACTAGAAACTTCATTCCTTTGTTCCTTCCGCTTTGTAGATCGAATTATTCCTTGCACGAACCATTTAGGGTACTTTGCTCGGACTTTAATTCCCTCTACCACATAATATCAACTACTAATTCCCTTCCTCTTCTTAAATCACTAATAATAACATACCTTTCCCGTAATTAGTTATATTTCTTAGCTATCTTTGCATGTTTAGCTCTTTTAGTTGTGTTTAGCTCTAATTTTCCTCGAATTTTTAGTCTAACACCTATCTTTCCTGCATGCTCGCGATCGGTTCGGTAACACGCGTCGCGCGTCATGCGGCAGCGCCCCTCGGTCGGTTGGGCGGGAGGAGGGCTGCGTTTCTGCCTGGGTTCCGCGCGTATATTATAGACTTAATGTCCCTTTGAAATTAAAGTGTTGGAATATGATAAAAAAAATTTAGCTATCAAGTTGTAAGTATTTAAAAAATAATATAAGCGAAAAAAATGGCGAATTCAGGGGTATTATATTTGCGGCACTTGAATAGGACACATACAAAAAAAAAAATATATATATTTTATAATTATTGTATACATATACAAATAAAATATAATAGTTTGTTGAGCCACCTTTTCTTTGCGAAAACTTAACACATCCTGTTTGGAAGAGAATTATACAATTTTACCAAATACTGAGCGATACCGAGCTCCCAGCTGATTCAATAACTTGGATTAGTTCGAGTTTAGTTTTATATGGTTTACTTGATCCATATACTTGTCGTGTCAACCATTCCCAAACATTTTCGATTATATTCAAATCCGGTGAGGAGGCCGGCCAGCTTTATATCTGCACGTTTTGGCACTGAATAAAAGCTTTAACAATCCGGGATGTATGGATAGGCACAATATCACGATGATAAGCCCATGAAAGTTTTCCAATAATGTTTTATGGAATTGTGGAAATGCCTCTATCAACACACAGGCAGGGTGTGCGATCGAAAAAAGTGAATTAGTAGCGTCAGCAGCACCGAACGATGTGGGGGAAACAACTGAAAATGTATTTCTCTATTCTGGCTATAATATTGATCTGATCTGATTCAGATTCGGCAATCTGTTAGATATGGGCATTCTCAACGATACTGCGTTTTTAGTTTTATCGTATCTTTAAAATTGTGCCTGCCACAGATTTTCGTCCTTTATGGTGTCGAAAGGGGGCGGGGCGAAATTTTGAAATACACTTGTAGCAGGGTGATATCAGCCCTAGCTCTTATAGTCCCTGAGATCCAGGCGCTCAACAAGACGGACAGACAGACATGGCTCTATCGACGCGGCTATTGATGCTGATCAAGAATATATATACTTTATGGGGTCGGAAACGTTTCCTTCTCCGCGTTACACACATCCACTTTTACCACAAATCTAATATACCCCTTAACTCTTTTTTGAGTACTGGTATAAAAATGGGTAGGTTCAAATGTGTTTACTAACATTAATCCCGTAGCTTCTATGTCATCCGATAAGTGATTTTCCCTTAGTATATTACTGTTGAAGTCCCCAGCTAGTATTACATCTGTGTAAGTAAGTGTCAATGTCGATAACACTACTTGACAAAATCGAACTTTTTTTTCCTCAAGGGTCCAAACCGACTTTTTCTGATAGATATGGGGCTTTAAAATTTTTCAAAGAATTATGGTTTTTTTCTATGGCAGAACTTTTTTTTTGAAGAGGTAGCGCTTGTTTTTTTTACATAACTCTAGTAGCTTACGTCTCGTTGTACAGAACTTTGGTGTTTTGAAAAGATAATTAAATTAAAAAGCTAGAAGTTAAGCCTAAACACTTTGTGATTTCAGCTAACCGTCTGGGAAATATAAAGAATTGAAATGCAAAAATTATGATTTTTGTGCGGTATTTTTTACGAAATTTTGACTTTAAAAACTCAGGAAAAGTCGAAAAAAAAATTATATCCTGTGTCCTCTATTTTTTTGTGTATAATTTGGCGTCGTTTAAGGTATAGCTTTTTAAAATCTATGGAGAGACTTTGGAGCTAAAATTCGTTAACGAAACCTAAAAAATGAAAAAAATTAACAAAAAATACCTTTTTGAAGGTTGCGGGCCCAACTGCCCATCGGGAAATGCGATCGCTATCAGGTACCAAATGTACAACCCTTTGCTTTGTTCCAAAAAAGTTCTGCCATAGAAAAAAAAAAAATATCACCAAACCATTTCTAAGCCCCAAATCTTTAAAAAAAGATCGTTTTGTTCCTTGAGGAAATATCGTGTTGACTAGTATAATAAGTCAATTAAATTGTTATATGCTATATACCGTTGAGGTCTGTACACACAGACAATTACAATATTTGGAAGAGTGTATTGCACTGTATACTTGGACAAATATCCATTCGACTACACTGTCACTAGGGTGTTTACATACAAATACATACATCTCCTGCGTGACTATCTCGATCAAATCGAAAGAGGTCATAGCCAAAACATTCTACTAACACATCGCTAACATGAGACGAAAACCACGTTTCAGACAACCATATGACATCAATATTGGACTGGACAAAAATATACCTAATTTCATCAATTTTTTTAGTCAGGCTTTGGGCATTAATGTGGCAGACACGCAAACCTGTTCCTTGATTCACAAGTGCTCTCAGCATTGTATATCTGCTCGTACTGGATGTCCATGTACTATCATCCATTGCCAGTAAAACCGACATCTGTTAGAGGAGACAATCCATGCACCACTGAGTTAAAAGTAAGGGCAGATAATGTGGAGAGAGTGAGATTCCTAACATGGAAGAAAATGGTTCTTCAAAATAATGTTGAGTACAGGTTCTACATTAGGTACCTGATGGCGGTCTTTTGGTATGAAATGTTGTTGACAGTTACTTTTTTCCTTATCTGAGCTAGGATACCTGTTAAGGTCAAATAAATTAATAATTAATTAATAATAAATAATTAATTAATAAAATTGTACAGCAGATTGATAAGCTAGGACAGACCTTTGGGTCGCATCTTTTTTGTGTGCCAGATTTATTTGTGTTAAATTTGTGTATTCTCCCGCAGAGATAACTAAGTGGAATTGTGATACCCGCTTTTTTCCCAGCTTACCTACCTAAGCGTAGTCCGTTCCGAAATCTACAATCCATCCAGTGTTCTCTGAACTATCCCAGCAGCTCGTTGGACGAGACTAATTTTAATGTTACCAATTGAACTCAATAGCTCAGCCGAATAGGAATAATTTCATTTTATTTTACCTCTTTTCATAGCATATTCAAAATAAATTTAAAATTTTTTAGATGTTGGAAAAGTTACGTCCTCTCAAAATCACTTTGGAAATACTATACAGAGTCAGTTTACCACCAAAAACAACACTAGGGTAATTGCACAAAAAGGAGGGCTCGCCATTTTACCCTGTGTCGTCAAAATTAACTCTCCAGCAACGGTAAGCCATGCTTTTGTTTCTTAAAATAAACATAATTTATCATCTCTATATAGTACATACATACATAAAAATCAATTGTGTAAAGCCCTGCAATAACTCGCGAACGGCTTGACCGATTTGGATATATGTACATATGTATACCAATGAACGCCCCCTTCTGCCCTCACAAGGGACGACGCAGCATCGTAGAGAACTGCAGTCGCTTGTTCCCTTTCGTAGTGACGTGTTTTTATTTTGCGCTCCGAATTTCCCTTTTATTTTACTTAACTACTTACTTTACTATCTCGCTATATCGCTATTTCGTTCTATCGATCAATCTCTCGCTCTCTATTCGTAGCATCGCGTAGGAAACGGGCAATTCGGTTCGTTTGCCCTTACATGCCTTCGCAATAGTCATGATCTGGTCCAGTTCTTGCATGCCTTTGCAATCTCTCGTACTTTTCTGTCGTCGCATATATAAATACGCATATATTCGGTCAATTGGTGACACACAAATCGCTGTCTATATATATATGCATCTCGCTTTAGCTTTCTTTCGCGTTCGCTATCGTTCTCTTCATCTATTCTGTTCTCTCGCATTCTTTCTCTCTATATATCGCTCGTATTGATCTCGGGCCGTGTACGAGATGCCATATCCCAAAACAACGGCCTACATTAGAGTTGTGAGGAATGCCTTGCTGAGGAAAAAGACATGCGTTCGTTCATGAGGCAGAGGCGGAGTGGCTTCATAGAGCTGATTGCTAGCTTTAAACAGCAATATGATCGGATCTTGGCCATGTACACTCAGTTTAGTAGTGTATAGCTGCTGGCTGAGTCTCCGAAGCTCAAGAAGTCTACTCCGCGGGATTTGCAAGTGCCGACTGCCTCATGTCCGCCGGCATCCGAAAAACATACTCCGACCACTCCTTTAGTGCAGCAATTGATAACGTTTGCTACTCCAAGGGCAACGATCGCTGCTGGTGATGCATATTCCGGAGCCAATGATATCACGGACTGGCAGTGGTTGATGCCGTCGGGCTGGCGGTACGGATGGTACACGTGGATCACCATCGGATGCTGCAGCTGTGAAGGACAACGGGGAGATGAAGTGGGGGCTGGGAGAACGAGAGGTAGATGGTGCTCACCATGTGAACCGCCGTGATGGGCTCCACGTTCTCGCCGGTGAACTTGTTGGCCTTGAAGACGGTCTGCTTATCCCAGTCGGTCCAGTAGATGTAGTCCTCGAAGGTGGTGATGGAGAAGGGGTGCCGCTGGTACTCCGTGGAGTAGAGGATCTGGCGCCGCTGGGAGCCGTCGTAGTTGGCCGACGAGATGACGTTCAGCTTGCCGTCCACCCAGTAGATGCGCTTGCGCACCAGGTCCAGGGTAATGCCGTTGGGCCACTTCACGTCGTAGCTGATGATGGTCGTGCAGTGGGAGCCATCCATGCCGGCATGCTCGATGCGCGGGGAGGCGCCCCAGTCGGACCAGTACATCCAGCCCTCGATGGGGTCGAGGGCGATGGAGCGCGGTATGTCCAGCGCATCCTCGATCAGCACCTTGCCCATGTTGCCGTCGAACTTGGTCAGCTCGATGGTGCACTTGTGCGTGTCCGTGTAGTAGACGTGGTTGTAGATCCAGTCCACTGCCAGTCCGTCGGAGGTCACCGACGACTGTCTGTAGCGTCCCTGTCTGTCGAGTCCGTACCCAACTCCTTAATCAGTTTCGCTCCCACCAGCTAACAGATGTCCAGGACTACCGCAGGCCACCACAGGTGCTAGGCCTGTGGTGCCAAAACCAGGGAGATATCGTCTTTCAAGATAAGCGTCTCCCCAACTTAATTTGAAAACATTTATTCCGCCAAGTTTTGGCCGGAGGCCATGGGCGTGCTTGGGTTTAGAAAAAGGTGCTAAAAGGCTTTCTATATCTCGCTTGTTCGTCCGATTTTAGAGTACGGCTCTTGTATATGGTGCCCCCACCACAAAGTACACCAAGACCGTATAGAATCAGTCCAGAAAACCATTTTAATTTTTGCTCTGCGTGGCCTTAACTGGGATGCTGGTGTTAGACTGCCATCTTACCCTCGTAGATTGCTTTTAATGAACCTTCCAACCTTAGTTAGTCGTAGATAAATGCTTGGTGTGATTTTTATGCACAACCTGATCAAGAGGGACTTAGATAGCCCTGACTTTTAGCTACTGAAAAAAATCTAAAAAAAGCAGATTTTATAAATTCTTTAAAAAAAAATATAAATCATAAAACATAAAACAAAATAAAGTATTAAAGAAATTTTTAAATCTCGAAATCTATAAGAAAATGTTATTTTGGTCCACAACGCAAAGAAAAGGTTCAATTTTGTTGAGTAGTGTTATTTAATTCTTTCTTTATTTGCTTGGCTGGTTTCTTTACAATTTAGAACCTTCTGCTTGCGTTGTGGTGGACTGTCTAGTGTAGTGTTTTGACTTTGGACTGATGTACTGCATAGTGCAACCTCTTGGGTTCGGGCCGATATACTGCCTAGGGCAGCCTCTTGTGTTCGGGCTGATGTACTGCCTGCTTCTTCGGCCGAGCTTGGGCTTTTTAAGCAGCTGCCGATCACACCTGAGGCCGTGATTTTCCACGGTGTGTCTTTGACCCGGAATTAATTAATTATTGCCAACTTATGATTATTGGGTAACAATTATTGTGTTACGAGCCATGGCTAGAACCGGCATGATGGGTCTGTCGAATGTGCTGGTGGTGATCGCTTATGTGGGCGATGATAGGGGTGGCGTTGACCGTGTAGAGTAGATTCGTAGATCTGGTGGACTACTTGGCTTGTATTTTCTCCAGACTGGCTGGTCTCGACAATGTCTCTGTTGTTGGACCATCGACTGGTGCGGGTGACAAAGATCTCCGACATGGCTCTAGGCATGGCTCGGTTTCAGGGGGCTAGGAGTCACGTCGGTACGCGGAAGGTAATCCAATGTGTGGGCGAGGATCGGCGTGGCGTCGGCCATAGGTCTGACAGGGCTGCGGTCGGTGTTTTGTGGCAGAGAGGTTCGGTGGATATTAGTTCGATTGTTGACCCCGCCCAGCGTGGGGTTAGCGTGGCTGTTTCCCGTGTTGCTGGGCTGTCGGAGGGTGGTCGTTCTCCTTGTTCGATGCTGGTGGTCGGCTTTGAGGGTGTCCGTGTGTTCAATTCTTCCGTTGTGGATCCTGTGCGTGCTTGCTCTGTTGCTTGTCTTGGACCTGGGCTTCCTGTGTCGAGCTCCGGGTTCAAGTGTGTTTGTCACGTGTGTGAGATCCTCGGGTCTCGGTTGGGATGCGTGTTCCCTGTGCTTAGCCTAGGACGCGGTTGCTCCGTAGTGACCGTGGAACTCGTTTTCCCGTTTGATTGGTTGTTGGTGTTGGCCTCGGATTCGTGTTCTCCGTTGTGGGCCGGGGCTTCGCGTGCATCTTGCAGGTTGGTGTTGTTGTCTAGTTTTCGGGCGAGGTTTGCACTGATATAGCTTCTGGATGCCCCGGTGCGAGAGTGGTAGGGATGATCCGCTCTTGGTTGCTCACGAACTCTGTGGCCAACAGTGTGAGCTCTGTCTTGCTTTGAAGTTCGTGTCGCCGCACGTACATCTGATATGCTTGCAGGGCGCTGTCGTAGATCCTGTTCAGCTCCTTGTCTGCGTCGTTCCCGGCGTGGTGTATGAGTAGCCGTATCTCGGTGAGGTAATCCTTGAACAATTCCACTACCGCTTGCTTTCGGGCCCGGATATGGTCTTCTAATTTTTCAAAATATCGTGGCGGCAAGAAGAACGTCAAGAATTCTAAGCGGAAATATGCTCATGAGCTGCCTGGTGCGGTACCAGCGACTGGCCCTATCGGTGAGAAGTGCTATCATGGCCCGAGACAGCAGATGTCTACCCCATACGAGAGTAGTTCCAGAAATGGTAGTGGGTCGTCCTGTCCTTCGGACCTGATTCTCCATTTCCAAATGCGTGCGACGTGGCGGTGCTGTCATCCATCTATGGGAGGGTCGATGGCCGTTCAAGGTCTCCCAGTCGAACCGAGGCGTATCTCTTGCCGGAAGTAGGTGGGGGAAGCAACAGAAAATTAAATTCTTCACTCTGGCTAAAATTATAATCCGATCTGATTCAGATTCGGCAATCTGGTAGATATGGGCATTCTTTACGATACTGCGTTTTTAGTTTTATCGTATCTTTAAAATTGTGCCTGCCACAGATTTTCGTGCTTTGCGTGGTGGAAGGGGGTGGGGCGAAGTTTTGAAATATACTTGCAGCAGTGTGATATCACATGAATCTGGAAACCAAATTTGGTTACCCTAACTCTTATAGTCTCTGAGATCCAGGCGCTCAACAAGACGGACGGACGGACGGACGGACAGACGGACGGACATGGCTTAATCGACTCGGCTATTGATGCTGATCAAGAATATATATAATTTATGGGGTCGGAAACGTTTTCTTCTCTGCGTTATAAACATCCACTCTTACCACAAATCTAATATACCCCTTAACTCGTTTTTGAGTACGAGTATAAAAAAATATGCCTTACCGATTTCGCACGATGGCAAGGAGCAGAATCGTCCTGGAAAATTATATTATTGGCATACGAAATATGCTCCTCATCGGATGGTATAAGATGATGATCCAGTATGTTTTGGTACTTTTCGGCGTTTACTGTTCCATCAATTAGTGCCAGATCTCCAACTCCAAAGTAAGAAAAGCATCCCCAGACCATACGGGATCCATTCATTTTTGAACCTTTCTCCGACTTTACGTCGCACGTACGACATACCATCTGAACCAAAAAGGTTTTTTTTGGACTCATGTGAAAATATTACGTTTCTCCGATCGTTTAAGGTCCAAGACTCGTGCACTTTAGCCCATTGTAGCGTTTCTGACGCATTTTTACGGTCAAGACTGGTTTTTTCGCTGCTCCGCCCATGAAGTCCGGCCTCCTGGAGGCGTCTTCGTACTGTTCGAGTCCTTATATCGAATCCTTGCGCCAAACTTCAAGTCTGCTGTCTTGCGGTAACTTTAAGCTTAGAAAATGGTGCTCGAGTAACCAGGAGGTGCTTGATGGAATTCCAGAGGACGACGTGGAGAAATTTCTGCGGTTTCGTGATGGAAGCGACATTACCAAAACTCTTGGTTTAGCTTGGGACCCTGCGTCAGATCAGCTGCTGTTTGTCTTGTCCGCGCTGGACACGAATTCAAAGCCCTCCAAGCGGTCGGTTTTGTCAACTATTGCGCGTTTCTACGACCCTCTTGGATTGATTAATCCTGTTATTGTGAAGTGCAAGATCTTTCTTCAGCAGCTTTGGAGAGAACATTTGGACTGGGATGAAAGCCTACCTACAGCGCTGCACTCAACTTGGATTGACCTGAGAAGCAGTTTGGCAAGCATCTCTCGCATTTCCTTTCCTCGCGTTGTCCATCATTCCAGCACAATTTTTGAGGTTCATGGATTTTGTGATGCCAGCATGGAAGCATATGGTGCTTGCATATATGTCGTGTCTAGGCAAGGGGAGTCGTCGAGCAATGTTTTGTGCTCAA
The DNA here is from genome assembly GCA_018150905.1 of Drosophila ambigua. NCBI lineage: Eukaryota > Metazoa > Arthropoda > Insecta > Diptera > Drosophilidae > Drosophila > Drosophila ambigua. The sequence continues at coordinate 926,592 of JAECWS010000098.1, forward strand.
AGTGTCGAGTGGCGCCACTAAAATCATTGTCGATTCCAAAGCTGGAATTGAGTGGAGCCCATTTGCTTGCGAAGGTTATGCGGAACTTAAAGGAGACGGGAATTTTCCCAGGTCAGTTTTACTGCTGGTCGGATTCGTCTACGGGATGAGCCAGCCAAATTCCAGGTTTTCGTGGCAAATCGAGTGGCAACAATTCAAGAGTTGACGCAAGGCATGGAATGGCGCTATGTTCCCACATTGTTGAATCCCGCAGATATCCTCTCCAGAGGCTCGCTTGCCAGCCACCTCATCCAGTCAGAGCTGTGGTTTCACGGCCCCTCGTTTTTGTTAGGTTCTAAGGATGAGTGGCCTGTATCTGCCGTTTCTGAAACTCCGACCATTGAGCTTCGCAAGCGTGTATTGCTGATCGCGTCTCCACATGCCGATCTCACGTCCGGATGCAAATTTGCTAATTCTTTCTTTGGCATGCAGCGCACATTCGCCTACATGCATAAATTCGTTAATCGTCTTAGGCATCCTGGACTCACGGTTTCTGCCATACAGCAAGGAACGCATCTTCTTGTTCGACACGTTCAGCTGGCAAGTTTGTGGTCGGACCTAAAGGAGATTAGACGCAATGGGCAAGTCAGGAAGTCTAGCTCCATCAGTTCGCTATCTCCGTTCATCGATCCGTCAGGTTTACTTCGAGTTGGAGGTCGTCTCGGCAACTCATCGCTCCCGTTTAATGCTCAGCACCCACTTATTTTGCCCAAGGGGCATCCAGTAACTCTTTTAAAAGAGCGCTCGAAGTGGCGTACGCCTGCGCAAAACCTCTGCGTCAACGATGTCGTCTTGGTGAAGGATGAGAATCTTCCTCCAATGCGTTGGCCACTGGCTAGAGTGGTCGACGTCGTCAAAGGCAAGGATGGAATATGCCGCGTGGCTGATTTTAAGACGGCTTCAGGAACCATCAGGAGGGCCGTTATTTGTGTTTGCTGCCCCTTGAGAAGTCGGTTGAAAGGCGAGCTTCCAACGGGGGGAGTATGTTCGGGCCAGCGGCTACTTAAGGTGTATAAGAGTATTCGAAACCTAAGATTATGTATGTCCCCAGCGTTCGGCAGTGCTGCTGCGCTCTCCTTGTTAAAGGGCGCTCTGCACCTGCCGCTTCGGCTTTTGGATTGATCGGCCGTCGTGGCCCAATTAGTTCTATGCTAATCTCTCGCCGCATAGGTTGCATACTGAACCCCCGCCTGTGACATTTATCTGGTTGGGCAAAAGAGCGAGCAATTGGCTTCAGCTAGCCGCCGGTATAAATAAACATTATAACGTTTTAAATCAAACTCTAACTTATTTTTTGGATAAATATAGGTGCAGAAAAAGCTTGGCATCTCAAACAGACCTCAATTCCCTATTCCCTGCTGTTGGCCGACCGGATATTGAATTTGCAAGGTATTCTGGTAGCCATAGGCAACCACATGTCTGAGTGGTTTCAATTTTGAAGGATCGCTTCGGTATGAGAAAGCTTTCCGTACTATAGGTGCCGCTCACAAACGCACTCATGTGACAACTTCGAAGGTGTGTGTTGTTTATTCATGGCATCATATCAGTCAACCGTCAACGACTTCAGACGTAGTTTTGTATCGCTCCGCCGCGTAAATCAATTAATCGTAAATTAATTCGCGAAAAAGCGCTCGGCATGGGCACTTGTGATCGTGCTGCCCATGAATACCATCTAATTAATAAAGAATAATATAAGTATTAGAAAGGAACAAATGTCAACGGCTAAGAGCGCCAGCTCGGTGAATAGCACCGGCACTGTATCTGTTGTAACCAAAGCTAAAATGAGTCAAGCCCGGCAACAGCAACAAGACGAGCGTCGGCTTTCCCAAGCAAAAAACAACGCTTACTTCTCTATACGCTCGCCAAAGGCAGCAGTACCAACAAAAACTGCACCACTGTAAGTGAACGAGGAGAGAGCACGCTCTCTTTCCCCTGCATTGCAAAGTGGGTCATGGAGTGCTCAGTGCCCATTCCCCGACCCGTACTGCCTATCCAAGGATTTGCTAATATCGACAACCACTAGTACAATGCCCTCACTGAAAACTGTGTCTTCGACCACAACAACGACAACAACTACAACAACAACTACTGCAATTGCTCAGCGCCCGATACTGTCGACCCACTGCGAAAAGCCCCACCTCTCCCAACCAATAAATTCGAAAAACGCTAACGGAGCGTTAATACAGACTGGGCTCGATCGCTATGTGCAAATCAAAAGAAAATTGAGCCTACAAACTGCAAAGAACAACAATGCAGCTAAAATAACCGAGAACAATGTGCCACATAAGGCACTAGCAAACAATAGATTTTCGATACTAAGTGTTCCAAATGAAGATGGGATCCCCCAAACATCCAAGGCCAACAAATTAAGACCGCCACCTATTTATGTTCGACAGGCAAATTGTGCTGAACTGGTCAAAAAAATAACTGATACAATTGGCGCAAACACATTCTATGTCATGTCCATCAAAAGGGGTAACATGAATGAAACAAAAATACAAGTCAAAGACGAACCAAACTATCGAACAGTTGCGAAATACATCGAAAATGTAAAAATGAATTACTACACCTACCAACTGTAAAGTAGTCCCAATCAATGAGATAATAGATGGACTCAACGATAAGGGCTTCGAAGTCAAAATGGCTATGAACATAATAAATAGAAATAAAATTCCCCAGCCAATGTTCAAAGTAGAACTGACACCTGAAAGTATGCACATAAGTAAAAATGAAGTTCACCCAATATACAAGCTTTAGTATCTACTGCACCGTAGGATAACCGTTGAGGAACCACACAAACGAAATGGACCGGTCCAATGCAAAAATTGCCAGGAATATGGACACACAAAAACTTATTGCACTATACAGGCAGTCTGCGTTGCCTGTGGTGTTCATCTCACTGAGGCCTGCCCCGTAAATAAGAAGAACCCATCTGCCAAAAAAATGTAGCAACTGTGGAGGAAACCATACTGCCAATTATAGAGGTTGTCCAGTCTACAAAGAATTAAAAAATCGCCTAAGCCAACAAATAACTGCAGCTCGAAACCTGGTCGTCCGACAAAACTTACCATATATACCATCAACTACGACTCCAGGAGTTTCTTTTGCTCAGGCGCTAAGTTACAACAACGGGTCATACGCCTCAATCTCTAAGCCGACACTTCAACCAACCACAGCAGGAATAATACAGCATCAGGGATCAAATCAGATCCCAGAAATCTCTGCCCTATATACCCATGAAAATCCGTCCCAATTGCACAGTGGAATGGAGTCTGTGCTGGTAACTATAACAAACACAATGGTAGCAATACAAAAAATGATGCAGGAGCTTATGTGCAACCAAAATCTCCTCCTGTAGCTCCTAATCAAACAGAAATCTGTTAAAATGGCTTGTCTAAATATATGCTTCTGGAATGCAAATGGCATTTCGCACCACAAATGCGAGCTCTTACAGTTCCTCGCTCAACACGAGATTGACGCCATGCTCATTTCAGAGACTCACCTAACAAATAAAAACTAATTTCACGTCAATGGCTATAACTTCTATGCGACAAATCATCCCGATGGTAAGGCACGTGGAGGTACTGGCGTTCTGATCCAGCATAGCATGAGGCATTATCCATTGCCTTCATTTGCTACACCTTATCTACAGGCAACATCAATTCATATTGAAATTCACAGCGGCTACCTAAACCTAGCCGCAGTATACTGCCCACCGTGCTTCTGCATTTCCGAAACATAATTTGTTACATTCTTCGACCTACTAGGTGACCGATTTATAGCAGCTGGTGACTACAATGCCAACCACACCCATTGGTTATCTAGACTTACCAACCCGAAAGGAAGACGACTATATAACGCTATAAAAACGCCACGAAACAAGCTAGACTTTATCTCTCCGGGCAAGCCTACATATTGGCCCACAGATCCAAACAAGCAACCCGACTTAATTGATTTTGCCGTTACACGAAGGGTGCTGCAAGCTCAGGTTCATGTAGATCACTTAACAGATTTATCATCGGATCACTCGCCCATTCTACTGCACCTTCACGACCATCCACAGCTTTCGGAACGCCCACGCTTTCTAACTTCTAGCAAGACAGATTGGCTCAAATACAGAAAGTACATAAGTTCTCATATTGACAGCTGCCCAAACATTTATTGTAAATATGACATTGATAGGAGGTCAGTCGAAGCATTAGTATCCTCAATGTCCCTGGCGGCAAAACACTCAACACCTCTAAGATAAGAAATGCATTTGAAAGACGGGAGTATGGTTCCGCTGTTTTTCTGAATGTCGCCCAGGCTTTCGACCGCGTTTGGTTAGACGGCTTAATCCACAAAATCAAAATATAACTTCCACAGAACATCCATGCAATATTGGAGTCATACCTACAGCAAAGAAGCTTCGCAGTACGATGCAAAGATTTACTCTCTGAATATCATCCAATTGAAGCTGGTGTACCGCAAGGCAGCGTGCTTGGACCAACACTTTATATCATATTCACAGCAGATCTACCGAAAAAAAAGCCTATCAACAACTTCAACATGTGCTGATGATACTGCCAAACTAAGTCGCTCCAAATGTCCAACTAGGGCCATGGAACACTTATCGTCTCATCTCGTGGCCTTAGAAAAATGGCTGGCAGACTGGCGTATATGCGTAAAAGAGCAAAAGTGCAAGCATGTCACTTTTACATTAAACAGACCAACTTTCCCTCCATTACATCTGAACAACATCAACATTCCACAAACCACCGAAGTAACATTCCTTGGATAGAAGGCTTACTAGGCGTAAACACATCGAAGCGAAAAGAAATCTACCTAAATTTAAAGCTAGTAATCTACATTGGCTAATAAACACCCGTTCAATGCAGTTCTCAAACCCATCTGGACATACGGCTCCGAGCTATAGGGAAATGCTTGCGTTAGTAATTTAGAAATAATCAAGAGAGCTCAATCGAAGATACTAAGAACTATCACTGGGGCACCATGGTACATACGGAATGAAAATATCTATAAAGACTTAAATGTAGGATCAGTTAAAGATGAAATTGCCAAAGTGAAAGCAAAGTATCAGGCCAAGCTTTAAGCCTATCCTAATAGACTTGCGCTGTCTTTAACTTGTTACATTAGCCATACATGACACTGGCGAAGAGACCTCCCCACCCAGCAATAATACCTAGCTAGAGACGTACTCTAAGTAATTAAGTTTAATTAATTAAATTAACATATTAGATTAAGATTTGCATACTTGTCGTAAGTCTCTATTAGGGAAGATTCGATAAATAAAATCATTAAAAAAATATATATTTATTTAAGCAACACTCTAAAAACAAATTGCAATATGATGCGGCCCCAGCGGCGGTCGCTGTCAATGCCAAAAAGTGATGCGTCATCCAGACAGAGACATACCTTGCGTAACGGGCATTGGGCAGCTACCGCCGCCGTCCGAAATCCGACCCGTCATATTGCATATTGCTTTACGTAACGAGGCTTTGTTTCTTACGCCAAGACAGCTGCATGGAGGTAACTCATTCTGTCAATTTTCAAATAAATATAAGTTTGATTTCAATAAAGAATTATTTAATAGCCCAGAACTCTTCGTAGTTACTTCAAGTGTTTGGCGTTGTTAAACCACAATAAGGACGTTTCACCGTTTCGTAAACGTGGATAAACCCATGATCCATCACAGCACACCAGAGACCAAAGCAGCCAAAACAGTAGGTTCCTCAGGGTTCTAGGCAAAAGAAGGCAACAGTGGGTGTTTTAGCCAATAGAGTCATGGCCAACGTTTTTTGGAAGACTCGCGGTATTAACCACATTCATTACCTTCAGAATGGGTAAATGGTAAATGCCAACTTATTGGATCGATTTAATGAGGATTCGAAAAACAAACGACAGTATTTGAAAAAATAGCTCGGCGGAATGAGATTTGATTCCAATTATGAAGTCTTCTCCCAAAAAAAGAAACTATATATTTTGAGGACATCGACAATTCCTTTTTTTTAGGGGATAAAAAAATTAGAGAAGTTTAGAGCTAAAAGAATACCATGTTGATAAATAAAATGATTGTGTATAAAAAAACTAGGTTTAAATCTAAAAGGTCTCCAACTTATTGATCCGCCCTCGTACTGAAGTAGGGAATAACCGTACAGGTGCTGCCGTGGTCTCGGGGTTATGTTCATCCTCGAGCTTTATCGAAAAGTTCGTATAAAATGCACTTGATCAGAAAACTGGGCATTGACCATATTCCTGGATCATACTCAGGGATATGCTCAGATTATAAATAGTCGGCACAACTTATTTATAACTGACGAGCACACAATGAATTCGCGCAGGGCGCTCATTAACCAAACCTAAAAAATACATTTTTGAAGGCTGCGGGCCCAACTGCCAATTGGGAACAAAGCAAACGAAAAAGAGTTGTACATTTGGTACCTGATCGCGATCGCAATTCCCGATGGGCAGTTGGGCCCGCAGCCTTCAAAAAGGTATTTTTTGTCCATTTTTTAGGTTTGGTTAACGAATTTTAGCGATACCTTAAACGACGCCAAATTAATGCACCTCTACACAAAAATAGAGAACACAGGATATAATTTTTTTTTCGACTTTACCTGAGTTTTTAAAGTCAAAATTTCGTAAATAATACCGCACAAAAATCATAATTTTTGCATTTCAATGCTTTATATTTCTCAGACGGTAAGCTGAAATCACAAAATGTTTCGGCTTAACTTCTAGCTGTTTTAATTATCTTTTCAAAAAAGTTCTTTGAAACCAAACATAAGATACAAGAGTTACTTGAAAAAAACAAGCGCCACATCTGAAAAAAGCTTTAAAAAAAATACCAGTTTTCAAAAATACTTAAAAAAAGTTCTCCCATAGGAAAAAAAAATTTCATCAAACCCTTTCTAAGCCCCAAATCTTTAAGAAAATTTCGTTTTGTTCCTTGAGGAAAAATCGTGTTGACTAGTGCAATCAATAAATATTAATGCAATACGGAATAAAAAAATGGGGTGGAGTTGCCATTTGTTATCAAAACATCTGTTTCGTCACAAAGCATTCGATCGAAACCCTATCTTCAGGCGGTTACTATAACTAAACAGCTGAATTTTGAAAAAGTCACTGCACCTCAAAATCATTTTGGCAGTTGCACCAATACCATACCACCTATCACTTGGGATTTTCGAATTTGTATTCTTTTGAGTTAATTTTTGTATCTTAACATCAGAATCTCGTTTTAGTTTAAAAAAACAATATAATACCAAAATATTTGATTTTTGATGAAAAACTCTTGTTGAGCTAGCGAGCTTTTTCACTAGCGTAGTTTTGCGATATGTTTATGAGACGATAATTGTTCAGTTAATATATTCACAGTTTATTGTACTTAAGTTAATATATATGTTTTATCTAAAACTAGCGAAAGGTAGGCGGATTTGATAACGAGAGTTATCGGGGGCCGGTTCAAAACTGTTGAAGTTGTTAAGTTTTATGTAAGGTTTAGTTTAGAACTCTGTGGCAGGCAGCAAAACGTGATGATCGAATCTGAAGTGTCTTCTGCTTTCTCTGACGAGCCTCCCCCACAGGTAATAAAGAGAGACGTTACCAAATGTTACATATGGTCACATTGTGCTGCCATGGGCCGGCGCTTAGCCGAACATACTGCCCCCGTTGAGGAGCACGGGAGCATCCTTATTTTGCTGTACTGTTGTTGTCTTCAGCACCGTCTTCAGTACCGCTACTCCAGACTTTATTTCTGATCCTATGCTGGGTCGAGCGAGGGGCCACTTCAGATGAGCTACCTGAAAATAGAGAAGCAGAAAGTGGAGCTGCCTTGAGAGACGGAGAAACCTGTCCTGCAACTATCCATCCCAGTCTGGTCTCCTGAAGACGTGGCAGTCCAGTTCCCAATTTGATATTGCCAGCGCATAGAAGCTCAAAGAACAGAGCCGCTCCAATCAGAATATCAACTGGCTGAGGCTGGTGAAACTTCTGATCCGCCAGAGGTATGTTGGAGGGCATGTTCCAGCGATTAATGTCGTGGATACCGTTGGGTTGGTTACCCGTAATGGTTGGAGCAATAAGTGGTCGCGGCATAGTTGGACGCGTGTGATTCCAGTTGGATATCGACGCAGCATCCTTCGGAAATGGCACACGAATCGCCTAGACCAGAAACGGAAACTTCCGACTCTTTCTTCTGTAGCTGCAACTTTTGAGCCAGACGAGAAGTGATGAAATGCACCTGCGATCCAGAATCGAGCAGGGCACGGCAAGGAATCAACATCCCGGAGCGACTCCTTACGCTGATTAATGCAGTGGGCAAAATCACAGTGTCCCGTCGATGACTCTGGGCCAAGAGCGACGTGGCTGACGATGTTACGGCATGTTCAGCGACAGAGGGTATCGCAGGAATTCGTAGAGTCGATGTTGATTTGAAGAGTTGAGGCAGAATGGCTTGAGAAGTGTAGGACGAAGACTTGAAATGAAGTAGTGTGTGATGCTTAGCACCACATACTCGGCAGGATCGTGAACGACATTCACCTTGCTGATGGCCTGATCGGAGGCAGTTGGTGCAAAGGGATAGCTTATTAGCTTCCTGGAGCTGAAGTCGAGGAGAAAGGTTGCTGAACTGAGAACATCGATATATCGAATGTCCGGTATCGCCGCAGAGTGCGCAGGCAATCGGCTTGAAGGTAGTTGCAACTAGGAAGTGTTTCCGATTGCTATTAGTCTAAATTTCCTTAGTCTCCAACCTCTGGCATCTCTGCTCTAGAAAAGCGGTAAATTGCTGGCTTGTGGGTATGCTATCCATTGACGAGCATTCCTCCCACTTGGCGTGTGTGGCGCTGTCCACTTTCTGTAGCAGGCTATGTATCAGAATGCTGTCAGCAATCTGGTCTTTTGTCCTTTTTCCATTCTCCGTGCTGCTCCTACCATGGATTGCACCTTGCGCTTGTTGAATGCGGCTTCAGAATCGACGAACAAAGGTGAGGGGGGCGAGATTGAAGGTGTGCTATTAGAAGCCATCGTGTATGTTCAGTAGAAAGCTGGGTTTAGAGTCACTGAGCGAGTGTAGAGGTTAACAGCCATCGAATAACCTCGAGCAGTTTTACATGAACTGTACAATCGATCGCAGCGTTCAAAACACACGGTCTTGCAGTTTTACAGATCAGCAGCGTGAGCTAACAGTTTGAAACGCACTGCACTTGTGCATCCGACAACAACAAAGGCATGCACACTGAGAGCACGAAACCGAAACGAAACAGCAGCAAGCAAGCAATATATATATGTTTTATTTCAAAAGTTTCCTAAAAATTCTCAAAGAAAAATATGTCTTTGGTTTTGTTAATGCAATATATATTTTACATTAAAAACTTTTCATAATCTATGACTGTTACGTTACACTAAAAATTGCGGTATAAATATTTTTCATTACAAAGGCAGCCAAAATGTTAATTATTTCATTAAGCTACTTTCTAATAGCTTATTCCTTCTCAAAAATATTAATGAGCAGGTAAACCAAAATTTTGTTTTAATATTACACACCTTTTTGCTACGTGCTCTCCCCGATGAAACGACCGAAAAAGTAAAAAATTTCGTTTTGGTCATTGTGTTTTATGATACAGTGGGAAAAGTATAACCAAAGAACAATCGAAATTGGAAAAATATAATTTTTTACGTGGTTTCGTTTTTACGATTTTAACCATAAGTAAGTATACAGCAAGGGGCGTGGGTTGCCTAATCTAAAAGTTTCATGTTTGTACCTTATGAATGTGGTTGTTAATTGCACTACTCTACAATACTGAACTTGTTTTCCGCTGTGGCCTAAGATAGATTTCGGGATTTAAAAATAAAAGAATTAAGTTTTTATTCCCGTACTCATTCTGTCCGTCCGTCCGTCTTGTTGAGCGCCTAAATATCAGAGACAGTACGAGCTACAGCAACCAAATTTTGTTTCCAGACTCATGTGATATCACACTGCTACAAGTGTATTTTAAAATTCCGCTCGCCACCATTTTGCAGATACGAAAAAAACAAAAAAAAAAACAGATGTAGAAAAAAATGTTAAATGTAAAATATTTTAAAATTCTACATAAATCATAAGCTTACAAAGTTATATACTGACTGAGTACTGGCTAAAAGTAGAGTCGCGTCAATAGAAGCGACTCACACGTTCCTTCTCGTTTTTTTTATGGTTTAGTTTTTTTATACCCGTACTCAAAAAGAGTTTAGGGGTATATTAAATTTTTGGTAAAAGTGGATGTGTGCAACGCAGAGAAGGAAACTTCCGACCCCATAAAGTATATATATTATCGTAGAGAATGACCATATCTACCAGATTGCCGAATCTGAATCAGATGGGATTAAATTTATAACCAGAATGAAGAAATTAATTTTCAGTTGCTTCCCCCGCCTCTGCCAGCAGAGACCAACACTCATTCTAAGAAATCATAAGCTCAAAAATGTATACTGAGTACGGGTATAAGTAGAGTCGCATCCACAGAAGCGACTCACACGTTCCTTCTCGTTATTTTTAAGAAGTAGTGCTTCTATGTTTCATAACTTAAGTATCTTATATCTGGATGTATAGAACTTTGCAGTTCTGAAAAGCTTTCAAATACACTTTGTAGCTGCAGCTGAACGTCTGGAAAATATTAAGCTTTCAAATTCAAATTTGAAATTTTGACTTTAAAAACTCAGAAAATACAGAGAAACGGCCGAGTTGCAGTCGTTTGACTAAAACGACTCAAAACTCATTTCATCTGAAGAAATACCGTCCGGTACGTTGCTGGTCCAACTTCCCATTAGTAGCAGAGATATAGGATGTCATGCTTTAACCCATACAACCATAAGAAATTTTCAGTCTTTTCAGTAAGTTTTAATAAAATAAAGAATTTTGTATTCAAGTGTTGTTTTGACATCTTCCTTCAATAAAAGGGCAGCTTTTAAAAAAGATCCAAAAAGCTCGGCTTTAGTTTTAGAAAGATCCAAGATCGTCACCAAATCGTTCAATTGTTCCTGTGAAATAGGATTGCAATATTTATGTTCTGGTCATTACTTGAATCCGTTGTTCCATGCGACGAAGACGACATCTGGTAAAATTAAGACCTAACAGATAAACTCGCCACTTAACAAGAGCTCCTATGATCGCCAATACTTCTAGCTCATAAGAGTCGTATTTTTCCTCAAACGGTGTTGTATATATTGAACAGGGTGAAACATACTGTCTACAGGATCCTTTTGCAATAAGACAGCTCCAAATCCATACTTGGATGAGTCAGTGTGGATTTCGGTTGCCAAGTTTGGATCGTAAACTTTCAATACTGGCTCGCTAATCAATGCCAACTTAAGCTTTTCGAAAGCCACTTGTTGTATTTCTCCAAACTCGTACTTTGACTCATTTCTCAGCAAATCCGATAAAGGCCTGGCGACTGTAGCGTATCCGTTTATGAATTTTCTAAAATATGGTGGTGTTATTGTTCCATCCTGAATAATGTATCCCAGAAAACTTACTTTCCTCTGCAATATTTGGCATTTCCCCCAAACGATACGCAAACCATTTTCCGCAGCTACCTCTAATACCATTTTTAATTTCCGCAACCCTTCTTCATTATCTTGGCTTAGTATTATGACATCATCCATATAAACTACGACAGCGTTGCTTGCTACAAGCTCCCTAAAAACTGACATTATAAACCTGGTGAAAATGGCAGGTGAATTCGATTTGCCGAAAGGAACATATAAGAATTCATTCTGCCCACTTTGCGTAACAAATGAAGTATATTTTCGAGACCCTGCTTCAACTGGAACATGAAAGAAGCCGTCTTTTAAGTCCAATGTCGTGAATACCATGGAACCCTGAAGCTTGTCTAGCACACTCTCCATATGAGCCATTGGAAAATTGTCTCTTATTATCTTCTCATTCAGTTTTCGATGGTCGCAGCACAGGCGTTTCTTTCCATTTTTCTTCGCTACCAAAACAACTGGAGATGCATACTCCGGGGTACTCGGCTGTATGATTTTCTCAACTAGCCACTCCTTAACTTGTTCGTCTATCGTTTGCTGCTCACAAACTGGGAAGCGACGTGGATGTTGGTATACTGGAACCTCATCTCTCAAGATTATTTTCATCTCCACTGGTGCATTAGCATTGCGAATAGGTGCGTAATCTTCTACCAACTTCTTCACCCCAACTGCTCTAATTGGCCTAAATGAGACAAATCTACACATCCACCTGTTCGGAACACATTTTCCTGAACTCTGCCAGTAAATCGCTACATGAACTGTCCTCTATCTGATATTTATTCTGACTTTTCATTTAAGTCCTCAGCACGAACTCAGTGCCGCCTTTAGTCACATTCATATCGGCATAGATCAGCTCCAGTGTCTACTAGGCCTTTTAAAATTACCATAGAATGCAGAAAATACTTGAGTTTGAGACCGGACGCTGTAAACAGACTTTTCGATTTTGGTCCTGTCTTGCCCTCATGAACAGTGAACCTCTCCTATCCTTAACAACCAACTCTACCTTGCATTCAGATGCCCGATGTCTGCCTGACCACAACGATATCAATTGAAATCCCTTTTCTTGCAATCTTTCCTCAAGTGAGAAGTATCACACTTGAAACATTTTCGTACTGATTCTCTTTTTGGTTAGAAACCTTTCTGGCTATCAGTATCACCAGCAGGGGTTTTATACTTATCGGTACCTTACTCGAAGTACGAACTATCTGCACCTTCAACTCCTTGATTGTTTTAGCCTGATACAACATAATTTTGTTTGTCTTTACATCTGGTATGCCCTTCACGATATAATCTACCAAACTTTTTTCATCCAGTGACACTGGCTTTGATATTTCCATCAAAGCGTATAGAAATTCGTATAACATTTCCCCCTTCTTTTGCAAACGTTGTCCTAGCTATGTACTTCCGCTGAAGATATTTTAACTGTAAACTCCTGCCGCAATGACTCCTTTAGTAAATTCCAGTCCCTAATATTTTGGAATATATAAACAACTGCATTGTGCTCCACTGCACTGTGACCGAACATTCTTCTAACTCGGGTTTGTGGCATGGCAATCCCTGGAAATTCGTTTTATCTCCATCCGAACCACCATCATCATCATCCCGAATGCCGAAGTGAGCAAGAAGTCGATCCTGTAAATCGCGCTTTCTACCAGTCGTGGACAAATTTAGTTCAGATAACTTCGAGCGCAGATCTGCAACTCGCATTTACATGATCTCTTCTAGTTGCATTTTGAATATCGATTACTTTAAATGTCAAGAATCAAAAGGTTAATGTAATAAAGCTAAATGATAACTTATCGAATTAATCAATTCTCTGCACTTGCTTGCCGACGTCGTCCAAAAAATACCGCTTGAATGTCTTCCTTTCGACTTCTAAGTTTTCCGTCCCCTTTGTACCAAATTTGCTTTACGTTTCTGATTTGCACCGCTCGCCTTTCGTTGCTGGCCAATGCTCGCCAACGCCTTCTCACAAAAGGAAAATTTCCAGTCTACGTGATTCCAGCGTAACCTTTTCCTGACGCTTGGACTGTCGACAACTATAGATCGTCAATCTACTCTTGTCTTTTCCAGCCTTTCCTGCTGCTTCGTGTCGCCTTGTGCGCACACACACAAATCAATCGTGTCGCCGAGTCGATTCCACGAGAACGTCTTTTTCCGCTGCTTTGTCGTTTCGTGTCCCTTGTTCACCCCTACATACATATGTAGTCGCCGCTTAGTCGGTTGCTCACAAAACGCTTGTAGATTTTATGCGCCGTATTTTTTTTCGCGTTTTCCTTGACGCAGTATGTGGCCTAATTGTCCTGGATCTTTCTGCCAACGCACAGCACTTTTACAATTTTAAGTTGCTTCTCACGCTTGGGCCATATCCCGTTTGAGCCCCCAAATTGTAGGAAATTAGATTATTCCAGTGTTTATTTAATATATTTTAGAATAGGTTTCAAACGTGATACAATTTGTGCTTAAATTAATTCTCGTAAAAGTATTTCGGGTGGACAACTTTATTTTAACTTCTTTTCTCAACGACACGATACGAACGACTCTGCTCACAACGACGCTCGGGAAGGTTATCGATTCATGGCTATCGACCGGTGATCAGAGGGTTTCCGTATATCTTGCACCTCTTCTAGTGTGCCCCTTTTGTGATTGCCCGCCAGGTTAAAATCCCATAACAGGTATTTATGTATATCTATCCACACCAAGGCTTAGGTATAGGGAATAAAAGTAACTGTTCACAACATATACAGCCTAAATGGACATGATCAGGTAGGATATATATCCGATATATATCCATATCTTGGACTCTGTAAAATCATAATAAAAGGTCCTTTTTGTTTCCCGCAATCCCATTTTGACAGTTGTACCAACAACCGGACGGTATTTTTTCAGGTAAAAGTCGTTTTGGTCAAACGGTACCTAATTAATTCGTCTACGTTTGAAAGTGCGCTTGTGTGTGTAGCAAAAACCGGAAGATGCCTGCGACCGAAAATTTTGTATGTTTTACACTGAGACAAACGATTTGTAGTAAAATTTGCAATTGGATGAAGAAAAAGTTTTGTTCCCAATTTTCATTAAACATGTTTACTCTCAGTGTCGCATCAGAAAGTTTCGCAGCTTGATCTTGCATTTGTCCACGGCTAATTCTCGGTAGGCAACAAGAGCCGAAGTCTCATTGCCGAAGCCACACGAAGGCTTTGCTGCTTTTTGATAATGTATACTCATTAGATAGGGCCGTGCAGAGCCCTGATCTAAAACTAAGAAATATTTGTTTTTCGAATTTTCCTTAACTTTTAAAGTAAAAAAAGGGAACAAGATAAAATGTCATTACTGCAGTAATAACTACTTCTAATAACATTACACAGATGACAGTATCAAAGGCAACAAAAAACCCTCGATGCAACGCAATTTCTCAAGAAAAGTAGAAACTATTAGGAGCTACAAAAAGTGTCATTATACTTCAAAATTCTAAGGTATAGGGTATATGAGCTCAGAAGGAACAAATTCAGGAAAAATGCGACTAGCAAAACCTTTTACCCATACACGCACAGAACGTGCATTTACGAAGCCTAGAACCTCAAGACAAACCCGGTTTCGGGACATACGAATTTAAAAAGCATACAATTATAATTTATTATAATTATAATTGTTGTTTGTTATACGTATACACCCGTTTGTGCAGCTGTCGAGTTCACTTCGCAACGAGTTCATGTTCGTCACGAGCCGATTGCATGAGCCGAAAACTGTGGTCTGCAAAGATATTCGCGACATATTCGTTGTATGAAATAGCACATCTATATACTGCATTTCTAGAAATTGGCGGATATTTTATCGAGTCTCCTTTTAGATTTGTTTATTTCTGAGTAAAAAACGAGAAGGAACGTGTGTGTCTTCTGGTGACGCGACTCTACTTTTATACCTGTACTCACTCAATTTATAAATATTTGAGCTTATGATTTATTTCGAATTTTACATGTACCATTTATATTCTACATCTTCTCCGCTAGCGGGCACTCGCGTACTGAACGATGCGCAGTTTGCGAGCGAGAAAGAGAATGAGTAGCGTGGTCTCTTCCTGGAGGAGGTGGGGAAGCAACTGAAAATGAATCTCTTAATTCTCTTTTTTGAGTACGTGTATAAAAATTATTTTGGGCCACAGCGGAAATGTCGTGTCGACTAGTCTTGGTAGCTAGTTAGAAATTAAAGCAAAGAAAATATTGAGCCACATCGCTCCAGCGTTCTCTAATGGCCGACTAAGTAGGGCCGTTTTTAGTTAGCAGAATAGAATAAAAAAGTTTTTTAATCTCCTAAAATGGGCAAATATGGTAATGTTTTTTTTTTGTTGAATATCGCCACTATTTTTTCGTATAATCCAATGCTCGGCAAAATATGGCCTTTTTTTATAAGCTGCCATAAATTGTAAATTGCGAAAAAATTACTAACGCAACCATTTCCCCATAGCTCGGAGCCGTATGTCCAGATGGGTTTAAGAACTGTGTTGAGCTACTAAGCTTTTTCAGTAGCGTTGTTTCGCGAGGTATAAAAAGACGATGATTGTTCAGTTAATATTTTACAGTTTACTGGACTTACGGTGCTGATTGATCTTGAAGTGTCTTCTGCTTTTTCTGATGAGCGGCTGACGAACGCCGAGAAAGAGCAAAGCACCAACAAGAGCATAAGTACAAGCAAACAAACGGTTATAAAGAGGGACATTACATTAAGAGATGCTCAACTACTCATTGTGCTGCCATGGGCCGGCGCTTAGCCGAACAAACTACATTGTACAAAAGTATTTTATATCCCGGTTTAGTAGTGAACGGGTGTTTATTAGCCAATGTAGGTTACTAGCTTTAAATTTAAGTAGATTTATTTACGCTTCGATAAGTTTACGCCAGGTAAGCCTTCTGTCCAGATGAACACCAAGGTATGTTACTTTGGAATGTTGATGTTGTTATATGATATAATGAACATGCCTGTTTACGGTAAGGGTTAGATTAGCTAACACTTTTGATCGTTTACGTTAATGCGCCAGTCTGCTAGCCATTTTTCTAAGGCCACGAGATGAGACGATAAGTGTTCCGTGGCCCTAGTTGGACATTTGGAGCGACTTAGTATGGCAGTATCATCAGCAAATGTCGAAGTTGTTGTTAGGCTTTTTTTTCGGTAGATCTGCTGTGAATATGATTTAAAGTGTCGGTCCAAGCACGATGCCTTGCGGTACACCAGCTTTAATTGGATGATATTCAGAGAGGAAATCTTTGCATCGTACTGCGAAGCTTCTTTGCTGTAGGTATGACTCCAATATTGCATGGATGTTCTGTGGAAGTTATATTTTGATTTTGTGGATTAAGCCGTCTAACCAAAAACCAAGCAATACTCCCGTCTTTCGAATGCATTTCGTATCTCAGAGGTTATACGATTTATTTGTTCAATGGTTCCGTGTTTTTCGCGAAATCCAAATTGGTGAGTCGGGATGGCACCGTTAATGTGTAGGTGTTGTTTGATACGATTCAGGAGCAGCTTTTCAAATATCTTTGATAGGCAAGGCAGTTAGCTGGTAGGTCTATATGATGATGGCTTGAACTTATCTTTTCCGGCTTTAGGACGCACGCACACACCAGCACAAAGCGGAGCCGAATAATTCAAACACACTGCAAGTGCGCACATTGCTGCTTAGCTGAGCTGAGAGCTCGCCCAATCAAGCCCAATCAAGCATTTTTGTTTTAATCAGCAAGCTGATTCGGCTCCGCTATCAGCTAGTGTATGAGTGCGCACTTCTGGATCATTGTGATGACTAATTTCCTCCATTCTTGAGGATAATAATTCCATTTTGTAATACTTCATAGCTCGGCAATTCTATGATCATTTTAGGGGAGAGGAAATCGTGGACCGGATCTTTTTTTTGTTTGAGATTTGGTCTTTAATGACCGTTACGACTTTTCCCGATTGAAATCTGATAGGCGGAGTAGCTTCGGGATTGTTGGTTGGTGGGAGCACAAATCCAGCTGCTGCTGGGTGTGGTTTGAAGACGTTTTCTAGATGGACGGAAAATGTATTTGCCTTCTCTTTCTTGCTGCGAGGCCACTCTCCTGTTTGTGTACGCAAAGGTGATTCACTCTCGATTGGTGTGCAAACGCCTGATTTAGCTTTCCACAGTGGGAATCGTTTGCTAGTTGGGGAGAGTTACTCCATATAGGATATTTGAGCTCGGTTGTAGGTGGAAGGCTATTTTTAGCCGCTCTTTCGAGGCAGGTGATCTGTGTGCTTGCCACTCTCGGCGAAGCTTTCTTTTATCGTGTAGCAGCACTTCAATGTGCCTAGAAATACGACTGCTATTGGAAAGTTTATTAGCTGCTTATATTGGTGTTGAGTGTTTTGTCTCCAGGGACATTGAGGATACTAATGCTTCGACTGACCTATCAATGTCATCTTTACAATAAATGTTTGGGAACTTATTTACTTCCTGTATTTGAGCCAATCTGTTTTGCTAGATGTTAGAAAGTGTGGGCGTTCTTAAAGCTGTGGATGGTCGATACCCCAGGGTGTGCTTGACATTGTAGTCACCAGCTGCTATACATCGGTCACCTAGTACAGTGTTCCGCAAAGCGTGTGCCGCGGCACACTGGTGTACCGTGGCCATCAGCTGGTGTGCCGCGGAAAAAAGTCAAATTTTTAAATAGGAACACAGAGAATTTAGTTAATTTATTATTCAACCAGTCAATCACAACTCTTGTACAGTTTATTTTGAATATAAATTATATTAAGAACATGACTTTAAATAAGAATAATTTTTATTAGGGTATTCATGTCAATAAGTAATGATATTTGCAATACATACGTATCCATATGCATAAGTATGCATGTATGAATGTGTGCTCAGCAAACGAGCTGCCTGATATTTTGATTACCGAAACTAGGGTTGGGGCACGAAAATACTTTTGATATTTAAGCTGTTATTTAATATTTAAATAAATACATATTACTAAGAAATTAAATATTAAGATTAATACAGAGAACGTAATTATTGTATTATCCAACCAAGCAATCGCAAAAGCTTTTTCTAAAAAGAAGAAAAGGCATTAACATATTATCTTTTCGGCTCGGAAAACTTGTGCTATGTACAAGTACACACACATATCCAGGTTCTTTGCGTGCTCAAACATGCAAGCGTCTTCTAAATATTTTTTCAGATTTGTGCTCAGTTTTGAACTCGAGAAAAAAGCGTGGATTTAGTCGCATATTAATCGCAATAGACTTTTTAATAACAAATAAATTGCCAATACGACGTTTTTATAATTTGTTAAACGTACCGCAAGTTTGTCAAGTGAAACTAATATATTGCCAGAAGAGTCAACGAAAAAAAACCTAAGATTGTTTATCGCAAATATGATGAGAGCTATGTCAGCTATGGCTTTATTTATTGCGGAGACGAATCATGCCCAGTTCCAAAGTTTTTGGTTTGTGGAGAAACTTTGGGCAATAATTCGATGGTGCCCAGTAAAAGTTTACGACATTTAAATACTACACACCCAACGTTAGCTAAAAAAGACAAAGAATTTTTTTCCGTATGAAAGACCATTCAAAGAAGCAAGCAACTCTCATGACTTCGTCTTTCAAAACATCAGACAAAGCGCAAAAAGCAAGCTACGTGATCGCTAATTTGCTAGTTAAAGCTAAGAAGCCTCATTCTCTCGCTGAAGTTTTAATTATACCTGTCTGCAAAGAAGTTGTCAAGATTATGATTATTATAACAGACCAGTACAGACCAGTTACCATAATTTGGAATGGAACAAGTGCATAAGCATTTATACAGACGGAGCAGCAGCTATGACGGGAAAAATTAAATGATTTGTAACCAGGCCTTCTGAAAAAAACCATAGAAATAAAAATGTACCTTGTTTTTTACAGAGGGAAGCACTGATGACAAAGTCTTTGGCTGATGAATTGTTGTCTGTCCTCCAAGAAGTTGTTAAAATTGTCAATTACATCAAGTCGCGACCGCTGAACTCTGGGCTGTTTAATGCAGTCTGTCAGGAAATGTGAACAGATCATCGGTCGCTTCTTTTTCATACAGAAGTACGATGGCTTTCTCGGGGAAAAGTTCTATCTCGGATTTACAAGCTTAAAAATGAGACCCAGGCGTTTTTAGAGGACCAGAGTTCCGATTATGTTTCTGTGTTTAAAAAAGAAGAATGGGTGGCCAAACTTGCATATCTGTCGGACATATTCGCTCATTTAAATGACCTGAACAGAAAAATGCAAGGCAGAAACTCTAATATTTTAACGTCTTCGGACAAAATTGAAAGCTTTCGCGCTAAGTTGGTGCTATGGATCAGCCACGCCGTCAATGGAAGGAATGAAATGTTTCCAAATGTCATGGCTGCCGATTCAGAAAAAAAAGCAGGCTTTGATAGTGAAGCACTTGGAGCTATTAGCTAAAAAAATTAATTGTTACTTTCCAAAGTGTGACCTACAACCTATGGACTGGGTACGAAATCCATTCTCGTACATCATAAACCTTGAACACTTACCGATAAAGGAGCAGGATGAATTCATGTAGTTAAAAAATGATCGGACATTAAAATTAAAATTATCTGAAATTGAGCTAGCACATTTCTGGCTGTATATAAAAAAGGAGTACCCACTGCTTTTAAAACGGGCTGTTGCGACTATATTACCATTTGCCACAACGTACTTATGTGAACTTGGATTTTCAGCTCTCACTACAATCAAATCGAAAAAATTAAAACGCCTAAGAACGATAAATGAGGAGATGCGAGCAGCCCTATCTACGTTTGCTCCAACTTTTGATCGCCTGTGCTAAGTTAAACAGGCTCACATTTCTCACTGAACATGTATAATATATGTACATTAAATATGTTTTGGTATATTGATTCTAGAAATATATAAAGATTAAATAAACATAGCTTTTTTCTTTGGTGTACCTTCAAAATTTCTGGATTTGATAGGAGGTGTACCGTGAACACAAAAAGTTTGCGGAACACTGACCTAGTAGGTCGAAGAACTTTACAAATTCTGTTTCGGAAATGCAGAACCGCGGTGGGCAGTATACTGCGGCTAGGTTTAGGTAGCCGCTCTGAATTTCAATATGAATTGATGTTGCCTGTAGATAAGGTGTAGCAAATGAAGGCAATGGATAATGCCTCATGCTATGCTTGATCAGAACGCCAGTACCTCCACGTGCCTTACCATCGGGATGATTTGTCGCATAGAAGTTATAGCCATTGACGTGAAATTAGTTTTTATTTGTTAGGTGAGTCTCTGAAATGAGCATGGCGTCAATCTCGTGTTGAGCGAGGAACTGTAAGAGCTCGCATTTGTGGTGCGAAATGCCATTTGCATTCCAGAAGCATATATTTAGACAAGCCATTTTAACAGATTTCTGTTTGATTAGGAGCTACAGGAGGAGATTTTGGTTGCACATAAGCTCCTGCATCATTTTTTGTATTGCTACCATTGTGTTTGTTATAGTTACCAGCATATACTCAATTCCACTGGGCAATTGGGACGGATTTGCATGGGTATATAGGGCAGAGATTTCTGGGATCTGATTTGATCCCTGATGCTGTATTATTCCTGCTGTGGTTGGTTGAAGTGTCGGCTTAGAGATTGAGGCGTATGACCCGTTGTTGTAACTTAGCGCCTGAGCAAAAGAAACTCCTGGAGTCGTAGTTGATGGTATATATGGTAAGTTTTGTCGGACGACCAGGTTTCGAGCTGCAGTTATTTGTTGGCTTAGGCGATTTTTCAATTCTTTGTAGACTGGACAACCTCTATAATTGGCAGTATGGTTTCCTCCACAGTTGCTACATTTTTTTGGCAGATGGGTTCTTCTTATTTACGGGGCAGGCCTCAGTGAGATGAACACCACAGGCAACGCAGACTGCCTGTATAGTGGAATAAGTTTTTGTGTGTCCATATTCCTGGCAATTTAAGCATTGGACCAGTCCATTTCGTTTGTATGGTTCCTCAACGGTTATCCTACGGTGCAGTAGATACTGAAGCTTGTTTATTTGGTGAACTTCATTTTTACTTATGTGCATACTTTCAAGTGTCAGTTCTACTTTGAACATTGGCTGGGGAATTTTATTTCTATTTATTATGTTCATAGCCATTTTGACTTCGAAGCACTTATCGTTGAGTCCATCTATCTATAATCTCATTGATTGGGACTGTTGGTTCGATTCCTTTGATAACCACTTGTAATCCTTTGCTACTTTTAAGTTGATAGGTGTAGTAATTAATTTTTTCATTTTCGAGGTATTTCGCAACTGATCGATAGTTGGAACACTTAGTATCGAAAAGCTATTGTTTTTTCTCGGTTATTTTAGTTATTTTAGCTGCATTGTTGTTTTTTGCAGTTTGTGGGCTCAATTTTCTTTTGATTTGCACATAGCGATCGAGCCCAGTCTGAATTAAAGCTCGTTAGCGTTTTTCGAATTTATTGGTTGGGAGAGGAGGGCTTGTCGCAGTGGGTCGACAGTATCGGGCGCTGAGCAATTGCAGTAGTTGTGGTCGAAGACACAGTTTTGAGTGAGGGCATTGTACTATATGTATATATATGTATATATGTATATTGGGTGAACTTCACTTTTACTTATATGCATACTTTTATGTAGGTGTCAGTAATACTTTGAACTAGAGATGGGCATGGACTGCAATTTTCCGACACGACCCAACACGACACGAAAATAAGAATATTCAACACGCTCTAACACGCACGGCTAAAAAATTTCGGAAAACGGTCCAACACGAAATATTTTGCTTTTTTTTCTGCGTTTATTATTTACTTATTTTTTTGTATTTTATTCGCCAACGGATAAACCTTATCTGGCTAAACTAACTTAATTCTAATTAAAAAATAAACAAGCAAAATAGGAAACTAACAATTAAACAAGAAAAACTCAAAAAGGTTAGCTATAACACTATCAGTATTTGAGCTCAAGTTACCTAGGTTCATGGCTGAAGGAAGGGCACTCGTCGACCTTTTTGAATTTATGAAATGCCAGAACGACCTGGGATTAACCTTAAGTTCCCTTTCAACGTCAGAAATATACTGATTATATAAAAATTTGTTTAAAAAATCAAACTCCCGCTTATGCTGCACATATCTGGCCCAGTCAACAGTCACGGGTTTTCTTAAATCGTTTAAAGAACTTGTTACGCAGATTCTTATACCTCACAAGACCCTTCGTGTAACATGGTAGCCTATACGAGCCACGCACTCTTCTAGAAACATTATTATCAACAATACTTATTATGAACGGTACGAATGAAAACATTGTAAGAAGAGTCAGCACTATGATGCGAAGGAACAGAAGCCCAGTTTACGTTTAACATGTCATCCCGTATAGCAGTCAAACTTACATCAGGAAAAATATATTCAAGTCCGGGTTCAGACCAGGGCGAGTAACTATAGAACTTAGCTGAGAAGACCAACGGCACGTGATGCATGTCACATTCTGCAATAGGCAGCTCGCAACGTGCAACAAGGCAATCAATATCCTCACTAACAAAAACTAAATCTAGAATCTTATTTAACCTATCAAAAACATTATTTATATGGGTTAAGCCCATACTATAATAGTCATCCAGAAAAAGAACTTCATGCTGTAAATGCACATTACTCGGCATCATAGCCGCAGACTGCGGATCAGCGGACCATACCAAGGAGCCCAGATTCAAATCGCCAACAACGCAAAGGCCATCAGCAGGCCTCGTAGATTACCATATATGCTGGCAATATTCAGCGTATGCGCCTTGTAGACTTCATAGCTGCTATTCGGTGGAATATACGACGCGCTGATACATAGCGTCTCCGACTGACCGGCCACTGACACACCAATCTGATCCAGGATAGAGTCAATATCAAGGAGACAAATCGGATCACAGCGTAGGGAGCGTCTGACGGCCACAATGACACCACCTCCTCTCCGACGCTTCGTTTTGGCACAATCTCGTCCTTACGAAACACTTGGAAAAAAGTTGGGATCGAAGTAATCGTTGTCGAAGAAGTTTTCGTTGAGCCAGGTTTCAACCTTTACGTCGAAATCGCACGTAGAGGTTGCCAAGTAGACAGCCTGAGCCTGCTATATTTTGAAATAAAATGCGAATGGATTTGGCCCCGTCCATCAGCATGGTCCCAGAAAGTGGCAATGACGTCCGGCTAGTGGCCACGGGAGGAGGCTCCAGAGCATTATCAGGCAGTTTCCACTGAGCAACAGGGGCCAGACCCACATGGGAAGCCTGCCGAATCGTTGCAGTGCGGATCAGCAGCCCATCCCCATTGAATAGACTGGGCGGGAACGGTGCTGGGAGACCCGGTCTTTCTGAATTTGTTGACAGTGGCGCAGAAAATATGATACAAAATATGATCCCATAGGCGGTTGCTCACAGCAAAGAGGCGAACAAGTGCAGGTAGAATATTCTGTTGAAAAGCGGGGATCATGAACCCAGAGGCGCCGCTCATTGGGGGTTTTTTGAAGTTGACGGAACTGGACCTTCCTGAGTGCGCGTCCGCAACGGTACGATAGCGCGGAGATCTACTGTCGTCAGGTCAGCGTCCGGCCTCTGTCTATGTACAAAGCAGGAAACCCTTACCGATACAGGCCAAAACTTTTCATCAAAGACAGCAGCAGATCCTCAGGGATGCTCAGGGACCCAAAGTTTGAAGTTGACAAACTTTAACGAAGATATATCGGCATCTCGCTTGACTAGCTTCACACAAGAAATTTTCGCTACCAGCATCTTAAGTTGTTCGGCAACCACCGCCTCTGGCTTCGTCGCGGTAGAAAATTTACCGATATGCATGTATTTGCTACTCTGCATAACGATTAGCTGCTCGCAGCTCGGAGCAATACCAACAAAACGCTTAGTGTTTTTTTTTTCTATTCTTCCTCTCCTTCTTTCTGACCGTGAGAAAGCCATCCAAATCCAATGGGAGAGCAGCAGCTGATTCCGGTTCAATGACCGCCGTCGAGGTGGTGGCCACTAGTCACGGAGACAACAAGTCAGCCGCTGGCATGGGCTTGTTGGCCTCTTTCCTAGTAGGCTTCACCCGCTTAGGATTGACGGATTGACGGCCCTGTAAGTTCGACTTAAGATCCCAATAAAGGCTTTCAAGCTTCAGAACCTTGTCATTAATCTCATCAATTTTCGAATGCGAGTCATTAGAAACCACACAGTTATCACACTGCCATTACAGGTTAGGCAGATTTATTAACATTTTTACGGCATCTGAGTGCAGATCAATGCACGTCAAATGAAACGCACGTCGACATATGGAAGAACACCGAATAGCATCAAAGCAACGAAGCTGAGCGGCAGTGACGTCCGAGTTGCATTCCGAGCAGTGATAAAAAGACAAAGTGAAAACACGTCCGAACGCAGTGAGAGCTGATTGATCACTGTTATTATCATCGATTTTAATTACATATACGTTTTTATTAACATATTTTTATATAAAAATAACAATTTATCAAGGTTAGAACTTAATAAGCGTTTACGGCGTTCATTTAATATTTTTTCCGAGGTAGAAAACACCCCCTCGCTTGTAACCGAGCTGGCTGGAATATTTAATATATTTCTAGTTAAAAGTCGTAACGCTTTCATGCTTGCATTCTTCAAAAATTTGTAGTCTATTTGTTTCCGGCAATGAGACTTTAGTTTTTTTTTCGTCGTGTTTTTTCGTGCCGATTAAGCTCTGAACATTCGTTCGCACGCCCATGGACAAAATTTAATTTTTCAACACGCACACGCGGGCGTCTTTGCGCTTCTTTGCCGAAGTTGGGGAGGACCTTCGAGGCCAAGTCAAACTTTTTCAGCCATTGGTCCGATGGGCTGCCAGCGCTTCGTTTTTCGGCATAAGTAAAAGTTTTGGATTGGGAGCTGGTCAATGGAAACTCGTCCCCCGCAACTTTACCAGCAGCAGAGCAGCGGCAGGATTGCATAGCCATTCTGCTAATGTATCGGTTTTGGGAGCCGATTCACCACCCATCCCGGTTCCGGGATGGGACCCTTTTGATTCGCCCCAGCGCTCTTCGCCGTGCACAATTTTCTTGCTGTAAGCGGGTAAATCCAGACCTTTGCGCCGCTGCCTTTCCCTGTTTGGGATTGCTTCCAGTTGGGGAGTTATTTTTAGCTTCCATTCTGTTGCAAAGTAGGAGTAGGGTCCGTCCGGGTAGAGATTCATGTTGCCCGGATAAGTCTTCATTAGAACAGGCGGCTAACAAGTCCCTGAGCTCTCCGTTCATGACTGGGCCAGTTACCGGGCCCCCAGCCAGATTGACTTTTGGCAGGGTCCGAATGACACCTTCGTCTGGCTCGGTGTGAGGTGAATATTGGGGTTGGGATGTGGATAGGTATTGTGTAAGGATGAGAGTGTGTGAGCTACTTAATGAGAGGCGGCACCACAAGTGCATCGTAAGTGTTGCTGCTTCGCGAACACCCGCTGGCTTTCCGGGACCGCTTCTTTCGGTACTTTCCGTCAGAGCCGTCTTCTCTTTGGGATGCACGCTTATTAACAGCTGACCTACCTACCGAGGTAGGTCGTTCGCTATACCCAACCTGCGACCCATCCGGTGGCCTCATCTAGACCCCTCTGAGTCACCTCAAAGCCCAATAGGTTTATCGGAACTCTTTTAGTTTGGACAGAATTGAGTAGAAATTTCAAAAGCGAGTGGTTTGCTAACCTTATGACGAGCAGTGTATGTACATGTATACTGTGAGATACTTGTTTTAAGCTGGAGTATTCTTCAGCCTGCCTAGTCCTCTAAGTACGGGTCTGGTCTAGCTGTTTCGACCGAAGTGAGGAGAGGGCAAAGGCCGTGGTGCTGCAGAAGCAATGATTCTGGAGGGCAATAATGACCCTCGTAATTTTGAGTTAATTCTTTTTATTGTCTTCACTTATTTTATTTCGGGTTCGCGTTTATTTTTTCCACTTTTGCTGATGGCGGGTAAAACTGGCAGGTGTTGTCTCTTTTGTCTCTTTGGTGGACTGCCAGGTGTTGTATTCTGCATTGCTGTTGGCTTTTGGTCGGCTTGACTTGGTGACCGACTGGTGAGGGTCTGTCGTTAATGGCTGATGAACTGCCCCAAGTGACTGTTGGCTGATCGACTGCCGTCTTTTTCTATAGTGTCGCCGCTATTTCAACTCCCAGCCGGTGGGTGTTAAGAAGTGTTTTGCTTATCTTGTAAAAATAGTACTTATCGAAAAGGTTAGTCAGTAGGTTTTGTTGCGTCTGCATTCTGCCATTCTGACGAAGGGTCAGCAATTTAGGGATGGGGTTGGTCGAGCTTGTAGTGCGGAAGGTGAATGTGGGCCAGTAAATGTGTTTCTTTTGCTAACCCACTAGGTCACTGGGCTATATGATCGCGCGCCAAAATGAGGTGGCATTAGGGTTATCATAACTGTTCTAGTATAATTCGTTGAGCGGTACCTATGCTACCTATTGAATGTATCGGCCGATGGTTCCCATGGTTTGTTACGAAACTGACAAAGTACCAAGGCCTCTGCTGCTTTTGCGCTGTTGTTCTCAATTTGTTTCCTCAAATTTTCTTAAAGATTTTGGGCTTAGAAATGGTTTGATGATATTTTTTTTTTCTATGGCAGAACTTTTTTTAAAGAATTTTTGAAAACTGGTATTTTGTTTTTAAACATTTTTCAGAGGTAGCGCTTTTTTTTCACATAACTCTAGTATCTTACGTCTGGTTGTTAAGAACTTTGCTATTTTGAAAAGATAATTAAAACAAACACTTTGTGATTTCAGCTTACCGTCTGGGAAATATAAAGCATTGAAATGGAAAAATTATGATTTATGTGCGGTGTTTTTTACGAAATTTTGACTTTAAAATCTCAGGAAAGTCGAAAAAAAAATTATATCCTGTGTCCTCTATTTTATTGTGTATAGGTGCATTAATTTGGCGTCGTTTAAGGTGTCGATCATTAAAATCTATCGTTAAACAAACCTAAAAAATGAACAAAATTAACAAAAAATACCTTTTTGAAGGCTGCGGGCCCAACTGCCAATTGGGAACAAAGCAAACGAAAAAGGGTTGTACATTTGGTACCATCATCATTTTTGCATTTCAATGCTTTATATTTCCCAGACGGTAAGCTGAAATCACAAAGCATTTGGGCTTAACTCCTATCTGTTTTAATTATCTTTTCAAAATAGCAAAGTTGTTAACAACCAAATGAAAGTTGAGTTATGTGAAAAAAACAAGCGTTACCTCTGAAAAAAGCTTTAAAAAAATACCAGACTTAAAAAATTCTTCAAAAAAAAGTTCTGCCATAGGAAAAAAAACCATAATGCTTAAAAAAAATTAATGCCCCATATCTATCAGAAAAAGTCGGTTTGGATCCTTCGATTTTGTCGAGTAGTGTTATTCAAGAAAATTTTATTTGCTAGTGTTATTTCTACAACGCTCTGCTACAACTCTGAAACAATCTGAACTCTTAAAAAAGTGTTCTAAAAATGTAATCTCATGAGTCGCCCACAAATTATTCTGGAATCCATGATTATAATTTCTTTCCATATAGCATTGAAGAAATAATTATTAGTTTACCATTTTTTAGGTTTCTTGGATACGCAGGAAAGATTTCCAGCTACTAACGGTTGGATTGTCAACACATAGTAGCGATAAACGGTTTTTGGTTGAACATACGCGGCATATGGGACACTGGTCCCTAAGAATTAAAGCCGTCAGAGAAGAGGATCGTGGATTTTATGAGTGTCAATTGTCAATTTACCCAACTCAGTCAATTTTTATTGAACTAAAAATTGTTGGTAAGTAGTATTATATTTAAAAATGTTGAATAACAAAATTCTAACGACTTATAATCACAGAAGCGGTTGCAGAAATAACAAGCGCACCTGAGCTTCATATTGACGAAACGTCTACCTTACGACTTGAGTGTAAACTTAAGCGTGCGACGGAAAATCCATCTTTTGTATTTTGGTGAGAGACCATATAAAAGCTCAGAAAAGATAATTTCAGATTTTCGAAACTTAGTGAAAGTTCCTTATCTATCAGCATGTAAATTCTTTCAGTTGACTTATGATCTGTACTGTTTTATCTGTATAAAAGTAGATGCCGCGATTCACAACGTTCCTGCTGATTTGTGGTTGCTAGCGTTCACTTAATAGGCAAAACAGCAGAACTAGAAGCCCATGATTTTCCTATGTAAGAAAACTGAGCCTTGATCAAAACTCAATAACTCAATTCTAGTTAAAATAAGTTTAAATAGTTTAAAAATAAGTGAAAGGCGGTTGTCAGGCTCGCTAGGTCCCCGTCAGCTTCAATTAACGATAAAGCGTACATTCGTATTCGAAACAAGTTTTGGTAGAAAAACATATTTTACTTGCGGTTTAGTTTATTTGTGGTAAAAGTGAAGTGTCTAACGCAGAGAAGGAAACGTTTCCGACCCCATAAAGTATATATATTCTTGATCAGAATCAATAGCGGAATAAATTTAGCCATATCCGTCTGTCTGTCCGTCTTGTTTCTCGCCTAGTTATCAGAGACTAAAATATCTAGAGCAATAAAATTGTTTTCCAGGCTCATGTGAATTCACACTACTACAAGTGTATCTCAAAATTTCGCCTTCGCCCTTCCGCCCCACAAAAATCTGTGGCAGATAAAATTTTAAAGATACGATAAAACTATAAACGCAGTATCGTAGAGAAGAACCTTATCTGCTAGATTTCTGAATCTGGATCAGATCGGATCCTAATCATCATAATACACATTCTCTTTCTCGCTCGCACACACTCTGAAAAGATGTAGAATCTAAAGTTTAGATGTGTATTACATTGTGTAATCTATATTTTAGATGTAGAATATACATGTTGTATATGGATATGTAAAATATTTTAAAATTCTAAATAAATCATTACACCTCCATTTCAACAGTAAGCGAGACTGGTTGTGGTTGTTTCTTAGCTGTTCGTAGTGGTTTTTTTCCGAGTTAAAAAAAATTTTTTTTTTAAGTGATAGAGACACGGGTACAATCGAAGTGTGTTTTGTTTTGTGATGTTAAAGAAATAAATTAAATTAATTCATCAAGCAGAGTTACCGAGATTTCTCCCTGAACTAGGGCGAATCGTGAGCAAGCTGGTGAAATTCGCAGGAATGGCGGACGCCGGTCTCTCGGCGTCTGTGAAAAAACCCCTAAAATGGCTTCGAGTAGCAGCAAAAGACAAAATAAGGTAGATATGAAAAAAAAACTGTATTATTTGACCAGTTGACGTCGGCAAAAAATACTGGACAAGCGAAAACACCAACACATATGAAATTAGTGTAGAATGTATGGAAGAGACAAATGACGCATCATTACATATCGAACGTACGTCAATGCTTCAACTGCGGTAGGCACACTTCTGCCAGATGCAAGTCGGTTATGTCCGGCATGGGAGAAGGAGATAGATGGACATCAACAAAATAATGACAATTAAAAAGATAGCTAGAAAGGAAGCACTTAATTCGTACTCCGTACATCAAAACTACTCGCACATAGGTAACTATGATGCAAACTATCCAAAGTTAAGTGACGTGAGTGATAATATTCAAGACAAGGACAGTAAAGTAAAAAGAGGTGCACCGCTATGCAAGAAAATACACTGCCGACTAATGGAATAGACTCAGGAATTTTCTATTTCATTTTTTAAATGAAAATACAAATAAATATGGAAAAAATTAATTTTTTTTCAAAAATTAGCGTTCTAGGTCAAATGGTTTTGTTTTTATAATATACTATTTTGTTTGATTACCCTAAAAATATGGTACTTTTTATCGAACAATGGAATAGACTCAGCGACTTAAAGTTAATGTAAGTGACAAAATCTTTAAAAATCTTTGTTATAATTATTATGCTTATGGTATTTGAAGATTAACTAATAATGTGTGCAGCCAAATTTTTTGTATTTACTTCGTAAATTCCTCCAGGACATTGAATCCTAAGGGAATCCAGTTCTTTATGACTTTACCTGTATATATAGGGGGGTTTATCCTGTTGAAATAACCAATATCGTGTGCAAAACCGTTGGGAATACTGTAGAAATATTGAAAATAGCAATAAAAGCACCGCTTACTAAGGATCGTAACTGACTCGCTCTGTTTTGCGCAAAACCTCATGACACTAAGAATAATGATTCGATACAAAAACTACTCTTAAAGTCCTCTGCAGAGTTTCACAACACGACTTTGATTATTTCAACAGGATAAACCCCCCATACATACCGGTAAAGTGATAAAGAACTGGATTAAAGACCAATATTGTAATTCGACTGAGCAAGACATAGTAATAGCAAACACTAGTGGAGAAGGTCAAAATAGTGCCATCTCCTCTGTGTATTTCGAACTCCTGATATCGCACATCACTTTCAAGCAAACAATAGATAGCCTTTTAAACATGCTTGATCCATTCGAGAGTTGCATCATTGCAGGTTACTTTTGTACACTGGCTTTTGTAATATAGTAAATAGTAGAAAAGGGTCCTTTTTGAGGCTGGAAATGCACAAAGCTAGGCACGTGCTTGAGAATGACAGCAGCGTTACCTTCAGGAGAAACATTGATTGTGAAGGGAGTCAAAATAAAGAAATGGAAGTGTGAGAAATGTTTGCTTGGCGGTAGTGATCATCCTATCTGTTTTGAGATTGCATGAAATTAAGAAAGCCAAAAAAGTTTCTAGTCATGAATCGATTATTCAAAAAACTAAGGCAGATTGTGATAGATGCTAAAATAGAAAGTCCAGCCAATAGCATAAGCAGCGAAATTAAAGCAGCAACGTGTGAAATAGGGAAAAAAGGACAAATTTATGGTGGGACGAAAGCCTAGCCAAAATCTTGGGCGTCTTTGTTGAGGCTAAAAAAAGCTAACGAAGAACCGTCTATTCAAAACCACTGCAAGGCTGTTGAATTAAAAAGGCAAATGGAAAAAAGCAGTGAGAATTGCAAAAACAAACAAGCTATGCCCGTAAATTTTAGAATTAAAAAAATAAATTTTAGAATTAAAAAAAAAATTTACATTTTACATTTTTTTGATACATCTGTTATCTATATCTACATATACAATGTATATTCTAAATCTAACAGGTAGATTCTACATGTACCATTCAGATTCTACATCTCCTCCGCACTGAACGCAGAGTGTGCGAGCGAGAAAGAGAATGAGTAGCGTGTCTCTTGCTGGAGGAGGTGGGGAAGTAACTGAAAATTATATTTCTTTCTTTGAGTACGGGTATAAAAAAAGTGTATAATGCCTGTACTAAAATTGTATTACGACAATTTTTTTTGTGAACAGTTTTTCTTATTTTATTGCTAAGATAGTGAACCACCCTGCTGCTACATACATACATTGCAGAGCACGCTGCATGCAATATCAGAAGCTTTTATCTCAAAAAGCTTCACTGGAATATTGCACGTGCGAGCGCCGCTCACGTGCAAAGCTTTTATCTCCGTAAGCTTAGCTCGTTACGGCTAGCCCTTCTAGAACATTTTTCGATGTCATCTGGCGACACAGCTTTTGAGGGGGTTCAGTAATTAGTGCTAAGTGCATGCTGCACAGAGTAAATTTTATCTTCATAGGTGGAAGACGTACTTTGTGCATAGCTCGACAAAAAAAAAACCTATTCAATAAATATGGAAAAAATTAATTTTTTTTCAAAAATTAGCGTTCTAGGTCAAATGGTTTTGTTTTTATAATATACTATTTTGTTTGATTACCCTAAAAATATGGTACTTTTTATCGAACAATGGAATAGACTCAGCGACTTAAAGTTAATGTAAGTGACAAAATCTTTAAAAATCTTTGTTATAATTATTATGCTTATGGTATTTGAAGATTAACTAATAATGTGTGCAGCCAAATTTTTTGTATTTACTTCGTAAATTCCTCCAGGACATTGAATCCTAAGGGAATCCAGTTCTTTATGACTTTACCTGTATATATAGGGGGGTTTATCCTGTTGAAATAACCAATATCGTGTGCAAAACCGTTGGGAATACTGTAGAAATATTGAAAATAGCAATAAAAGCACCGCTTACTAAGGATCGTAACTGACTCGCTCTGTTTTGCGCAAAACCTCATGACACTAAGAATAATGATTCGATACAAAAACTACTCTTAAAGTCCTCTGCAGAGTTTCACAACACGACTTTGATTATTTCAACAGGATAAACCCCCCATACATACCGGTAAAGTGATAAAGAACTGGATTAAAGACCAATATTGTAATTCGACTGAGCAAGACATAGTAATAGCAAACACTAGTGGAGAAGGTCAAAATAGTGCCATCTCCTCTGTGTATTTCGAACTCCTGATATCGCACATCACTTTCAAGCAAACAATAGATAGCCTTTTAAACATGCTTGATCCATTCGAGAGTTGCATCATTGCAGGTTACTTTTGTACACTGGCTTTTGTAATATAGTAAATAGTAGAAAAGGGTCCTTTTTGAGGCTGGAAATGCACAAAGCTAGGCACGTGCTTGAGAATGACAGCAGCGTTACCTTCAGGAGAAACATTGATTGTGAAGGGAGTCAAAATAAAGAAATGGAAGTGTGAGAAATGTTTGCTTGGCGGTAGTGATCATCCTATCTGTTTTGAGATTGCATGAAATTAAGAAAGCCAAAAAAGTTTCTAGTCATGAATCGATTATTCAAAAAACTAAGGCAGATTGTGATAGATGCTAAAATAGAAAGTCCAGCCAATAGCATAAGCAGCGAAATTAAAGCAGCAACGTGTGAAATAGGGAAAAAGGACAAATTTATGGTGGGACGAAAGCCTAGCCAAAATCTTGGGCGTCTTTGTTGAGGCTAAAAAAAAGCTAACGAAGAACCGTCTATTCAAAACCACTGCAAGGCTGTTGAATTAAAAAGGCAAATGGAAAAAAGCAGTGAGAATTGCAAAAACAAACAAGCTATGCCCGTAAATTTTAGAATTAAAAAAATAAATTTTAGAATTAAAAAAAAAATTTACATTTTACATTTTTTTGATACATCTGTTATCTATATCTACATATACAATGTATATTCTAAATCTAACAGGTAGATTCTACATGTACCATTCAGATTCTACATCTCCTCCGCACTGAACGCAGAGTGTGCGAGCGAGAAAGAGAATGAGTAGCGTGTCTCTTGCTGGAGGAGGTGGGGAAGTAACTGAAAATTATATTTCTTTCTTTGAGTACGGGTATAAAAAAAGTGTATAATGCCTGTACTAAAATTGTATTACGACAATTTTTTTTGTGAACAGTTTTTCTTATTTTATTGCTAAGATAGTGAACCACCCTGCTGCTACATACATACATTGCAGAGCACGCTGCATGCAATATCAGAAGCTTTTATCTCAAAAAGCTTCACTGGAATATTGCACGTGCGAGCGCCGCTCACGTGCAAAGCTTTTATCTCCGTAAGCTTAGCTCGTTACGGCTAGCCCTTCTAGAACATTTTTCGATGTCATCTGGCGACACAGCTTTTGAGGGGGTTCAGTAATTAGTGCTAAGTGCATGCTGCACAGAGTAAATTTTATCTTCATAGGTGGAAGACGTACTTTGTGCATAGCTCGACAAAAAAAACCTATTCAATAAATATGGAAAAAATTAATTTTTTTTCAAAAATTAGCGTTCTAGGTCAAATGGTTTTGTTTTTATAATATACTATTTTGTTTGATTACCCTAAAAATATGGTACTTTTTATCGAACAATGGAATAGACTCAGCGACTTAAAGTTAATGTAAGTGACAAAATCTTTAAAAATCTTTGTTATAATTATTATGCTTATGGTATTTGAAGATTAACTAATAATGTGTGCAGCCAAATTTTTTGTATTTACTTCGTAAATTCCTCCAGGACATTGAATCCTAAGGGAATCCAGTTCTTTATGACTTTACCTGTATATATAGGGGGGTTTATCCTGTTGAAATAACCAATATCGTGTGCAAAACCGTTGGGAATACTGTAGAAATATTGAAAATAGCAATAAAAGCACCGCTTACTAAGGATCGTAACTGACTCGCTCTGTTTTGCGCAAAACCTCATGACACTAAGAATAATGATTCGATACAAAAACTACTCTTAAAGTCCTCTGCAGAGTTTCACAACACGACTTTGATTATTTCAACAGGATAAACCCCCCATACATACCGGTAAAGTGATAAAGAACTGGATTAAAGACCAATATTGTAATTCGACTGAGCAAGACATAGTAATAGCAAACACTAGTGGAGAAGGTCAAAATAGTGCCATCTCCTCTGTGTATTTCGAACTCCTGATATCGCACATCACTTTCAAGCAAACAATAGATAGCCTTTTAAACATGCTTGATCCATTCGAGAGTTGCATCATTGCAGGTTACTTTTGTACACTGGCTTTTGTAATATAGTAAATAGTAGAAAAGGGTCCTTTTTGAGGCTGGAAATGCACAAAGCTAGGCACGTGCTTGAGAATGACAGCAGCGTTACCTTCAGGAGAAACATTGATTGTGAAGGGAGTCAAAATAAAGAAATGGAAGTGTGAGAAATGTTTGCTTGGCGGTAGTGATCATCCTATCTGTTTTGAGATTGCATGAAATTAAGAAAGCCAAAAAAGTTTCTAGTCATGAATCGATTATTCAAAAAACTAAGGCAGATTGTGATAGATGCTAAAATAGAAAGTCCAGCCAATAGCATAAGCAGCGAAATTAAAGCAGCAACGTGTGAAATAGGGAAAAAAGGACAAATTTATGGTGGGACGAAAGCCTAGCCAAAATCTTGGGCGTCTTTGTTGAGGCTAAAAAAAAGCTAACGAAGAACCGTCTATTCAAAACCACTGCAAGGCTGTTGAATTAAAAAGGCAAATGGAAAAAAGCAGTGAGAATTGCAAAAACAAACAAGCTATGCCCGTAAATTTTAGAATTAAAAAAATAAATTTTAGAATTAAAAAAAATATTTACATTTTACATTTTTTTGATACATCTGTTATCTATATCTACATATACAATGTATATTCTAAATCTAACAGGTAGATTCTACATGTACCATTCAGATTCTACATCTCCTCCGCACTGAACGCAGAGTGTGCGAGCGAGAAAGAGAATGAGTAGCGTGTCTCTTGCTGGAGGAGGTGGGGAAGTAACTGAAAATTATATTTCTTTCTTTGAGTACGGGTATAAAAAAAGTGTATAATGCCTGTACTAAAATTGTATTACGACAATTTTTTTGTGAACAGTTTTTCTTATTTTATTGCTAAGATAGTGAACCACCCTGCTGCTACATACATACATTGCAGAGCACGCTGCATGCAATATCAGAAGCTTTTATCTCAAAAAGCTTCACTGGAATATTGCACGTGCGAGCGCCGCTCACGTGCAAAGCTTTTATCTCCGTAAGCTTAGCTCGTTACGGCTAGCCCTTCTAGAACATTTTTCGATGTCATCTGGCGACACAGCTTTTGAGGGGGTTCAGTAATTAGTGCTAAGTGCATGCTGCACAGAGTAAATTTTATCTTCATAGGTGGAAGACGTACTTTGTGCATAGCTCGACAAAAAAAAACCTATTCAATAAATATGGAAAAAATTAATTTTTTTTCAAAAATTAGCGTTCTAGGTCAAATGGTTTTGTTTTTATAATATACTATTTTGTTTGATTACCCTAAAAATATGGTACTTTTTATCGAACAATGGAATAGACTCAGCGACTTAAAGTTAATGTAAGTGACAAAATCTTTAAAAATCTTTGTTATAATTATTATGCTTATGGTATTTGAAGATTAACTAATAATGTGTGCAGCCAAATTTTTTGTATTTACTTCGTAAATTCCTCCAGGACATTGAATCCTAAGGGAATCCAGTTCTTTATGACTTTACCTGTATATATAGGGGGGTTTATCCTGTTGAAATAACCAATATCGTGTGCAAAACCGTTGGGAATACTGTAGAAATATTGAAAATAGCAATAAAAGCACCGCTTACTAAGGATCGTAACTGACTCGCTCTGTTTTGCGCAAAACCTCATGACACTAAGAATAATGATTCGATACAAAAACTACTCTTAAAGTCCTCTGCAGAGTTTCACAACACGACTTTGATTATTTCAACAGGATAAACCCCCCATACATACCGGTAAAGTGATAAAGAACTGGATTAAAGACCAATATTGTAATTCGACTGAGCAAGACATAGTAATAGCAAACACTAGTGGAGAAGGTCAAAATAGTGCCATCTCCTCTGTGTATTTCGAACTCCTGATATCGCACATCACTTTCAAGCAAACAATAGATAGCCTTTTAAACATGCTTGATCCATTCGAGAGTTGCATCATTGCAGGTTACTTTTGTACACTGGCTTTTGTAATATAGTAAATAGTAGAAAAGGGTCCTTTTTGAGGCTGGAAATGCACAAAGCTAGGCACGTGCTTGAGAATGACAGCAGCGTTACCTTCAGGAGAAACATTGATTGTGAAGGGAGTCAAAATAAAGAAATGGAAGTGTGAGAAATGTTTGCTTGGCGGTAGTGATCATCCTATCTGTTTTGAGATTGCATGAAATTAAGAAAGCCAAAAAAGTTTCTAGTCATGAATCGATTATTCAAAAAACTAAGGCAGATTGTGATAGATGCTAAAATAGAAAGTCCAGCCAATAGCATAAGCAGCGAAATTAAAGCAGCAACGTGTGAAATAGGGAAAAAAGGACAAATTTATGGTGGGACGAAAGCCTAGCCAAAATCTTGGGCGTCTTTGTTGAGGCTAAAAAAAAGCTAACGAAGAACCGTCTATTCAAAACCACTGCAAGGCTGTTGAATTAAAAAGGCAAATGGAAAAAAGCAGTGAGAATTGCAAAAACAAACAAGCTATGCCCGTAAATTTTAGAATTAAAAAAATAAATTTTAGAATTAAAAAAAATATTTACATTTTACATTTTTTTGATACATCTGTTATCTATATCTACATATACAATGTATATTCTAAATCTAACAGGTAGATTCTACATGTACCATTCAGATTCTACATCTCCTCCGCACTGAACGCAGAGTGTGCGAGCGAGAAAGAGAATGAGTAGCGTGTCTCTTGCTGGAGGAGGTGGGGAAATAACTGAAAATTATATTTCTTTCTTTGAGTACGGGTATAAAAAAAGTGTATAATGCCTGTACTAAAATTGTATTACGACAATTTTTTTTGTGAACAGTTTTTCTTATTTTATTGCTAAGATAGTGAACCACCCTGCTGCTACATACATACATTGCAGAGCACGCTGCATGCAAGATCAGAAGCTTTTACCTCAAAAAGCTTCACTGGAATATTGCACGTGCGAGCGCCGCTCACGTGCAAAGCTTTTATCTCCGTAAGCTTAGCTCGTTACGGCTAGCCCTTCTAGAACATTTTTCGATGTCATCTGGCGACACAGCTTTTGAGGGGGTTCAGTAATTAGTGCTAAGTGCATGCTGCACAGAGTAAATTTTATCTTCATAGGTGGAAGACGTACTTTGTGCATAGATCGACAAAAAAAAACCTGGTGAAATTTTTGAAACAAAAAAGAGAACATAAAACCGTTGAGAGCGTAAGCGTGGTGAGTCTGCGCGCGAGAGCGCGTCGCCGAGGGGAAAAATGTTCTTAAGTCTGAGGGCGACAGCGAGGGCGACCGCTTCTGTAACTGGAACGCTAACAGCGATGTGTGGCTGGAATGCCCACAGAGCGGTTGCCCTGCCAGCGCCGTCCTCACTCTGAACAAACTAAAACAAAAAACTGGATATAAGGTACGAAAGAATATTTTTAAGCATAATGACCTTATTACATAATTGTATGTATGTACATATGTATAGGTTATGACACACGTGTGGCTGACTAATTGCTGACCTGGGCGATCCGGGCCTGACCTATCGCTCTTGGAGTGTGGGCCGCTCCAACACCGCGATCATCAGTACCTCTTTTTTCTGAGACACGGATGGACTGCTGTTAGCTGACCTATGCATTTTTACACCGATATACCTACGCACATACGCACTACAGTCGAAGAACTAGGAAAACAAATTTAATACATAGTGACAGTGCCTTGCTTGTGATGAATGATGGTGCTTGCGTACATTGTGTGAAAATTAATTCAGCGCTCGTTTCCCATGCGTTTTGACCGTACACCTATGCGCACCTAGAGACACGGATAACTAACCTAGAGACACGGATGGGCTGTTGTTAGCTGACCTACGCATATTCACCCCGATATACCTACGCATATTTATACAGTCGACGAACTACCAAAACAAATTTAATACATAGTGACCGTGCCTTGCTTGTAATGAATGATGGTGCTTGCGTACATTGTGCGAAAATTGATTCAGCGCTCGTTTCCCATGCGTTTTGACCGTACACCTATGCGCACCTAGATAGACCCACATGGACGCATGTCACCCACTACTCATACTCTCAGTTTTATTAAAATAGTTTGATATCTCATTAAATATAGATATTCTAAAAGCAACTTAAAAGAAAGGAAAATCCATACAAAAAAAAATTAGGACAAAACAAAGAAGAAAATAAATATTAAAATTCATGCATAATTAATAGAAAAAAAATGACATTAGGCTTAGATTTCTAAAAGGGTGTATCATCGGTCTCATTGTGTCAATGGAAGGGTATTAGTAAAATACCTCTTCATGATGCTTCTTGTTTTCGAACATTTCCCCATCTCTTTAGAAGTTTTTTTTGCCAGCGTGAACTTGGGCCCGACGACACCTGCAGCGGTTTAAAAGTCTGTAAGTAGACACACAAATATACACATACACTCCGGTTAATAAGAATAGCCCCACATATACATACATGCATTAAAAATAAGGTTTAGGGTTATACTAATGAAGGTTATAACTAAATGGTTAAAGTAAAAATTATAACGATATAAAATGAATTACTAATCTTTATTTTGGGTTCCTAAAGCACTTAGCGCAGCGGCAGAAGGTTTTGGGTAGAATCATAATGTCATATTCTTATGTTATTCTACAGGTTGCGTGGGTCAAGAGGGAAGAGCAGTAACAGTTTTTTCTTCACAGTCGGTAGTTCCGTCCGGGTTTGTAGTTCCGATCCAAGTTTCCCGTAAATCTTTCTACGATTTTTTAAGTAGCGAAGTTCGTTCACCCTTCCCATTTTCCCTGAGCCAGGCCGGCAACCCTTTAGTAGACAGAGAGTGCTGAAGAGACGACACTTCCCGTGTCCGTTACAACTTTTACCACAAATAAAATATACCCCTTAACTCTTTTTGAGTACGGGTATAAAAACTGCAACACAGAAACACTGGAACCATTCGATCTAGAGAAGGCGGG
Source organism: Drosophila ambigua (assembly GCA_018150905.1). Taxonomy (NCBI): domain Eukaryota; kingdom Metazoa; phylum Arthropoda; class Insecta; order Diptera; family Drosophilidae; genus Drosophila; species Drosophila ambigua. The sequence goes on from JAECWS010000098.1 coordinate 966,455, forward strand.
GAGTTTTTGCAATTCCTAAAGAAGCAAATACCTGTTGAGGTCAGAATTGTAGATAATACAATGTACGCGCTCAAGAATAACGAGAGTCCAGAATTCACCATAGAAGATATTGAAAGGTTCTAGGTAGAAACAAGAAAATAGCTGGAGGCTTAGATCGAATCACGTATGAGATGTTAAATGCATTAATCAGTGAGAAAAAGGCAGCATTAGTTAATTTTTACAATAAAAAAATATCCAAATGTGATTTTCTAGTGGAGTGGAGATCCATAAAAATCCTTGATGGTTATAAAGAAAAATCAAAGTCCAAACAATTCTTAATATAAAAGTAATCATAAAACAATAACAAAAAGACGTATAAAAAAAGGGAAACAATTTTCGGACAGAAAGCTCAAGAGTGGGCACGGCTACACTCGGGTGTAACATGAACAAGCAGTAAACCAGCAGCAAACGAAACAAAACCGAAAAAACTGTTCCGGAAAGAAGCAGAAATCTGGAAAAAAAAAGAATATACAGGGGTGCAACAGAAATCACTTCCGCTGGAAATTCACCTCAATTCCATTCCGCCGTGCCACACACCGATTTTTCAGCGGAATCAAAATCGCTCACAATTTATCTAGCGATAGATTAAATACACCCATAAAACACACATAAAACGATTGGAATCTTCCTTTCACATAAAGGTTGTGCAATTGGTGATTAACCATCATCCAAATAATTTAACATTATACATGTTAAGTTAATAAAGTAAGCATTTTAGTAAATCACTATTCAATCCGCTGACTGAATTTTCACTTAACGATTCCGCTTTCAATCCGCTGCAGACCGAGGTGGCCATCTAGGGCGATTCGGACTTCCGAAGTGCCACATTTTTTAAGTCGAATTCGGAGCAATTTATTTAATATTAATTATATTGAAAGCATTCTGTTTTTCTTTAATTAAGCATTACAAAAATTAGCTCATTGCAGTAAAACTTCCTTTACGTCAAACGTGTGCATACTTTTGTATTGCGCGGCAGTTTGCCTGCCATTGTCTGGAAAATATAAATTTCGGACTTTGGCAGGCAAATTGCCGCCAGCCGTTACGGCCTAATAAGTGGAATTTTTTCTGTACTGTTTTTTGTCCCGTATTAGTGCCAAATATGTTTTCGTGTTGTTACATTTGCCAATTCCGTCCCCTATATATTGCCCGACCCACATGCACCTATGCTGCATCCCTAGTCACCTGCCATCAGCAGGTGGCAAGGGTAAGGAAGGGGTCGAACAACACACACTGACCGCAATACCGCCAAAACAATTAGATCTCCAGCTATGCATCCCACCTTATCGATAAGCATAGCCTATTGCGGGCAATTGAAATGTCTCTTCTTTCTCTCCTTTTTTCGTAGTGTCTTTTTGTAATTCTTTGTGATTGAATGTGTCGCGTTCTCAAATGTCTGTCCAATGCCAAATCACCGTGTAACGCCAAGTTTTTGTTCCCGTGTAAATTAAAAATGATTACAACAAGCTGTTTGAAATAGGAAAAAAGGAAAAACAAAATAAAAAATAGAGAGAGACTTTACTGGAAAAAAAAGGGCGATTCGGACTTTCGAAGTGCCACATTTTTTAAGTCGAATTCGGAGCAATTTATTTAATATTAATTATATTGAAAGCATTCTGTTTTTCTTTAATTAAGCATTACAAAAAATAGCTCATTGCAGTAAAACTTCCTTTACGTCAAACGTGTGCATACTTTTTGTGCAAATTGTGAAAACATTTTTAGACATTTTTAGTTCTAACAGGTGGCATCGCTTCAAAATGACAAAACAGAACTAACAAACCATTCGGCTAAGTGCAGACCCATGGAAGCACAAATCAAAGCATAGCGATCATTAGACCAAAAACTGGTAACGCGAAAACAAGTCCGATGCGCATCTGAGAAGCCTGCACTGTAAGGTTTGTGTTCGGTAAAAGTATTTTAATTAAGTTTACCGTAAAATTCAGATGTGTCTTTTCTTGAACAGCTGTTTGCTGCCATGCACGGAGACTTGCCAGACAACTGCTAGAGTTGCCAAGTGCAGTGTTTTGTTTGACTCGCACGATATTGGATGTTTTTTTGCTTTGAAATTATAAAAGAACAGCTTTGAAAAATCAGTTATTTTTTTTTATAAAAGAAAAAAATAAAAACCAATTGAAATGATGAAATCAATAAAACTGCAAAGTAAATCCTATTCGAATTGAATCTGGAAATGTGTCAACCCTAAACCTTAGTTCGAATTCGGTTTGTGACAATGCTAAGAAAAATGAAATCTCTCGGAATTCTGTGGCACGGTTTCTCCGCGCGGTTTCCAATTTCACTAGTGATTTCTGTGGCACCCCTGATACACGAGAACATGTCTTGCACATGTAACTCAATAAAATCTACCTGATCAATGCGGCAACGTAGCAGCGATCGAAATCCGGTCATGCTTGGGATGATTAAATCAACAAACAAAAATAATTATAAGCTAAAAATTTATACACTGACTGAGTACGGGTAAAAAGTAGAAAGATTCGTTTTCGTAAATTTTTGCGATCACGATTTTGGAATTGAAATTTAAGTTTTGGATTGAAATTGAGAGAGCACCGGTTTTCGTAACTTTTGCGTGTTTCATTCCCAAATTATTTTGCGATATTTGTCTTGAAAAAATATTTGTTTGGTTTGGAAATGGAAATATTTTAGTTATTTCGTTTGGAAATCGCATTATATTGTACTGTAGTGTATTCATTCAGTGTTTTTAAGAACCACCCTAAAGACGGATTGCAATATGATACGGTCCCTGTGGCGGTCGCTGTCGTAGTCCAAAAGTGATGTGTCTGCGTCCAGCTAGAGAACCTTACTATCAGCTACCGCCGCCGTCCGAAATTCTACGCGTTATATTAGAGACCGAGGCGGTGAGTCACCTGCATGGAGGTCATCACTATTTCATATAAATATAAGTTTGTTTTCAATAAACAATTATTAATAAACCAGAACGCAAGCCTTTCATATCAGATCCTGATTAATCCAGCAACCAAAAAAAAAATAAAAAACCAGATCCTGCCTAATACGGCAACAGATACTGCCTACTATGGCACAAGGACTCAACGAGGATAAGCACAAACCATCAGGCAGTGGTAAGGAAGGCGCTAAAACAGTGCCAAGCAGCAGATCACCTCCGTCCAAGCCCTAACCAGAAAAGCAGCTCCCTACGATACCACCATACCCAGCACCATACCCAAGGTCAGGCGACGAGGAGGTCAACTCGCCAAATTTCGACGACATCGGGCCATATTACTGGTCTTGGTAGCCATTTTGGCAAGGAACAGCGCAAAAAGTACCAATAAAAACAACAACTACAACAGCATAATCAGACGGAGAAGACAAGGAAGAGCTGGAATAATAATAATAAAACCTACATGAAAAAAAAACAAAGAGTGCTCACACAGGCCGCCAACGTAAAAACAAAATAATATTATAAAACTATTTGAACCAAAACGAGAAGGAACGTTGAGTCGCTTCTGGGGACGCGACTCTACTTATACCCGTACTCAGTCAGTATATAAATTTTTGAGCATAAATTTTAAGAATTTTAGAATTAAAAAAAAATTTTACATTTTACATTTTTTGCTACATTTGCTATCTACATCTACATCTACAATGTATATTATACATCTAACATGTAGATTATATATGTACCATTTAGATTCTACATCTCCTCCGCTAGGGGTTGCTCGCGCACTTAACGCGGCAGAGTGTGCGACCGAGAAAAAGAATGAGTAGCGTTGTCATGTACTGGAGGGGGCGAGTGAAACAACTGAAAATTTCTTCATTCTGGCTATAATTATGATCCTATCTGATTCAGATTCGGCAATCTGGTAGATATGGGCATTCTCTACGATACTGCGTTTTTAGTTTTATCGTATCTTTAAAATTGTGCCTGCCACAGATTTTCGTCCTTTGTGATGGCGGAAGGGGGTGGGGCGAAATTTTGAAATACACTTGTAGCAGTGTGATATCACATGAGTCTGGAAACCAATTTTGGTTGCCCTAGCTTTTATAGTCTCTGAGATCCAGGCGTCAAACAAGACGGACAGACGGACAGACAGACAGACAGACAGAGACTCGGCTATTGATGCTGATCAAGAATATATATACTTTATGGGGTCGGAAAATTTTCCTTCTCTGTGTTACACACATCTACTTTTACCACAAATCTAATATACCCCTTAACTCTTTTTTGAGTACGGGTATAAAAATATGAATTTGGTTCAAAAGTGTTTGTTTGTATGTGTATTTCATTTCATTTTGTACCATTCTGTAGAACAACATTTTATGATAGATTTCGTTTTTATACCTTTTTGAATTGTTTTCTGAAAAAATTGCAATTTATGAAAGTATATTTGTTGCTTTTGATTATAATCAAAATAATTATCATTTTTTAATTTCAATGGATTCCAAAACATTAAATGCATTTAGTAAGCAGCGAAGCGCGCGGGTCTGCTAGTAAATAAATAAAAATTGGAAAAACACACTTCAATAGCGTTGTACTGCGTTATTATTAAAAAGGCGATGATTGTTCTATATATATATTCACAGTTTATTGTGGTGAAGTAAATAAGCGATACAGCGTCGAAAGGATAGTTAGCTGGATTCAAGACGGGGTCAGATTGAAGACGCGGGGGTCGGTTCAAGACGGTGTCGGATTGAATAGCTCGATTCAAATACGATGTGCAGTGATTGCAAGATCAAGACTATATCAAAGAGCAGGCCCGAATTGCCCGTGCCCTAATGCGAGCGAGAGAGCGACAGATCGAGAGAGTGATAGCAAAGCAAAGGAAAGAAAGAAAGGCACGAGATGAAGAGGCGAAAGAGAACGGCTGCATAGGCTGCTGCCGTGCGAGAGCATGAATGCGTGCATAAGTTTGTAGGTAGATGACAATTTAGTACAGTGGGCAGTACAAACAACGAACAATTATAAGGATTTACTCTACTGCTGCACCACTGGCTATAATCTATGCATTTGTCGATTATTTGGCTGCGTAACCAAACAACAGTCAAAAGTAGAAAACCCAAACGCTAATGTGGTAAACAAGATCCAAATTGTTGACCACACCGAAATCATTAATGAATTGTGGTTTCTACTCTTGATATTGGTTATCCTAGCGTCGATAAACTTAGTAATTAAAATATATAATATGCATCATAAAAGCCTTAAGAAAAGGTATATGTCCCGCGCTAATGAAATTGACAGAGCCCAATTTAAACTCTTAGGTCAAAAATATTGCAGGTTGCCACTTTCTCGACAATGAGCGCTGCGGTATCGAAATTCGTTTCCAGTTTCTCTAAAGCAGGGGACGGCACACAGCCTCACACATTTTTTTGGTGCGTTTGTGTGCGAAGACAACAGACACGAAGTCAAATACGTTACTAATTTCTCTGCCGATGCGAAAGCCGAGCAATTGTGCATGGGGCACACGAATGCTTCTCTGCCGCTGAGGCAAGCGAGCAGAATATGAAGCCGTTTGTGCATAGGCCGAAGCATGTTTCTCTGCCGCGACGTCAGCAGAGCAGAATTTTCCCTGCCGCTACGTCATCAGGCAGAATAACGAAACCACACGTCTTTACGCTGTACGTGTACAGACTGCGCTGCCCAACATTTTTTCCTTTGCACAGTGCATACGACGCTGCCGGCCTCTGCTCTAAAGCAACTGGACGAACGGATGCCGTGATGTACTATTCAAATAGTGGTTATCGTGGCAACAGAGGACGTTTCCAGGGTACCCAAGATCGCGGTAACAACCAATTCCGCGAAAACTACTTACGAAACAAAGGTAACCCACCAAATAATAACAGAGGGGGCTACCAAAATCTCCGCGTTGTAGATAGCCAAGCAAATGCGGAAAACGCATAAACTCCCCCACAAGAATAGATACCGCCAAAAAATCCATATTCGTGTTCAATTTACATTTTAATAGTTTCATATCAACAAAAACTTCATTAAACAATAGGGTATTTACGTTTTTAGTGGATACAGGGGCAGATATATAAATTTGTAAAATTGGCAAATAAAATAAAATCACAAATAATACACAAATAAATAATTCAATTACAACTAACCTCACTGGTATAGGGAAAGGAACAATTAATACGCTAGGAATAGTGGAGGCGGACTTGATATGCGGCAATATTTTAATAAAACATACTTTTCATCTTGTCAAAGATGACTTTCCAATCAATTGTACTGGAATTATTGGTTTAGACTTCATTAAAAAATATAATTGCATTCTAGATTACCAAGATAATCAAGATTGGTTAACTTTGAGACCACACGACTTTCACGAAGACATAGCCATTCCTATGCGAAATTCACAAAATATAAATACAATAACAATTCCAGCTAGGTCCGAAGTTGTCCGTTTAATGAAAATATGCTCAGAACACAAAGAAGTTCTCATACCGAACCAGGAAATTCACAAAGGCATCTTCATTGCAAATACAATTACCACAAGCAAACAAGCTTTTGTCGGAATCATCAATACAACTGATAATAATTGCACAGTATCCGATGCAAATATTCAAACGGAAAACCTTGAGGATTATGAACTAATTAACAATAAAAACATAAAAATAAACAAAAATAAAGAAATTATGAAAAAACTTAATACTAATTTTCCGAAATTTATAAAAAAGGAAATGAATACCCTCTGTTCTGAATACGTTGATATATTTGCATTGGAGAGTGAACCAATAACAGTAAACAACTTTTACAAACAGGAATTAAAACTATTAAACAATGAGCCGGTTTACATAAAAAACTATAGAATAAAATAAAGAAACTTATAAAAGATGACATAATAGAGCCCTCAGCATCAGCATACAACAGCCCATTGCTATTAGTACCAAAAAAATCACTACCAGGAAAAACTCAAAAACGATGGAGAATGGTAGTTGATTATAGGGGCATAAATAAAAAACTAATAGCCGATAAGTTCCCACTGCCCAGAATAGATGATATTTTGGACCAGTTGGGAAGATCAAAATATTTCTCCTGTTTAGATTTAACATCTGGTTTCCACCAAATTGAACTAGAGAAAAAGTCAAGAAAGTCACATCTTTTACGGCAGATAACGGAACATATAGATTCAAAAGATTGCCATACGGCCTCAAAATAGCACCAAACTCATTCCAAAGAATGATGACCATGTCATTTGCAGGATTATCAACTGCACAGGCATTCCTATACATGGACGACTTGGTCGTATTAGGCTGTTCCGAAGAACACATGTTAAAAAACCTTAGAGATGTGTTCACTATCTGCAGAAAATACAATCTAAAGTTGCACCCAGACAAATGTTTATTTTTTAGTCACGAAGTAACATACTTAGGCCATAAATGCACAGACAAAGGAATATTGCCAGACGACACTAAGTTCACATTAATTCAAAACTACCCAACACCAACATCAGCAGACGAAACAAAAAGGTTTGTTGCATTTTGTAACTACTATAGAAGATTTATTCCAAATTTTGCAGAACAAGCTCGTAATTTAACAAGATTAAGTAGAAAAAATACACCCTTTATATGGACGTAGGAGTGCAATACTGCTTTCAATTGTCTTAAAAATGCTCTTATAAGCCCTCAAATCTTACAATACCCAGATTTCAAAAAATCATTTTGCTTAACAACAGATGTCAGTGGTTTCGCATGTGGAGCAGTACTAAGCCAAGAGTAGGATGGTAAGCAATTACCAGTTGCATATGCATCTAAGGCATTCACAAAAGGCGAATCCAATAAATCAACAATAGAAAAAGAATTAGCAGCAATTCACTGGGCTATAACATATTTCAGACCATACCTAAACGGTACAAAATTCCTGGTGAAAACAGATCATCGCCCATTAACATACCTATTTTCAATGAAAAACCCGTCGTCTAAGTTAACACGAATGCGATTAGATTTAGAAGAATATGATTTTGTGGTGGAGTACATAGCAGGAAAAGAAAACTATGTAGCGGATGCGCTATCCCGCATAGAAATATCAGATTTGAAAAACTTAACTGCCAAGGCAGCCCAGATACTTAAAGTAACAACACGGTCAGAAGCCGAAAAAGTAAAAACAAAAAACACTCTTAATACGACTGGTAAAGAAAGTCTTAAGGTCCCAAAAATATATGAAGCGCTATATAAAAAAGAAGTAAAACGACATGTCGAGCTCATTCTGACCCTTCCGAATTTACTATTCAAAAAGGGAAAACGAATTTGTAGCCAATTTATAGTGATTGACCTGATTATTAACGAGAACAATTCTTCAAGAGGCTTACTTTAGAAGCCGGTAATCTAGGTGTCACCAAATTACAACTGTCCTTAGAAGACAGACTGTTTAAATATACCCGGGTAGATAAATTTAAAGAAATTGGAAATAAAAACCTTATAGACGGAACAATTGAGTTAACGCCAAAAACAGTATACATGAAAGACAAAAAATCGATCGATAAAATATTAAAACAATTTCACGATGACCCTATTTCTGGAAGCCACCAGGGAGTCAATCGTACAATTAACAAAATGAGACAAAAATACAACTGGAAAAACATGACAAGGGATAAATGTTTGAAGAATAAAACTCTCAAACACAACAAATAAGAAATGCAATTAACTGCAACGACAGCAAAAGCATTTGATACGGTTCAGATCGACGCATACGATAAAGAAGTAAAATACTGATTACAGATAGCTAATAGTAGATCCAAATTATTAGTAGAAAATGCAAAAACTATCCAAAAAATATATTATGATAGGTATATAAATAGCATACAAATAAATAAGGGCGATTTAGTATTAGTTAAAAGTTATATGGGGCATAAACTAGAAGCACGAGCAGTACCTTAAACCAGTGTTCCGCAAAGCGTGTGCCGCGGCACACTGGTGTACCGTGGCCATCAGCTGGTGTGCCGCGGAAAAAAGTCAAAATATTAAATAGGAACACAGAGAATTTAGTTAATTTATTATTCAACCAGTCAATCACAACTCTTGTACAGTTTATTTTGAATATAAATTATATTAAGAACATGACTTTAAATAAGAATAATTTTTATTATTCATGTCAATAAGTAATGATATTTGCAATACATACGTATCCATATGCATAAGTATGCATGTATGAATGTGTGCTCAGCAAACGAGCTGCCTGATATTTTGATTACCGAAACTAGGGTTGGGGCACGAAAATACTTTTGATATTTAAGCTGTTATTTAATATTTAAATAAATACATATTACTAAGAAATTAAATATTAAGATTAATACAGAGAACGTAATTATTGTATTATCCAACCAAGCAATCGCAAAAGCTTTTTCTAAAAAGAAGAAAAGGCATTAACATATTATCTTTTCGGCTCGGAAAACTTGTGCTATGTACAAGTACACACACATATCCAGGTTCTTTGCGTGCTCAAACATGCAAGCGTCTTCTAAATATTTTTTCAGATTTGTGCTCAGTTTTGAACTCGAGAAAAAAGCGTGGATTTAGTCGCATATAAATCGCAATAGACTTTTTAATAACAAATAAATTGCCAATACGACGTTTTTATAATTTGTTAAACGTACCGCAAGTTTGTCAAGTGAAACTAATATATTGCCAGAAGAGTTAACGAAAAAAAACCTAAGATTGTTTATCGCAAATATGATGAGAGCTATGTCAGCTATGGCTTTATTTATTGCGGAGACGAATCATGCCCAGTTCCAAAGTTTTTGGTTTGTGGAGAAACTTTGGGCAATAATTCGATGGTGCCCAGTAAAAGTTTACGACATTTAAATACTACACACCCAACGTTAGCTAAAAAAGACAAAGAATTTTTTTCCGTATGAAAGACCATTCAAAGAAGCAAGCAACTCTCATGACTTCGTCTTTCAAAACATCAGACAAAGCGCAAAAAGCAAGCTACGTGATCGCTAATTTGCTAGTTAAAGCTAAGAAGCCTCATTCTCTCGCTGAAGTTTTAATTATACCTGTCTGCAAAGAAGTTGTCAAGATTATGATTATTATAACAGACCAGTACAGACCAGTTACCATAATTTGGAATGGAACAACTGCATAAGCATTTGTACAGACGGAGCAGCAGCTATGACGGGAAAAATTAAAGGATTTGTAACCAGGGCTTTTGAAAAAAACCATAGAATTAAAAATGTAGCTTGTTTTTTGCAGAGGGTAGCACTGATGACAAAGTCTTTGCCTGATGAATTGTTGTCTGTCCTCCAAGAAGTTGTTAAAATTGTCAATTACATCAAATCGCGACCGCTGAACTCTGGTCTGTTTAATGCAGTCTGTCAGGAAATGGGAACAGATCATCGGTCGCTTCTTTTTCATACAGAAGTACGATGGCTTTCTCGGGGAAAAGTTCTATCTCGGATTTACAAGCTTAAAAATGAGACCCAGGCGTTTTTAGAGGCCCAGAGTTCCGATTATGTTTCTGTGTTTAAAAAAGAAGAATGGGTGGCCAAACTTGAATATCTGTCGGACATATTCGATCATTTAAATGACCTGAACAGAAAAATGCAAGGCAGAAACTCCAATATTTTAACGTCTTCAGACAAAATTGAAAGCTTTCGCGCTAAGTTGGTGCTATGTCATGGCTGCCGATTCAGAAAAAAAAGTGCAGGCTTTGATAGTGAATCACTTGGAGCTATTAGAGCTATATTAAAAAAATTAATTGTTACTTTCCAAAGTTTTACCTGCAACCTATGGACTGGATACGAAATCCATTCTCGTACATCATAAACCTTAAACACTTACCGATAAAGGAGCGGGATGAATTCATGTATTTAAAAAATGATCGGACATTAAAATTAAAATTATCTGAAATTGAGCTAGCACATTTCTGGCTGTATATAAAAAAGGAGTACCCACTGCTTTTAAAACGGGCTGTTGCGACTATATTACCATTTGCCACAACGTACTTATGCGAACTTGGATTTTCAGCTCTCACTACAATCAAATCGAAAAAATTAAAACGCCTAACGATAAATGAGGAGATGCGAGCAGCCCTATCTACGTTTGCTCCAACTTTTGATCGCCTGTGCTCGGTTAAACAGGCTCACATTTCTCACTGAACATGTATAATATATGTACATTAAATATGTTTTGGTATATTGATTCTAGAAATATATAAAAATTAAATAAACATAGCTTTTTTTCTTTGGTGTACCTTCAAAATTTCTGGATTGGATAGGTGTACCGTGAACACAAAAAGTTTGCGGAACACTGAACTAGATAACCAATTCAAGGGACCATATAAGGTCATAGGAATATATGAGAGAAATAACTACATATTAAAAGCTTTAAATTAAAGGACCACAGTAAACAAAAATAGATTAAAATTATATAAAAGTAAAACAATCAGGGGTGCAACAGAAATCACTTCCGCTGGAAAATCACTTCAATTCCATTCCGCCGTGCCACACACCAATTTTTCAGCGGAATTAAATTCGCTCACAATTTATCCAGCGATTTGATTAAATACACCCATAAACACACACCTAAAACGATTCGAATCTTACTTTCCCATAAAGGTTGTTCAATCTGTGATTAACCCTCATCCAAATAATTTAACATTATACATGATAAGTTAATAAAATAAGCATTTTAGTAAATCACTATTCAACCCGCTGACTGAAAAAAACCCCTGTTCGGCTAAGTGCAGACCCATGGCAGCACAAATAGAAGCATAGCGATCATTATACCAAAAACTTGTAATTGTAATGAACTAAACTAGCAGTAGTTTGAGAAGACAATCACAAAAACCACATACGTATCGTCTAAAGGCGAAAACCAGTCCGATGCGCATCTGAGAAGCCTGCGCTGCAAGGTTTGTATTCTAATATGTTGCCTCAGTAGTTCTTCGATGGCCAACAGTCTCGGTTAAAGCATTTACATTAAGTTTACAGTAAAATTCATATGTCTGTTTTTTTTAACAGCTGATTGCTGCCATGCACGGAGAGTTGCCAGACAAATGCTAGAGTTGCCGAGTACATTGTTTTGTTTGACTCGCACGATATGGGATGTTTTTTTGCTTTGAAATTATAAAAGTACAGCTTTGAAAAATCAGTTATTTTATATTAGACAAGAAAAAAATAAAAACCAATTGTTTTGATATGATAAAATCAATAAAACTGCAAAATGAACCCTATTCGAATTGAATCTGGAAAGGTGTCAACCCTAGCCTTATTTCGAATTTGGTTTGTGAGAATGCTAAGAAAAATGAAATCGCTCGGAATTCTGTGGCACGGCTGAAATTTTTAGGCGGAAATCCTCTGCGCGATTTCCAATTTCACTAGTGATTTCTGTGGCACACCTGAATATAAAAACTTGGTTCGTTTTCACCATTTCATGGCCATGAAGAAATAATATAGAATAAATCAAAATAACAGACACGCTTTATACATTTCATTTCATTTAGTGTCATTCTGTAGAACACAACATTTGATGATAGATATTGTTTTTTATAACTTTTTGTGTGAAAATTTGTTTTCTGAAAAAATTGCAATTTGTGTAAGTATATTTGTTGCTTTTGAAAATGTCTGCGTTTTAACCCAACATGTGTGGTTTTTAAAGTTAAATGTCGAGACGAAATTCGTTTCAAGTTGTGACTTCAAGGAGCCGTGAAAGTAGCCAGGACATTACACATCGCAATGAAAATAATCGTCTACGCACAGCAAGGTCCCGTTCAAATCAACGGAACAATGATGCAACAAAAACTGCAAATGAACGTCCTGATATTCAAAATCTACAAGGTGTTGCGTTCGCGTACAGTAGTGTCACCGATTACGCTTCTCATAGGCAAATTATAATTGGTCCAATGAACGACCGTTGTCGCCATTGTCAGGCATTAAAATTTAAAGGTGCAGCAGATGGGATGTGCTGTGCGAGTAGTAAAGTGAAATTACCTGAATAAGGCGGCCCACCACAACCATTTTTAATTTCGATGAATTCCTAAAAATTAAATTCATTTAGTAAGCAGCGAAGCGCGCGGGTCTGCTAGTTTCATATAAATATAAGTTTGTTTTCAATAAACAATTATTAAGAAACCAGAACGCAGGCCTCTTATATCAGTACCCAAAACAAACCCAATTAAGAACAAAATACATTTTTCCCATGGCCAATACTGACATCGATATTTTATCGGTCAAATGGGAATTCGCACTTTGTTGTTGCTAAAGGGACTAAAGGCCTGTCTCCAGCACCACAGAAGATTCCTGCCAATAATTTGCAAGTTATTCTGTGAGGGAGTGGAACATAGCTAAAATTGGGTTGATGAATCAGCTGTGTTTTGTAAACAGAGCCAACTGTAAAATTCTGCTTAAATTAAAAAAGGAAAAAAATTCACTCTGATGATGAAATGATTGTGTTGGTGGCGGCATATATTGTTGCCAAACAAAAAAGAATAATTTTCATCTCTCTTTTTGGGTTTGCGAACAGTTTTTGCATACATCTTGCACCATTCACTTCAGGAATAATGGTTGAAAATATATTCCTGAGCTGGGTGTCAGCTGTTCTCTTAGTCCACTTACGGTCCCGATAGGCAACTATCGATATTGCTGGATCGCTCGTGTTGCTGGATTCCTGCCACAGTTTTTTATATGGAGTTTGACAGGAATTTTTCGATTCCACGATTCCATACTATGCCTAAATTGGGGGCCTTAAGAAATAAATTTATTAAATATATAAAGATATACGAAAATGAATTTTTAATTATATAAATAAAGAGGGTGCCACAGAAATCACTTCCGCTGGAATTTCACCTCAATTACATTCCGCTTTGCCACACACCGATTTTTCAGCGGAATCAAAATCGAGCACAATTTATCCAGCTATTCGAATCTTACTTTCCCATAAAGGTTGTTCAATTAGGGATTAACACTCATCCAAATAATTGAACATTTTACATGTTAACTGAATTTTCACTTAACGATGCCGCGCTCAATCCGCTGAAGTCCGAGCTGGCCACTTAGGGCGGACTTTCGAAGTATTTGTATATTATCTTGAATCTTGAATTGCTTTGCGCCACTTATGGCCTTAAGGCCGTGGGGAATTTGGTTCCAAATGCGAACAGCGTATACAAAGAATTGCCGCATTGTGCAGTAGTACTTGTATTTAACTGTCATAATGTTTCTGGTCCTTATTGACGTGCTAAACCTAAGTCTTTCATATAGGTAACAAGGTTCTTTGGTGTATATAATTTTCTGCAATTTTTTGTTTTATTTTCAGTGGCAAAAAGTCTTTCTTATATATATAGATATGTACGGATTCTATGTTTTTCCGACTAATTTATTTATGTGGCCATTCCATGTCAACATTTGATTAAATGTAAAACATGTTCTATAGGAATTTTATCAATCGATAATATTTGTAGAATGTCAGTGTTGTCTTTTACCTATGACTATACATTTTGACTTATTTGGGTTTAATCTTAGTCCATTGACTTTTGCCCACTGACTTATAGCTTTTAATAGACTATTACAAACACGAACACAGTCATTAATTCTGCTAAAAAGACGACTAAAAACATTTGAACGACATCAGTATACATATGTATTTTACAATTTGTCAATACACTCGGAAGATCATTAATATACCAGAGAATAGTAATGGACCGAGGACAGATCCTTGAGGAACGCTACGCTTGACACATAGGAAAGACGAATACACATTATTAATGGACACAGTCTGCCTTCGATTACTCAAATAAGAGAAAATCAGTTTTGGAAATATTGATTGAGTATAAGTGGGTTATGTATTGCACTATTTTTGGCAATAACAATGTTATAAATTTTGTATTTATATCATAAATACCAGTGGAATTTGACTTAATTTGTAACATAGATTCGAGGACATCTGACTCAGTTACACATGAAAAACTAAAACTTGTATCACAGGTTTCATTATCACAGAAGCAGTTTACATCATCACAGTTTTATATAGATTTTGGGGCAAGCCCTAGTCAGTCAGTTTTAGTCACTTCAGGCACTTTTCAGTCTAAAAATTGTTCATTGCGTACATCAGGATTGACATCACAGATTCGTTCATTGATCGATTTACCAATACCCAGCTGCTTAATGTAGGACCATGTCTGCTTGTTCGATATTGCCTGAATGAATTTGTTTCTCTGAGTTGTTCAATTGCATCACCTTCTTCCTAAGTAGCTTATACTGCTCAGCATGCTGGATTGTCTTGTACTTCTTCCATTTTCGAAATGAATTGTCGCGTTTTTGCGGGTTGAACCAGGGATTGCCACGAGGTTAATCAGTTTTTGCCACTAGAGGTATTGATCTATTATATAGGTATATTATTTAGTTTGGAGGACAGTCAATTGTGAGTAAATATTAGGATTGTTATATAGACAGGGTTGACACCTTTAAAGATTCAATTAGAATAGGGGTCATTTTGCAGTTTTATTGATTTTATCATATCAAAACCATGGTTTTTTCTTTTATGATTTAAAAGAATTTATTTTTCAAAGCTGTAATTTTATAATTTCAAAGCGAAACGAGAAGGAACGTGTGAGTCGCTTCTGGGGACGCGACTCTACTTATATCCGTACTCAGTCCGTAAATACATTTTTGAGCATATGATTTTTCACAATTTTATAATTATAAAAAAATTTTACATATTAAATTTTTGTGCTAAATTTTCTATCTACATCTACAATGTATATATTACATCTAGCATGTAGATTATAGATGTACCATTTATATTCTACATCTCCTCCGCTAGGGGTTGCTCGCGCACATAACGCGGCAGAGTGTGCGAGCGAGAAAGAGAATGAGTATAGCGTGTCTTGCTGGATTGGGCGGGGGCAGCCACTGAAAATTAATTTCTTTATTCTGGCTTTAATTATGATCCGATCTGATTCAGATTCAGCAATCGAGTAGATGTGGTCATTCTCTACGATACTGCGTTTTCAGTTTTATCGTATATTCAAAATTTTTCCTGCCACAGACTTTTGTACTTTGCGGTTGTGGAAGGGGGTGGGGCGAAATTTTGAAATTCACTTGTAGCAGGGTGATATCCTGAGCCTGGAAACAAAATTTGCTTGTCCTAGCTCTTATAGTCTCTGAGATCCAGGCGTAAAACAAGACGGACAGACAGACATGGCTCTATCGACTCGGCTATTATGGGGTCGGAAACGTTTCCTTCTCTGTGTTACACACATCCACTTTTACCACAAATCTAATATAACCCTTAACTCTTTTTTGAGTACGGGTATAAAAACAACCCATATCGTGCGAGTCAAACAAAACACTGTTTGAAAATTTATAATTGTTTTTATACCCGTACTCAAGGCTCCCGCCTTGCCCTAACCTAGTTACACTAGACTTCAAAGAATTCAAAAATAATCTTAACATAAAATATTGACTAAGACGATGACATGACGAAACACCGGTCCCGTTGAAGGCCTGCGCGGGTTCAACAATATGGTAGCGGCGCCAACTAGTGGGTGGCCCTCTGAAAAACGCCTCTATCGCTCCTCCTAATGTCCACGACTCTGACCATGCCGTCCTTCCCGGCGTGCGTGGCGATGACTCTCCCGAGGAGCCACTCCTGTGGAGGCATGTTGTCCTCGGCCACGAGAACGAGGTCTCCCTCCTTGATGTCGGGCTTCCGTTGGTGCCACTTGCCCCGAATTTGCAGCCCCGGACATATTCGCGGGAGCATCGCCGCCAGAACGTGAGCCTGACTGACGAGGCAAGTTGCAATCGCCGCAAGCAGCTGAGACCCTCCTGGTCCGGATTCCGCAGTGCTGGGGGGGGCGATGAGCGTCCCGCCTATCAACAGGTGCCCGGGCGTGAGTGCCTCGCCGTCGCTAGGGTCCTGGCTGAGGGCTCCCAGCGAGTAGGCTCTTCGCAGACTTCACACCTGCCTCCGAGAGTCCTCCATGTGCGATGCTCGAGGAGGTAAGAACGCAAATTAGCATCCGTTTCTTGACGCGAATTCGCGAACTGCGTCCGCCTCGTCCTCGAGCGCCTTCTGCAGAGCGCTGAGTTGGCGGCCCGCTCCGAAAAAATTCGTCCCATTGTCACAATGGACGATCTGGGGATATCCTCGGCGCCCAACGAACCTTTGGAAAGCCAATAAAAAAGAGTCAGTGGTCAAGCCAGATAAAAGTTCTAAGTGAACCGCTTTGGACGCAAAACAAACAAAAAGAGAGATATAGGACTTGTATGGGGCCCTTCCTCGAATTTTCAAAGTCGTCGAGACGGGTCCACAAAAATCAACGCCACATACTGCGAATGGGCGGAGGGCACGGAGCCGGTCTGCGGGTAAATTTCCCATAAGTTGCGTCAGCAGGCGAGGCTTGCATATAAAGCAGCGGATACACGATCAAACTGTCTGACTGCAGACCTCCTGAGCGTTTACGATCCAAACACTCTGTCGAAGGATGCTCACAAGTGCTCGTGGGCCGACATGAAAATTGGTTTGGTGCAGATGACGAACATAGCTCCGCACGAATTGCGAACGCTTCGTCAAAAGCAATGGAAACTTGGCATCGTATGATATAGGAGCTTTAGCTAGTCGCCCCCCTACTCTCAACAACGAAAAAGTACACCAAGTACCAGGGTCTTCATGGATAAATGGGTTCAACCGCTGAAGGCGTAGTGTGGAGTAGAAGGAACCGTATTGTGAGTCGGCGACATATGACCTAAGGAGAGGTACTCTTCCATGAATTCCAAGTACATTTTCTTCAATTCAGGGCCACGAGACAATCTTCTTACGAGCGACAAAAACCGCCGTTTAGCAACCTCAAATGAGTTGCCCAATTTGGATCTGATTTAAACGGCAGCCTTACTTCAAACCGACCTGAGGGCAATACCTGAGTCGTCTTCCGAAAATGATTTTCACATAACGTGTGCTCAAGCGACATAATTTGCTTTGGAGATGGCATATCTTCCAGTGATCAGAATTTTTGCAAGGTCCTATCAATGGAAACTAAGAACTCTTCACTGCAACTCAAACTGTTTACAGTTTGAGGGGCGGAACTTTTGGAAAATATATTTTCCCGAAACAACCCAGCCAAAAAGGGTCTTCTAAAGAGTCGGATAGTCTGGACCTTGCTTGATTTGACTAACAGCTAATAACTCAAAGAATGATTCAGCATGTCTATTCTTTGTGGCTTGTAGAAATAGGGATCTGCCAGTGGTAGGTTCTCTGGGATTTTCCAATCAGTTACATTAACTGACTGGTCAGGTGATAACCTGAAATTGATTTCAGGATCCAAAAATCAGAGGAGAACTCACTATTGCACGACTCCTCTCTACGGATTTGAAAGCGCTGGGCGAGATCTTTTGTTTGGGATCCAGAGTCAAGGAGAGCTCAGGCCAAAATGTGTTCACCGTTTTTTGTTCTGACACTTACGATCGACGTAGCCAAAATCACCGTGTCCAACGAAGTCGCATGCAGAGCAATAAAGCATTTAAAGCATTTAAGGAGAAAAACTCTCTGGGGGTGACGGCAACGCGAGACTATTACTCTACTCGACAAAACCGAACTTTTTTTTTCCTCAAAGATCCAAACCGACTTTTTCTGATAGATATGGGGCTTTAAAATTTTTTAAAGAATTATGTTTTTTTTCTATGGCAGAACTTTTTGTTTTAAAGAGTTTTTGAAGTCTGGTATTTTTTTTTTAAGCTTTTTTCAGAGGTAGCGCTTGTTTTTTTCACATAACTCTAGTATCTTCCATCTGCTTGTTAAGGTTGTTTTTCCATTTTTTAGGTTTGGTTAACGAATTTTAACTCCAAAGTCTCTCCATAGATTTTAATGAGCGATAACTTAAACGACGCCAAATGAATGCACCTCTACACAAAAAACGAGAAGGAACGTGTGAGTCGCTTCTGGGGACGCGACTGTACTTATACCCGTACTCAGTCGGTATACATTTTTGAGGATATGATTTTTTAGAATTTTAGAATTAAAAAAAAAATTTTACATTTTACATTTTTTTGCTACATCTGTTATCTACATCTACATCTACAATGTATATTCTACATCTAACATGTAGATTATAGATGTACCATTTATATTCTGCATCTCCTCCGCTAGGGGTTGCTAGCGCACTGAACGCGGCAGAGTGTGCGAGCGAGAAAGAGAATGAGTAGCGTTGTTGTCGGCATTCTGGCTATTATTATGATCCGATCTGATTCAGATTCGGCAATCTGGTAGATATGGGCATTCTCTACGATACTGCGTTTTTAGTTTTATCGTATCTTTAAAATTGTGGCTGCCAGAGATTTTCGTCCTTTGTGGTGGTGGAAGGGGGTGGGGCGAAATTTTGAAATACACTTGTAGCAGTGTGATATCACATGAGTCTGGAAACCAAATTTGGTTGCCCTAGCTCCTATAGTCTCTGAGATCCAGGCGTCAAACAAGACGGACAGACGGTCAGACGGACAGACGGACAGACAGACATGGCTCTATCGACTCGGCTATTGATGCTGATCAAGAATATATATACTTTATGGGGTCGGAAAATTTTCCTTCTCTGTGTTACACACATCCACTTTTACCACAAATCTAATATACCCCTTAACTCTTTTTTGAGTACGGGTATAAAAAATAGAGAACACAGGATATAATTTTTTTTCGACTTTACCTTAGTTTTTATAGTCAAAATTTCGTAAATAATACCGCACAAAAATCATCATTTTTGCATTTCAATGCTTTATATTTCCCAGACGGTAAGCTGAAATTACAAAGTTTTTGGGCTTGTCTTCTAGCTGTTTTAATTATCTTTTCAAAATATTAAAGTTCTTAACAACCAGATGAAATATACTAGAGTTATGTGAAAAAAACAAGCGCTACCTCTGCAAAAAGCTTAAAAAAATACCAGTTTTCAAAAATTCTTCAAAAAAAAGTTCTGTCATAGAAAAAAAAAAAATATCATCAAACCATTTCTAAGCCCCAAATCTTTAAGAAAAAGTTGGTTTTGTTCCTTGAGGAAAAATCGTGTTATAAATAGTAAAATGTGCAGAAGAGACCATGTAGTGGCCAACTGCGCGCCATTTTCACGTCTCTCGGTTATGCAAAGGTTCGAGTTCACAAAGTCTGCGCCCATATGTATTAATTGTTTGCAAAAGAGTCACACTGTTATAAGCTGCAAGGTCACCAAATGTCGAGTTTGTGGCCGCTCACATCACACATTGTTGCATCGATCACTGTGACTGATAACACTGGTCAACACGATTTTTCCTCAAGGAACAAAACCAACTTTTTCTTAAAGATTTGGGGCTTATCCTGCGTTCTCTATTTTTTTGTGTAGAGGTGCATTCATTTGGCGTCGTTTAAGTTATCGCTCATTAAAATCTATGGAGAGACTTTGGAGCTAAAATTCGTTAACCAAACCTAAAAAATGAAAAAAATGATAAAAAAATACCTTTTTGAATGTAGCGGGCCCAACTGCCCATCGGGAATTGCGATATCAACGGTATCATCATTATGAACAAGAGTCTTAAAAAGGCTAATAAAATTTTTAAACTCCGAATATTTACCATTAAATTTTGGTAGGGACAATTTCGGAAGTCGAGCACGAGTTGGGGCCGTCGAAGCTGATACCGAGGGCGTCGTATCGCTTGTTGGCTTCAAGGCATCGATAAGCGACATTATCTTTGCCTTGGTTACAATGGCCATTTCTTCCAGCTCGGCTCCAAATTCATCTTTGCTATCAATTTCTTCTATTTGCTCCTGCAATAGGTTTGCCTTTTTAATAGCAGAATTCAGAACATCGAGTCTGCATTGTAGCTCTAGTAGCTCTAGTATAGTTGGTTGCGCGTCACTGTCCAATTAAGAGCCAAAAACAATATACCTCCACACTGTAGGGTAGCGCGTCACTTTCCAAGTCAGAGCCGAAACCAATATACCCTCAAAAAACAGGGTAGCGCGTCACTTGGCGTTTCGTTTTGATCAAGCGCGGCAACGAAAATTCTCCCACCAAGTACACAGCAAGCAACGGCGGATAAGCGATAGCGAGAGACGAAAAGAATGCACCGGTGCAGCTACTTGTATGTGTGTATATGTGTATGGATTTAACTAAAATGCTTATTTTATTAACTTAACATGTATAATGTTAAATAATTTTAATGAGGGCTAATCACAGATTGAACAACCTTTATGGGAAAGTAAGATTCGAATCGTTTTAGGTGTGTTTTATGGGTGTATCTAATTAAATCGCTGGATAAATTGTGAGCGATTTTTATTCCGCTGAAAAATCAGTGTGTGGCCCGGCGGAATGGAGTTGAGGTGATTTCTGTGGCACACCTGATAGAGTCATTCACATGTATTTAAGTCAGCACTTAACAAGGCATAGTCAATATTTTTAAAATCTCTATAAACTACTAGCATACCCGCGCGCTTCGCTGCTTACTAAATGCATTTAATGCTTAGGAATTTATCTTAATTAAACAATTTTAATCAAAAGCAACAAATATACTTACACAAATTGCAATTGTTAATGTGTGTTTGTGTGTGTGTTTTGGTATGCATACGGTACATAAACCGTCTACAAATTTGTCGTCGCAACTAGAACTTGAACCAGTTGGACTGCGGAGAGGGATTCCTACGTCGAGCAAATGAGGGTCTGAAGACACGGCGACAGCCTCTGTTGATTGCAGTTGTCGAGAATGAGTGAACAGGCAGTGCTGGTACTGTTTCTGATACTGATTTTATTCAACAAACTTAATTTCTATTTATAGGTAACAAAAGGTACAGAAAGTGCTGAGTCTAGTAAGAATATGGTAAAAGGGAATGGGAATTAATATTGAATTAATTTGGATTTAATATGATATTGTGTTATTGGGCAATTGTGATAGTCAGCAATTCAACCAGTGTTTTTGCCCTCTGACGGGCGATCGCATCGTTGGCAGAAATTGCTGCAGAAGCGGTTATTGTTGACTCAGCTACAATGCTTTGTCGTTTGTTATTGTGTCTCCCGTTACATGGGTCGACCTGACTTATTCGATAAGTGTATATTATGTAATATTAATTACTGCATAAATATGCGACTGAACATTCTCCCGGCCGTTGAACTGGTGTTCAACCATCGCTCAAGTCGACTGAAAAGCGGCGTGGAATGGGGATCGGGGGTGGTGATCCGCGTGGCTCTGCTTGGTTGATTGTTGACGGCCTTGGGTTCCATGATTGATACTTCTTCCGGAGAATGAACGCAATAATCAATAGCATTGATATTGCTAGGGCAGCATAAGTAGAGATTTGATGATGCTGCACTGTGTTGAGATGGTGTGGCAGCCTTTGTTGATTGATTGCCACTAGTTGCAGGCGTAAATCTTCCAATTCTTGAAGATAGTCTGATGTCTGGTTCTCCACTTGTACAGTTTCTGACGAAGGGGGTGTCGTTGGTAAGCGTATGTCCCCACTGATTGTTGTGCTGAAGGTACTGATGCTTATTTCTGTATTGCGAGCAGTACATCCAGGTGACAGTGAGAGCAAGCCAGTTCCTTCCAGTTGTATAGTTGACGGAGACCCGTTGCAAACTGCCTGAAGTCTCATTGTAGAGTGTGTTGCAAAAATCCATTTATTTGCTTCATGTGTTTTGTACCACACCATGTCCGCCTTCGTGTGTGTCACTTCACATAAAGGTGCTGTTTTATTGTTAAACAACTGAAACTCACAGCGATTGTCGACATTGAAGACTGTTTGATGATCAAAGCAGATGTATTCTGCGTTATGTAGTTTAAAGCAGCGTCGAAATTCTTCTGGAGTAAATCCCATGAATTGATCTCGGTGAGTATTTACTGTGATGATGGTCGTTTTGAGATTGAACAAGCTCCAACTTGTTGAGTCCCAGACCGGAATCGGCATGATACTGAAAACTTCGAGCTGAACTGTTGAAACTAACGGTAGTGTCACCTTGAAAATTAGGTGTGTGGCAGTCAGTGTTCCTTCAGCTCGCATGAGCCTGTATAATTGTATCACATTTTGTGTTGTGACAGGCAGCATTTGATCAGCTGATCTAGTTGCTCTCTTAATTGCTCAGAAGATACTAGCGTTGGGCTTATTATCCGATGGTGAATGCCGATTAGTACATCAGATATGTCAGACTGCATACGTTGAAGACTCGTTTTCAGCAGAGTTAGTTGTGCTGTGAGCACTAGGTATGACTGAATTAGATGAGCGCCGTGATATGTTCCTCTTTCTCGGCTGAGGGTTGCCACTTGTTGTTCCAATACCTTTTGGCGGTTGCCAATGGCTGACTTATCCTTCCTGATCACGTTCATTGTGGAGTCGACAATTGACGTTTGATTTCGTAGTAGATGTAGCAGAAAGTCTTCGTTGGTTTGTACCCTTTCGATTACTTTGGCCATTTTCTCAGCATATGTAGAGTCAAGTACACCGAACAGCTGGTGTGCCACGTTTCCTACTATATCCAGCGGTGATCTGCGTTGTCGAGAGGCCTTCATTAACATATTTCCTGTTTGTAGTTCTTTGTAAAAATGTTGAAAGTGTTGAAATATGGAGTTGCACGCTAGATCATTTTTTAGTTCAGGGCACATGTGTCTTAGTTCGGACATTCCGGCTGACATGACTTGCATATCCTTCCAATATGGATCCAAGTCGTAGTACACAATCATGGTCCATTCGGAAGTGGTCATTCTTCAGGTTCCAAGTTTCTCATAGAATATTCCAGGCTTGTTTGCAAATTGCGTCACATTTATTGACTGTGAAAATGCTAATGGCAGCATGAGAAGTAACACTAACAATGTGGATGTTAGTGTAGGTAATGATAACCTTTTTCGCTGTGTTGGTGGCTCCTCTATTTCCGCAATGTCTTGAATAGCATTTTTGGAGCGTTTTGTTGCTACCTCCTCAGAGAATAATGGGGCGAGACGACTGATGAGGCGTTTTTATACGCCGGACGATGTTTTGACATCAACCACTCGTACATGGTTGTCTTGCCCAGGATAAGTTTTGATGATGCGACCCATTGGCCACTTCATTACTGGAAGGTTGTCTTCCTTCACCAAAACTAATAATCCTTCGGTCACGTTTGGAGCGGTGGTTTTCCATTTATGCCGAGTTTGTAGTTCGTGGAGGTATTCCGTAGACCATTGTTTCCAAAATGCATGTTTTAAGCGTGAAACCAATTCCCAGCGCTTAACCAGAGTTTTCTCTTGACGATCGGTGTTGACGTCAGGTGTTGCGGTCAAAGCTTCACCGATCAGGAAATGCCCTGGAGTAAGCGCACTTGTATCCGTTGGATCATTTGACATTGGTCGGGAATTCAGAATTGCTTCAATTTCGATTATGACTGTGTTCAGCTCCTCAAACGTCAAGGATGCTGTTTCTGTGGTTGTAACTAACAGCCTTTTCGCTGATTTTACCGCAGCTTCCCAGAGGCCGCCAAACGATGGGGCCCGAGGAGGAATGAATTTAAAATCCACTTGTTTTTTGTTGCAATGATTTGTGATCAGAGCATGTGCCTTTTCGCTAAATATTGCTTCTTTCAATTCCTTTAGCTTGTTATTTGCGCCGACGAAATTTGTTGCGTTGTCGCAATGAATAGTCTGACACTTCCCGCGTCTGCTAAGGAATCGCCGGAGTGCTGCCAAGAATGCATCTGTGGTTAAGTCACTTACTAAATCCAGATGTACAGCCTTTGTGGAGAAGCAGCAAAATACGGCAATGTATGCCTTATCTGACCGTTTTCCCCGGATTTTATGGTGGATCATAATTGGTCCACAGTAGTCAACGCCTGCATTAAGGAATGGGAGTGCTTGCGTGACTCTTTGTGCTGGAAGATTGCCCATGATCTGGTGCATCAGCTTTGGTCTGGCTCTGGTGCATCTAATACAGCTATGTATGATGCTTCTAGCCATCGTCTTGTCGTTGATAATCCAATATTATTGTCTTGCGATTGCCCTTAATGCTTGGGCACCGCAATGCAGATTTTCCTCATGAAGCTCTCGCATAATCATTTTGACTATTGGGTCGTTGTACGGTAGCAGGATTGGATGTTTTGCGTTAAACGGAATTTGAGCTTCTTCGAGTCTTCCGCCAACTCGGATGAGCTCATCATCTCCTAGTAAGGGAGATAACGAAATGATCGAACTCTTTTTATCCACTGTTTTATAGCGTTTTAATTGTTTTAAATCCGCTGTGAACTCAACTTGTTGAATCGTTCGTATGATCATAGTGCGAGCACGCTTTAGTTCTCCTGTGCAAAGTGTCGTTGTAGGTGCTCTATTAGTTTTGTAGCAGAAGCGAAACATGTACGCTACAATACGTTGTAGTTTGTTGAACGAGTTGCTATGTCTGCATGTGTATAACTCTTCTCCGAGAGAGCTAGATGCGATTGGCAAGCTGACATGCTTAGCCTTTCTCTCGAGATTGCTGGGCTCAATGATGGGTGGTTTTGTCCATTTATCTCCTGACCCGTGCAAGAATAATGGTCCGTATAGCCATAGACTATGATCCCTTAGCTTGCTTGCTAGGATTCCTCTTGAAAGGACATCTGCTGCGTTGTTGGCTGATGAAACATGACGCCATTGTAATTGGTTCGTCAATGCCTGGATTTTGGCGATTCGATTTGCCATGAATGTGTGGTATGTGGACGCCGATGCGTTAATCCAGGACAGTACAACGGTGGAATCAGTCCAGAAGCTTCCTGATACTGTGTCAGGATTCATATGGAGATCCTTTCTAACTCGATTGGTGAGTTCGGCACCTAAAACTGCAGCGCACAGTTCTAGACGTGGTAGGGATTGTTTGGCGGTGGGTGCTACTCGAGATTTTGAGCATAATAGTCGTACAGAGACCTGATTGTTTTTGTAGGTGGCTCGTACGTACACTGCCGCGCCATAGGCTCGTTCCGATGCGTCTACAAAGGTATGTAGATCCTGGGTGACTGGCACTTTTCCATCATATACGTGCCGGGGAATCTCCATTGAGTTTAATGATTGTAGGTCCTCCCGGTACTCCTTCCATTTGTTTTGGTGTTGTAATGGCAGTTCATCGTCCCAATCGAGTTTAATCTCCCACAGCTGTTGCATAAATATTTTTGCCTTGACTATCACCGGGGCAAACAGACCCAGTGGGTCAAAGATTTGGGCCAATTCTGAGCACACGACCCTTTTGGTGATGCGTGTTGCTTGGCTTTTTGTGGTTCGTCCTCGCAGTTGGTCTTGTTTTGGCATCCAAATGAGACCCAGCGTTTTTACGCTGTATTGCTCTAATGTTTCACCTAGTTTGACGTCGTTGACAATGTCCTCTTTAGGGATTCCTTGCAAGAGCTGGTCGTTGTTGGAGCCCCATTTGCGAAGTTTAAGGCCGCACGGTAGCAATATTTTATTAAGTTCTTGTTGAACTTGTATCGCTTCCTGAATGGTATCCGCGCCAGTGAGACAGTCGTCCACATAGAAATCGTTCTTCAATGCAGCAGATCCAATAGGTAATCTGTTTTGGCTCCGAGTTGCTAAATGATCCAGACATTTCGTTGCTAGGAATGGAGCAGATGTGGTTCCATATGTGACTGTTTTTAAGCGATAGTACCTGATATCTTCAGATGGATTGTTTCTCCAGACTATCATCTGATGGAATTGATCCTCGGGATTTATCCACACTTGTCGGTACATTTTCTCGATGTCCGCTGTGAATACGTACTTATGTATACGAAAGCGTAGTAGAATGGACATAAGTTCACTCTGAACTGTGGGTCCGGCATGCAGAATGTCGTTTAGAGACTTCACATGTATTTAAGTCAGCACTTAACAAGGCATAGTCAATATTTTTAAAATCTCTATAAACTACTAGCATACCCGCGCGCTTCGCTGCTTACTAAATGCATTTAATGCTTAGGAATTTATCTTAATTAAACAATTTTAATCAAAAGCAACAAATATACTTACACAAATTGCAATTGTTAATGTGTGTTTGTGTGTGTGTTTTGGTATGCATACGGTACATAAACCGTCTACAAATTTGTCGTCGCAACTAGAACTTGAACCAGTTGGACTGCGGAGAGGGATTCCTACGTCGAGCAAATGAGGGTCTGAAGACACGGCGACAGCCTCTGTTGATTGCAGTTGTCGAGAATGAGTGAACAGGCAGTGCTGGTACTGTTTCTGATACTGATTTTATTCAACAAACTTAATTTCTATTTATAGGTAACAAAAGGTACAGAAAGTGCTGAGTCTAGTAAGAATATGGTAAAAGGGAATGGGAATTAATATTGAATTAATTTGGATTTAATATGATATTGTGTTATTGGGCAATTGTGATAGTCAGCAATTCAACCAGTGTTTTTGCCCTCTGACGGGCGATCGCATCGTTGGCAGAAATTGCTGCAGAAGCGGTTATTGTTGACTCAGCTACAATGCTTTGTCGTTTGTTATTGTGTCTCCCGTTACATGGGTCGACCTGACTTATTCGATAAGTGTATATTATGTAATATTAATTACTGCATAAATATGCGACTGAACATTCTCCCGGCCGTTGAACTGGTGTTCAACCATCGCTCAAGTCGACTGAAAAGCGGCGTGGAATGGGGATCGGGGGTGGTGATCCGCGTGGCTCTGCTTGGTTGATTGTTGACGGCCTTGGGTTCCATGATTGATACTTCTTCCGGAGAATGAACGCAATAATCAATAGCATTGATATTGCTAGGGCAGCATAAGTAGAGATTTGATGATGCTGCACTGTGTTGAGATGGTGTGGCAGCCTTTGTTGATTGATTGCCACTAGTTGCAGGCGTAAATCTTCCAATTCTTGAAGATAGTCTGATGTCTGGTTCTCCACTTGTACAGTTTCTGACGAAGGGGGTGTCGTTGGTAAGCGTATGTCCCTCACTGATTGTTGTGCTGAAGGTACTGATGCTTATTTCTGTATTGCGAGCAGTACATCCAGGTGACAGTGAGAGCAAGCCAGTTCCTTCCAGTTGTATAGTTGACGGAGACCCGTTGCAAACTGCCTGAAGTCTCATTGTAGAGTGTGTTGCAAAAATCCATTTATTTGCTTCATGTGTTTTGTACCACACCATGTCCGCCTTCGTGTGTGTCACTTCACATAAAGGTGCTGTTTTATTGTTAAACAACTGAAACTCACAGCGATTGTCGACATTGAAGACTGTTTGATGATCAAAGCAGATGTATTCTGCGTTATGTAGTTTAAAGCAGCGTCGAAATTCTTCTGGAGTAAATCCCATGAATTGATCTCGGTGAGTATTTACTGTGATGATGGTCGTTTTGAGATTGAACAAGCTCCAACTTGTTGAGTCCCAGACCGGAATCGGCATGATACTGAAAACTTCGAGCTGAACTGTTGAAACTAACGGTAGTGTCACCTTGAAAATTAGGTGTGTGGCAGTCAGTGTTCCTTCAGCTCGCATGAGCCTGTATAATTGTATCACATTTTGTGTTGTGACAGGCAGCATTTGATCAGCTGATTTCTAGTTGCTCTCTTAATTGCTCAGAAGATACTAGCGTTGGGCTTATTATCCGATGGTGAATGCCGATTAGTACATCAGATATGTCAGACTGCATACGTTGAAGACTCGTTTTCAGCAGAGTTAGTTGTGCTGTGAGCACTAGGTATGACTGAATTAGATGAGCGCCGTGATATGTTCCTCTTTCTCGGCTGAGGGTTGCCACTTGTTGTTCCAATACCTTTTGGCGGTTGCCAATGGCTGACTTATCCTTCCTGATCACGTTCATTGTGGAGTCGACAATTGACGTTTGATTTCGTAGTAGATGTAGCAGAAAGTCTTCGTTGGTTTGTACCCTTTCGATTACTTTGGCCATTTTCTCAGCATATGTAGAGTCAAGTACACCGAACAGCTGGTGTGCCACGTTTCCTACTATATCCAGCGGTGATCTGCGTTGTCGAGAGGCCTTCATTAACATATTTCCTGTTTGTAGTTCTTTGTAAAAATGTTGAAAGTGTTGAAATATGGAGTTGCACGCTAGAACATTTTTTAGTTCAGGGCACATGTGTCTTAGTTCGGACATTCCGGCTGACATGACTTGCATATCCTTCCAATATGGATCCAAGTCGTAGTACACAATCATGGTCCATTCGGAAGTGGTCATTCTTGAGGTTCCAAGTTTCTCATAGAATATTCCAGGCTTGTTTGCAAATTGCGTCACATTTATTGACTGTGAAAATGCTAATGGCAGCATGAGAAGTAACACTAACAATGTGGATGTTAGTGTAGGTAATGATAACCTTTTTCGCTGTGTTGGTGGCTCCTCTATTTCCGCAATGTCTTGAATAGCATTTTTGGAGCGTTTTGTTGCTACCTCCTCTGAGAATAATGGGGCGAGACGACTGATGGGGCGTTTTTATACGCCGGACGATGTTTTGACATCAACCACTCGTACATGGTTGTCTTGCCCAGGATAAGTTTTGATGATGCGACCCATTGGCCACTTCATTACTGGAAGGTTGTCTTCCTTCACCAAAACTAATAATCCTTCGGTCACGTTTGGAGCGGTGGTTTTCCATTTATGCCGAGTTTGTAGTTCGTGGAGGTATTCCGTAGACCATTGTTTCCAAAATGCATGTTTTAAGCGTGAAACCAATTCCCAGCGCTTAACCAGAGTTTTCTCTTGACGATCGGTGTTGACGTCAGGTGTTGCGGTCAAAGCTTCACCGATCAGGAAATGCCCTGGAGTAAGCGCACTTGTATCCGTTGGATCATTTGACATTGGAGTTATGGGTCGGGAATTCAGAATTGCTTCAATTTCGATTATGACTGTGTTCAGCTCCTCAAACGTCAAGGATGCTGTTTCTGTGGTTGTAACTAACAGCCTTTTCGCTGATTTTACCGCAGCTTCCCAGAGGCCGCCAAACGATGGGGCCCGAGGAGGAATGAATTTAAAATCCACTTGTTTTTTGTTGCAATGATTTGTGATCAGAGCATGTGCCTTTTCGCTAAATATTGCTTCTTTCAATTCCTTTAGCTTGTTATTTGCGCCGACGAAATTTGTTGCGTTGTCGCAATGAATAGTCTGACACTTCCCGCGTCTGCTAAGGAATCGCCGGAGTGCTGCCAAGAATGCATCTGTGGTTAAGTCACTTACTAACTCCAGATGTACAGCCTTTGTGGAGAAGCAGCAAAATACGGCAATGTATGCCTTATCTGGCCGTTTTCCCCGGATTTTATGGTGGATCATAATTGGTCCACAGTAGTCAACGCCTGCATTAAGGAATGGGCGTGCTTGCGTGACTCTTTGTGCTGGAAGATTGCCCATGATCTGGTGCATCAGCTTTGGTCTGGCTCTGGTGCATCTAATACAGCTATGTATGATGCTTCTAGCCATCGTCTTGTCGTTGATAATCCAATATTGTTGTCTTGCGATTGCCCTTAATGCTTGGGCACCGCAATGCAGATTTTCCTCATGAAGCTCTCGCATAATCATTTTGACTATTGGGTCGTTGTACGGTAGCAGGATTGGATGTTTTGCGTTGAACGGAATTTGAGCTTCTTCGAGTCTTCCGCCAACTCGGATGAGCTCATCATCTCCTAGTAAGGGAGATAACGAAATGATCGAACTCTTTTTATCCACTGTTTTATAGCGTTTTAATTGTTTTAAATCCGCTGTGAACTCAACTTGTTGAATCGTTCGTATGATCATAGTGCGAGCACGCTTTAGTTCTCCTGTGCAAAGTGTCGTTGTAGGTGCTCTATTAGTTTTGTAGCAGAAGCGAAACATGTACGCTACAATACGTTGTAGTTTGTTGAACGAGTTGCTATGTCTGCATGTGTATAACTCTTCTCCGAGAGAGCTAGATGCGATTGGCAAGCTGACATGCTTAGCCTTTCTCTCGAGATTGCTGGGCTCAATGATGGGTGGTTTTGTCCATTTATCTCCTGACCCGTGCAAGAATAATGGTCCGTATAGCCATAGACTATGATCCCTTAGCTTGCTTGCTAGGATTCCTCTTGAAAGGACATCTGCTGCGTTGTTGGCTGATGAAACATGACGCCATTGTAATTGGTTCGTCAATGCCTGGATTTTGGCGATTCGATTTGCCACGAATGTGTGGTATGTGGACGCCGATGCGTTAATCCAGGACAGTACAACGGTGGAATCAGTCCAGAAGCTTCCTGATACTGTGTCAAGATTCATATGGAGATCCTTTCTAACTCGATTGGTGAGTTCGGCACCTAAAACTGCAGCGCACAGTTCTAGACGTGGTAGGGATTGTTTGGCGGTGGGTGCTACTCGAGATTTTGAGCATAATAGTCGTACAGAGACCTGATTGTTTTTGTAGGTGGCTCGTACGTACACTGCCGCGCCATAGGCTCGTTCCGATGCGTCTACAAAGGTATGTAGATCCTGGGTGACTGGCACTTTTCCATCATATACGTGCCGGGGAATCTCCATTGAGTTTAATGATTGTAGGTCCTCCCGGTACTCCTTCCATTCGTTTTGGAGTTGTAATGGCAGTTCATCGTCCCAATCGAGTTTAATCTCCCACAGCTGTTGCATAAATATTTTTGCCTTGACTATCACCGGGGCAAAGAGACCCAGTGGGTCAAAGATTTGGGCCAATTCTGAGCACACGACCCTTTTGGTGATGCGTGTTGCTTGGCTTTTTGTGGTTCGTCCTCGCAGTTGGTCTTGTTTTGGCATCCAAATGAGACCCAGCGTTTTCACGCTGTATTGCTCTAATGTTTCACCTAGTTTGACGTCGTTGACAATGTCCTCTTTAGGGATTCCTTGCAAGAGCTGGTCGTTGTTGGAGCACCATTTGCGAAGTTTAAGGCCGCACGGTAGCAATATTTTATTAAGTTCTTGTTGAACTTGTATCGCTTCCTGAATGGTATCCGCGCCAGTGAGACAGTCGTCCACATAGAAATCGTTCTTCAATGCAGCAGATCCAATAGGTAATCTGTTTTGGCTCCGAGTTGCTAAATGATCCAGACATTTCGTTGCTAGGAATGGAGCAGATGTGGTTCCATATGTGACTGTTTTTAAGCGATAGTACCTGATATCTTCAGATGGATTGTTTCTCCAGACTATCATCTGATGGAATTGATCCTCGGGATTTATCCACACTTGTCGGTACATTTTCTCGATGTCCGCTGTGAATACGTACTTATGTATACGAAAGCGTAGTAGAATGGACATAAGTTCACTCTGAACTGTGGGTCCGGCATGCAGAATGTCGTTTAGAGACTTTCCACTTGTTTATTTACATGATGCATCAAACACGACCCGTAACTTTGCGATGGTGCTCTCAGGTTTGAGTACACAGTGGTGTGGTATGAAGTAGTGTCTCTCCGGCACTTGAGTTGCTGGGACCATCTTCATGTGTCCAAGTCCTTCATATTCATTCATGAATTCCACATAGCCTTTCCAGGTGTCTGGTGAAATCCGTCGCTCTAATGCCAGGAATCTTTTCGTTGCAGTTTCCAAAGACCCCCCCAGGGCTGAAGAGTGTTCGGAAAATGGCAGTTTTACTATCAACCTGCCATCCGATGCTGTTTGCAAGTTCTCTATAAAGTGAGCTTCGCAATGTGCTTCGATTGGCGTGCGTGGTTTTTCTTCCGTCTCTAAGTTGTCCAGAGTCCAGAATTTTTCCATAAGCTCGTTGAGTCCAATTGCACAAATGGATGCGGAGTTGTGTGCAGACCTGATTTTTCCTGCCACAATCCATCCCAATTTTGTATTTTGCAGCAACGGGCCTCCTGAATTTGGCTGTTTTTGATCTGGGAGTAGTAGCGAATAATAGTGCTCTGCTCCGATAAGCATGTCGACCTTTCCCGGTTTATAGAAATCCGGATCTGCCAGTGGGCAATTGGTTGGTATGTTCAAGTTCATTTCATCGAGTGCCTGCGCTGGTTGATCAGCAATTATCTGAGGTAGTACGAATGCTTCAATTCTTTGCGTAAATCCTCCGTGAAGGGATTTTATTAGAACATTTACTCGTGCTCTGCTGGTCTTTGACTGACCTCCAATTCCTTCGATGCGTAATGTTGTATCATTAAGTTTTACTGACAACATTGATGCCATTCGCTCAGAGATCAGGTTGATCTGTGATCCTGAATCCAGCAAGGCTCTGAAATTGGCTCTCTGTCCATTGTTTGCTTCTACTGCTACTTTTGCTGTAGCTAACAGGTTGTAATTATTGTTACTTGCTGCGCCAACCGTCGGTGCTCTTGGTTCTGTACTTACGGCCGATGGTATGTCCAAGTGCAGCAGTGTATTGTGTTTTTTGTCGCACTTGAAACATGTCCGACCTGGGCATGCATTTGTTTTGTGGTTTGTTTTAAAACAGTTTACACACAATTTCTGCTTTTGGACCCAATTTAGTCGTTCTGATGGTGATTTGGAGCGAAACTCATCGCATCCGTATAGCCAATGGCTTGCCTTCTTGCAGAATGAGCAGAGAGGCGTCTTCGATTTTCCAGTGTTTACGGTAGCACATGTTGTGCCTTTTGGCTCTTTCCTTGACATTTGTGTCTTTTTGCCTGTTCCTAGAACTCGAACTCTTTGTTCTAGGAACTGAAGCATTGTGTCCAAGGCCTGTATTTCCTTGGAGCTTCCCAAAGATTGCTCGTACAAGGCTCTGTTAGTGACATCCAGCTTATTTTTGATGACGGCAATCAATATTGGATCCCATGTGGATATATTGATGCCCAATCCCTTTAGTGATGCCAGGGATTCGATAGTTGTAACGTACAACTCTTTTAATGACTTGGAGTCGTCATTAACTGTATTATAATTTAGGAAGCGGTTCAATACCGTGCTAGCGACGTCTCTGGGATTGTTGTATGTATCAATCAGAATTTCCCAGGCGCTCACATAGTTTTCTTCCTTTAGATCGATATGTCGGATCAATCTTTCTGCCTCTCCTGTTACGGTTGTTTTCAGATACCACATCTTCCGAACTGTGGGCATGTTTGTTTCATGTATCATACATGAAAACAGGTCATAGAACTGGGACCATTTCAGTATGTCCCCATCAAACTTGGGAATGTTGATGCGCGGAAGCTGCACGTCATTATTGTTTGATGTGGCTGGTTTTGACAATGCTCTTTGTACATCTTTCTCCAGGGTCAGGTAGGCTTCCATGTTGTATCCTCCTTCTTCTGGGTTGTCATATTCCTCGTGGATAGTAAAATGGACTTCTTGTGCTTGAGTCCATAGTGATTTGATCAAATCACTTGATGTTCGTCCTCCCGCCTCTGAGAATTGTCTCAGAGTACGTTTTATGGACTCTACTATGGCCTTTTGTCGGCGACATAGTGACGGCAATTTGCTGTAAGCATCCGTGAATTGCTGGCTCCGATCATTTGATTGTGGTTCGACATTTTGACCCACATGAGCACTTGATGACTGATTTAGCTTGTCCATGCTTTCAGTAAAGATCGCAACGTATGTTTTGAGTGTTTTACGTAAGTCTTCACGAAATTTGGTGTAATGATCGGTTTTGTATGCCTTTGATATTTTGGTGTCGATTTCGTTAAATCGATTCCATGCATCCTCGAGAGCCGCCTTTTTTGTTTGGAAGTACGTTATATTTTGTTTCCTTTCTGGAGAGTCTTTTTTGAAGTTCCTGATTATCT
Organism: Drosophila ambigua; assembly: GCA_018150905.1. Classification (NCBI taxonomy): domain Eukaryota; kingdom Metazoa; phylum Arthropoda; class Insecta; order Diptera; family Drosophilidae; genus Drosophila; species Drosophila ambigua. The sequence continues at coordinate 1,001,025 of JAECWS010000098.1, forward strand.
TCGAAATTTCATCTCCAATTTCTTGCTGCTCATTTAATGCCTCTGTGGCGGCAACGTGTTCCTCCTTGTGGGAATCCATTTCGCCTCTTACTTATACTTTGACCCGTTGGGAGTGTTTTATTCGCTTTGCAGCTGGATACGCTCCTATTCGCAACCGATGTGGTTCAAAGTATAAGTACAGACGACGTACTGGATGGAGGTTTTGTGCTGGTGAAACGCACTTGTGATCTTGATATTGTTAATCGTTGATCTTGATGGCTGATGATCTGAAAGTGACAGATCTGCCAATATGTTCTGCTTATTGGTAGGAGATTCTACCGTAAGTATGTTAATGTGTTGAAAAAGTCCTGGTGACTTCTTCAGTGTGATCTACAGGTTTTCCTGCGTCGGGGTCACCCAATGTTAATGTGTGTTTGTGTGTGTTTTTGTATGCATACGGTACATAAACCGTCTACAAATTTGTCGTCGCAACTAGAACTTGAACCAGTTGGACTGCGGAGAGGGATTCCTACGTCGAGCAAATGAGGGTCTGACGACACGGCGACAGCCTCTGTTGATTGCAGTTGTCGAGAATGAGTGAACAGGCAGTGCTGGTACTGTTTCTGATACTGATTTTATTCAACAAACTTAATTTCTATTTATAGGTAACAAAAGGTACAGAAAGTGCTGAGTCTAGTAAGAATATGGTAAAAGGGAATGGGAATTAATATTGAATTAATTTGGATTTAATATGATATTGTGTTATTGGGCAATTGTGATAGTCAGCAATTCCACCAGTGTTTTTGCCCTCTGACGGGCGATCGCATCGTTGGCAGAAATTGCTGCAGAAACGGTTATTGTTGACTCAGCTACAATGCTTTGTCGTTTGTTATTGTGTCTCCCGTTACATGGGTCGACCTGACTTATTCGATAAGTGTATATTATGTAATATTAATTACTGCATAAATATGCGACTGAACAGCAATTTTTTCCGAAAACAAATTTTTACACAAAAAAGTTATAAAAAACAAAATCTATCATCACATGTTCTGTTCTACAGAATGACACAAAATGAAATGAAATAGGCGTTCAAACACACATTTTTCGGACAAATTTGTTCTACAGAATGACACAAAATGAAATGAAGTAGGCGTTCAAACACACATTTTTAGACCAAAATTGAGATTTTTTTTTGATTAATTTTTAATTTTTGTGGAACCTTTAATCCCATAGCTTCTATGTCATCCGATAAGTGATTTTCCCTCAGTATATTACTGTTGAAGTCCCCAGCTAGTATTACATCTGTGTAAGTGTCAATGTCGATAATAAGTCAATTAAATTGTTATATGCTACATACCGTTGAGGTCTGTACACACAGCCAATTAAAATTTTTGGAAGAGTGTATTGCACTGTAGACTTGGACAAATATCCATTCGACTACACTATCACTAGGGTGTTTACATACAAATTTTGCATTTAGACGTTTAGAAAACCACGTTTCAGACAAAACCACGGAAAAAGTCGAAAAAAAATTATATCCTGTGCATAGGTGCATTAATTAGGCGTCGTTTAAGGTATTGCTCATTAAAATCTATGGATGCAGTAGTTCAAGTCTCTCGTCTAGGTTATGCTCAGCAGCGCAAAACCATTAAATAGGACCCCTCCTTTACACGCGAACAACCTCCAGATAGGACCCATCCCAAGCGAGTCTTCTGGCAGGTTTGCTGGAATATTCCAGTTGCAAGTGTCTATTCCGAAGCTTGGCTGCCGGTCGGTTATGCTAGAGGCGGCTATGACAGCGGTGGTGAGAGTTGAGTTCCATGAACGAGAGTGCAGGCTAACGTTGACCGAATCTCCATCCGTGATAAGGGCAGAATCGCCTATTTCTGATACTGAAGTCGAAGATTTCATTTTCTGAAGCTGAAGCTGATTTGCGAAGCCAGAAGTAATTAAGTGTAGTTGAGAGCCGGAATCAAGCAACGCTCGACAGGGAATAAAAACTCCGGAACGATTTTTTACCAAGACTGTTGCCGTGGCTAGCAGAACGACATCATCACTGAGACCCTGGGCAATAAGAGCAGAAGAGGTAGATTCTGGGATAGATGTTTCAGTTATATGAGTAGCCGCCTTGGACGCTGAAGCAGAGGACTCAGTGATGGGATGAGACGACGTAGACGGAGACGGAGACTAAGTCCCAAGTGGAACATATCCGCCTTGGGCTGCAGTAGCATCAGGGCCTCCGAAATGCAGGAGAGTGTGGTGCCTAGGCCCACAGGTACGGCCTTGGCTGGATACAACTATACAACTATTGACTCAATCGATGCACTGTTTTTGTGCAATTTACACACAGGGAAAGCCTCTTGGCTTCTTTATGGTGATATGCGGGAGACAGTGCTATAAAATTGGGACAATGATTGATTTCGTGAGCGCTGTCATTGCACAGATCGCAGCTTGATATATTTTGGTTAATGGCAATAAGTGTGGACTTAGAGTGGTTAGGTTTTCTACTCCTGCCCACCCGACTGCTCGGCTCATATGTTGCCATAGCGAAATCCACTGTTTCCTACGTCCTGCATCGCTGCTCCAAAAACGGGGCCATGGACTCCCATGACGAAATCAAGTTGACGAAGGCTGAGTCCTCTAAACATTCCTCCCACTTGGCTTGAGTGGCCGGATCAAGTTTACGAAGCAGCACCTGCTCGATTATGCATCCTGCGATCTGCTCAGGCGTGTCCAAAGCCTGCAGCGCCCAAATATGAGCGTTGAACTTGCTAGAAATCTCGCGCAGCATCGACACTGACCCATTATAAACAGTAATGTGCACCTGAAAAACTAAACGACGATTATTAAACCGCTTTTCCAATAAATCCAATGATATTTTATAGTTGCCGTCCGAAATTTCCAGCGAACGAACTGTCTCCAACGCAGAATCACGCAGGCAATCACGCTCCCTAGTCACTGGAGCGTCGTTGGCAGCATACATAGCAGCAGCGGCTCAAAAAACGTTCGTAGCTGGAAGAGGAATACAAAGTGAAACGTGCGTAATAACGGGAACCTTAAGCGGAATTTGGGTATAGACGGGCGGTCGGTGTATATGCTTGTATGGTAGCTATGTGGTCGATGGCACTGGATCAGAGCGGCAAGCGAAACCTGACGAACGAACGGCAATTAAGTTTCAATTGTTATGTTGAAATGTAGTTTGTGATTGCATTGATCGATTAATTATTGTAAAATCACGTCGGGGTCACCAAATGTTGAGCTATTAAACGTTTTTAATAGCTATATAGGTTTAATTTTAATAAAAAGGACCGCGTGATTCGTTCAGAAGTTCTTAATTCATCAAGCTGAAATGGCTGAAGTGTGCGTCGCACAGTGGGGCCTCAGCCGAAAAGAGGTGGTTAAGAAGCTGAATGCGGACTCGACGGACACGGACGCTAAAGACATTTCTAACTGCATACTCTCCGAAGTTACGCATTCGACTCCCTAATCTGAATCATCTAAATCAGCAGCGACGTTGCCCTTGGAGTGGTCGGATGTGAGGCAGTCGGCACTTACAATTCCCGCGGAGTAGACTTCTTGCGCCTCGGAGACTCAGCCAGCAGCTGAAAACTGCTGAACTGAGTGTCCATAGCCAAGAGCCGATTATATTGCTGTTTAGAGCCCACGATCAGCTCTTTGAAGCCACTCCGCGTCTGCCTCATGAACGAATGCTTGTCGTGCATCTTGCAGGTCTGTTCGGCACAGACGCCAGCAAAATCCAGATTAATAGGTTTTTTAATTAATTTTTTTTCGAGAAATAAACCTTAAATCAAATAGCAATCAGACCAATGTGCAGAGCAAATGCTTAGAACGCTGCTTAAAGCCAAATCGGTAAAATTGAGATGAGAAAGGAGAGTGGTTGTAGCAACAGCTTATAAGTGAGGGCGCTACTGCACAGAAAGTTACGAGAACGAGGGAGAAAGAACAGTTATTGAGAATTAGGTGATAGCTGCGACAAAGAGCGGCTAAATGTAATGAGAGGGCGTACCTCCGAAAAACAACAACACAATCATACTACTAACAGATACACAAAATTAATTAAATCAGTTGTGTTTTTACATAATTATTAGGCATGCACTCGCGATTAAGAATAGATTTTAGGTTAAAACTTAGATGAACTCCCTCATTTGATGATAAAAAACCGCCTGCTTAAGGAAAAAAAGGAAAATGCGGAGCGCAAAAGAAAAACACGTCTGGTCACTACGAAAAAGAACACGAACGATTTTTTCTATTTTAATACTTTTTTGTTGCTTAATTATAATTATAAACCATAATTCTGGTTTTTTATGATTTTCTTCTCTTATATAATTTTTTTATATCTTTTCTTTTGTTTGGGGCTAAGCATCTTGATTTATCTGAATTTATTTTTTGCAGTGCATAGCAAGAACCTTTTTTGTCTTCGTGTGGCATATGCACAATTGCTAGGCTTCCGCAGCGACAGAGAAATAAGTATTTGCCTTCGTGTCTGTTGCCTTCGCTTACAAACGCACCAAGAAAATGTGTGAGTCTGCGTGCCGACCCCTGCAGAAAAAAACCCCTGGAAAAATAGAGATGGCCTTATGGGAAGTATATGCGTCAAGCTGGGAGCAGCACAGCTGCAGAATTAATTAATGGTTTTACTTTGCGGATACAGTTTTGAGGGCTTGCTGGCTGGAAAACATAATTTTGGATCAAGTTGTGCCTCCGGTGTTTGGCTAAAATCCTTTAGACGTGTCTAGAGACGGCTACGAACAACAATGTTGCATTTTGTGTCTCATAATATCGCTCTCTACACAGCTAAATTGGCAAAGTCGTATTTGGTTTTAAGTCATAAGAATCTTACTATTTAATAAAGCCGTGGCATGCTTTGTTTAAATTTTCGATAACCGGAGCATGGCTGATAGATACAAAATATGTTGAAAATTACCATTACTATCAATGCACGCATGTATTGACACACATATGTATATTTACATGTATGGGTGAGAGACGTGTCGAAGCAACGTCTTCTCATCTTCTCTTTATTTTTTGTTTTCTTCTTTGGTTTCCATCTGCCTGCGAGCAGAACTTCTCAGTCAGTCACAAATAAACATTGCAAATGAACGAACGCAACGGCTACGTCTTTTCTGTTAAAATATAATTTCCACGGCATTGGTCAAACTCTGTTCAACAAAATACACATTAGATAAATATTTAATTTAATTTTTCATGATTTCACTATGCTCTTTTAACAAAATGCTTTAACATAATTTCTTTAGGTATCATGACAACAAAATGATTAATTATGATGTACAGGGCGGTTTTGTTGTAACGTCGATGGAATCAAATGGGAAAAGTAGCGTACAAAATGGACACATTTTTAGAGTCTTGCCCGGTTTTTCTGGTAACAAATCACGTATTATCCCTATTCCGGATACAATGGAGGCAATTAATGGCATTATGAGCAACAAAAACGTAGCCACTTCAGCTAACTTTATATCGCCGAATCCACCATATTTACAACCGCACCAGTCCTCTTATCTTCTTACTCCTTCCATGAGTGTTCTAAGTATTAAACAGGTTAATTTTCGGCATGCTGGCAACTACACCTGTGCTCCATCCAATGCCCGTCCTGCTAGCATTACGGTACATGTTTTAAGAGGTAATATTAATTTAATATTGTAGTTTCGCGCAATAATGAATTTAAAATTTAAACTTTGGTATACACAGGAGAAAAAACTGCTGCCATGCAACACGCCAATCGAAGTTCTTTGGATATTGATAATATAAGCAACAGCACTTTTGGGTTAATTAGTATAGGTGGTATCAATGGCACAATAACCCCAGCGTTAGGTAAAAGTTTAATATGTATATCAATTATACTCCTATTGGTACGCGTACTATTAAATTTTCGCTTACTAATAGCTGTAGATTCACTTATATATCTAGCATTCATAATATTACTTATGGAAAGCTGAAACTTGTAATTCATATTATTAGAAATGGAGCATATTCAATCAATCGAAAATAAAGAAATGCTCTAAGTTATAATTATCATACATATACAGGTATATGTATAATATCAACATATGATACATGTATAAGTCCTTTACCTTAACCTTTACTATCATACAAGCTTTATATGCATTTTTAGAAAAAAAAATTGATGTACTCTAATTTTAAACTGTAAATAGACTTTCATAACATACAATGTATTGAATCGTGAAATAAGAAAATCCATCTACTTGTTACCAAATAAAAAAAAAATTATGTAGAATACATACTCTGTACATTAATTCATAAAATACAATTACTGCAGTATATGTTTAGGTGTTCATATTTATTTACATGTACTGAAATTCTAGCGCTTACCCCACAGAACATACGAGAATGATAAAGGAGTACTTTTTTATATATGTATGTAACTGTTATTTTGCTGTTCAATATGACTATAACAAAAACAAATGTTGAAGTCCGAAATTTTTTTTAAGTTAATATGTATGGTACAATTTAAATAAAATTAAAATACTACAGTATGTTTAAGGGCATACAATGGTATTGTGTCTCCATAAAAAATATCAGAATTATATATCAATCCACCAACAATTAGTCTGTTAATACGAATGCTGTATAAATATAGAAAACTTCCTGCCAATTTGGCCAGTTAGTATTCGAAGCCAGTGGTTTGAGTATTCAGAGCTACGGTACAACGAAACAAGGCTTCCTCTCATGTTTTTTCTTTTTTATTTACTAATTTTCTGTTAATAACACTACTCGACAAAATCGAACTTTTTTTTCCTCAAGGACCCAAGCCGACTTTTTCTGATAGATATGCGGCTTTACAATTTTTTAAAGAATTATGGTTTTTTTCTATGGCAGAACTTTTTTTTACGAATTTTTGAAGTCTGGTATTTTTTTCTAAGCTTTTTTCAGAGGTAGCGCTTGTTTTTTCACATAACTCTAGTAGCTTACGTCTGGTTGTAAAGGGCCCACAACCTTCAAAAAGGTAATTTTTGTTCATTTTTTTCTTTTTTAGGTTTGGTTAACGAATTTTAGCTCCAAAGTCTCTCCATAGATTTTAATTAGCGATACCTCAAACGACGCCAAATTAATGCAACTATACACAAAAAAATAGAGTACACAGGATATAATTTTTTTTCGACTTTTCATGAGTTTTTAAAGTCCAAATTTAGTAAAAAATACCGCACAAAAATCTTCATTTTTGCATATCAATACTTTATATAATACTTTATAAATCTGAAAAAAGATTTAAAAAAAAATACCAGTTTTCAAAAATTCTTTTAAAAAAAAGTTTTGTCATAGAAAAAAAAAAAATATCATCAAACCATTTCTAAGCCCCAAATCTTTAAGAAAAAGTTGGTTTTGTTCCTTGAGGAAAAATCGTGTTGACTAGTGTTATAGATGTACCATTCATATTCTACATCTCCTCCGCTAGGGGTTGCTCGCGCACTGAACGCGGCAGAGTGTGCGACCGAGAAAGAGAATGAGTAGCGTTTTCATGTTCAAGAGGGGGCGGGGGAAACAACTGAAAATTAATTTCTTCATTCTGGCTATAATTATGATCCAATCTGATTCACATTCGGCAGTCTGGTAGATATGGGCATTCTCTACAATACTGCGTTTTTAGTTTTATCGTATCTTTAAAATTGTGGCTGCCAGAGATTTTCGTCCTTTGTGGTGGTGGAAGGGGGTGGGGCGAAATTTTGAAATACACTTGTAGCAGTGTGATATCACATGAGTGTGGACACCAAATTTGGTGGTCCTAACTCTTATAGTCTCTGAGATCCAGGCGCTCAACAAGACGGACAGAAAGACAGACGGACAGACAGACATGGCTCTATAGACTCGGCTATTGATGCTGATCAAGAATATATATACTTTATGGGGTCGGAAAATTTTCCTTCTCTATGTTACACACATCCACTTTTATCACAAATCTAATATACCCCTTAACTATTTTTTGAGTACGGGTATAAAAATAATAAACAAAACGAAAGAAGTTATCGAGTCATCAAATTTCCCACCTTGCCTATCACTCTTTCGGTCATTCGAGGCCAGCACCGAACCTTAAGTTCCAGAAGATCTACAAATTTCTTGTAGAGGAACCCCGGACGGCTGATGCATATCCCAGCCTGAAATAAGGTATCTTACACTACCGACATAACCTATCCTAACGTACCCCGCCCCACACAATGCTGCACGCGGTTCTTATACTATTTCTTGCTCGCACACATTCTGCCCTATGCAGTTCGCGCCCTCTGCAGAGAAGATGTAGAATCTACATTTTATGTGTAGAGTCTACATTGTAAATTTAGAACCAATGTAATATGCAAAATTTTTTTAAATTCCGCATATTACATAAGCTCACATATACATACTACATATGACTGAGTACGGGTATAAAATGTTCCGTCTAGTTTTTTTTTTTTTTTTTTTTGTTATATTTTAGAGTATATATTTCCTCTTTTGGCTGAAGGCCTTTTAAGTCCGGAACAGCTCTCATTTGTTATCGGGAACCGAAGCCTTTAATGGAGCTCTTGCTGTTGGCCAGATTCGCATTGGTCCCAATCTTCCAACGTTGCAGAAGACTCTTTTCGGTTGGGTTGTTGCTGGGAAATACCAACGCCAACAGAATATACAGCCACCGTTGTGCTTGGTGACTGAGAAGAATCGATCGACAAAAATTTACTGTAGTTATGGAAGGTTGACGCAATCGGCGATTCAAGAGCTAAAATTCTCCCAAATCATTGTCGCGGTGAAGACCACTTTAGGCATACAACACAGAAGGATGCCAGTGGGCGAATTGTAGTGCGCTTGCCATTCCAAGAAAATCCAAACTGTCTGGGAAATTCAGTCGATACAGCTCGAAATCAATTTTTTGCCATTTTTTCTCACTTGCTTACTCGTTTCGCTTGCAGTATCTATCGTTTATTCAGAAATATGAAAGTTTGGTCACATGTCCATACCACCGAAGCTAAATTTGTAAGAACCACATTATTATATTCCTCACCATTTCGTTCTCAAGCCAAGCAGCTTCTCGACGAAGCTCAGAGTCGTATTTGACGCTTTTTGCCGTACAACATCGCAGAAGTCACTTAACGATCTTCTTTTAGTTGGCCCTACCATTCAGGGTGAGTTATACCTGCAATTGCTACGATTCCGCATGCCCTATGCAGATCACTGCTGATGTCACTAAAATTTAGAGAATTCAAGTATATTTTGTGGCGATCGTTCCCAAATACCGATTTCAAACCTACCATCTCAATACCGTAACATATGGGACCGCAACTCGTAGTCTTGTCATCGTCGCTAAGATTATTCTTCAGGAGTTGTGGCTGTTAAAACTGGATTGGGACGAATCTATTCCGCAGACTCTAAACAATGCATGGAGCAGCTGTTTGGAGTCATTGGCTTCACTCTATCGGTACCGCGGTTTTGTTTGCAGCCCGACTCCAGGACTATTCAACGGCACGAATTTTGCGACGCATAGATTCGGGCATACGGATGCTGTGTTTGTGTGCGCACGGAGAATTCGCTGGGACAGGTTGCAGTAAAATTGTTCAAGTCTAAGTCGTGAGTAGCACCAGTAAAGAAACAATCTCTTCCGAAGCTTAAACTGTGCGGCGCACATTTGCTGTCTCAGCTTTTCAACAAAATCAAGGATATATTGTCTAAGCACAAAATCACGTCATATTTTTGGAGCGACGCAAAACTCGTATTGCATTGGCTGCAACAACATTCAGTTACTTTATCGGCCTTTGTTGGGAATAGAGTTTCTGACATTCAGAATTTGACGTCTGATGGGAAGTGGCGTACACATCAAAACCCAGCTGATCTTTTGTCGCGAGGCTGCTACGTTAGCGAGCTCATCAAATCGGCATGGCTGTCTAGTCACTATTTTCTGCTCGAGGATTCGTTGAAATGGCCATCCAGCAGTAAAAAAAAAACACACTGCCTTATTTGGAACATTCAATAAACTAATTTCACAGAAGATATTCGATTACTTCAGAAGCAATAACTATTGAAGAGTAGCTGGAAGTTTCTCACTCCCTTTTTAGAACTCATGAATGGATTCGAACTCATCAAGGTTGGTGGACGATTAGTCTATTCAGACCTACCAGGCGGTCAAAAACATCCGTTGCTGCTGACTAGCCAGTCTAAACTTATTTTTAATTATATTAGCCACTTGCACATTCGCAACTATCACGCTGGACCTAACGCTCTCATTCGTTTCGAATACTGGATCTTTAACGACAGAGACTTGGCACTTCGAATTGTCCGCTCCTGTGTACACTGTGTTCGCTACAGACCAAAGCTGCTACTCCAACTTATGAGCTCACTACGACCGTCTCGACTCTCTCCTGCCCGACCGTTTGAACGCTGTGGAGTGGATTTTTGTGGACCCATTAATACATATCTACGGATTCGAGGAAAGGTGACTACAAAATCGTACTTGGCCGTGTTCGTTTGCCTTCTCACCAAAGCCGTCCGCATCGAAGTAGTCTCGGACTTATCAACGAAGGCGTTCTTGAATGCATTGAAACGGGTGGTCGTCGCAAGTTTCCGGCAGACCCAAGATGAAATTTATCCATTTTGCGCCACCGACTTTATTAATTTCCACTGTATTCCTCCCAGGGCACCTCATTTCGGAGGCCTTTTGGAAGCGGCCGTCAATAGTGCGAAGGGACTCTTGAATCGAACATTGGCAAAAACAAGGTTTACGTTTGAAGAACTGAGCATGTCGTAGTGGAGATAGAAGCGATCCTTAACTCGCGCACGATATCGCCACTCTCATCAGACCCGTACGACTTTAACGCTCTCACGGCTTGTCACCTTCTGGCTGGCGAATCATTGCGCTTGCCTCAGAGATCCCTCGAAAATTGTTGCATTGTATAAATGTATTAACTTAAATGAATAATCACTTAATTGTAGTAGTACCTTACGCTCATTGTTACTCTCCTTGTTACGCTCTTGCATTAAATTTGTAATTGAACTCACCACATTAGAGGCCCGCTTATGCTCAGTGCTCATGCACTGAGAAACCGAATACTAGTTGGCTAGTACTCAACCGAACCCCTTCGACTTTTGGCTTATTCTTGGATTACAGCAAATTTCTTCGCATCGAATCGAATTAGTTTCTTGGAGACTGGCACAGCCCCACCCTTGAACAATTATATTGAGGAAAACGCTACTCGATCAAACAAATAGAATGGATGTATACGGGGGCGAGTTGCCATCGACATGCGCCCAAGCCATAGAATATGCATATGACAAGAAAAGGAGCGCTGGAAATATTCTCCGTCGACAGTATGCCACCAATATGTCCAGCCCATCTGACCAGGGGCCAAAGGTTGGGCCGAAGAAAGAAGCCCCTCAGACTAAAAGGCATCGCTCGCAGAAGACACCTGGGTCAGCCCCAAAACGCAGAGTCCTGCCCTACATCTCGTTCGCGCAAACTTCAAGGGAAAGGACGCTGATCGGCGTCCTGGACAAAAGCACGGACAGCCGCTCCTCCTTAATCCACCCTCACCCTCCTTTCTCTTTCTGCCACTCGGAGCTCCCGCATAATGCCAGCAGCAAAATGCACTGTGTCGTCCCATGCCGTAGGGTCCGAGACCATAACGCGGACGATTCCCTCTACGCTGACTCTGGTGCCTAGTGCTACCTCCAGCCTATGCCTCTCGTATGTGAAGTGATGGCAGTCGAAAAAGACGTGGTGGGCGTCCTCCTCTATGCCTCGGCCGCAAGCTGGGCACCAGTCTTCGGTTTCATGTCCAAAGCACTTCAGGTATGACCGGAAGCAGCCATGACCCGTGAGGATTTGGGTCAGGTGAAAGTCAACCTGACCGTGCTTCCGGTCCATCCACGCCTTAATGTCGGGAATCAATTTATGGGTCCAGCGACCTTTCGTTTGAGGAATCCCACTTCGCCTGCCATCTGCGAATGCCTGCGCGCTTCCCTCGTATCGACCTGTCCTGCTGGGGTCAGCTCGTGCGCCGCTGCTCTTACCTTTGCCTGCTCCACAATCGGGATCAGTCCTGCAATGACAAGGGCTGCGTCTTCGCAGACCGTTTTGAACGCGCAGGCAATCCTGATGGTGCAGAGTCGATGCGTTGCCTCGGCTCCTCGCTTGTAGCTGGAGACGTTCGTCGCCTTAAGCCACGCCGGTGCAGCGTATAGCAGCTGGGATGAGATGACGCTCGTGATGAGCTTTCTCCTCTCCTGTTTGGGTCCCCTAATGTTGAGCTGGATGCGCGATATGACTCGGCATGACTGCGCTGGCTTTGCATTGGCGTACTCAATGTGCTTCCTGAAGGAGAGCCTGGTGTCCAGCATCACCCCTAAATACTTTATGACCCTTTGTAATGTGATTTCGTGGCCACCTACCATCACTCTGGCAGACTCCACCTTCTTCCTGCTGCTGAACCAGACGGCCTCCGTCTTCTGCGCTGCCAGCAGCATTCCCGCTAGGCCAAGCCACGTCTCACGGCACGAATAGCCTCGTTGGCCGCTGCTTCCGTTGCCACGAGGTCCTTGGCCACTACTGTGATGGCCGCATCCCTACTATCGTTGTGCCCTCTGATAGGTTCAGTCCAAGCATTCCGTCGTACATCGAGTTCCACAGGAGCGGCACTAGCACTGATCCCTGGGGCACTCCAGCTGAGACTTCGTACCTCTTTGTTCCCTCGCTCGTCTCGTTCAACAACACCCGGTCGCTGAGGTAGCTGTCTATCACGCAGAGGAGGTAGTCCGGTATACTCAACATCCGTAGCGCCTCCAACGTTCTTGTCCAGCTTGCCGTGTTAAACGCATTCTTGATGTCCAATGTGACCAGCAAGCAATATTTCTTACTGCCTCCTTTCCATCGTATGCCGCTGATGGCCCTTTCCGCTATGGTCACAATCTTGCCGATGGTGTCCAACGTCGACCTGCCTTTGCGGAACCCGTACTGAATTGCCGATATGCCTCCCGCTTCTTTTATGGCTCGATTAAGCCTGCATGCTATAAGGCTTTCACACGGCTTTCCGATGCTGTCCAGATTGGTCGGTATGACGAAGGCTCTCCTGGTGGCTTACCTGGCTTGTTTAGCAGCAACAGTTTCTGCCTCTTTTACCTGGCTGGGAAGGTACCTTCCTTGAGGCACTTGTTGAAGACCTCCACGAAGGCAGATGGCTGCACTGCTAATGCAATTTTCAGTGCTCGGTTTGGGATGGTGCCTCGTAAACGGCTTACGCTGCCTCATGCTCGAGTCACAGACCTCCTCGATTCTCGTGGCGAGATGGTTGGCTGCCTCGTTGCCGCTTGCATGGAGTGTGGCCTGCCACGATTCCAGGCATCTAGCGATCGACTGTTAATGTGTGTTTGTGTGTGTGTGGTTTGGTATGCATACGGTACATAAACCATTTAAAATTTTGTCGTCGCAACTAGAACTTGAACCAGTTGGACTGCGGAGAGGGATTCCTACGTCGAGCAAATGAGGGTCTGAAGACACGGCGACAGCCTCTGTTGATTGCAGTTGTCGAGAATGAGTGAACAGGCAGTGCTGTTTCTGATACTGATTTTATTCAACAAACTTAAATTCTATTCATAGGTAACAAAAGGTACAGAAAGTGCCGAGTCTAGTAAGAATATGGTAAAAGTGAGTTGGAATTAATATTGAATTAATTTGGATTTAATATGAGCATAAGTAGCGATTTGATGATGCTGCACTGTGTTGAGATTGTGTGGCAGCCTTTGTTGATTGATTGCCACTAATTGCAGGCGTAGATCTTCCAATTCTTGAAGATAGTCTGATTTCTGGTTCTCCAATTGTACAGTTGCTGGCGAAGGGGCGGTCGCCGGTAAGCGTATATCCCCAAATCGAGTGTATGTTGATTTGACTTTACTGATTGTTTTGCAGAAGGTACTGATGCTTATTTCTGTATTGCGAGCAAAGCATCCAGGTGACAGTGCGAGTAAGCCAGTTCCTTCCAGTTGTATGGTTGACGGAAACCCGTTGCAAACTGCCTGAAGTCTCATTGCAGAGTGTGTTGCAAAAATCCATTTGTTTGCTTGCTGAGTTTTGGACCACACCATGTCCGCCTTCGTGTGAGTCACTTCACATAAAGGTCCTGATTTATTGTTATACAACTGAAACTCATAGCGATTGTCGACATTGAAGACTGTTTGATGATCAAAGCAGATGTATTCTGCGTTGAGTAGTTTAAATCAGCGTCGAAATTCTTCTGGAGTAAATCCCATGAATTGATCTCGGTGAGTGTTTACAGTGATTATGGTCGTTTTGAGATTGAGCAAGCTCCAACTTGTTGAGTCCCAGACCGGAATTGGCATAATACTTCGAGCTGAACTGTTGAAAATGACCTTGTCACCTTGAAAATTACGTTTGTGGCAGTCAGTGTTCCTTCGGCTCGCATGAGCCTGTATAATTGAATCACATTTTGTGTTGTGACAAGCAGCATTTGTGTAGGTTATGGAGGACCGAGAGAGACACGAAGCGGCCGTAGTTTCGTCGCGTCGTCTGTATAGGCAGCCTTCGGCTCTGCGAGAGCCGAGAGCAAAGAAAGAGATCAGTCGAAGTCGAGAGTCAGGGACAGTCAGTCGTAATTCAGCCAAGCATCGTACGAAAATCCCACACATAAGTTAAGAGCATAACTGTACCACAAATTGTACTTGGAGCTAAGAAATAAATATAATAAGTTCAACATCCATACTTATAAATAAATTGCCATTAAGCAAACGAACTATCTACAAATTGGGGGCTCAACCGGGATATAAGCCCAAGACTACATCTAAATCTGTGGTTTGTGTGTGTTTTTGGAGAAATTTGGCGAACACGAGACTACGTGCACTGGAAATCGGTCGCTGTGCGAAATTGAAGCGGAGTCTGGCGTACAAGTGCGAGAGAGACAGCACCACAGTTGTCGGAAAGAAAAACGCAAGAGTGTATGCAGACGTTCAAGGGCACGAGAAGCGACAAAACGACGAGAGACAGCAGAGGACGCCAGAGCTACAGGGAGACAAGCGGCACAGAGACTACAATCTGCGCGCGTTCGTTCCATCGAGAGCAGAAGCGACAAGGCGACGAGAGACGGCAGAGGACACAGCAAAAATCAAAGAACATTGGTTGTTGTTGTGCGCGTGAGCTACGAAAGGCAAGCGGCAAAGAGACGACCATCCGAGCGCGCTTGTATTCGTGAGCATAAGCAACGACGAACAACGAACAGCGAAGCAAGGCAAGCGGCAAAGAGACGACCATCCGAGCGCGCTTGTATTCGTGAGCATAAGCAACGACGAACAACGAACAGCGAAGCAAGGCAAGCGGCAAAGAGACGACCATCCGAGCGCGCTTGTATTCTTGAGCATAAGCAAGGCAACAAAGAGAGGATGACCAAAGCAACATCGACAGTCAAGCGAGATCTGGATGTGGCAGTGTGTGTGCGTCGTATTTGGAGTCTGGTAAGTTCTACGAGCAAAAGAAGGGTAAAGCCATTGTAAGGGGAGGTGAGTGTTAACAGAGAAGCGATCGTTAACAGAGGCTGTAAAGGCGAAATCAGAAGCTGTGTTAACATAGAAGATTGTTAACAGGCCAACGTTAAGACCTTAACTATTTGATTTATATCGTTTGATTTATATTGTTTGATTTAAATAGATATAAGCTAATAATAATCAAATTGTATTTAAATCGTCACGATGCAAGTTGAAGAGATTATGACACTGAGAGTCGCAGAGTTGCGAGTTAAGTTGAGAGAGCTTGCGTTACAGACGACGGGACGGAAACGCGATTTGCAAGATAGACTGTTAGTTCATTTCGGTTTCCAAGTTGAGGAAAATGAAGATTCAGATGATGAGTCTGTAGTTACAGCAATCGATGATACCGTGGCAGTCCAACGAGGTGCACGACAGTTAGAGAATAGATCATGGTTTACGGTGAAAGACGTGGAAGGTAGCGTGTCACAATTTTCTGGTTCTAATAACCCCGACATTAATCAATGGATAGAGGAATTGGAGGAATGCGCATCTACTGTTCAGTGGAGTCAATTACAAATATTCATATATGCCAAGCAGTTGTTGGCTGGTGCCGCAAAATCGTTTTCTCGTAGTTTTCGTGATATTCGTAATTGGAGTTCGTTGAAGGCAGCTCTGTTGGAAGAGTTTAGTGTAAAACTATCGTCAGTGGAAGTACATAGGATGTTGCAGAAGCGTCAGCAGAAAAAGGGAGAGTCGTTGCATGAGTTTTTGTACGCGTTAATGCAGATAGCCAAGCCAATTAAACTAGATGATTCTAGCTTGATCGAATATTTTGTGGATGGTATCCCAGACGCAAGGACAAATAAGGCAATGCTGTACCAAGCTAGAAACATAAAGGAGCTTAAATTTCAGATTGACGTATACCAAAAATCAAGAGGCGGATCCAAGCCAGTAAGCAAGAATTGGTTGCAGGGTATCAAAATTGAGAGTTCGGCGAAAGATTCGATAGCAGAGAATTTCAAGAATCGCTTTAAGTGTGGGGAAAAATCGCATTTAAGGAAAGACTGTCCCAAAAATGATTTTTGTTGTTTTAAGTGTGGTAAGCCAGGGCACCGTGCTGCTAATTGTGAAGTTAAGATCGAAACCGGACAAGAAAGGAGGATGAATACGAACATTATTCGAGATAAGGAAGTCGTTGCTAAGCCGACAGGTATTTTCACTACATCAGGTTTTTAATTAAAGAATGTAAAGTATGCTACATTTGTATTCCAAGGTTTAATTGACACGGGAGCAAATTTGTGTTTAATTCGTAGAGGTGTATTCTTGAAATTCGGAAATGTTAAACTGATCGGCCGCGAGATATGTTTAACAGGTATTGGAGATAGTCAAGTTGTGACTTTCGGTAGCTTTTCGGTACCAGTGAAAGTGGATGAGATTGAAATGGAGATGGAATTTCATGTCATACCTGACGAGGATATTGGTTTTGAAGCCATTTTAGGAAGGACTATTCTTGATCATGTTGATATGCAAGTTTCTAAGGCAGGAACAAAGTTTGTTCGTAGAGTTTTTATTGAGGAAAAAGATCAGAAACCAAATAATGTAGAATCGTCGTCATGTGAGGAATTGTTTGATGAGTTTGGAGGCATTTGCATGTCAAGTATTGATGAAGTTGAGAAGGAGTTCTCAGTGGACGTATCGCATCTCAGTGAGTCAGATGCCAGATCAGTTATGAGTATGGTCAAAGAGTACCAGCCGCAGAGGAATGTTGATGCACCTGTCAAAATGAAAATCATATTAGCGGATGAGATTCCAGTTTTTCAGCATCCAAGACGTTTAGCGATGTGTGAGCAAGAAATCGTAGGTAAGCAAGTGGAAGAGTGGTTGGCTCAGAAGATTATAAAGCCAAGTACATCGGAGTACGCATCACCAGTAGTGTTGGTAGGAAAAAATAATGGCAGCAAAAGGTTATGCTGTGACTACAGAAAGCTTAACGAGAAAATAATTCGCGATAACTTTCCAATGGCACACATGGATACAGTGTTGGAGAAGCTGCAGGGTGCATAGTATTTCACCACATTGGATTTAACGAATGGTTTCTTCCATGTACCAGTAGAAGTGGAGTCTCAAAAATATACGTCTTTTGTGACTCAAAAGGGCCAGTTCGAATTTTTATATGTACCATTTGGAATTTCGAACTCCCCAGCGGTATTTACCAGATTTATAATGGCAGTTTTGAGAGATTTGGTGAAGAATGAGGAAGCAGCAGTCTATATGGATGACGTAATCATTTCGAGTCAAGACATAGAAGAAGGTTTGTTAAAGCTGAGAAAAGTTTTGAAAGTAGCTGAATTGAATGGGCTACGTATAAATTGGAGCAAGTGTCAGCTGTTACAACAAAAGGTTAATTTTCTAGGGTATATAGTAGAAAATAATATGATAAGACCAAGCGATGAGAAGACGTGGGCTGTCGAAAAGTTCCCAGTGTCAGGTGATAAGAAGGCTGTACAGCGTTTCATAGGATTGACTTCTTATTTCCGAAAGTTTATTGAGAGTTATGCTGCTATTGCAAAGCCGTTGACAGATCTGTTGAGGAAGGATGTTAAATTTGAGTTTAAGGAGATCCATCAAGCTGCGTTTGAACAACTAAAGTTAGCATTGTCTAGTAGGCCTGTTTTAGAAATGTACAACCCGAAATTGGAGACAGAAATCCACACTGATGCTTCAAAATGGGGATACGGAGCCGTGTTATTGCAAAAGAGTTTGGAAGACGGCCAATTCCATCCTGTTCAGTACATGAGTCGTAGGACTATGCCGTGTGAAGAAAAATATCCTTCGTATGATCTCGAGGTTCTGGCAATTATCAAAGCGTTAGTATGCATATATATAGCCAATACCCACTGTACCAAGAGTACTTAAAAGGGAACACACTGCAACACTTTGTTGCAGTGTTTATGCAATAAACATTCCCAGGCATATTCAGTGCGACGAAATACGATCACACATATATGCCTGGTACTACATTAGTGCAGCGTCGGCATGTATAGCATAGCCGACGGCACTTGAATCAGCGCTATCAGCAGCGCTGGGCATGTATATAACAAACATATAAATGCAGCCGCTCCGCTGCAGGCGTTCCTGGCAGCGCAGCTGCGCGGCTTTAGCTTAAGCTATAATTTTAAGAATACCTAAAAATCATTGAATAAATATATATCAAAGAAGACGGATGTCTTATGTTTACATGGCGACCGTGATATTTCGCGAACACTCGACTACATTTCGAAATCAGTGTAAAATGTGAAAACAACAAGAAAAGGAGAATTCATTCATGAAAATGAAAATGGAAACATTATAAGCTCGAGTTTATGTGGCTAACGCAACAAAAATAATTCTGCAAAAACAGTTTTCACGCAAAAACAAGATAATGTGCATTTAAAATACACTTCCAAATGACCGTGAACAGTGAGACCCAAAAATAATTCTGCACTTCCAAATTTCACGTTTAAATTGCCTCTAATAAATTACTGGATTTTCAAAAAAAATCCAACCGAAGCTAATAAAAAAAAAAGAAGCGTTCTGAGAATAAAAGAAGATAAAGACCTGAAAAGGCACCGACAACGCTACATAGAGCGTATTTCAACGACCTGTGCGATGACCGGCACCGGCACCGCCTGAGCCCATAGGCCCCGGACAACAGCAGCGGCAAACATTACGCGTGAGAGGCCTCTCGCCCCTTACGCCATCGGTGGAAAAACTGGAGACGGATCTCCTCAACGCTGCTCCTATCGAGCAAAGGGACAAGCCAAGCCTACAGGAGGCTCTGGAGGCTTGTCCAACCGATGGACCACGCCCACTCACAATAGCTGAGTACCGGGCACGGCAGCAGCAGCAACAGCAGCCCACAAAAATTAACGCGGAACTTCGCACATGTGCGGAGAAACGTAAATAAGGCTGCATTAATGCAAATGCCTTAATTTACCATTAATATAAAATAATTTAAAAAAAAACCACAAGTAGATGCGTGAAAACGCTACTTGTAAAACACTAACTAATTTTTTTTATCGAAAGGCTATAACTAACAACATATGGCTGATATTGCAATTATATCGAGCAAACAAATGTAAATCAGCCATATGACGTAAACTCCTATCTTAACATTTTCAAAAAAAAATTTCTTTAAAGGCGAATACGTATATACCCTGACTCTTAAAATTTTTTTTTCAATTTCATATTAAATTTTCAAACCCGATTAGCGAAAGTATACAACCATGGGCTGGTTTGGTTCTGACGACAGTCAGACAAAGGACAATACGGCCAATGTGGTCAATAATGTAAAAATGATTGATCACACTGATCACACAAGCCCTGTTTGTATTACTCCTAATACTGACCATGGTCAGTACCCTACAATTTTTGCTAACATTATATGTTAAGCATAACAAAATCATAAAGAAAAGATATATGAGTAGGGCAAATAATTTAGACAGGGTTTGAGAAAATTTTTTTTATAATGACGCAATTTCAACAAGCCTCAATGGAGGAAATATTGAATAATGAACCCCAATTCGTACAAAGAGTACAAGAAATCTTAAAATCCCATATGACAGAGTACATGGAAAGATATAATATAGATTTTTCCCCAATGTTTAATTGTTCATTAGTGCGAAAAGCAAATATATTAGGTACAATTCCTAATTGCCAAATCTATGGTAGAAAAGTAAATGTCCCAAATTTAGGAAGATTCTTGAGCTTTAAAGTAAAATGGATAGACAATCAAGACAATAGGTATAATAAAACGCCGATAAACAAATTACATGATCTGGTTTACAATCTGCGTTCAATTTGCATTTTGACCTTAAATTCCTAGAATGGAATGGAATGAAATCCATAAGTCATTAACAGGTATAAAAAATAGGTTTGACAAATCAAAAAAGTCCATTACGCAAAACAGGCATATTCAAAATGCCACAATAACAAAACATGCGACAATATTAGTTGAGTGTTTTAACGAAGCACGCCAACTAATTCATGAAAACAAAGCGCATATAAAGGACGCACATTGGACACTGGTATAAAACTTCATAAAAGATTTAAATTGTCAAATTGATCTTAAACAACCAAATAATATCAATATCTAAATTTATGTTCCAATAACATACAGTGCTGGAAACAATACCATACTTCTACCAGCAAGATCACAAGTTGTCCGAAAAATAGAACTAACTTCAACTGAAGATAGTGTTCTAATACCAAACCAGGAAGTCCAAACTGGTATTTATGTTGCAAACACTGTTGCAACCACGCAAAATGCATTCGTCCGATTATTAAATACAACTAATACCGACCAATTGGTCAATATAAATAATTTAAAATATGAACCACTTTCGAATTACAATGTAATTCAAACCTCTCATAGAGTAAGAGAAGAAACTGTCTTAGCTCAACAGCCCCCTTTTACTAGTACCAAAGAAAGCCTTTCCGGGCACAGAACAGAAAAAATGGCGATTAGTAGTTGACTATCGTCAAATAAATAAAAAACTCCTGTCAGATAAATTTCCATTACCTAGGATTGATGACATTTTGGATCAACTAGGTAGAGCAAAATATTTCTCATGTCTTGATTTAATGTCAGGTTTTCATCAAATAGAACTAGAAGAAAGTTCACGTAACATAACGTCTTTTTCAACTAGCAATGGCTCATATCACTTCACGCGACTACCATTTGGTTTAAAAATAGCGCCAAATTCATTTTAAAGAATGATGACTATTGCATTCTCTGGACTTGAAGCTTCGCAAGCATTCCTATATATGGACGATCTTATAGTCATTGGTTGTTCCGAAAAACATATGCTCAAAAACTTACAAGATATTTTTGAGGTATGTAGGAAACACAACCTAAAATTACATCCACAAAAATGTTCATTTGTTATGCATGAAGTGACCTTTCTCGGTCATAAATGCACTGATAAAGGAATCTTGCCAGATGACAAGAAATATGACGTCATCAACAATTATCCAGTCACGCATGACGCGGACAGCGCTAGAAGATTCGTTGCATTCTGCAATTATTACAGACGTTTTATTAGAAACTTCTCCGACTATTCCCGGCACATAACTAGATTATGTAAAAAGAATGTTCCATTTGAGTGGACAGATGAATGTCAAAATGCATTCCAGCATCTAAAAGATCAACTTATAAAACCAACTCTATTACAATACCCAGACTTCACAAAGGAATTTTGTATAATAACGGATGCAAGTAAGCAAGCGTGTGGAGCGGTTTTAACTCAAAACCATAAAGACCTCCAACTTCCTATAGCATACGCGTCCAGATCATTCACCAAGGGTGAAAGTAATAAGAGTACAACAGAACAGGAATTAGCAGCCATTCACTGGGCTAACGACGAAGTACGAAAAGTAGTGACCTTGCATGTAAGGTCTTTTCAAACATGGAAAAAAAATTACAGCAAGATATGATGTTAGCGGTCAATTCTTCCAAAGGCTTGAAGAGCAAGCCGGTATACACAATATCAGCCAACTCAAAGTGGCACCGTGGGAAAATATCTTCGAACAAGTTTCAATAGATAATTTTAAGCAAATGGGCAATAAAATATTAAAAACATTAAGAGTAGCGCTACTCAACCCGGTGACCCTAGTAAAAGAAAGGAAAGAAAAATAAGCAATAATGTCTACATTACATGACGATCCAATTCAAGGAGGACATACAGGCATAACAAAAACCTTGGCCAAGGTCAAAATACATTATTTCTGGAAAGGTTTAACTCGCGATATAACCAAGTACATACGAAAATGTCCAAAATGCCAAAAAGCGAAAATAACTACGCATACCAAGACTCCTTTGACTATAACTGAAACACCACAAATGGCGTTTGATAGGGTAATTGTAGATACGATCGGTCCACTTCCTAAATCAGAACAAGGAAACGAATATGCAGTCACTTTAATCTGTGATTTGACAAAATATCTTGTAGCCATACCAATCAAGAACAAAAGTGCAAAAACAGTAGCTAAAGCTATATTTGAAGATTTTATTCTAAAGTACGGTCCAATGAAGACGTTCATTACGGACATGGGAACGGAATACAAAAATTCAATAATTGAAGATTTATGTAAAAACTTAAATATTCAAAACATAACATCCACTGCACATCATCACCAGACTGTAGGAACCGTGGAGCGAAGCCACAGAACTTTTAATGAGTTCATACGCTCATACATCTCAACTGACAAAACAGATTGGGATGTATGGCTACAATACTTCGTATATTGCTTCAACACAACCCCCTCTATGGCACATGATTATTGTCCATATGAATTAGTTTTCGGTAAGACTTCGAACTTACCAATACATTTTAATAGCATAGGTAATATAGAACCTATATATAATATAAAAGATTATGCTAAAGAAAGCAAATATAGATTAGAAGTAGCATATAAAAGAGCCAGAATCATGTTAGAAGATGGCAAACAAAAACAAAAAATTAGGTACGACGCTAGTAGTTTAGATTTTGAACTAAAAATAGGAGACCAGGTTTTATTAAAAAATGAAACTGGTCACAAGTTAGACTATAAATATAAAGGACCATATAGAGTAGAAAATATCGGAGAAAGAGATAACGTCACAATCTCCGATAATAAACAGAAAACTCAGACAGTCCATAAGGATAGACTAAAACTTTTTAACTCATAGATAGAATTAGTATGGCCATACATAAGTATATCCATAGGAATATATCAAATCTTTTTAATTTTTTTACTATAACATATGAAAAAAACATTAAAAAAAAAAAAAACTTTATTTTGAGCTATGGGATATATGTACATGTGTATTAACTTCATTTAATTAAAAAAAAAAAAATTTACATTTTTCTAAATATCTATCATATTAAAATTACAAAATAACTACATAAATATTACGTTATTTTTCAAAAGGAGGGAGATGTAGTATGCATATATATAGCCAATACCCACTGTACCAAGAGTACTTAAAAGGGAACACACTGTAACACTTTGTTGCAGTGTTTATGCAATAAACATTCCCAGGCATATTCAGTGCGACGAAATACGATCACACATATATGCCTGGTACTACATTAGTGCAGCGTCGGCATGTATAGCATAGCCGACGGCACTTGAATATGATCCACACAAGCATGTGCATATTCCCCTCGCGCCCCTCGCTATCAGCAGCGCTGGGCATATATATAACAAACATATAAATGCAGCCGCTCCGCTGCCGGCGTTCCTGGCAGCGCAGCTGCGCGGCTTTAGCTTAAGCTATAATTGTAAGAATACCTAAAAATCATTGAATAAAGATATATCAAAGAAGACGGATGTCTTCTCTTGGAACCTATGTTTACAAAATGGCGTGTATATGTTTTGGGTGTACAGTTCAAAATCGTCACAGACTGTAATGCGTTTACAATGACGATAAAAAAGAAAGATGTTCCTTTGAGAGTAGCACGTTGGGCCATGTACCTCCAAGATGTCAATTATGTTATTGAACATCGCTCAGACACGAAGATGAGGCACGTTGACGCGTTAAGTCGTGTAGCTTGTTTTATGTTGGAAGAAAGCATTAGTCATTGTCTCAAAGAAGCTCAGCTAACCGATGATTGGGTGAAGGCTGTTAAAGGTATTGTTGAGGACAAAGAATATGAGGATTATTATATTCAGAATCAGATTTTGTTTAAATGTTTGTTTGTTTGTGCCAGCTCTAATGGAAAAAGAGATTATATCGATAGCTCATAACCAAGGGCATTTTTCAGCCAAAAAGACACAGGATATAATCGAAAAGTCGTATTATATTCCAAAATTGAAGGATAAAGTATCGCAGGTAGTAAATAGCTGTGTTCAATGTATCGTCGTTAATGAAAAGTCAGGGAAACGTGAAGGTTATTTGCAACCGATAGACAAGGGCGACAGGCCACTATTCACTTATCACGTTGATCACGTTGGACCGATGGAAATGACCAAAAAGCAGTATAATTATATACTGGTAGTCGTTGATGGTTTTTCAAGGTTTGTTTGGTTGTATGGTACTCTTAGTACAGGCGTTGAGGAGGTCGTGAAGTGTTTAGAAGTTCAGGCAACTAACTTTGGTAATCCGAACAGAATAGTGACGGATAGAGGTGCAGTATTTACTTCCAATTTGTTCCGTGAGTACTGTGAGGGGCAGAAAATTCAGCATTTAATGATCGCCACAGGAGTTCCAAGAGGAAATGGGCAAGTTGAAGGGATGCACAAGATAGTGATTCCTATGTTGTCGAAATTGTGTCAGTTCTGGGAGTTGGTACAAACACTTAGGAAAGGTACAGCAGATGATTAACAGTGTTGAGCCACGAAGTACCAAGATAACGCCGTTTAAGATACTAACTGGATTAGACATGCGCATACCTATTGATCCGAACATAAAAGAAATACTAGAACAATCGCTAATAGAAGAGTTTGATAAAGAGCGTGAAAAGATTAGAGAGGAAGTATTAGGGAACATAGCACGGATACAGCAGGAGAATAAGAAGAGTTTTGACTCAAACAGGAAGATAGATAGACAGTATAAGGAGAATGACGTGGTAGCTATAAAGCGTACTCAGTATGGTGCTGGGCTAAAACTAAAAGGCAAGTACCTAGGGCCGTATAAAGTTACCAAGGTAAAGAATCATGGAAGGTACGAAGTCGAGAAGATTGGAGATACTGAGGGACCCTGTAAGACTTCTACAGCTTCACAGTATATGAAATCTTGGCTAGACCCATCCGAGGCGAATGGTACGTCAGGACAGCCGATTGTAGGTTATGGAGGACCGAGAGAGACACGAAGCGGCCGTAGTTTCGTCGCGTCGTCTGTATAGGCAGCCTTTGGCTCTGAGAGAGCCGAGAGCAAAGAAAGATATCAGTAGAAGTCGAGAATCAGAGACAGTCAGTCGTAATTCAGCCAAGCATCGTACGAAAATCACACACATAAGTTAAGAGCATAACTGTACCACAAATTGTACTTGGAGCTAAGAAATAAATATAATAAGTTCAACATCCATACTTATAAATAAATTGCCATTAAGCAAACGAACTATCTACATTTGATCAGCTGGCAAGTGATCCCGTATTTGGTCCAGGACATACTAGCGTTGGGCTTATTATCCGATGGTGAATGCCGATTAATACATCAGATATGTCAGACTGCATACGTTGAATACTCGTTGTCAGCAGAGTTAGTTGTTGCATGAGCCCTAGGTATGACTGAATTAGATGAGCGCCGTGATATGTTCCTCTTTCTCGGCTGATGGTTGCCACTTGTTGTTCCAATACCTTTAGGCGGTTGTCCATGGTTGACTTATCCTTTCTGATTACGTTCGTTGTGGAGTCGACAATTGAAGTTTGATTTCGTAGTAGATGTAGCAGAAAGTCTTCGTTGGTTTGTACCTTTTCGATTACTTCGGCCATTTTCTCAGCATATGTAGAGTCAAGTACACCGAACAGCTGGTGTGTTACGTTTCCTACTATATCCAGCGGTGATCTATGCTTTCATTAGCATATTTCCTGTTTGGAGTTCTTTGTTCAAATGTTGAAAGTGTTGAAATATGGAGTTGCACGCTGGAACATTTTTTAGTTCAGGGCACATGTGTCCGTCATTCCGGCTGACATGACTTGCATATCTTTCCAATATGGATCCAAGTCGTATTATATAATCATGGTCCATTCGGAAGTGGTCATTGTTGAGGTTCCAAGTTTCTCATAGAATATTCCAAGCTTGTTTGCAAATTGCGTCACATTTATTGATTGTGAACATGCTAATGGCAGCATGAGAAGTAACACTAACAATGTGGACGTTAGTCTAGGTAATCATAACATTTTTCGCTGTATTGGTGGCTCCTCTATTTAAGCAATGTCTTGAATAGCATTTTTTGAGCGTTTTGTTGCTACCTCCTCTGAGAATAATGGGGCGAGACGACTGATGGGGCGTTTGTATACGCCGGACGATGTTTTGACATCAACCACTCGTACATGGTTGTCTTGCCCAGGATAAGTTTTGATGATGCGACCCATTGGCCACTTCATTACTGGAAGGTTGTCTTCCTTCGGTCACGTTTGGAGCGGTGGTTTTCCATTTATGCCGAATATGTAGTTCGTGAAGGTATTCCGTAGAACATTGTTTCCAAAATGCATGTTTTAAGCGTGACACCAATTCCCAGCGCTTAACCAGAGTTTTTTCTTGACGATCAGTGTTGAAGTCAGGTCAAAGGTTCACGGATCAGGAAATGCCCTGGAGTAAGCGCACTTGTATCCGTCGGATCATTTGACATAGGAGTTATGAGTCGGGAGTTGAGAATTATTCCGAGTACTTGTGCAACTATTTGCATAGGGAAGTTGAGAGACAGGACTGGAATCGCAGGGTAGTTATACCCTACCATCGGCCATATACTGAAATGGATCAGCTTGCGAGCGACAGAATAGATGCGTCGAATAGGAGAGTGATGCGAGCCATGGGCTATAGAGGGTATGAGGAGCCCGTACCCAAG
The DNA here is from genome assembly GCA_018150905.1 of Drosophila ambigua. Classification (NCBI taxonomy): domain Eukaryota; kingdom Metazoa; phylum Arthropoda; class Insecta; order Diptera; family Drosophilidae; genus Drosophila; species Drosophila ambigua. The sequence continues at coordinate 1,028,021 of JAECWS010000098.1, forward strand.
CCTATGCAAGAGGAAGAGGTATCAGTAGCCACGCCAAGTTATTTTAGGACGGATATATTAGCAAGGGCAAGGGAACGCGCAAGATCGGGTATGGACACACTCACTCAGGAGCAGCAGCCATCAAGAAGGGCAACAACAAGAAGCACCCTAACAGACGCCGAACAAATAGCGCAGTCAGAAATAATTGACTTAACTGTGGGAGAAGTAGATGAAGAAACATACACACACACACACACACTCGATCTCCCTGCGCTGCGCCCAGCAGAAGTAGTAGCACACACATTCACACGCACTCCGCTTAACCCTGCCATTCATATACACACACTTGCTTACCCTTTAGTTGAGGAATTCTGCGGAAATAGACGCCCGTGCCACGCCCCTCTAGAGGCAACAATTATGGCCAACGACACAGCACAACACGTGGAGACTGAGGAAACGAACGCGAGAGGGGGTGAGGAAGTGAGTCGGAACGCGGCGGCCATCGAGTTGGCCGTTACGGATGAGTCACGTGATCCCCCAAATACAGTCTCGAATGGCCAGGCTGTACCTCAGGACGACACTAAGGCAGCCCAGGATCAGGACGCCAGCACCAGAAATGCCCGAAATGTTTTTGGTAACGAGAACACTGAACACGGATTATGATTTGGATTCTGCATTTAAAAAAGACATGCAGGCGCCCGACAAGAACTCGAGGCCTGAAAAGCGTCTGTACTTGATGCTGCCGAAAACGATAATGATCCGAGATGAGCGGCAGCTACTTTCTCGCTGTTCTTTTTCTTTTTCTCTTCCTACAGGCACACACAAATGAAACCGCAAGAGACGCGGGGCCCCAGTTGTAAAAAAGAGACGGCAACAGAAACAACGCTAAATTATCTCATTGAGACAATTGCGCACTCTCCCCCACACATATGCCCATACAGACATACACACATACACACACGGTATTTTGGTCACACATTTTTGGCTGCCTCGGACCAGAAGGCAGAGAGAATGTAAACAAAGGGCTCAAAAAGCGCAAGAAGGAGGAGAAAAAATATGGAATGGCGAAATCTGAAAGTATGAAACGGGAAACTACCTATATTTATGTTAATACTTATATATTCACTTTTTCTCGCTGCTATGCAGCCAATATTCCTACTTAAATCTATACATAATATCTACATACATTACTAACATAAATACCTATTATAATTATCTATATTACCTACATATAAAATTCTAAAGTTTTTGAGCCACTTATACTTAAATTATACCCATTACGTATTGCGAGTATAAGCGTACGGTAGAACAAAAGAATTTCTCCGATTCCGATTATGACTGTGTTCAGCTCCTCAAACGTCAAGGATGCTGTTTCTGTGGTTGTAATTAGCATTTTCGCTGATTTTATCGCAGCTTACCAGAGGCCGCCAAACGGTGGGGCCCGAGGAGGAATGAATTTAAAATCCATTTATTTTTTGTTGCAATGATTTGTGATCAGAGCAATGCAGATTTTTTTCAAGAAGTTCTCGATAATCATTTCGACCATTGGATCGTTGTACAGTAACAGGATTGGATGTGTTGCGTTGAACGGAATTATAGCTTCTTCTACTCTTCCGCCAACTCAACCCAACTTCCGCCATCATCTCCTAGTATGGGAGATAATGAAATGATCGAACTCTTTTTATCTACTGTTTTAATGCGTTTTAACTGCTTGAACTTGTTGAATCGATCGTAGGATAATAGTGCGAGCACGCCTTAGTTCTCCTGCGCATGCCTCAAGCAAGCCGGTCGTGTTTCTGCATCGCTCTCGCATTTTTCGTCTAATCAAAAAAGAAACTTATAAACTGTAATTAATTCAATTTGGTCTTAAGTATCGGAGTTACACACATATTCATATTTTATAAAGCTTGTGTATACTCAGTGTTTTAAATTGATTTATTAACTTATAATTTTTCTGTGGCTGCCGAACCAACATACATCTAACAGTGGAGCGTTGCATTGCATTGTTTTTGTTTAGACAATTTTTATTTCTTTTCGATCGGTTGCTTTGCTTTACTTTGACTCATCGACTCATTGCTCTTTGGCACTCACCGTTCTCGCGCATAATCCGTTGCACTGCCTACTCACTCTCTGGATTTCACGCGAGCTGAACTATGGCTCTCACTCGCACTATGCACTATGGCTCTCACTCTCACCATACGACGCCTGCATTCTTCGTTTATGGACTAATATTTCGGCGCCTCTGCTTTGCTTTATTGGAGTTCGCCGTTAGCTTTCGTCACTTCGCTGCGCCGTCTGCCCTGTATATATGTACATATATACGTACATACATAACTGCTGATCATCGTGCTCTTTCTGCTGCCTGGTCTCTCATCTAGCTTGTCCTCTCAGTGCGTCCTTTTTCTCGCTGTGCACAGTGACCCAAAAGCTGTTGAAAATGGCTCTTATCTGCAGTGCAAAGAAATGCGAATTTGGTGGCACCATTAACGGTGATTCCTACCTCAGCTGCTGGCTTTGTGATAATTACGCTCATAAAAAATGTGCTGGAGGTGGTCACTTTCGACGTCTTAATGACTTAATATCGAAACGCATGGGTCTTACTTGTTCATGTTTGGCCTGCAGGGAGATTGAGGCGGAAATGCGCACCTTTATGAGACAAACGAGGAATGGTTTCAAAGATGTTCGGAAGCAATTCAATGCTCTCAACGAGAAGTTCCTTACGTTGGAATCGCAATTTCTGGGCCTCAAACTCTTGAGCGAGTCACCAAGGAGGAAAATACCGAACAACAACCTACTGCTGGTCTTACCTAGTGGAACGCCTGCCTCTCACCTACAACCGATGGACTCATTTTCTACTCCTAGTGGCCAACCTTCACCGATGGATGTCCATCCGCCATCGGAGGATCCAGACTTTCTCACACCTAACAACATAGTAGTTGACTCAAAAATCCATACCCCTGTCAATTTAACTTCGGACTCAGTTGCCAGTGATGGAATCCCTAACAGTAACCAGCTTCCAGTTGCAAATGATTTGCCGGTCTCTGTTACATTGAATGGTGATGGATCGGCAACCTCTTCCAGCTCCTCAGCTCCCGCCCTGAGACTTTTAGGAGTAGCTCACCCAGCTCGCTTTTCCGGTGTTCCACTCAGCGCGGTGTTCCCCCGCAAAGCAATCTTTGTCTCTCGTCTTATTCCCGAAGCCACACCGGATGATGTCAAACCACATCTAAGCTCTTATCTTCAATCGCCGCCGGATAACTTTATTATGACTAAATTTAATTTTACACATCTTTCAAAATTCTTCTTCCCGATTCTCTTGTATCCAAAGCTTTGGAACCGGCTGCATGGCCTGAGCACACTATTATGCATGAATTTCTGCCTAGAGACTCTACCCAGAATCCTCGAGCTACTCTCCCTAAGATTTCAAAAAACTAAGGAACCATTTCTCCATCCAATATCAGAACGTACGCAGACTTTTAGGTAAATTGTCTAAAATACATACGGACAGTGCCTCTTTTGAATTCGACGCTATCGCCATAACTGAAACCTGGCTTAACTCCTCTGTCTCCGATCACGAAATTCTCGTCCACAAGTTCACCACTTATAGAATGGATCGTCCATCATTCGCTGGTGGGGTTCTTATTGCAGGGAAAACGGCATTTGCATCCGAGTTGTTTCCATTCAACAACATCCATGGTATCGAATTCGTTGCAGTCAACATGATTTCGTCGAGGGGGTAACTGACGTCTCGCTTGACCAAATTAACTCTGACAGAAATAATAGAGATAGACTGTTAGATCTCATCTTTGTCAGCGATGCCTTTCGTACAACGGTTTTAAGAGGCAATCCAATATCTTTTCCCGAAGATCCGCATCATCCTACTTTATCATATTTTTCGAGGTCTCTATTACTAACACCAAAAAGTTCAAAAACTCGTATAAAATGTTTTCGCAAAACTTATTTTATCGATCTTTGTCTACATCTCTCGCAAGTTGATTGGTCCTTTCTTCAGTCCTCATCTCATATAGAGACTACTGTCAATCTTTTTTACGAAACATTATACTCTGCCCTCGATACCTAAGTCCCTGAAGTCACCGTATTTGTTTCCTCTAAGCCTCCGTGGTTTTCCAAGTATCTGTCTTACCTAAAAAATAAAAAATCTCGGCTCTACAAAAAGTACCAGATAACTGGTTCTTTGTCTGTCTTTGCTCAATATTCTTCGGTTCGCTCTCAATTTCTTACGGTCAATTAGAAATGTTATAACATATATCTTTCCCAATGTGGCAAATATTTCCGTAGTAATCCCAAAAAATTCTTTTCGTTCGTCAACTTAAAACGCAAGTCTAACGCGTTCCCCTTCTTCCTTTCAGTTACAGTATAAAACAGAAGCTTCAGGTCAAGGAATTGCCAATTTATTTGCCACCTTCTTTCAATCGACGTACTCCTCGGATACTTATGACTCCTTCACCCCTTATCCATACCATCTACCTCATGTTAATAACGTGATTCTTCCCTTCCTTGATGAAAGTACAGTCTTCGAAGGGTTGTCATCAATTGACATCTGTTTCTCTGCGGGTCCAGATAAAGTTCCGAGCTGCGCTCAAGCCCTATCTCATCCTTTGACCTTCTTATTTAATTTATCTCTGCAGCATTCTTGCCTCCCCACGATCTGGAATGAACCCTACCTTATTCCTCTTCACAAGAATGGGTCCAGATCTAATATCGAATATTATCGTGGTATTGCTAAACTATCTGCCATTCCGAAGTTGCTCGAGCACCTTGTTACTCGTTAATTGCAACACGCATGTTCTAGCATTATATCCCCGACGCAACATGGTTTTTTTAGACATCGTTCAACATCTACTAACCTTTTAGAATTTTCGTCTCTAATCAACCGAGGATTTCAAAGTGGCTTGCAGACTGACGTCATTTTTACAGATTTCAGTAAAGCTTTTGATTCTGTTAATCATACTTTACTGATCCATAAACTCTCTTTATTAGGTTTTCCCACAAATCTTGTAAATTGGATATCATCGTACTTGTCGAATCGCACACAGCGTGTGTTGTTTAACAATGTCTTGTCGAATGTTGTCAAAGTAACCTCTGGAGTTCCTCAAGGAAGTCATTTAGGTCCGCTTCTTTTCAATTTGTTTGTGAACGACCTGCCCCAAGTTATTTTGCACTCAGTTACTTTAATGTATGCTGATGACGTTAAAATTTGTTTTTCCTTCTCCAACTGGTACTTGCATACTCGCCTACAACTTGACCTTGATGAATTAAGCATTTGGTGTTCAAATAACCTACTTTTCTTGAACCATTCTAAGTGCAAACTTATGACTTTTCACCGCCGTGCACCACATTTGGTCTCCTATTCTCTAGGACACCATGTCCTGGATCGAATCTCCACATCAAATGACTTAGGAGTCCTTTTCGATCACAAGCTATGTTTTAATAGCCATATTGCTTCAACTGTTAACAAAGCTAAGGGAGTTCTAGCGTTTATTAAGCGTTGGTCAAAAGAGTTTGACGATCCGTATATAACTAAAGCACTGTACGTCTCGTTGGTTCGCCCGATATTGGAGTATTGTTCTTGTGTGTGGAGTCCACAATACAAGGAGCAACAAATTATTATTGAATCCGTTCAAAAACAATTTTTAATATTCGCCCTTAGACATCTAAACTGGGACTCTGACAGACTCCTTCCACCATACCTATCTAGGCTAAAACTATTGAATCTACCCTCTCTGCACCATCGCAGAATTTGCAATGGCGTAGTATTCATGCATAAGCTCATTCTCGGGATTGTGAACTCCCAAACGCTTTTGGGACGAATCGATTTTTCGGTTCCCTCCAGACCAACCCGTACCTTCCGCCCCATCCGATTATCCATATGTAGATCTAATTACTCCCAGCATGAACCTTTCCGGGTTTTATGCAATAATTATAATTACTTGTACCATTTAATATCCCCCGAATTATCCCTTGAAAAATTATATTTAACATTTATCATTACCTTAGTTTAGAAAATGTGTAAATTGTATCTTTCCTTTCTGTCTTGTACATATATAATTAGTTTGTTTTTTCCTTTTTATTCCTATTCCATAATTAGCAGATAATTGTTAATTGAAATAAATAAATAAATAAATAAATAAAAGTGTTGTTGTAGGTGCTGTATTAGTTTTTTAGCAGAAGCGAAGCATGTATAAACCATGGTTCTAGCCATGTCTCGTTACAAACAGTGGAGTGGCAACGGATTTACGCCGTTCGGGAAAAACCATTTAACTGATATACGCAGAGACACCGAACCATGGCTCTGGCCACGTTTCTTGTTGAGGCACTGGTGTTGAATATTTTGAAGCAATAAAGGGTAGACAAATTTATATAGCATTCAAATTTATTATGTGGGTTTAATAATAATAAGAGAGAGCTTTAAAAAACTTTGTGTTCTTGCTTCGCTGGTTTATCCTCAATTTAATCCTCAAGTTTATCCTCTGTTTTAGAGTTGCCGAATGGTGGTGCTTATGAATGGTGGCGTTTCCGTATGCGCCTACGTGGCTGTTTTGGTTTAAATTTAAATTTCATCGGCAACATTCCCCATTTAATAGCTTCGTAGCGGATGGTGATTTCATCAAAGTCGTTTTGCTTAAGTTCCTCCTTTACGATCTTTTCAGTGGCTGAAGTTGGTCCCATTTTCGGAGAAGATTTCTTTTGGAGTTCCACGGAGGGCCATGAAGTTCTTCAGGCACATTATACAAGAGCTTACGTCAAGCTTGTATGCCACTTCTAAATGTACTGCTCTTAATGTGAGGCATGTAAATAGGACTCCCCAACGCTTTTCCTTGTGCCTTCCAACGTTCACTAATATGGGGCCGAAATTATGGACACCCGTATATGTAAATGGTCTTTCTAAACAAGCCAGTCTGGCAGCTGGTACAGGTGCCATTTGGGGTACCTTTGGTGTCGAATTGGCGATTTTGCATTTTTGACGTTCCTGACGCACAGCTTTGTCCAATACTCGTGGACGTGGTATATAAAATGTGCTTCGAATTAGGTTGATAGTTGACTCGTGGAGCATGTGGAGCATGTGTTGCAACTCAAAAGGCGAGTCTGCACTCTTTTGGTAATACGATTGCGTTTTCTGTTTGATTCAGGCGATCTGCTTTTCCTTGTACACGTATGATGGCTTCTGCGTCTAGGTAAACGTTCAGACCAATTAATGGACTTGACTTGTCCACAGCTGAGTGGTTTTAAGGGCGCTGATTTTCATACAATATGTCCATACTGTTTAAATAGCCTCGACTTCTCTGCATGTATGATTTCAGGACTTTCAGAATTTCGGCAGTGATTTTCTGGTGCATTTTTGATCAAAAACAACATTTTGCTGTGGCCATTTATCTTCCGATTGTCTGGATGCATCGGGAGTTTTGAAGAATTTTGTAGCTGAATCTGCAACGTTTTCCTTCGTACGAATCCAAAGCCACTGTTTACGGCTGGCGTTATCTATGATCTCACCAACTCTATGCATAGAGTAGGTGACTGCGGCATAGGCGTCTTCACTTGCGTCAGCAGATATGAGTAGTAGCGAGGGAATTCCAGTTCTCCAGTTTGAAGAAGTACACTTTTCCATTGTGTCCAAAAAATAAGGAGTGTATTTGGAATCTCTTCGTCCCATGTTATACCAGCTCGCCAGATTTTTTGGAGAAGCATCTTCAGATCAATAGTGTAGCATGATAGCAGGCCCAGTGAGTCGAATACGGAGATCTATACTTGTAAGGCTTTGTGTTTTGTTGGAGCTGTTTCACCATTAAAAGTCTCTTTCCAATCTTGCAAATGTGAAAATATACATAAAAACGCCTCTGGAGGGTTCCCTTTACATACCAAGCACCTTTTTGGGCCCCCCTAATTCTTTTGGCTGTTGGTTATCCAATTGTCGTTCTCAAAGTATTGAAGTACAGGAGTCGAGTTGGAGATCCAGTTTCTTATGGTGAATCCTCCCCTCCAATTGCTTCATCGTCGTTGTTGAGGAATTAATCGCTTAGTTTTAAGTCAATATTCATTCATATAATAGTTGCCCTAATCATATGCCCAAAAACTTAGCTGTAACGTTCTCACGCATATAGCCAAAACGCGCAGCTGCACACGAAGACATCGATGTGCACTGTCTTGGTATTGGAGTGTCGCATCGCGTGATCTTCTAATTCCCTTTGTGAGGATCCTATTTCAGGCTGGGATATGCATCAGTCTGTCCAGGGTCCGCTACAAGAAAATTTGTAGATTGTAGGTGACCTTTCAGGTTCGGAGCGGCCTAATCGTAAGAGTGGTAGGTGACAGGGGGAGCGTTGTAGCCGACGAAAAATATTTCAGAAGCGTGGTTGGTGTTCTGTTGACGTTGTTATATGTTCTTTATTACTTAATTCTTTTGCTTACAGTTTTACGAGTGCATCTGGTTACTTGGCCGGTAGACTGGGGTCTTGTATTGAGGGACTGCCTGGTGCAGTGTCTTGTGTTCGGGCTGATGGACTACTTCTTCGGCCGATCTTGGCCCTTTTATGCATCTGGTGATTGCACCTGACCCGGAATTAATTATTGCTAACTTATGATTATTTTCTGACAATAACTGTGTAGCTAGCAAGTGGGTCGAAGCTTGGTGCTTCGTTGACAGTTTGCTAGTGGGTCAGTAGTGTTCAGGAAAAGTTTTTGCTACCTCGGCATCGCGGAAGGTGATAGCTGAGTTTTGAACGGTAGGTCGGTAATTTTATGTAGGTTTGACTTATTGAGAAATAACCCAAGTGATATTTCTTATCTAGGTCGTCGACTGCGAAATGTCCCAGGAGGTGGGGTGGTTTTAAATTGTTGTGTGGACAAAAATGTGTAGAGTGGTTTATCGAGAATTCTTAATTAATTGTGTGCGTTGTTTAAAGAGATGACACACCGCTATTTGGGGGAAAACCGTGGCTAGAGCCATGGTTCGTTCGCTCTGTGTATATCAGTTTGATTCTTGTCTTCCGCCAGAGTGGATGCGCTGACTCTTCGCCGTTTGTGGCGAGCCATGGGTAGACCCATGGTTATTTACACCTTTTGGGCTCGACTTTATTTGTGGAGTTGAGTCAGTACCAAATTATACTTGAGAGTACCCGCACGCGTATTCAGCATCGCCCCGCTATTGTCGCCCCCGCTTTGTATATAACCCGCTGTGCAAATAACATTTAAACCACTAATATTACATATGAATAAAATAAAAATACATAAAGATTAATACAGTCCACTCATTCGCAACCATACGAAATTTTGGTCCTTCGAGCCGGATATCCGGCTAATTTTATTTGAAATATATTGAGTGATATTGCTGGTCGTCATGAAGACTCACGTACATCGCATAATACAGCAGCGTTGTGCGTGCAAATCGCAACTAACTCGTTCATCTACGGAGCTCAGGACTTAGTTCAATACAATGAGGAAGACGGATTTGTGGATCTGAATTTGGATATCGAATATCCATGAGGATATGAATATGAGGAAAAGTTTTATAGTGCCCAGGCGCCCGACAAGAACTCGAGGCCTGAAAAGCGTCTGTACTTGATGCTGCCGAAAACGATAATGATCCGAGATGAGCGGCAGCTACTTTCTCGCTGTTCTTTTTCTTTTTCTCTTCCTACAGGCACACACAAATGAAACCGCAAGAGACGCGGGGCCCCAGTTGTAAAAAAGAGACGGCAACAGAAACAACGCTAAATTATCTCATTGAGACAATTGCGCACTCTCCCCCACACATATGCCCATACAGACATACACACATACACACACGGTATTTTGGTCACACATTTTTGGCTGCCTCGGACCAGAAGGCAGAGAGAATGTAAACAAAGGGCTCAAAAAGCGCAAGAAGGAGGAGAAAAAATATGGAATGGCGAAATCTGAAAGTATGAAACGGGAAACTACCTATATTTATGTTAATACTTATATATTCACTTTTTCTCGCTGCTATGCAGCCAATATTCCTACTTAAATCTATACATAATATCTACATACATTACTAACATAAATACCTATTATAATTATCTATATTACCTACATATAAAATTCTAAAGTTTTTGAGCCACTTATACTTAAATTATACCCATTACGTATTGCGAGTATAAGCGTACGGTAGAACAAAAGAATTTCTCCGATTCCGATTATGACTGTGTTCAGCTCCTCAAACGTCAAGGATGCTGTTTCTGTGGTTGTAATTAGCATTTTCGCTGATTTTATCGCAGCTTACCAGAGGCCGCCAAACGGTGGGGCCCGAGGAGGAATGAATTTAAAATCCATTTATTTTTTGTTGCAATGATTTGTGATCAGAGCAATGCAGATTTTTTTCAAGAAGTTCTCGATAATCATTTCGACCATTGGATCGTTGTACAGTAACAGGATTGGATGTGTTGCGTTGAACGGAATTATAGCTTCTTCTACTCTTCCGCCAACTCAACCCAACTTCCGCCATCATCTCCTAGTATGGGAGATAATGAAATGATCGAACTCTTTTTATCTACTGTTTTAATGCGTTTTAACTGCTTGAACTTGTTGAATCGATCGTAGGATAATAGTGCGAGCACGCCTTAGTTCTCCTGCGCAAAGTGTTGTTGTAGGTGCTGTATTAGTTTTTTAGCAGAAGCGAAGCATGTATAAACCATGGTTCTAGCCATGTCTCGTTACAAACAGTGGAGTGGCAACGGATTTACGCCGTTCGGGAAAAACCATTTAACTGATATACGCAGAGACACCGAACCATGGCTCTGGCCACGTTTCTTGTTGAGGCACTGGTGTTGAATATTTTGAAGCAATAAAGGGTAGACAAATTTATATAGCATTCAAATTTATTATGTGGGTTTAATAATAATAAGAGAGAGCTTTAAAAAACTTTGTGTTCTTGCTTCGCTGGTTTATCCTCAATTTAATCCTCAAGTTTATCCTCTGTTTTAGAGTTGCCGAATGGTGGTGCTTATGAATGGTGGCGTTTCCGTATGCGCCTACGTGGCTGTTTTGGTTTAAATTTAAATTTCATCGGCAACATTCCCCATTTAATAGCTTCGTAGCGGATGGTGATTTCATCAAAGTCGTTTTGCTTAAGTTCCTCCTTTACGATCTTTTCAGTGGCTGAAGTTGGTCCCATTTTCGGAGAAGATTTCTTTTGGAGTTCCACGGAGGGCCATGAAGTTCTTCAGGCACATTATACAAGAGCTTACGTCAAGCTTGTATGCCACTTCTAAATGTACTGCTCTTAATGTGAGGCATGTAAATAGGACTCCCCAACGCTTTTCCTTGTGCCTTCCAACGTTCACTAATATGGGGCCGAAATTATGGACACCCGTATATGTAAATGGTCTTTCTAAACAAGCCAGTCTGGCAGCTGGTACAGGTGCCATTTGGGGTACCTTTGGTGTCGAATTGGCGATTTTGCATTTTTGACGTTCCTGACGCACAGCTTTGTCCAATACTCGTGGACGTGGTATATAAAATGTGCTTCGAATTAGGTTGATAGTTGACTCGTGGAGCATGTGGAGCATGTGTTGCAACTCAAAAGGCGAGTCTGCACTCTTTTGGTAATACGATTGCGTTTTCTGTTTGATTCAGGCGATCTGCTTTTCCTTGTACACGTATGATGGCTTCTGCGTCTAGGTAAACGTTCAGACCAATTAATGGACTTGACTTGTCCACAGCTGAGTGGTTTTAAGGGCGCTGATTTTCATACAATATGTCCATACTGTTTAAATAGCCTCGACTTCTCTGCATGTATGATTTCAGGACTTTCAGAATTTCGGCAGTGATTTTCTGGTGCATTTTTGATCAAAAACAACATTTTGCTGTGGCCATTTATCTTCCGATTGTCTGGATGCATCGGGAGTTTTGAAGAATTTTGTAGCTGAATCTGCAACGTTTTCCTTCGTACGAATCCAAAGCCACTGTTTACGGCTGGCGTTATCTATGATCTCACCAACTCTATGCATAGAGTAGGTGACTGCGGCATAGGCGTCTTCACTTGCGTCAGCAGATATGAGTAGTAGCGAGGGAATTCCAGTTCTCCAGTTTGAAGAAGTACACTTTTCCATTGTGTCCAAAAAATAAGGAGTGTATTTGGAATCTCTTCGTCCCATGTTATACCAGCTCGCCAGATTTTTTGGAGAAGCATCTTCAGATCAATAGTGTAGCATGATAGCAGGCCCAGTGAGTCGAATACGGAGATCTATACTTGTAAGGCTTTGTGTTTTGTTGGAGCTGTTTCACCATTAAAAGTCTCTTTCCAATCTTGCAAATGTGAAAATATACATAAAAACGCCTCTGGAGGGTTCCCTTTACATACCAAGCACCTTTTTGGGCCCCCCTAATTCTTTTGGCTGTTGGTTATCCAATTGTCGTTCTCAAAGTATTGAAGTACAGGAGTCGAGTTGGAGATTCAGTTTCTTATGGTGAATCCTCCCCTCCAATTGCTTCATCGTCGTTGTTGAGGAATTAATCGCTTAGTTTTAAGTCAATATTCATTCATATAATAGTTGCCCTAATCATATGCTCGCGATGGGTTTGCCCGCTGTTCTTATTGCTTATGTCCAAAAACTTAGCTGTAACGTTCTCACGCATATAGCCAAAACGCGCAGCTGCACACGAAGACATCGATGTGCACCGTCTTGGTATTGGATTGTCGCATCGCGTGATCTTCTAATTCCCTTTGTGAGGATCCTATTTCAGGCTGGGATATGCATCAGTCTGTCCAGGGTCCGCTACAAGAAAATTTGTAGATTGTAGGTGACCTTTCAGGTTCGGAGCGGCCTAATCGTAAGAGAGGTAGGTGACAGGGGGAGCGTAGTAGCCGACGAAAAATATTTCAGAAGCGTGGTTGGTGTTCTGTTGACGTTGTTATATGTTCTTTATTACTTAATTCTTTTGCTTACAGTTTTACGAGTGCATCTGGTTACTTGGCCGGTAGACTAGGGTCTTGTATTGAGGGACTGCCTGGTGCAGTGTCTTGTGTTCGGGCTGATGGACTACTTCTTCGGCCGATCTTGGCCCTTTTATGCATCTGGTGATTGCACCTGACCCGGAATTAATTATTGCTAACTTATGATTATTTTCTGACAATAACTGTGTAGCTAGCAAGTGGGTCGAAGCTTGGTGCTTCGTTGACAGTTTGCTAGTGGGTCAGTAGTGTTCAGGAAAAGTTTTTGCTACCTCGGCATCGCGGAAGGTGATAGCTGAGTTTTGAACGGTAGGTCGGTAATTTTATGTAGGTTTGACTTATTGAGAAATAACCCAAGTGATATTTCTTATCTAGGTCGTCGACTGCGAAATGTCCCAGGAGGTGGGGTGGTTTTAAATTGTTGTGTGGACAAAAATGTGTAGAGTGGTTTATCGAGAATTCTTAATTAATTATGTGCGTTATTTAAAGAGATGACACACCGCTATTTGGGGGAAAACCGTGGCTAGAGCCATGGTTCGTTCGCTCTGTGTATATCAGTTTGATTCTTGTCTTCCGCCAGAGTGGATGCGCTGACTCTTCGCCGTTTGTGGCGAGCCATGGGTAGACCCATGGTTATTTACACCTTTTGGGCTCGACTTTATTTGTGGAGTTGAGTCAGTACCAAATTATACTTGAGAGTACCCGCACGCGTATTCCGCATCGCCCCGCTATTGTCGCCCCCGCTTTGTATATAACCCGCTGTGCAAATAACATTTAAACCACTAATATTACATATGAATAAAATAAAAATACATAAAGATTAATACAGTCCACTCATTCGCAACCATACGAAATTTTGGTCCTTCGAGCCGGATATCCGGCTAATTTTATTTGAAATATATTGAGTGATATTGCTGGTCGTCATGAAGACTCACGTACATCGCATAATACAGCAGCGTGGTGCGTGCAAATCGCAACTAACTCGTTCATCTACGGAGCTCAGGACTTAGTTCAATACAATGAGGAAGACGGATTTGTGGATCTGAATTTGGATATCGAATATCCATGAGGATATGAATATGAGGAAAAGTTTTATAGTGCCCATGCCGTTCTCACTGGAGCCATAAGTGAGCGGAGCAGTCACGATAATGGACACGACTCGTCAAATCTACTGCTATCTAGTACTGTGGAACGCCTATTTGAGGGACAAACACAACTTTTGGAGAAGATTCGGTAGTCAGCGCGACCCGCTGAGCTGCAGTTCGAAAAATACACCTTCCTACATTTTGCTGGAAGATACGAAGATTGGTGTCAGTTTAGTGATCTGTTCTTAGGCTCAGTCGACAAGAAGAGTAGTCTTTCCAACTGTCAAAAGTTCCATTATTTAAAGTCGTATCTAGATGGTGAAGCTTTGTCCCTGATTAAACATATTCCCATTATCAGGGCGCATGGGAGAGGCTAAAAAATCGTTATAATAAAAAATCACTGATTGCGCGGTTGTTCATTCAAATCTTTCTTTCGCTGCCAACTGCAAAAAGTTCAAACATAATCGAGTTGCGTAACATAGTCGACACCGCGGACGAGAGTATACGTGGTCTACACGCGCTGAAATGCGACAGCCGCGATGTATGGCTTATCCATATCTTGCTCTCAAAACTAGACCCTGAATGCAAGGAAGCTTGGGCTACGTCCAGTGAATCGTGCAAGGAAAATGTGACCATAAATGACCTGTTCGCCTTTCTCTTCGCCCGGTTTGATGCGCTTGAGTCCTGTCAAGATCTAACAGTAGTTCATGATTCTCCCAAACGTCGTGCAGTTTCTCATCCTGTGGACGTGCCAACTACATCTGTTCGTGGTTGCGTATATTGTCACGGGCCACACAGTCTGTATGTGTGCACTCAATTTAAAGCTATGAACGTCGTGGATCGTCGCACGTTTGCAATGTTTGCAATGGAGGGTAATTTGTGCTTCAACTGCCTAAGTCGATCTCATCAAGTAAAGGATTGTAATTCCACAAATACGTGCCGTCTGTGCAAGTCGAGGCACCACACTCTTGTCCATCCAGAAGAGATTCGCACCACCCCGAGTGTTGCTGTCAATACATCCGCTGACCCAAACTTGCGCTCGCCCATGCATGCTGCTGAGGCTGATCCTGCCGTGGTCAGCCATCATACATTGGAGAGAGGAGTATTGGCCACTAGTCAAGCTATATTGCCAACAATTTTAGCCACTATAGTCGACTCCTGGGGCAATGAGACAACCTGCAGGATATTGATGGATACTGGTTCGACGATAACGATGGTCTCCGAGTCGTTGATTTAACGGATAGGGTTGTCGCGCACGCATGCTCGTATACCAGTTGTTGGCCTATGTGCAAGCCCGGCTGGGGTTACTCGTTCACGCTGCTCTCGCGCACAAGCACAACATCAGTAGTGGTAACAGGTTTGATTATGAGTACTTTAACATCCTTGATTCCAGCACAGAGGATTGAGTCGAACACCCCGATGTGGGGAAAGATTTTTGATCTACCCTTAGCAGACCCTACATTTGGGACACCAGGTGAAATCGACCTGATTTTAGGAGCTGATCAACTTTGGAACATATACACTGGAGAACGCAAAGAGTTTGGTTTCGCGTATCCTATTGAACTTCATACCAAATTTGGTTGGGTCATTACAGGCATCTACCATATCGGTATTGATGATCAACCCACGCACTAGCTCATCATGCTGACGAGGGTCTGGATACTTTAGTCCGATCGTTCATGGACATGGACCAAGTTCAACCAAGTAGCGCAACCATTGACGCTAGTGATCCCGCTGAACAAAACTTCGTTCAAACGCATTCCCGCAGAGACGATGGAGTGTACGTCGTCCAATATCCATTCAAGGATTCCGCTCCGCCGATGCGGTCCATATTGCCGCAAGCCATACGCCGCTTTTCATCTCTCGAACGGAAATTTCGAAAGTTTCCGGCACTCAAACAACAATATGTCGACCTTATGGAGGATTACTTACAACGAGGACACGTGGAGTTGATTCCTCCTACTACCTTAGCCGAGGATCTCACCAGTCACAATTATTTAGCACGCAACGCAGTATTTAAACCAGACAGCACCACTACGAGATGCCGAGTTGTGTTCGATGGTTCTGGGGAGGACTGCAAAGGACATTCACTCAATTCACGACTACACATTGGACCTCCTATTCAAAGGGATTTACTTGGAGTCTGTTTACGGTTCCGACAGCATCGTTATGTGTTCTGTACGGACATTGAGAATATGTTTAGAGGCATCCTAGTTTCAGAAGAACACACGCAGTACCAACGTATTGTCTGGCGAAAGGAGGAGACTGCTACACTTGATCATTACCGACTGCTGACCGTGACTTATGGTTTAGCTTCTTCACCGTTTCTGGCTGTTAGAGTTCTCAAGCAAATCGCTCAAGATTATGCCGAGCTGTATCCGAATGCTGCTGCGGTGTTGGTAAGGGACGCGTACGTGGATGATATTCTTACGGGATATCAACGAACTCATTGCACTCAAGGATGAATTGATTTTGTTATTGAGTCGAGCTCAATTTAAACTTCGAAAGTGGAGTTCAAACTGTTGGCCACTACTACAATTGCTGCCAAAGGACATTTGTGAGTATCCCCTTGAAGCTCTAAAAGAAGAGAGCCCAGCTCAATATATGAAGGTTCTTGGAATACGTTGGGACCCGGCTGCTGACAATCTTTCCTTCAAGCTGACCATTCCCGACGCCACAGCTGCTCTGACAAAACGGATCTTGCTGTTGGAGATTGCCAAGATCTACGATCCCCTGGGTTTGCTTCCCACCAGTACTGTATGGATTTGCCGATGCGTCTTCTCATGCATACGCCACTGTTATTTACAGTCGCGTGAAACTCAATAAGGACTATGTTAATAGAATGATCGCCGCAAAAACCCATGTTGCGCCCATCAAACATGTATCCGTTGCAACGTTCCCTTGGGGCCGAAATTATTGACACCCGAATATGTAAATGGTCTTTCTAAACAAGCCAGTCTGGCAGCTGGTACAGGTGCCATTTGGGGTACCTTTGGTGTCGAATTGGCGATTTTGCATTTTTGACATTCCTTACGCACAGTTTTGTACAATACTCGTAGACGTGGTATACAAAATGTGCTTCGAATTAGGTTGATAGTTGACTCGTGGAGCATGTGGTGAGATTTTTCGTGTTGGTACTTTGCAACTAAAAAGGCGACTCTGCACTCTTTTGGCAAAACGATGGCTTTTTCTTTTGGATTCAGGCGATCTGCTCCTCCTTGTACACGGAGGATGTCTTCTGCGTCTAGGTAAACGTTCAGAGCAATTAATGGGCTGGACTTGTCCACAGCTGAATGGTGTTTAAGGGCGCTGATTTTCATACAATATGTCCATACTGTTTAAATAGCCTCGATTTTTCTGCATGTATGATTTCAGGACTTAGGAATTTTGGCAGTGATTTTCTGGTGCATTTGGCTTTCAGCCTTTGGATGTAAAGGATGAAGGTAGCTACGGCTCTATATAGACGTCTCCAGTCCGAAAAGTAATCCACAGCAAAATCAAAATGCTTTAGTTTCGTTATTATGAAAACATGCTTACGTAATTCGGATTGGTCGTTATTTTGATCAATAACGACATCTTGTTGTGGCCATTTATCTTCCGATTGTCTAAGGAATTGTGGGCCTTGGATCCACCTAGATGCGTCGGGAGTTTTGAAGAACTTTGCAGCTGAGTCTGTGCGTTTTTGTCGTGAGCATGGTGAGCAATGCAAGGGGCGCAGCTAATTCCAAATGTAATTGAGCGCATGGCGAATATTTTTGGAGTCTGATTATCCTCGTGGAGCCATAAAAATCGTTGAGCTAATTCCAAATGTCATTGAGCGCATGGCGAATATTTTTGGAGTCTGATTATCCTTGTGGAACCATAAAAATCGTTGCGCATGCATGTCGCTATCTTGAATGTTAATCTGATGAAACATTTCGGCAATGTCTGCACACACGGCTATTCTGCCGACTCTGAATGCCATTAGAACATCGGTTAATGGAATAAGATAGTCAGGTCCGTTTAAAATAAAATCATTAAGTGATTTTCCATGGCTCTTGGCTGCTGCATCCCAGACTAGCCTTATTTTACTTGGTTTATTCGGATTTAAAGCAATAAAGATCGGTAGATACCATACGCGATCCATCTGGTTAGCTGCGTCTTTGGGCTCTAGTTCAGCGCGTGATTTTTGACTCAACGTACATTATTGAGCCATAGCATTTTGTGGCTTACCGGTTCTGATACTTTAATATGAGCTCTAGCGGATGTATTCCCCATTCGAGTGGTTTCGCTGGTCTATTGCAGGCAAAGAGGATCGGGAGTCGAGGAAACCTGAAGAATTCCCATAATGCTGTCATCAATAAAGGCGTAGGTGTCAAACTTAACTCCGTTTCCGTGTAGTGTGACGGGCAAAATTCGGAAGTATTGTTCTTCTATGCTGCTTTCCTTAAGGTGGGCACTGCCGAGTTTGGCCTTGGGTGCTTCTCTATGAAGAAGTGGATGATGCTTAGATTGGCAGTTATCGACGCCACAATCTCGTTTAGAGAAACATTTGCGGCGGTGGTTCTTCAGACATCTATAGCACGCCTTGGTGTCGTTGATAATGTGCTGCCTCTCCTCGACGGTCAACATCTGATATTTCTAGCACTGGGCGGCGTGGTGCTCGGCGGACTTGCACATTATACATATGAGAAACGAAGTAGCTTTTTGTTGCTGATCTTCTTCTGGCTGAGAGTTTTCGTTGTTGTCCAATCCATGGCGAACCTGTGCGTGAGTGTTGACGGTGCTGGCCCTTGAGCTTGGTACAGGTATAACAGTGGATGCTGCTTCGCTGAATGATTTGATGACTGGGATGCCGTCACTGCGTGGGTGCATGGCCCAGTTTAATTTTAGTTGAGTGGGCAATGTTCGGAGCAGCAGCCGACAATAGTTCTTCTTAATATCATATAGTCATATATCATCTCTTATACTGCTTATACTTATCGCTCTCTCAGTACGCTCCCGTACACACGCACATATGCCAGTACTGCTTATAGTGCATTGCTTCGCCCTGTTCTCGCTGCAGTCCAAATATTTGTCGAGCGCATCGAGTCGTAGTTCACGGCCACGGCCTCAAAACCTTTGTAACCCGTTGTGAAAATAAAAAACATTTGTAAACTTAACCAACGGAGTAAATTATTGTAAATGTGGAGTCAGAGTTGCCGAAAAAGCTCGGCATCTTCCAACATTTTGGTGACCCCGACGTGATCGCCGTGGACTTACAGTGCGTTAAAAGTGTTTAAACCATTCAATCAATCCAAATTTGAAGGTTTAACGTGACATTTGTGAAAAAGTAGCGAACCAAAAGTCGTTGTGACCGACCTTAGCAGTTCTAGCGGCCCGCTATTCGTTTTCGTATTCTCTTTCACCGTCTGCTTCAGCCTGCGCAACGCACTGTCGAGACTGGCTGCATAGAGTTATAAGCGTGGTCCGTTAGTTTTCTTCGCCTCCTCTTTGGTCGTTTGCTTCAGCCAGCTCTTGTGAGAGGCTGCAGTAATAACTCTCTGAAATTCGAACTCGAAAGCAGAGTACATCTTTCTTTGCATAATTGTTGGTTTTCCGTCGTCGCTTCGTTGATTTTACCGGTGCATACATATCGCATATATAAGTGCCAAAAAAGTGAACGCAAAGGCGTTTGAACTCGTTTTGAACTCGCGCGTTGCGTAATAATATTTAATTGTGATCGACTAGCACCCTCTGCGTCAACCGTTTTATATAACCAAAACCATGGGCAAGAAAAAGAATAGCAGAAAGAGTAAATCGTTTGCTATGGACAATGAAAGTGATTCTGTGACATTTGGCGCTGCTCCATCGGGCGAAAGTTTTAGTGCGAATGCAGCCAGCACCCAAGTCCCTGTTCCGGTATCTCATATTTCCTTCATGAGACTAAAGGCTAGAGCTATTTTCGATCGGCTAGAGTCCATACGCACAGAGATGGATAGTGAAAAGTTGCGTCAAATGGATGAATACGACTTGCGAGAGCTGTTGGAATCATTGACGGAGCTTAAATAAAATTTTGTTGTGGCACACACCAGTTTGGAGGATTTCTATTTCGAGTCAATGTCCAGTGAAATTTCTGCCAAAGTTACATCGCATATTCGTGCTATGGAGTCGCTTACAAGGAAGAAGTGGCGGATTGCATTATCGTGCAGACTGTTCTTCAGAAGCTGGACAAAGCCTCTCAAAATAGATGGGAGGAGTCTTCGTCGAATCAAGAGCTGCCATCTTGGGAGAAACTGTCTGGATTCTTGGAAAAGTCGCACGCTTGAAAATATGGATCAAGGACAAGGACAAGATGGTCAGGTTGGCAAGTCAGGAACAACCGTGAGTACGCATCAAAGAAAGACATTTGTAGCATCGAACGCTCCAGTTTCTTGTGAACTGTGCGAGAGTACTCATCACATAATTGCCAATTGTCAACGGTTTTCAATTCTATCGCCGAATGATCGTCGCCTGGAAGCCAAGAGGCTCTTGCTATGCCTAAATTGCCTACGAAAAGGCCATCAATTGAGAGATTGTAGATCAGGTCCCTGCCGCACTTGCCGATCGAAGCACCACACTCTTTTGCATTTCATTCGTCCAACAGAGGCTGCCCAATCTGTTCCTCCAATTGAAGCCTCACCAGCACAACCAAGTCGTAACGCCATGGTTGCAGTATCACCCTCCTTGCCTCAAGCCTTTATGTCCCACAGTCCATCTGATGCTGTGCTTTAAGCCACCGCCGTCGTTCTCGTGAAAAACAGCGTTGGAACTTTCGTACCCTGTCGCGCATTTTTGGATTCGGGATCGCAATTGCATTTCATAACTAGTCGTCTAGCTAATCAGCTAAAACTTCGAACAACCAAATCGCTTACCGCTGTCTCTGGCATAGGAGATGCTAGCTTCCCAACAGAAGGTATCTCGGTGGATCTCGTTCTGAAATCGCGGATTTCAGAGTTCACCACTAGCATCACTGCCGTCGTTTCCCAGAAGATCACGGACCATCAACATAGCATCACAGTTAGCACTGCCAATTGGCCTATACCGTCGAATATCCAGCTTGCTGCTCATCATGACTTGCTCATCGGAGCCGGACTTTTCTTCGAGTTGCTGTGTGTGGGGCAAATTCAGCTGGCGCCTGGACTACCGTTGCTGCAGAAGACACATCTAGGATGGATTCTTTCTGGTGGTGGTTACTCGGCCCTCAATAACTCGTCGTTCATCGCAACCCAATCTTCGGATGACATCAATCACAGCACTCGGCTCGATGAGTTGGTTCGTCAATTTTGGGAAGTGGAGCACATTTTTGAGCCATCTTAGGGCAACAAAGGAAGAGCTGCACTGCGAGGACCACTTTGTCAAACATCACACTCGATTACCCTCAGGAGAATATTCTGTTAGCTTGCCCACGAAGCGAAGTCTGGAGTCCTTGGGTGATTCCTACTTGCAAGCAAAGCGACGGTCGGAAAATTTGGAGCGCAAGTTCGTGCGTAATCCAACTCTATATTCGAAATATTCGGCATTTATGAAGGAGTACCTGTCCCTTGATCATATGTCTCTGGTTCCAAATAAAGATAGACACAAGTGCAGATATTTCTTGCCGCATCATTGCGTCATTAAAGAGGATAGCCCACGACAAAGCTGAGAGTCGTATTCGACGGCTCTGCAGTTACCACATCTGGTATCTCGTTGAATGATCTGCTTATGTCAGGTCCCACCATTCAATCCAAGCTGTTTCACACTATCCTTCGATTTCGTACATTTTCCATTGCTCTTACAGGCGATATAGGTAAGATGTATAGGTGCGTGCGTGTCTCAATGCCCGACACCATGCTCCAATGCATCTTGTGGAGGGACTCTGTTGACGACGATATACAGATCTTCAAGCTAAACACTGTCACCTATGGGACTAAGCCTGCATCGTTTTCATCTATTCGAGCTATGCATCAGCTGGCCATGGATGAGTCGTCTTCGTATCCATTGGGTTCGGAAACCATTCTACAGGACTTCTACGTAGACGATATGAGGCAGAAAGGGAAAGTTTTCTGAAGCTCGATGATGGCAGCGATGTGACCAAGGCGCTTGGACTCATCTGGGAACCCCAGAGGGACAAGTTCCTGTTTACTTTTGCACCTCAAATCGGTGTTGGCAAGCACACTAAGCGTTCGGTGTTGTCAACCATTGCACGGTGCTATGATCCTATGGGATTGATTGGACCCACATTGACCAGAGCGAAAATCATCATGCAGCGCATGTGGAGAGACAAGCTGCATTGGGATGAAAGTCTTCCTCAACCACTGGAATCGGCTTGGACTGAGTTTTGCAAGGACTTCGCTACTCTGGGTCACGCTACATTTCCGCGTTATATACTTCAACCTAAGGCAAGTGTTTCGTCATGTCGTCGTCTTGGTCAATGTTTTATGTTAAGATTATTTTTGAATTGTTTTGAAGTCTAGTGTAAGTAGGTTAGGGCAAGGCGGGAGCGCAATAAAGCTCGCTCTTTCGCTCAAGGCGAATTCGCCCCGCTTTGCCACCGTAGGTTAGCTAGGCTTAGAACGAAATGTAATGAATTTTAGAATATAATCGTTGAAATTGAAGTCGATCGAGCGCACATACATTATTTTCGTCCCCGCCTTTTAAATAAATCTTTACGCCACCCACAGTCTTTCGGTTTTGTGTTCTTAGAAAAACTATTCTAATTTTTCATGGCGCCCCCGGGTGGACGATAAAGAGCAAAAAATAAAGGCAACAAATAATAGTGACAGTGACACAGTGATAACACAAACAGTGTAACAAAAAAAACATACATACAGATTAGTTATAAATAATATAACTAATTAATTCTATATTATAGAATTAAAAGTAGTGTATAGTTTCCCGCGTCGTGTTGTGCATCAAATAACAAAAGACTTGCCAAACCATCGTGTCGGCCGCGCAATACCCTCACCAGCTTTGTAACGAACCATGGGTCTACCCATGGCTCGCCACAAACGGCGGAGAGGCAGCACATCCACTCTGGCGGAAGATAAGTAAGAAACTGATCTACACAGAGCTGGCGCCCCATGGCTCCAACCACGGTATGCCCCAAATAGCGGTGCGTCAGCACTCGAAGCGACATTTCGTAATTAATAAACCACTCTACACATTTATGTCCACACAACAATTTTAAAACCACCCCACCTCTTGGGACATTTCACAATCGACACCATAGTCATAAGCTATCAAAGAACAATTTCCGACCCACTGGCCCAAAACTCGGCTATCACCTTCTGTGATGCCAACCTAGCAAAACCTTCTTTGTCTCAAACTGTCAACGAAGCACTACGCTTCGACCCCAATGACCAGCCCCATTATCAATAAACAATTATTGAATTACTGACCCACTGGCCCAAACTCAGCTATCACCTTCCGTGATGCTAACTTAACAAAAACCTCTTTTCGCCGAACACTACTAACCCACTAGCAAACTGTCAACGAAGCACCAAGCTTCGACCCATTTGCTAGCCCCACAGCTATTGTCAGAAAAATAATCATAAGTTAGCAATAATTAATTATTTCCGGGTCAGGTGCGAGCACCCGATGCATAAAAGGGCCAAGATCGGCCGAAGAAGTAGGCAGTCCACCAGCCCCAACATACGATACTGCACCAGGCAGTCCACCAGCCCCAATACACGACACTGCACCAGGCAGTCCACCAGCCCCAATACACGACACTGCACCAGGCAGTCCACCAGCCCCAATACACGACACTGCACCAGGCAGTCCATCAGCCCAAATACACGGCACCCAGTACACCGGCTCCAAGGCCAACCAACCAGATACGCGAGCAAAAGTCATCGTAACAAAATAAGTCAATAAAGAAAACGTCAACAGAATACCAACCACGCTTTTTAAGTAATTTTCGTCGGCTATAACACTCCCCCTGTCGCCTACCTCTTTCACGATCAGGCCACTCCAACCCGAAAGTCACCTACAATCTACAAATTTTCTTGTAGCGGACCCTGGACAGACTGACGCATATCCCAGCCTGAAATAGGATCCTCACAAGTGGCGCCCGAGCAGGGACCTTTTGGTGACTTTAAGGTAACTAACACCTTGATACGGAGCTTTGTGGAGTAAAGACCCACGGCCACCGAAAGAGACTAGGCTAGCGAGGATCAATAACCGCCAAGCACAAAAACCCCGCCCACACTAAATCCGGTCGCGAACAAGTAGTGCCGCAGTGAAAGTATCAAACAGAAGTGCTACCGCGCAGAAATACGACCAAACCAAACGTAAGTCAGCACCCATAGTCGCAGAAACACACCATGGAAGGCCACGGAGACGATCGGCTCAACGAAATTTACCCGGAGGGACACCTTACCAACCCAGGAGTCACCACCGGCTGGATTTACAAACTCCGCCGAGACGAGCTTGAGGCCCTTGCCGAGGAATTCGGTTTTGGCACCGAAGGAACGGTCGAGGAACGACGAAAGAGGTTCGCCGCGTTAGTAGCCGGAACCCTCTCGCAGGACGCCTGGGTCCGACTGGGAGACCTCGAACGACAATACGCCAGACCAGCAGGACGCTCCCGATCACCCATGCCCACCACTCCTGGGCCGTCTGACCAGCGGAAGACCGACCCAAAAGCCGGGTTACAAGTACCCACAGCGGCCGAATACAGCACACCCTGCCCACCACGCATCGTAACGCCAGCCGATCTGCCCAGACCTCCAGTTACGGAGACCAGCCGCTCGCCCACCCAGAGGATCGTGCCAGCCATGGACTCTTCCACCGCCCACATCGCGGAACAGATTCGGAAATGGGGAATCAGGTTCGACGGACAGGACGATCCACTCGCGTTTCTGGAACTACTCGAGGAACGAGCTCTCTCATATGGGGTGGACGCGAATCAGCTGCCCCGAGCCATGACAGAACTTCTCACTGATCGGGCCAGTCGCTGGTACCGCACCAGCCAACTACAAGGCAGCTCATGGGCCTATTTCCGCCAAGAATTCTTGACTTTCTTCTTGCCGCCACGGTACTTCGAGAAATTGGAAGACCGAATCCGGGCCCGCAAGCAAGCAAGAGGAGAATTGTTCAAGGATTACCTCATCGAGATACGGCTACTCATGCACCACGCCGGGTACGACGACGCCAAGGAGTTGAACAGGATCTACGACAACGCCCTGCCAGCATACCAGATGTATGTGCGGCGACACGAACTCCAAAGCTTGGCTCAGCTCACAATGTTGGCTACCGAGTTCGAGAGCATCCAAGAGCGGACCATCCCGCCCACTTTCGCACCGCCACGAAGCACACCAAGATACGCAAGGCCGACTACAGAACAGAGGAACGACGACTCGACCCTGACGCCATTTTGGAGACCACATTGGGAGTCGACAGACACACCAGGGAGACCGCCAGCTCATCCAAACAGTACGACGAATCCCGATGTAGCACCTCGCATGATCACGACATCCATCGCGAACCCACGCGCAGCCTGTCGCCGGTGCGGTGAAGCGGGCCATGCGGCATACGACTGCCGAAATCCCTCGATCCTATTCTGCTGGGAATGTGGCAAACGCGGCACACGGACCGTCGATTGCTGCCGCCAGAACACGTCGGGAAACGACATGCGTCCCCATCTGACACGGGATCAGCCGGGAACGACGCCTCCTCCAACCCGCGACTAAAAAACTCTTTACACGTGAGCAACGGCCGGATAGTGGCGATGGTGACCATAGGAGGACACGCAACGGAAGCCACAATCGACACCGGGGCATCCAGAAGCTTCATCAGCGCAAACCTCGCCCGAAAACTAGACAACAACACCAACCTGCAAGATGCATGCGTCCGCATACGCCTGGCCGATGGCTCGGTCAGAGAGATCTCACAAGTTCTACTGGCGCACATCAAGCTGGACCAACGAGAGGTTCAAATTCCGCTCCTGGTCCTGCCAAACATGTTGGGACAAGTCATTGTCGGCATGGACTTCTTAGGTGCCATCGAAACGACGATCCAATGCGGCACCACGCTGCTACAGCTACGAGACCGTCGCCCCACACCCACTGAACCCGTGCTTACTACCATCCACGTACAAGACGCCGAACCCCGATACCAGAAACACCAACAATTCGCAACGAACCCACGTCCACGACCTACCACAACGCACACGGCACCCAATAACGCAACGCAGCACTTGACACCCAAACCAATCGCAACGGAAACGAAGCACCGGACCACAACGGAGAACACGAATCCAAGGTCAACACCAGAAAACAGCAATCAAGCAAACGGGAAAACGAGTCCCACGGTCACTACGGAGCAACCGCGTCCTAGGCCAACAACAGGGAACAAGCATCCCAAACAAACCACGAGGATCTCACACACGAGACAAACACACTTGAACCCGGAGCTCGACACAGGAAGCCCAGGTCCAAGACAAGCAATAGAGCAAGCACGCAGAGAAACCGCATCGGAAGCAGGGAGCGCACGGACACCCTCAAAACCGACCGCCAGCAGCGAAAAAGGACAACGGCCACCACCATCCGACAGCCCAGCCACACGGGAAACAGCCACGCTAACCCCACGCTGGACGGGGCCCATAATCGAACTGATCTCCACAGAGCCCCTCAACGAGGGCCCGGAAACCAGCACAATGCCCCCACGATGCCCAGACAGCCGTCCGCTCCTCCCCACGGCCGACGCCACACCGATCCTCGCCAACACCATGGAGTACCTTCCGCGTACTGACATGATTCCTAGCGCCATGCAACGAGCCATGCCTAGAACCATGTCCGAGATCTTCGTCGCCCACGCAAGTCGTCGCTGCGACACAAGAGGCATCACCGAGACTCACCTGGTCATGCGCCAAACGACCGCCAATACCACCCAAGTATTGCATCAGAGATACGACTACCAAAGGAGGATCGAACCGTCCAGCACACTTGACAAACCCATCCTTCCGAAAGACCCGAATCAACCCTTTGACCCCGGAGCCACAAAAGACGACCCAGAACTGCCCACGGATCCTTGGCCACCCGACATAGCACCGCAGATTCAAGAATGCCAGAACAACAGAAAGATCACGACCACAGCAGCAGCAGAAAAGATAACTTTACCGACGCCACGCTAAAATGACTAGATTAACACCGACGAATCCAAAGACTCGGCACAAGCCAAAGGACAGGAGAACTCGGAAAAAGCCGAACCTCATCACCCGCCAAGCAACGCCGCCGACGCCACTAATCTCTCCATCACCCACCCGGAAGAAAGGGGGGGGTGTAACGAACCATGGGTCTACCCATGGCTCGCCACAAACGGCGGAGAGGCAGCACATCCACTCTGGCGGAAGATAAGTAAGAAACTGATCTACACAGAGCTGGCGCCCCATGGCTCCAACCACGGTATGCCCCAAATAGCGGTGCGTCAGCACTCGAAGCGACATTTCGTAATTAATAAACCACTCTACACATTTATGTCCACACAACAATTTTAAAACCACCCCACCTCTTGGGACATTTCACAATCGACACCATAGTCATAAGCTATCAAAGAACAATTTCCGACCCACTGGCCCAAAACTCGGCTATCACCTTCTGTGATGCCAACCTAGCAAAACCTTCTTTGTCTCAAACTGTCAACGAAGCACTACGCTTCGACCCCAATGACCAGCCCCATTATCAATAAACAATTATTGAATTACTGACCCACTGGCCCAAACTCAGCTATCACCTTCCGTGATGCTAACTTAACAAAAACCTCTTTTCGCCGAACACTACTAACCCACTAGCAAACTGTCAACGAAGCACCAAGCTTCGACCCATTTGCTAGCCCCACAGCTATTGTCAGAAAAATAATCATAAGTTAGCAATAATTAATTATTTCCGGGTCAGGTGCGAGCACCCGATGCATAAAAGGGCCAAGATCGGCCGAAGAAGTAGGCAGTCCACCAGCCCCAACATACGATACTGCACCAGGCAGTCCACCAGTCCCAATACACGACACTGCACCAGGCAGTCCACCAGCCCCAATACACGACACTGCACCAGGCAGTCCATCAGCCCAAATACACGGCACCCAGTACACCGGCTCCAAGGCCAACCAACCAGATACGCGAGCAAAAGTCATCGTAACAAAATAAGTCAATAAAGAAAACGTCAACAGAATACCAACCATGCTTTTGAAGTAATTTTCGTCGGCTATAACACTCCCCCTGTCGCCTACCTCTTTCACGATCAGGCCACTCCAACCCGAAAGTCACCTACAATCTACAAATTTTCTTGTAGCGGACCCTGGACAGACTGACGCATATCCCAGCCTGAAATAGGATCCTCACAGCTTGCTGATCGTTGCTGCTCCCTGCTCGTTCACCGTTGCTGCTACCCTGCTGGTTACCTACCGCTTCACCATCAGACACCGTTGCTGCAACACAGGAGACGAATGGCCCCTTGTGATTGCACGGACTGCAAGAGGAAAGTGGCAGCTGGACTTAAAGATCCAAACGCATAGCCTGAGGTATTTGTGCAAAAAATTGAAAGCTAGAGCCGAAGACATACATAAATACATATATAAATTGTCTTGTGCTGGAAAAATTGCACCTCGCTTTCAATTCTTGGCACAGCCGTATGATATAGTAGAGTTTGATTTGCATGCATTTAATTTATTAGTGCACATACATACATATATAACACCATATAACACATATGTACATATGTACCATACCATACTCTATTTGAACCGCTATTTGGACGCACAATTATATTTATATCGTTTACCGCAATCACTGTCGCACCCCTTTCCCCTCTCGTTGTGTGAAATTCGCCAAAAAGTTGGTTCGTTAACCCAAGCCGCGGTGTATAACACTTGCTTCCATACATACATACATACACCCAAGCAGCTGCACCGGTGCATTCTTTTCGTCTCTCGCTTTCGCTTATCCACCGTTGCTTGCTGTGTATTTGGTGTGAGAATTTTCGCTGCCGCGCTTGATCATTCTTAGGGTATATTGTTTTGGGTCTCAGTTGGAAAGTGACGCGCTACCCTACAGTGTGAGGGTATATCGTTTTGGCTGTCACTTGCAACCAACTATACACCTCGTGCCTCGACATTCAATTATTGTCGTTTTCGATTTTCGTTCTTGTTTGAACATTTATTATTTCTTTATCTACAAAAATATTGGTTTTCGTCGCGTAGATTATAAATAGTAAAATGGCTGTAACATCTCTTCTTATAGTAGCCCTAGCACTAGGTGGTAGGGGCGTCGGCTGTCGAGGCACTGTCGGTCGGGATTCACTGGTTCCGTGCTCTTTCGGTAACTTGGGGGGGGGGTTCGTTTGACCGCGTCTCGACTCCTACTACATAAACTTAATATAGAATCCCTTGAATCTAAAAGGAGCTAAACTCCGAAAACAACACAATGCATAAACCTACCCTGTCTACAGGGAAATGAGAAAAAGAAAGGCTGTTGTCGATTCGTTCCGAAAGAGGTATGCGCGAGGCCTTGAGGTGATATTCGACCCGCACTATTCGTTACCCGCCCTTCCATGATTTCCGATATGCGATACTTTTCCGGAAATTCCGTTTTTTTTCACCCTATCCCATTATGTCCCCATGTCACCAGGAAATTAATATCTTAACCGTCCATATTCATATTCATAAATTTCAGGTTATATTTCTGAACTTAGGCAAAGGCATCCTAGCACAAAATGCAAGCAAAACTTAAAAGAACTAAAATAAATTACATACATCCTAATTTAAATAGTAGAAAGAGGAGAGAAAGTGGCTTAAACCATAATAAAAAATATAAGAAGATATCATATAAAAATTATAAACCTAACAAAAAAATCAACAATATATGGATAGCAGAGTATAAGTAGGTCGGTAAAATTAATTATGACTATTCCATAATAATAAAAAAAATTTATAGCAAATTAATATAATAATGAAAACTACATCATTTTAAGGCATTGGGCAAAGTATATATCCTAAACAAATGTAAAACGAAAAGGTGATTTTAAGCCGCAATTAAAATTCAAAGGAAACTTTCCCTTGTTGGCTAGTGTAGGTTTAATGCATTAGAAGAATGCAACCAATTCGAAAAACAAACAAACACGCAAAACGGAACTACCGACTAAGCCTAACGGAAAGCTATGAGTAAAAGCTTTACGCAGGCATAGCGGCAGCCGAATATCGTAAGCACAAGCCCGCTTGGCTTAAGAGAATACCCGCACAAAAGGGAAATGGGAAATCGCTGAAAGGCGCCTTTCGCTGAGATTTTCTGTGGAGGCTGTGGAAAAATGTTACGGTTTGCCCATGTCGGGCGGTTATGCAAAAAGGGGGGTATATATATAGAAAGTTTCTTTTCTTTTTAACCAAAAAACAAAAGTAAAATTTTGAAGATTAACAGCAGCGGTTTTTTTTTTTTTTTTTGGGAGGTCTTACTGTACTTAAATAAATGCAAGAAAAGAAGTAAAGAGTGATATAAAAGCTACACTATACTACTCGAAGTTTAATACGGCATCCTCAACGGCTTCATCTGGTGAGGGGTGTGGGGGGCTACTTCCAGTAGCGTGCTCGGGGCAGCGACGGCAACGCTTGGCGGCTGCGCAAAGGTTATGGCCGGTGCAGGTTATGTAACCTCGCAAGGAAAATTCGGCCGTTTCCAATCGGGGTGAAAATTTAATGGCCCACACCAAGGTACGGCGACCTAGCCATAGATAGCGGCGTGACCTGGTGTGGGTGCAAAGACTGATGCGGGACGGGCTGGCAATCGCGGCCAAGGCACTAAGGCAAAAAAACAAAAACTCTATGAACCTACAATTCTTACTTTTCCTTATAGGGCTTTAAACGTACCGTTCTTGTCTGCTTTCGAACAGGAGAGGATCGTTGGTCGGGTCTTTTCCACCGACGTGGTGTGAAGTGTGGCTGTAGGCGTGGCAGCAGCGTGGCGGCCGCAAAGCCAAGGGAGTTTTCTCCGAACTCTCACACTTTTTGCTTGGTTTTAAGCTTCACTCACAGCACAGCACAGGATTTAAACATGGAAACTTATTTTTCCGGTTACTCCGGACAGTTATGTAACTGTACTTTTTCGGACACGTGGTTAAAATTTTAAGGGTTGTACGGAACGTTTTGACTCTCGAACGGATCCACCGATTAGAATTTTCAAAAGAGCACGACCTGGCCTTTTGAATCGTTTAAATACGATCTAAAGATCTAAACGGACTCCCGTGCTAAAGCTTCGCTTCGATGCGCTGCGCTGCACTGGCTCAAGCTTAGCTCAGCTGTTCTAAGTCCAGAGCTTGCACGCACCCACCCGAAACTATGCTACAAACATAATTGGCATAAATAGGGAAATCAAGGTTATTGCATGCGAGAATTTTGAGCAACATAGCAATAAGCTTTTATTTGTTTTTGCTCCACAACGGCGACCGTTACATGGCACAAGAAAATAAGTCTGTTCTCGATGACTTAAAAAGTAAGCTCAGAAACCGAGTCAAAAGCATTCGCCGCTTAGAGGATCGATTAGAGGGTGGGTCGATTCCATTGCAATTGACAGAGCTACAATGCAGACTCGATGTTCTGAATTCTGCTATTAACAAGGCCAACCTATTGCAGGAGCAAATAGAAGAAATTGATAGCAAAGATGAATTTGGAGCCGAGCTGGAAGAAATGGCCATTGTAACCAAGGCAAAGATAATGTCGCTTATCGATGCCTTGAAGCCAACAAGCGATACGACGCCCTCGGTATCAGCTTCGACGGCCCCAACTCGTGCTCGACTTCCGAAATTGTCCCTACCAAAATTTAGTGGTAAATATTCGGAGTTTTAAAATTTTATTAGCCGTTTTAAGACTCT
Source organism: Drosophila ambigua (assembly GCA_018150905.1). Lineage (NCBI taxonomy): Eukaryota > Metazoa > Arthropoda > Insecta > Diptera > Drosophilidae > Drosophila > Drosophila ambigua. The sequence continues at coordinate 1,059,850 of JAECWS010000098.1, forward strand.
TGTTCATAATGATGATACCGTTGATATCTATTTTTTTGTGTAGAGGTGCATTAATTTGGAGTCGTTTAAGGTATCGCTCATTAAAATCTACGGAGAGACTTTGGAGCTAAAATTCGTTAACCAAACCTAAAAAATGGAAAAAATGAACAAAAAATACCTTTTTGAAGGTTGCGGGCCGACTTTTTCGACTTTTTCGACTATTCCTGAGTTTTTAAAGTCAAAATTTCGTAAATAATACCACACAAAAATCAACATTTTTGCATTTCAATTCTTTATATTTCCCAGACGGTAAGCTGAAATCACAAAGTGTTTGGGCTTATCTTCTAGCTGTTTGAATTATCTTTTCAAAATATTAAAGTTCTCAACAACCAGATGAAAGATACTAGAGTTATGTGAAAAAAACAAGCGCTACCTCTGAAAAAAGCTTTAAAAAAAGATACCAGTTTTCAAAAATTCTTCAAAAAAAGTTCTGCCATAGAAAAAAAACCATAATTCTTTAAAAAATTTTAAAGCCCCATATCTATCAGAAAAAGTTGGTTTGGATCCTTGAGGAAAAAAATAGTTCGGTTTTGTCGAGTAGTGTAACCAAGGCAAAGATAATGTCGCTTATCGATGCCTTGAAGCTAACAAGCGATACGCCGCCCTCGGTATCAGCTTCTACAGCCCCAACTCGTGCTCGACTTCCGAAATTGGCACTACCAAAATTTAGTGGTAAATATTCGGAGTTTTAAAATTTTATTAGCCTTTTGAGACTCTTGTTCATAATGATGAGAGTATACCGGTGATCGAAAAATTTAATCATTTAATTTCGTGCCTCTCTAATGAAGCATTAGGAACAATAAAGGCGTTCCAAGTCACCGAGGCCAATTATGCAAAGGCCATGGACAGCCTAAAGCGAGTATATGACAACGAATGTCTAATATTCTCGAACCAAATCTCCGCACTGTTCAATCTGCCAAAAATCTCGCAACAGTCCGCATCGTCCCTAAGAAGCCTCATCGATACAGTGTCATCGATCTATGGTTCATTATTATCGATAGGAGACGATACGAAGATTTCGAATGCAATGCTCATTCATCTCGTTTTGAACAGAGTCGACCCAGTGACTAGACAGAAGTGGGAAGAACAGCTTGACTTCGAAAAGTTGCCGCTTTGGTCCGACTTTGAAAAAGTTTTAAATCGTCGATACCAGCATTTGTCTGCGGAAGAGTCGACAAAGGCAAGGCAAGAAAAAGTCATGCCAAGCAAGTCGCACCATCGCAGTTCATTTGCTTGTTCTTCCACTCCCCCCAACAGTAGAGCTCAGCAAACATGCAGCTATTGCAATTCGGGAGACCATGTAGTGGCCAACTGCACGCCATTTTCACGTCTCTCGGTTATGCAAAGGTTCGAGTTCACAAAGTCTGCGTCCTTATGTATAAATTGTCTGCAAAAGGGTCACACTGTTTTAAGATGCAAGGTCGCCAAATGTCGAGTTTGTGGCCGCTCACATCACACATTGTTGCATCGATACACAGTGACTGATAATAGTCTCGCGTTGCCGCCACCCCCAGAGAGTTCGTCTCCTCCTTTAAATCAGGACCACCCTTCCACCTCTCATGCTCTGCATGCGACTTCATTGGACAGGGTGATTTTGGCTACGTCGATCGTAAGTGTCAGAACAAAAAATGGTGAACACATTTTGGCCAGAGCTCTCCTTGACTCTGGATCCCAAACAAACTTCATCACGGAAGACCTCGCCCACCGCTTACAGATCACTGATTGAGCTGAATCATTCTTTGAGTTATTAGCTGTTGGTCAAATCAAGCAAGGTCCTGACTATCCAACTCTTCAGAAGACCCTTCTTGGCTGGGCTGTTTCGGGAAAATATGTTTCCAAAAGTTCTGCCCCCAAACGGCAAACAGTTTGAGTTGCAGTGAAGAGCTGTTAGTTTCCATTGATAGGACCTTGCAAAAATTCTGGTCACTGGAAGAAATGCCATCTCCAAAGAAAATTATTTCGCCTGAGCACACGTTATGTGAAAATCACTTTCGGAAGACGACTCAGGTATTGCCATCAGGTCGGTTTGAAGTAAGGCTGCCGTTTAAATCAGATCCAAATTGTTTGGGCAACTCCTTTGAGGTTGCTAAGTTGCTGAGTTGAAGAAAATGTACTTGGAATTCATGGAAGAGTACCTCTCCTTAGGTCATATGTCACCGACTGACAATACGGTTCCTTCTACTCCACACTACGTAATTCCACATCAGTGTGTCCTTCGGCCCCAAAGTACGTCCACCAAGCTTCGCGTCGTGTTCGATGCGTCGTCGAAGACGTCCTCTCAGGTGGCCTTGAAAGAGATTCTGATGGTCGGACCGACCATTCAAGAGGAATTATACTCAACACTGCTCCGCTTCCGTCTGCACAGGTTCGCCCTGACTGCCGATGTGAAAAAGATGTATCGCCAAGTGATGGTGAATGAAGCGGATAGGCAGTTTCAGATGATAGTGTGGAGAAGAGACCCACCTGAGTCCTTGAGATTATACAAGCTTAACACCGTGACTTATGGGACTGGACCAGCCCCTTTTTTGGCTACCGGGTGTTTTAAAAGGTTGAGTGAGTCTGTGATAATTCCCTAAAGCTGCTGACGTTATTGGTTCCGACTTTTACGTTGATGACATGTTGACTGGTGCTGCATGCGTAGAGGAGCTAAGGGCAATTAAGTCCGAAGTATCTCAGGTTCTTCAGACCGCAGGGTTTGAGTTAGCGAAGTGGTTTTTGAACTCACCTGAAATCACCGCATCTGAGAGCACAGCAAAACCCATAACGATCTCGGATTCAGAATCGACTAAGGCGTTAGGAATCTCATGGTTGCCTAAGGAAGATGCCTTTCAGTTTAAAATTCACAATGAAGTCATGGGTCTCCGAGCGACAAAACGGAACATACTGTCGGTGACATCGAAGCTGTTCGACCCCCTTGGATTGTTAAGTCCTATCATCATAAAGGGCAAGATCCTATTGCAGGAACTTTGGCTTAACAAGCTAGATTGGGATGAGTCGATTCCGATGCATTTGGAAACAGCATGGAATATGTTGAAAAATACACTGTCTCAATTGGAAGAGATATCCATACCTCGGTTTGTTTTTCCGATCCGATGTACATGCCTTCGCTGACGCCTACATGAGAGCTTATGGAGCATGCGTCTATGTCCGTAGCAAAACTGCAGAAGGTTTAAAAAAGTAGCGCCGCTCAAGACCAAAACGCTCCCACGGCTTGAGTTACCGCTCACCTTCTCGCGGTTCTCTGTCACAGAATCAATCCCCTATTAAAGGCCCCTATTGAACGATCTGTTTATTGGTCAGACTCTGAAGTAACTCTTCACTGGATTCGGTCGCATCCATCTTCGTTGTCGACGTTCGTTTCGAATAGGGTGGCTGAGATTCAGGAGTGGTCAGATGAAGCTACGTGGCGGCATGTCCCTACAAAACAGAACCCTGCAGATATTGTGTCAAGAGGTTGTGACGTCAAAGAAATCGTCCAGTCAATCTGGTTTGAAGGACCATCATTTTTGAAGGATGAAGAAGAGACCTGGCCAAAAAACCCTCATTTCGAGCCCACAGAAGATGTCGAGCTGGAGAAGAGGAAGAACGCGGTCGGGCTGACCGCTGCGGTAGAAATTTCGGATTTGGTAGATGTCATCGAGGGATTCTCGTCACACCTCAAGCTGCTTAGAGTGTTTTGTTATATGTTCCGCTTTATAAAAAAATGTAAGAACCCGAGCATAACGTTTGAAAAAACGGTTTCACCGACCAAGTATGATGAAGTCTTTCGCAAAATTGTTGAAGTTATCCAACATCACGAGTATCGTGAGGAAATCGAGAAAGTTCGGAAAGGATCTAGAGTTGGTCCTAGTCTTCAGCGGTTGAACCCTTTCATCCATGAAGACACTGGTACTTGGTGTACTTTTTCGTTGTTGAGAGTAGGGGGGCGACTAGCTAAAGCTCCTATATCATACGATGCCAAGTTTCCATTGCTTTTGACGAAGCGTTCGCAATTCGTGCGGAGCTATGTTGGTCATCTGCACCATATCAATTTTCATGTCGGCCCACGAGCACTTGTGAGCATCCTTCGACAGAGTGTTTGGATCGTAAACGCTCAGGAGGTCTGCAGTCAGACAGTTCGATCGAGTATCCGCTGCTTTAAATGCAAGCCTCGACTGCTGACGCAACTGATGGGAAATTTACCCGCAGACCGGCTCCGTGCTCTCCGCCCATTTTCAATTTGCGGCGTTGATTTTTGTGGACCCGTCTCGACGACATTGAAAATTCGAGGAGGGCCCCTAAGTCCTAAATCGTGCTTATTGTTTGTTTTGCGTCCAAAGCAGTTCACTTAGAACTTGTATCCGACTTGACCACTGACTCTTTTTTATTGGCTTTCCAAAGGTTCGTTGGGCGCCGAGGATATCCCCAGATCGTCCATTGCGACAACGGGACGAATTTCGTCGGAGCGAGCCGCCACCTCAGCGCTCTGCAGAAGGCGCTCGAGAACGGGGCGGACGCAGTTCGCGAATTCGCGTCAAAAAACGGATGCGAATTTGCGTTCTTACCTCCTCGAGCGTCGCACATGGAGGACTCTGGGAGGCAGGTGTGAAGTCTGCGAAGAGCCTACTCCTACGGGCAGCAGTCAGCGCGGTCTTGACCGCCGAGGAGCTCGCCACAGTCCTCATCGGGATCGAGGCCGTCCTGAGCTCCAGGCCGCTGGGAGTCCTCAGCCAGGACCCTAGCGACGGCGAGGCACTCACGCCCGGGCACCTGTTGATAGGCGGGTCGCTCATCGCCCCCCCCAGCACTGCGGAATCCGGACCAGGAGGGTCTCAGCTGCTTGCGGCGATTGCAACTTGCCTCGTCAGTCAGGCTCACGTTCTGGCGGCGATGGTCCAAGGAATATGTCCTGGGACTTCAAATTCGGGGCAAGTGGCACCTACGGAAGCCCGACGTCAAGGAGGGAGACCTCGTCCTCGTGGCCGAGGACAACATGCCTCCACAGGAGTGGCTCCTCGGGAGAGTGATCGCCACGCACGCCGGGGAGGACGGCATGGTCAGGGTCGTCGACCTTAGGAGGAGCGATGAGGGCATTTTTCGGCGGGCCATCCACAAGTTGGCGCCGCTACCAATGTGTTGAAGCCGCTCAGGCCTTCAACGGGGCCGGTGTTTCGTCATGTCGTCGTCTTGGTCAATGTTTTATGTTAAGATTATTTTTGAATTGTTTTGAAGTCTAGTGTAAGTAGGTTAGGGCAAGGCGGGAGCGCAATAAAGCTCGCTCTTTCGCTCAAGGAGAATTCACCCCGCTTTTCCACCGTAGGTTAGTTAGGCATAGAACGAATTGTAATGAATTTTAGAATATAGTCGTTGAAATTGAAGTCGATCGAGCGCACATACATTATTTTCGTCCCCGCCTTTTAAATAAATCTTTACGCCACCCACAGTCTTTCGGTTTTGTATTCTTAGAAAAACTATTCTAATTTTTCAGCAAGGTTTGAGTTGCATGCCTTTTGTGATGCCAGCCTCCAGGCCTTGTATCTACGCTCGTTCGTTTAGGGATACCGCCGATGAGGTACATTTGCTTTGCTCGAAGGCTAGAGTTGCACCATTGAAAACCCTCACGGTGCCTAAGCCTAAGCGTTTCGACATCTCGCTTTCGTTTAAGCACATTAACTCATTCGGAGTCATGATGTGCATTTTCGGATATGTTCATAAGTTCGTCAGCAAGAAAAGGTCACCTGATCTCTCGTCTGAAGACCTTCGCAAAGGATCGCACTTGTTGTGTCGCATCATTCAACGCGCCCACCTTTATCCCGAGTACCGTGCTCTGCGGAAGGGGAACTGTGTGGAGTCCTCCAGCAGCATTATATCTCTCTCGCCTTTCATAGATGACGTTGGTTTGATTCGTGTTGGTGGTCGCTTGCGGAACTCAACTCTTGGCTTCGATGCACGCCACCCAATCATTTTGCCCAGGGATCATCCATTGACGTTCGCCATCATCATGCACTTTCATCGGAAGCATCACCATGCTGGGCCGCAGTCTCTACTGGGATCTATTCGCTTGCAGTTCTGGCCCATCGGCGGCATGAAAACTGTTGCTCGAGCGTTGCGGAAATGCATCATCTGCTGCAGGTCCAGACCTCGTCTTGTGGAGCACATAATGGCTGACCTACCGAAGGATCGAGTGCAGGATTCGCCTGCATTCAGCGTCACTGGAATCGACTACTACGGTCCCTTCTATTACAAGCCAGATGGGCGCACTCGAACGCCTACAAAATGCTACATCAGCATCTTCATCTGTTTTGCAACAAAGGCCGTTTGGTTGGAATTAGTGAAGGACCTCACAACTGCTGGATTTTGAAGTGCCCTCAAACGCTTCGTTTCCACGCGCGGCATACCCCGATGCATTTGGTCGGACAATGCCACCAATTTTGTGGGCGCAAGGAACGAGTTGGAGGACCTTCGGCGGCTGTTTATGAGCGAGAAGCATCGTGATGCAGTTCATAATCATTGCATCAACAATGGCTTCAATTGGAAGTTTATCCCGCCTCGCTCAGCCCACTTCGGGGGCTTGTGGGAGGCAGCAGTGAAGATGGCCAAGCAGCATTTATATCGCTCCCTGGGATCGTCACTCTTTGGCTTTGACGCAATTTCAGAAAACCCTGAAGATCTTGGCGTCCTTACTCCAGGACATTTTCTAATTGGTCGTCCGCTGATGGAGTTTCCCGAGCCAGATGTTACAAATCTAAGCTTTAACAGACTAGATTGCTGGCAAAGAGTCGCCTGTGCTCAGCAGATCTTTTGGAAGCGTTGGAGTGAGGAGTGTTTGACTCTGCTACAACAACGTGCCAAATGGCGCACACTGCAGCCATCGATCCAAGTATAAAGGACGAAAACTTGCCGCCGTTGAAGTGGCCATTAGCACGGGTGATCGACATCGTCCTGAGAACACCATCTGGAACCACTCGTCGAGCTGTCAACAAGCTGTGCGTCTTACCCGTTGAGGATCCTGTTAAAAGCCCTAGTCTTTCAACGGGGTGGAGTATGTTCGGAGCAGCAGCCGACAATAGTTCTTCTTAATATCATATAGTCATATATCATCTCTTATACTGCTTATACTTATCGCTCTCTCAGTACGCTCCCGTACACACGCACATATGCCAGTACTGCTTATAGTGCATTGCTTCGCCCTGTTCTCGCTGCAGTCCAAATATTTGTCGAACGCATCGAGTCGTAGTTCACGGCCACGGCCTCAAAACCTTTGTAACCCGTCGTGAAAATAAAAAACATTTGTAAACTTAACCAACGGAGTAAATTATTGTAAATGTGGAGTCAGAGTTGCCGAAAAAGCTCGGCAGCTTCCAACAGGCAACTTATCGACGAGTTCGCGAAGCAGTAAGGGGTTGTCCAGGTGTGAGTTTAATTTGCAGGCCTTCATAGTTGCACACACGTTGTGTACTGCCATTGCAAAATCTATAAGAGATTCCAATTTGTCTTTGTGTAAGTTGATTTTTATAATTTTATCACGGTCAAACGGTCAAGAATTTGTTCCGGTCGCCCAAAGAAGGTTTTTAGGGTATCGATCCCTTTCGGGGCCTAATGCTGGCAGCAGCAGCTTATCACGCACCAACTCATAAGCACTTGTCTTGCGGCTAACTGGGAGGCACTTGGTCTAATTGGTGGGAATGAAATAGCCTGTGTTCCCTACTCCTGTGCAAGCACCATGTATTTTTTCTCTATGTACCTTTTTTTCAGCTTCGCGTGTCCCTTCCAGCCTTGCCAACTTCAAGGAATTTGAGCTAGTATGTGTGTGTGTTTGCTCGGTTAGCTTGTGCAGATTTATTTCTGGAGGTGGCTTTGATATATTGCAATAGACTTGGTCAACTTGCACCGTGTTGGGATTAATGGGATTTATGTTTTCCGAAACTTGGGGCCGTCTGCCACCTTTGCTGGTTGAAGCTTGATCACTTGCTGGGGCCTTCCATGCGGGGCATGTCCATTCCAACTGCGCAATGGTGCTGTTCACTCCAACACAGTCAAAGTGGTGCCAAATCTTGCATTTGTCGCATTGCACCCACTTTTGGATGCCTTCTGAAATACGGTTCTTTCTGCAGTCGCCACAAAACGTATCATCTCGTTCTATAGGCATGTTTATATACACATATGTTATTTACTTGTGCACATTAACTTGGTTTTGCTGTGTGTTCCCACGTTGCTTGTATTCGGCGCGATATACTACAGCAAGGTTCTTACACATACATGGCTTTTACACTTGTGGGTGTGTATGCAGGCATATGTGTATGCGAGCGTCTTATCTAATTCGCAATTTGTTGAAATCCAAGCGTGGTTCACAATTATGTTTGTTGTTTGTGCGTAGTTAAAAGTTTTTTAAAAAAATGTTGAGGTACTGGTGTTGAATATTTTAAAGCAATAAAGGGTAGAAAAATTTATATATATTTATATATACATAATAATAAGAGAAAGCTTTAAAAAACTTTGTGTTCTTGCTTCGCTGGCTTATCGTCAATTGTCTCTCTGTTTTAAAGTTGCCGCATGGTGGCGCTTATGCATGGTGGCGTTGTATGCGCCGTATGCGCCTACGTGGCTGTTATGGTTTAAATTTCAGAACTACTTTTTTAAGTTTAAATTTCGTCGGCATGTGTCATGTCATTCATTAGACGAGGGAAGATGAAATATTTCAATATTCCGATCGATATGGGAAATAAGTAAATAAATAAATTTCTGTGAACATCGGCGTGGCGAGCATACCCCAGCCGAAGTGCCGTTGTGGTAACGTAGAATTGGGATCTCATTTATGGTCAAGATGGCAAGAGTATGGAACAACCTGGCAACGAAGGCAGAATTGTTCAGTTACTGCGAGGAATTTGGACTAGATAAGAGTGAAGGAATGGAAGTATTGAGGAAACAACTACTGTAGCACAATTTACTGCAAGGAAGGATCTAAGGAAGGATCTAGGAAAGAAACCTTTTCATTTTCATTTCTTGGAGAGGCAGGAACAGCTCGGGTCAACCCAGACGAGAGAAAGGAGCCCAAAACAAGAGACCGTGAAAAGTCAGTTAAAGGAGAACTTCATGTCGCCGCAATATTGCGGAATGTAAACAAGCAGAGACAGAGACCATACGAGAATTCATACAAGACTTACGAAAATTGAAGAGATTCGGGACGTACACCGAAAACGAAAAACTGGACAGAATAGTACCAGATACCAGAATAGTAGGCTGCCTATTAAGCTCTACGTAAAGAGGAGAGAATTCTAGACACTATCGGAATTCATTATCACATCGGAAGCGTTCGAGAAACTGGAAAGAGAGGCAGGACTTTCAAAAGTAAAAACGAAACAAGACACTTTACGACGACACTAACGGCAATGGATGAAAGTCACACTCATCTCACACATGGCTTGCATCGTACCGTGGACGGACCTAGCTCTCAAACTAAACACCCGGACCTTGCAATGAAGATACTAACCGGCTCTGCCCCACCAGGCTCTAGGATCACATCAGCGTGAGGCACGACCCGGCTCTGAATGGCTCTACCATGGATCGACAGGAAGACCGACGGCCAACATGAGCTGCAGAAAGGAGTCGTCAGGGAGACATGGTGGACGCCATGATCCGTAGAAACGAGAAAGGCAACCGATGGTTTCGGCCTAGCGCAGCGGGCAAACGGGCACACTGTCAGCTGATCAGCAAAACGCGATAGGGATAAAGAAGAGGCACAACAGCTGACTTTTGGCAATAAATGCAGCGGCGCCAGAGCAATTAGGGCACTCCACCTGGACTCGCCTAGGGTCAAGATCAGCCTTCGTGATCCTCCTATTTTTTGGCATTTCTGCTGTGGTGCAATAAATCCTCCCGCCCTACTCGGAGCGCATTTTCCTCCACAATGACTACTTCTCCTCGGAGCACATTATCCTCCTCAACGCATTTCTGTCTCGGAGCGCATTTTCCTCCCTACCGCTTCTCTCGCTCAGAGCGTATCGTCCTCCGCACACCCCAAGTTTTACCCACCTGGAGCGCATTATCCTCCACGACCGATCCTTGCCCGCGACCATATTCTATCTGGATACGACCTGCACGCTTCGAGTAGCCACGTGCGGCCCTGACGACCCTGAAGGAAGGCCTCGAGGCCGAGCCCGTGATCCAACAACATTCATACTCTGTACTCTTAAGATTGCCACATTACTCGTGTCGCCTTATTCTTGAACCAGGAGGTCTTTTCTTTCAACTACCACATCCAGAGATCAAATAAATTTATGTGAACCCCGGCGCGGCGAGCATACCCCGGCCGTCACAGACTGCAATATTGGATAAATCCAATCCTGCAGGACAGATATGCAATCAACATGGTTTTTAATCTATATTCATTCGACTGCCCTAATTAAAATTAATTTGTCTTCATTATAGCACTTTTGTATTCAGTTCTTTTTTTAAGCTACACTTAAATTAAATTATTTATTTTAGGGTCTCGTGCAGTGTTTGGGGAGTAGTAGGTAAGGTATGCACGGTACTGCCGCAAAGCATTGCTTCGCACACCCATTCCGTCTCATTCTGCTCGCACTCTCCTTTCCCTCTCCGCAGCCCAAAGTTTCCTCGATATTGTTGCGGCAAACTTGGCAGTTGCGTCCCATGCCTTGGGATCCGCTACCATGTGTGTGACGGTTTTGTGTGGTTTTAAATTGTTGTGGGGACAAAAATGTGTAGAGTGGTTTATCGAGAGTTCTTAATAAATTGTGTGCGTTGCTTAAAGTGCTGACACGCCGCTATTTGGGGAAAAACCGTGGCTACACGTGTAACCCGCTGTGCAAATAACATTTATTCATATTACATATGAATAAAATATAAATACATAAAGATTAATACAGTCGCAACCAGTCTTCTTCGTAGCTGTCAATGAGGTCGTCTACGTAGTGCGCTTTTGTAATGGACTCTTATGTTCGTGGATTAGATTTGTGAATTCCTGTGCGTTTTTGTCGCGAACATGGTGAGCAACGCAAGGGGCGCTGCTAATTCCAAATGTCATTGGAATTCGCGTGAAGAATATTTTTAGAGTCTGATTATCCTTGTGGAGCCATAAAAATCGTTGAGCATGCATTTCGCTATCTTGAATATTAATCTGATGAAACATTTTGGCAATGTCTGCACACACGGCTATTCTGCCGACTCTGAATGCCATTAGAACATCGGTTAATGCAATAAGATAGTCAGGTTCGTTTAAAATAAAATCATTAAGTGATTTTCCATGGCTCTTGGTTGCTGCATCCCAGACTAGCCTTATTTTACTTGGTTTATTCGGATTTAAAGCAATAAAGATCGGTAGATACCATACGCGATCCATCTGGTTAGCTGCGTCTTTGGGCTCTAGTTCAGCGCGTGATTTTTGACTCAACGTACATTATTCAGTCATAGCATTTTGTGGCTTCCCGGTTCTGATACTTTAATATGAGCTCTAGCGGATGTTTTCTCCATTCGAGTGGTTTCGCTAGTCCTGAAGAATTCCCATAATGCTGTCATCAATAAGTGTGACGGATGAGCCTTCGTCCAAAAAGGCGTAGGTGTCAAACTTAACTCCGTTTCCGTGTAGTGTGACGGGCAAAATTCGGAAGTATTGTTCTTCTATGCTGCTTTCCTTAAGGTGGGCACTGACGAGTTCGGCCTTGGGTGCTTCTCTATGAAGAAGTGGGTGATGCTTAGATTGGCAGTTATCGACGCCACAATCTCGTTTAGAGAAACATTTACGGCGGTGGTTATTCATTGATAACACTAGTCAACACGATTTTTCCTCAAGGAACAAAACCAACTTTTTCTTAAAGATTTGGGGCTTAGAAATGGTTTTATTGTATTTTTTTTTTCTATGGCAGAACTTTTTTTTAAAGAATTTTTGAAAACTGGTATTTTTTTTTAAAGCTTTTTTCAGAGGTAGCGCTTGTTTTTTTCACATAACTCTAGTATCTTACGTCTAGTTGTAAAGAACTTTTGCCATGCGCCAGATGTTTCTTGAACGACAGTTTGGTGTCCAGCCGGACCACTAAGCTCTATTTCAGCGACCTTTAAGATGGGAGGTCGTGACCACCGATCAGTATGACCTTGGTCTTGTGAGCAGCTAGCTGGAGTCCCGTTTACGGCGTGCCACGACTCCACGACTCGGATTCCCTCGTTTGCTCCTGCTTCCAGTTACCTAGCCACCACTACGATGGCCACATCGTCGTCGAATCATACGGTCGTTGTTTTCTCTGGTAGGTTCAGACGGAGCACACCATAATATATCGTGTTCACAATTGTATCACAAGAGCGGCCCCAGTACCGACACTTGCGGAACTCCAGCTGTTACCTTGTATGAAAATGGGTATCGAGTAGGATGTGTGGGGATTTCTCACTAAAATTAGTCCAGTGGATGGTACCCACTGAGAGGTGTTTTGAGATGAAATACTTCTGATGCGATCGCGATCAGTTGCCAAATGTACAGGCCTTTTTCGTTTGCTTTGTTCCCAATTGGCAGTTGGGCCCGCAGTCTTCAAAAATGTATTTTTTGTTTATTTTTTTCATTTTTTGTAAAAAATACCGCACAAAAATCATAATTTTTGCATTTCAATGCTTTATATTTACCAGACGGTAAGCTGAAATCACAAAGTGTTTGAAAATAGCTTCTAGCTGTTTTAATTATCTTTTCAAAACAGCAAAGTTCTTTACAACTAGACGTAAGATACTAGAGTTATGTGAAAAAAACAAGCGCTACCTCTGAAAAAAGCTTTAAAAAAAAATACCAGTTTTCAAAAATTCTTTAAAAAAAAGTTCTGCCATAGAAAAAAAAAATACAATAAAACCATTTCTAAGCCCCAAATCTTTAAGAAAAAGTTGGTTTTGTTCCTTGAGGAAAAATCGTGTTGACTAGTGTTATCAATGAATAACCACCGCCGCAAATGTTTCTCTAAACGAGATTGTGGCGTCGATAACTGCCAATCTAAGCATCACCCACTTCTTCATAGAGAAACACCCAAGGCCGAATTCGTCAGTGCCCACCTTAAGGAAAGCAGCATAGAAGAACAATACTTCCGAATTTTGCCCGTCACACTACACGGAAACGGAGTTAAGTTTGACACCTACGCCTTTTTGGACGAAGGCTCATCCGTCACACTTATTGATGACAGCATTATGGGAATTCTTCAGGACTAGCGAAACCACTCGAATGGAGAATACATCCGCTAGAGCTCATATTAAAGTATCAGAACCGGGAAGCCACAAAATGCTATGACTGAATAATGTACGTTGAGTCAAAAATCACGCGCTGAACTAGAGCCCAAAGACGCAGCTAACCAGATGGATCGCGTATGGTATCTACCGATCTTTATTGCTTTAAATCCGAATAAACCAAGTAAAATAAGGCTAGTCTGGGATGCAGCAACCAAGAGCCATGGAAAATCACTTAATGATTTTATTTTAAACGAACCTGACTATCTTATTGCATTAACCGATGTTCTAATGGCATTCAGAGTCGGCAGAATAGCCGTGTGTGCAGACATTGCCAAAATGTTTCATCAGATTAATATTCAAGATAGCGAAATGCATGCTCAACGATTTTTATGGCTCCACAAGGATAATCAGACTCTAAAAATATTCTTCACGCGAATTCCAATGACATTTGGAATTAGCAGCGCCCCTTGCGTTGCTCACCATGTTCGCGACAAAAACGCACAGGAATTCACAAATCTAATCCACGAACATAAGAGTCCATTACAAAAGCGCACTACGTAGACGATCTCATTGACAGCTACGAAGAAGACTGGTTGCGACTGTATTAATCTTTATGTATTTATATTTTATTCATATGTAATATGAATAAATGTTATTTGCACAGCGGGTTACACGTGTAGCCACGGTTTTTCTCCCAAATAGCGGCGTGTCAGCACTTTAAGCAACGCACACAATTTATTAAGAACTCTCGATAAACCACTCTACACATTTTTGTCCCCACAACAATTTAAAACCACCCCACCTCCTGGGACATTTCGCAATCGACGACCTCGATAAGAAATATCACTTGGGTTATTTCTGAATAAGTCAAACCTACATAAAATTACCGACCTACTGTCCCAAACTCAGCTATCACCTTCCGCGATGCCGAGGTAGCAAAACCTTTTCCTGAACACTACTGACCCACTAGCAAATTGTCAACGAAGCACCAAGCTTCTACCCACCTGCCCACAATTATTGTCCGAAAATAATCATAAGTTAGCAATAATTAATTCCGGGTCAGGTGCGATCACCAGATGCATAAAAGGGCCAAGATCGGCCGAAGAAGTAGGCAGTCCATCAACCCGAACACAACACACTGCACCAGGAAGTCCCTCAATACAAGACCCCAGTCTACCGGCCAAGTAATCAGATGCACTCGTAAAACTGTAAACAAAAGAATTAAGTAATAAAGAAAATATAACAACGTCAACAGAACACCAACCACGCTTCTGAAATATTTTTCGTCGGCTACAACGCTCCCCCTGTCACCTACCTCTCTTACGATTAGGCCGCTCCGAACCTGAAAGGTCACCTACAATCTACAAATTTTCTTGTAGCGGACCCTGGACAGACTGATGCATATCCCAGCCTGAAATAGGATTCTCACAAAGGGAATTAGAAGATCACGCGATGCGACACTCCAATACCAAGACGGTGCACATCGATGTCTTCGTGTGCAGCTGCGCGTTTTGGCTATACGCGTGAGAACGTTACAGCTAAGTTTTTGGACATAAGCAATAAGAACAGCGGGCAAAACCATCGCGAGCATATGATTAGGGCAACTATTATATGAATGAATATTGACTTAAAACTAAGCGATTAATTCCTCAACAACGACGATGAAGCAATTGGAGGGGAGGATTCACCATAAGAAACTGGATCTCCAACTCGACTCCTGTACTTCAATACTTTGAGAACGACAATTGGATAACCAACAGCCAAAAGAATTAGGGGGGCCCAAAAAGGTGCTTGGTATGTAAAGGGAACCCTCCAGAGGCGTTTTTATGTATATTTTCACATTTGCAAGATTGAAAAGAGATTTTTAATGGTGAAACAGCTCCAACAAAACACAAAGCCTTACAAGTATTGATCTCCGTATTCGACCCACTGGGCCTGCTATCATGCTACACTATTGATCTGAAGATTCTTCTCCAAATACACTCCTTATTTTTTGGACACAATGGAAAAGTGTACTTCTTCAAACTGGAGAACTGGAATTCCCTCGCTACTACTCATATCTGCTGACGCAAGTGAAGACGCCTATGCCGCAGTCACCTACTCTATGCATAGAGTTGGTGAGATCATAGATAACGCCAGCCGTAAACAGTGGCTTTGGATTCGTACGAAGGAAAACGTTGCAGACTCAGCTACAAAATTCTTCAAAACTCCCGATGCATCCAGACAATCGGCAGATAAATGGCCACAGCAAAATGTTGTTTTTGATCAAAAATGCACCAGAAAATCACTGCCGAAATTCTGAAAGTCCTGAAATCATACATGCAGAAAAGTCGAGGCTATTTAAACAGTATGGACATATTATATGAAAATCAGCACCCTTAAACACCATTCAGCTGTGGACAAGTCAAGTCCATTAATTGGTCTGAACGTTTACCTAGACGCAGAAGCCATCATACGTGTACAAGGAAGAGCAGATCGCCTGAATCAAACAGAAAACGCAATCGTATTACCAAAAGAGTGCAGACTCGCCTTTTTAGTTGCAACACATGCTCCACATGCTCCACGAATCAACTATCAACCTAATTCGAAGCACATTTTATATACCACGTCCACGAGTATTGGACAAAGCTGTGCGTCAGGAACGTCAAAAATGCAAAATCGCCAATTCGACACCAAAGGTACCCCAAATGGCACCTGTACCAGCTGCCAGACTGGCTTGTTTAGAAAGACCATTTACATATACGGGTGTCCATAATTTCGGCCCCATATTAGTGAACGTTGGAAGGCACAAGGAAAAGCGTTGGGGAGTCCTATTTACATGCCTCACATTAAGAGCAGTACATTTAGAAGTGGTATACAAGCTTGACGTAAGCTCTTGTATAATGTGCCTGAAGAACTTCATGGCCCTCCGTGGAACTCCAAAAGAAATCTTCTCCGACAATGGGACCAACTTCAGCCACTGAAAAGATCGTAAAGGAGGAACTTAAGCAAAACGACTTTGATGAAATCACCATCCGCTACGAAGCTATTAAATGGCGCTTCAACCCACCTGCTGCACCCCACATGGGCGGAGCGTGGGAACGACTAGTTAGATCTGTCAAGACTGTCCTAAAATCGATCTGGCCATCAAATAATTTTAATGACGAGACCCTCCGTGCCGCTCTAATGGAAGCTGAAACCATTATTAACTCCAGACCACTAACCTTTGTCTCCCTTGATTCAGTAGACGATGATGCGCTTACTCCAAATCACCTGCTTCTAGGATCACCAAATGGCTACAAACCAATGGCAGAAGACAACACTGATCTAATGCTGCGCTGGCATCAATCGCAACTTTTCGCGGATAAATTCTGGAAGCGTTGGGTTAAGGAGTTCACACCAACCCTGACTAGATGCAGCAAGTGGTTCACCAAACGCCCGCCAGTAGCGTTATTGACGACCAGCTGACGAAATTGAAACTTAAAAGAGTAGTTCTTAAATTTAAACCATAACATTCACGTAGGCGCATACGGCAACGCCACCATGCATAAGCACCACCATTCGACAACTCTAAAACAGAGAGACAATTGAGGATAAACCAGCGAAGCAGGAACACAAAGTTTTTTAAAGCTCTCTCTTATTATTATTATTAAACTCACTTAATTAATTGGGATGGTATATAAATTTGTCTACCCTTTATTGCTTCGAAATATTCAACACCAGGGCCTCAACAATATGGGTGAACCTATACTGGTCGTCGCAGATAGCCATTAGCACTATCCTGCAGGTATGGATTAACTTAATGTTGTCGCCGTTGATTGTCCTCTTCGTCCGCTACTAAAAGCACCGCCAATCCTTCTAGTAATAATATTCTCCTTGGGTCCATTATTATTAACTTTTTTAGTAAGTTTTCTCTGAATGTGCACATAGTAACAAAAGTAAACACAACATTCGTAGAGCATGAGTACTAACTTCCATACAGAGCCTAGAAAACAGTTTTGGCATAAACAAATTTCTTATCTGTTTCATACGAATATCAACCCTGATTATGTTCTAATGCCCTCTGCACACTGAGTCCATCCCGGGGGAATGGTGGGAATTTTGGAAATATGGGAAACACCGATGCACACTGACACCATCAACCATCCATGAGAAACAGTTTATGCTCACAATTTAGAGCGGTGTAAATTTGTCCACATATATAATTACAATGAGTATAAATAACATTGCAATGGATGTGAATATGTTTCATTTCTGACTGCTTCTCCTATATCCAATCAATGTTTCAAATACAAATATATATTCTATGTATGTTGAAAAGCGATTTGGGATATTTTGGGAGAAAGACGTACCCAAAAATAGCGGGCGTTTATTAAGGAAAGTTTTGTATAGCCATAGCATTGTATCCTTTGGCTACTTTTTCTGAGTACAGAATAGTCGGAAGGCTATCAGCCAAAAGCGGGTGCAATATTCTGCATGAGTTTTGCAGAGCATAAAAGAATTCCGAGAGGATAGTCCACAAACCGTTTTTGAGACAATGATGACATATCAGATGTTTTGTTGTTGTTTTAACCATTTTCCAGTCTGTCATTTTTTACATTTTTGCAGTGAATGACACTTTTTCGTTGTGAATGTGAAATATTAATGGTTGCATCTAAAAATTATCGGAAAAAAAACGGACAGAAACGTGCGAATTAGTAACTACCCAGTTGGATGGTGGAATAACTGGGAAATTTCCAGAACGGCAAAACCTTACGGACCATCGCAGAAATGAATGGTGGATAGTCGCCACTGAGAAAAGGCTATAAAGTCAAAATTTCAAGAAAAAATACCGCAAAAAAATTATCTAATTTGAATTTGAAAGCTTAATATCTTTCAGAAGTTAAGCTGCAGCTACAAAGTGTGTGGATAGGATTGTATTGCATTTGTCAGCTTAATACTAAATTTATGTGAAAAAGAGAAGCACTACCTCTGAAAAAAGACATGAAAAGAATAACAAATTTCAAAAAATTCCTAAAAAGAACTGAAATATTAAAACGAGAAGGAACGTCTGAGTAGCTTTTAGGGACGCGACTCTTCTTGTACCCGTACTCAGTCAGCATATACATTTTTGAGCACATGATTTCTTAAAATAAAAAAAAAAATTACATATATTATTTTTTTTGCTAAATCTGTTATCTACGTCTACAATGCATATTCTATCAGGAGTGCCACAGAAATCACTTCCGCTGGACAATCACCTCAATTCCATTCCGCCGTGCCACACACCGATTTTTCAGCGGAATCAAAATCACTCACAATATATCTATCGATTTGATCAAATACACCCATAAAACACACCTAAAACGATTCGAATTTTACTTTCCCATAAAGGTTGTTCAACTGGTGATTAACCCTTATCCAAATAATTTCACATTATACATGTTAAGTTAATAAAATAAGCATTTTAGTTCAATCCGCTGACTGAATTTTCACTTAACGATTCCGCTCTCAATCCGCTGCAGACCGAGGTGGCCATTTAGGGCGATTCGGACTTTCGAAGTGAATGCCACCATTCTTAAGCCGAATTCGGAGCATGATATTTAATATTAATTATATTGAAAGCATTCTGTTTTTCTTTAATTAAGAATGACAAAAATAGTTCATTGCAGTAAAACTTCCATTACGTCAAACGTGTGCAAACTTGTTCTGCAAATAGTGAAAACATTTGTAGTCATTTGTAGGTCTACCAGGTCAAAATGCCAAAACTTAACTAACAAACCAAACAAAAGAGTTAAGGGGTATATTAGATTTGTGGTAAAAGTGGATGTGTGTAACGCAGAGGACGAAACGTTTCCGACCCCATAAAGTATATTCCCCATATATATATTCTTGATCAGCATCAATAGCGGAGTCGATATAGCCATGTCTGTCTGTCCGTCTGTCTTTCTGTCTGTCTGTCTGTCTGTCCGTCTTGTTGAGCGCCTAGATCTCAGAGACTATAAGAGCTAGGGCAACCAAATTTGGTTTCCAGGCTTATGTGATATCACACTGCTACAAGTGTATTTCAAAATTTCGCCCCACCCCCTTCCGCCACCACAAAGGACGAAAATCTGTGGCAGGCACAATTTTAAAGATACGATAAAACTAAAAACGCAGTATTGTAGAGTATCTACCAGACTGCCGAACCTGAATCAGATCGGATATTAATTATAGCCAGAATGAAGAAATTAATTTGCAGTTGTTTCCCCCGCCCCCTCTTGCCGACAACCTTGCTACTCATTCTCTTTCTCGCTCGCACACTCTGACGCGTTCAGTGCGCGAGCAACCCCTAGCGGAGGAGATGTAGAATATGAATGGTACATCTATAATCTACATGTTAGATGTAGAATATACATTGTAGATTTAGATGTAGATAGCAAATGTAGCAAACAAAATGTAAAATTTTTTTTAATTCTAAATTTCTAAAATATCATATGCTCAAAAATGTATATACTGACTGAGTACGGGTAGTCTTACAGATATCTTATCTCTATCTCGAAAGGATGGCTGATTCTTACATAAAATTATACATTCCCCGGTAGTATAATAAACCTAGCCTGTTTAGCCTAGTAATACGATGTATGCTAACCAAATTATAAATTTATATTCATGTTGACGGATTCCTCTTTTAACTATAGAATTTTACTTACAAACGAGAATGAGAGAAAATAAGAAAAATGGAATAAAATACAAACAGAAAGCTCTTCTAAAATGTCAAGGAGGTAGTAAGCTATGCAAGAGAAAGCTCGAATGTGCAAAATATCTGATAAACGTTTGCATGTGCATATGCTTAAAAATCAAGTTTACCAACTCGGCAGTCACCTGGAATGATCGGAATTCATGCACATACAAGTAATATTTAAATGCTTTCACGGGTATTATAAACTGTTCTTTATTTAACGTTGCAAGGCGAGACGTTACATGTGTTCGCCACTCGGTTCGCCACTTCAGTTAACTCTTGTTAACTACTCCCTCCTTCAAGACTTGACCGTCCTCGGTCAAGCCCATGCGCTTCAGCATCTGCTCGACAGCGACGGTGTTACCCTTCTGTTGCCTGCGCCGCATCCACTAGTAAACGCCGATTAGTGTAGCGCAAACGGCCACGCCCACGACAGCGGCCAGTACGGGGCCGATCGTAAAGTTTGTTCGGACTTCGGTCAGGTGTTGCAAATTCTCCTCATTCAGCTTGTGAAGATACGGCAGGCTCAACAACGTTTGGTGGCGGATGATATTAATCCTCGCCGAGGTTACGCCAGGTACTCTCTTTGGTGCACTGTTGAAGTTGGTGTATTTAGTCCCGTTGACGTGAGCGACTTGGTCAAAGGTTACCAAGTACGTTCCCGTAACTTTTCGCTCGGGGCCGTCGTCGGTGGTCACAATGGCGGTGGCATCGTTGATTACCACGATACCCTCATCTATCTCCAAGATCGGGGGCAGGCTGTTCGGATGGGTGTCGCAGTGGGCCACAGCGCCAAAATGCAGTTCTTGGGCGCAGCTATTCGCCGGTGCCTCCTTACAGAAGGCTAATGACGGGGGTCCCATGCATGATGAGACTGCGATGGTCTTGCTGCCGCACTCTGCTATAATGTCCTCGGGTAGCCGGATCGTTACCTCCTTGTGTGCGACTGGGAAGAAGGTTAATTTCTTACAAATAAGCTTTGGTCTAGGCATTTCAATTACAAAGATGATCAATTCCTTATTAGCTAGAGCCCTCACATTTGCAGCGCCCAAAAGTTGGGCTACACTGATAGCTGGATTTACGAAGTTTATTTTAGCCAGAGTAGTGGCGATCATTAGGTTCTGCAATTCGAGCGTCAGCATTCTGTTTCTAGTTAAGAGTGTTTCATATAGATGGGAGGTGTTAATTTCTTCCTTCTTGTTTACTTTTAATAATTGGTTAACAGTTTCGGTGAGGGCATTTATCTGTGTTTGAGTCCTTGAATTTATGGCTTTCTGTCTATTGTTTGCGTTTATTAAATCGTATTCGACCTGTCTTGTTTGTTGTAAGTCATCGAAGTCCGGAGTCCCTGCGATTATCTTCAGTGCTGACCCCAGGACATTCAAACTCTTCGCATGCCTGTGATGAACTCCTAAAGCCGCAGTCAACGTCAGTAGGTGTTTCGTGTCTGTTTCTAATATTTTCCTCATATGTGTCTGTGGGAAAACGTCAGTTATTTCTATTGTCTCTTGAATGTATCGGTCATACTCTGTCAAGTTCGTGGAGTGTTGTATGTAGAAGGAATCGTTCCATATTACTGTCCGTCCGTCAATTATGGGGATGTAGTCCGCGTGCGTGTAGTCCGTCAGCTTTGAGTCGGTCATGGCTGTCAAGGTCAAGATTGTTAGAAGGCAGCAATATTCAATGGGCGACCTATAACACAACGGCTTATTAACTATACTGTCCTAGGGGACATGAACTTAGTGCTATGAATCCGGGTTTCCTAGACCTAATTCCTTACCTACCTAAAATTGTCTTTGTGGACCACCCTCCCTTTAATAAGAACGGTCGTTCCCAGGTCTGCCTCTACCTTTTGTTCAGTGCAGAGGGGAGTTAGTTTGTTCCCTAACCTCCTATTGGTTTTTACTAGGACCTACTCGCCTACATCAAAGGTCCTATTTTGCCTGGTCGGGTTGTTCCTATCTAGTTGTTCTTGTTGGGCTTTTACTAACTTCAACATAATTTCTTCCCCACGGTCGCAACTTGCGTGGACCACATCCATAGGTGTCTTGTCTGTGACAGAGTGGATGATTCGATTATATTCGATAGTCGCTAGAATAACTAGTTCAACCGTATCGTCCACCTGACTTTGCAATTTTAAGCACCTGGCTATTTCTATGAGGGTGCTGTGGAAGCGTTCCACCTGTCCGTTTGATGTGCTGTGTAACGGTGGGGCATTCGCTATATCAATGTCGAACTGGTTCTTTAATAAAGATCGAATGGTCTCTGAATTGAAAGCTGCCTCATTGTCACAGTAGATGGTTCTAATAGCTGGGAAGGTGCTTACCAATGGTAAAATTGGAATTTTTACGTCTGTGATCGTGCGTGAAGCAATCTGCTGCGTTATTGCAAACTTTGCAAATTTGGCAATTGCAGTGAGGAAGAACTTCCATGCGGTGGAAAAGATGTCGATATGAATCAACTCACAACATCACCCCTAACTCTTGCTTCCTAGGGTGCCAGTCATACTTGGCTTTCTGGCCATATCCTGCAGTTTCTGCTGCGATTTTTTCCATCTTTTGCAAATAATCATCACGCAGTACCTGTTTTACATTCTCCTGGGCTTACCTGTGCGCCCAATTGTGTTCAGCTGTCATTATCTCTCTCCGCTCTCCGTCGTTGGTGATGTCTGTCACCAAGGTCTTGCAAAATCGAAATTTTTTGTCCGGAAAGGCTTTTACTAGATCGTTTTGCACAAACGCCAAAGTTGGCAGAATGCAGTGGATGGCGTTAACGACTCCAGGCTTTACCACTTCCTTGATGGACGCAAGACGTGTGTCTCGACTGGTAAAGTCGATCTTGTGACGGGTCTTCTCGGAGAAGAGGAAGTGAAGCTGCTTGGAAGGGGTATTTGACTCTTCCAGGATTATCTGATTCCTAAAGTAGTTCACTGGTTTGTCTGTGGCTTCAATTACGTAAGTGAACGAGGCTTCACTATGAATTGTTGCTGCGTCGGATCGACTCTGGCTTTCTAACGCATTGATGTTTTGCCGTGACAGCGCATCTGCTACGTAATTGTCCCTGCTTGGTTTCTAGCAGACCCTTGCGCCGCATTCATCAATTCTCACCTTCCAACGTTTTATCTTGGAATGGGAGCTTCTATCTGAAACCGCGAAAATCAGTGGCTGATGGTCTGTGTAAATGTTGATGTCACTCTTTCCATATAGGTAGTGACGAAGCGTATCTAAGGCCCAGACTATGGCCAGAAGCTCTCTTTCATTGGTCGCATAGTTTAGTTCTCTGTCTTTCAGAGTCCTAGAAATCATGGTTATGGGTCTATTATTTTGCGACAGTACCGTCCCGATGCCACTGGATGAGGCATCAGTGGTTAGGTCGAACGGTTGGTTGAAGTCTGGGTAGTGGAGGATGACGTCTTCCGACGCCAAAATGTTCCTAAGTTTATCAAAGGCCTGTTTCTGAGCCTCATCAAACTGTATGGGAATGGCTTTCGAGCGTTGTTTGCTGATCTTACCATTTTCTCCCTTCAGAATGCTAGAGATAGGTCTTGCTATCTGAGCGAAGTCTTTTATAAAACACCTGTAGTAGCTGGCATGACCCAGGAATGATCTTACCGCAATTAGGTTGGAGGATTGTCTAAACCCCTGAATAGTCTTGACCTTATCGGGGCTTGTTCTCGTGCCCTCGGTTGACACCACAAAGCCCAGGAATTCCACTTGTCCCTTGAAGAACTGGGACTTTTCCTTTGACACCCTCATGTTCGCGTCGTGGAGACTGCCAAGCACGGTGTCAATGTCTCTGACATGATCCGCCTCACTTCTTGAGAATACGATGACGTCGTCAACATACACGTAACATATCTTACCGATATGCTTCCGTAATACGTCATCGATGGCCCGTTGAAAGATGCTTGATGCATTCCTGAGACCAAATGGCAAACGGCAGAACTCATATTTGCCTCCGTTAACCGATAATGAGGTCTTTTCACGATCGCGCTCAGCTAACGTGATTTGGTAGTATCCTGACTTTAGGTAAAGGGTAGTGAAGTATCTTGCCTTCCCCAGATTTGAAAGTATCATGGAGATACAAGGCATCGGGTACTTGTCTGGTATAGCCCTATGATGCCATCAAAGGTTGACAGCTCCGGCAAGATAAAGAACGGGCATTTAATGCCGAATATGGTTAGGAAACATTTTTTCCCTACTTTATTGAAGCCGTGCAGGGATTTTACAAAAAATGGGTCCTCTACAGGGACAATTCCCTTAAGTTCTTTTAGCGGTTTGATATAATTTTTCGTGGCCCCAGTGTCTATTAAAAGGTTTAGCATTCTATCCCCTAAAAAATTGACAGTGTCACTGTCGTATCCTGCACTATTGTCCTCATCAATCTCCGCATCTTCGTATTGTTGTTCGTCCGGCTCCACCTGAGCGAGGTGATTGATCCTCTGTCTGCGCTGGTCGGAGAATCTCTGGGATCCAGCCGGCCTTTTATACGCACGCCTGCTGGTGCCCGTTATAAGGGTTTGCTGTAGCCGGTAGGCCTTGGTTGGTTGCCCCTGTTGCTTTTGAAAGGCAGTTGGTTGACGGAATTTAGAGGAAGATGGATCAACATCCATCATCTCTACCTTTTCTTGGCTACGGATACCACCTGTTTGATGGTTTCCCTGATTGTTCGTGTAGAACGGGTTCTTTGATTGTCTCTTATAGTGGTCGGGTCATTCTGTACGCCCTGCTTATATTTTGATCGGTTCTGTGGTTTGCTTTCTAAAGCTCTTGCGTAATTTGTTGCAAAGTGCCTATCATGGTTGGCCTCAATTTCTTGTGCCAAGGCCTAGGCTGACGGCTGACGGAAAAAAATTCTGAGAACAATGACGGCCGAATATTTCTGACATAAAAACGTCTTATCTGTTTGGTTTGTGCGATAATTGAAGAAAAGTTTCACTTATATGTTCCTCTTATATTCTCCTCCACTTGGTATATTATATCTTATGCTGCTCTGCGTTGTCCTCCCCTCTCGTCTATCGTCGCCGCTGCCCAAAGCTGTCCGCTCTGGTGTAACAGTTTGGGGTTGATTAAATGCCTTTTATTTACACTCGAGGCTACGAGCTTTTGAGTGCAATTTTTTCACGCACTTTTAATATTTGTGTTTTGGAGCGGGCGTTGTCTCCGCGCTTCACTGTTTCTACATTCTTTTTATTTGTTCATGAGCGGGCTTTGTCTCCGCACTCGATGTTCTTTGGTCTTTTTGGATTCTTTCTTCTGCTCTTTTCACCGATTTTCGTTTAGCGGACGTTGTCTCCGCACTAATCTACTCCCTCGGAGGTGGTTGTTGAATCGCGTTGGGCGCCAGTAATATTTAAGTGCTTTCACGGGTATTATAAACTGTTCTTTATTTAACGTTGCAAGGCGAGACGTTACATGTCTTGACCACTCGGCTAACTATTATAAACCAAACTTAAAACTCTAAACTCCCCAACCTCGAGCCCTTAGCTGCCGGCCAAAGTGCTGACCTTGCGCCTCCCGATCGCGACGACGGCGAACCCACGGGTGACGAAACAGCTTATTTTGCAATATTGCACAATTCGTCCCACCCAGTGGACAATTCAGTTAAATCTTGTTAACTTACATACGTAAATCACTGCTAACCGTGAGGGTGGCGCTAATAGCCTATTCCCACAGGCCACCATCCATTTCGGGGATGGTCCGTAAGGTGTTTGCCGTTCCGAAAATTTTCCCAGTTATTCCATCTGGGATGTTCCTAATTCGCACGTTTCTGTGTGGTATTTTTTCGATAAATGTCAAATGCAACCATAAATATTTGACATTCACATAAAAAATTGGAATTCACTACGAAAATGTAAACAATGACTGACAGGAAAATGGTAAAAAAAATAACAAAACCCCCATTCGCACCCGAGAAACCCGAGCAAGCAAACAAAAATTATTAACTAAAAATGGAAAAGGCAGAAAATGCCAGTGGTAAGTTTAATAGGTTTTTAATTTATAACAATATCATTAATACTACATAACAATGCAGCAAACAAAAGAACAGCTGGTGGCAGGTTGAAGTGGTCTGCCGAGATGAAGAACCTGCTTATAGATGTCTGGCAGGAGAAGATCGACGATATTCGCGGACCACATAAGAATTCCATATATAATATGGAGATGGCCCATTCCATGAAGGAGGTTGGGCTCGACATGGAAGTGGCCAGAAATTCTGAACCAAGATCGAAAATTTGACGAAAAAATACAAGTAACAAGGGTGCCACAGAAATCACTAGTGAAATTGAAAACCGCGCAGAGGATTTCCGCTTAAAAATTTCCGCCGTGCCATAGAATTCCGAGCGATTTCATTTTTCTTAGCATTGTCACAAACCAAATTCGAACTAAGATTCAAGATTCAATTCGAATAGGGTTCGTTTTGCAGTTTCATTGAGTTTATCATAACAAAGCAACTGGTTTTTAATTTTTTTCTTTTGTGGTATAAAATAATTGATTTTTCAAAGCTTTATAATTTCAAGGCAAAAAACATTTATATCGTGCGAGTCAAACAAAACAATGTACTCGGCAACTCTAGCAGTTGTCTGGCAACGCTTCCTAGGGGCATGGCAGCTGTTTGGTTACGCAGCTAAATAATCAGTAGTTCATAGTCAGTGGTGCAGCAGTAGAGAAATAATTATCATATTGTTCAGCATTTTTACTGCCCACTGCTTTTACCATTGTCATCAACATACATATGTCATATTTATGCTCCCCGCGGGAGTCTGTCACCAGGTCTTGCAAAATCGTGTTGTGTCGAAGCTTTCACACCTTTCTTTCTATCGCCTTTCGCATACTCTCTCGATGCGTTCGCTGCTTTACACTTCCTTAGGGCATGTTGTCAATTCGGCCCCAATTACGTAAGTGAGCGAGGCTTCACTATGAATTGTTGCTGCGTCGGATCGACTCTGGCTTTCTAACGCATTGATGTTTTGCCGTGACAGCGCATCTGCTACGTAATTGTCCCTGCTTGGTTTCTAGCAGACCCTTGCGCCGCATTCATCAATTCTCACCTTCCAACGTTTTATCTTGGAATGGGAGCTTCTATCTGAAACCGCGAAAATCAGTGGCTGATGGTCTGTGTAAATGTTGATGTCACTCTTTCCATATAGGTAGTGACGAAGCGTATCTAAGGCCCAGACTATGGCCAGAAGCTCTCTTTCATTGGTCGCATAGTTTAGTTCTCTGTCTTTCAGAGTCCTAGAAATCATGGTTATGGGTCAATTATTTTGCGACAGTACCGTCCCGATGCCACTGGATGAGGCATCAGTGGTTAGGTCGAACGGTTGGTTGAAGTCTGGGTAGTGGAGGATGACGTCTTCCGACGCCAAAATGTTCCTAAGTTTATCAAAGGCCTGTTTCTGAGCCTCATCAAACTGTATGGGAATGGCTTTCGAGCGTTGTTTGCTGATCTTACCATTTTCTCCCTTCAGAATGCTAGAGATAGGTCTTGCTATCTGAGCGAAGTCTTTTATAAAACACCTGTAGTAGCTGGCATGACCCAGGAATGATCTTACCGCAATTAGGTTAGAGGATTGTCTAAACCCCTGAATAGTCTTGACCTTATCGGGGCTTGTTCTCGTGCCCTCGGTTGACACCACAAAGCCCAGGAATTCCACTTGTCCCTTGAAGAACTGGGACTTTTCCTTTGACACCCTCATGTTCGCGTCGTGGAGACTGCCAAGCACGGTGTCAATGTCTCTGACATGATCCGCCTCACTTCTTGAGAATACGATGACGTCGTCAACATACACGTAACATATCTTACCGATATGCTTCCGTAATACGTCATCGATGGCCCGTTGAAAGATGCTTGATGCATTCCTGAGACCAAATGGCAAACGGCAGAACTCATATTTGCCTCCGTTAACCGATAATGAGGTCTTTTCACGATCGCGCTCAGCTAACGTGATTTGGTAGTATCCTGACTTTAGGTAAAGGGTAGTGAAGTATCTTGCCTTCCCCAGATTTGAAAGTATCATGGAGATACAAGGCATCGGGTACTTGTCTGGTATAGCCCTATGATGCCATCAAAGGTTGACAGCTCCGGCAAGATAAAGAACGGGCATTTAATGCCGAATATGGTTAGGAAACATTTTTTTCCTACTTTATTGAAGCCGTGCAGGGATTTTACAAAAAATGGGTCCTCTACAGGGACAATTCCCTTAAGTTCTTTTAGCGGTTTGATATAATTTTTCGTGGCCCCAGTGTCTATTAAAAGGTTTAGCATTCTATCCCCTAAAAAATTGACAGTGTCACTGTCGTATCCTGCACTATTGTCCTCATCAATCTCCGCATCTTCGTATTGTTGTTCGTCCGGCTCCACCTGAGCGAGGTGATTGATCCTCTGTCTGCGCTGGTCGGAGAATCTCTGGGATCCAGCCGGCCTTTTATACGCACCCTGCTGGTGCCCGTTATAAGGGTTTGCTGTAGCCGGTAGGCCTTGGTTGTGCCCCTGTTGCTTTTGAAAGGCAGTTGGTTGACGGAATTTAAAGGAAGATGGATCAACATCCATCATCTCTACTTTGTCTTGGCTACGGATACCACCTGTTTGATGGTTCCCCTGATTGTTCGTGTAGAACGGGTTCTTTGATTGTCTCTTATAGTGGTCGGGCTCATTCTGTACGCCCTGCCGATATTTTGATCGGTTTTGTGGTTTGCTTTCTAAAGCTCTTGCGTAATTTGTTGCAAAGTCGTGCCCATCATGGTTGGCCTCATTTTTTTGTGGCAAGGCCAAGGCTGACGGCTGACGGAAAAAAATTCTGAGAACAATGACGGCCGAATATTTCTGACATAAAAACGTCTTATCTGTTTGGTTTGTGCGATAATTGAAGAAAAGTTTCACTTATATGTTCCTCTTATATTCTCCTCCACTTGGTATATTATATCTTATGCTGCTCTGCGTTGTCCTCCCCTCTCGTCTATCGTCGCCGCTGCCCAAAGCTGTCCGCTCTGGTGTAACAGTTTGGGGTTGATTAAATGCCTTTTATTTACACTCGAGGCTACGAGCTTTTGAGTGCAATTTTTTCACGCACTTTTAATATTTGTGTTTTGGAGCGGGCGTTGTCTCCGCGCTTCACTGTTTCTACATTCTTTTTATTTGTTCATGAGCGGGCTTTGTCTCCGCACTCGATGTTCTTTGGTCTTTTGGATTCTTTCTTCTGCTCTTTTCACCGATTTTCGTTTAGCGGACGTTGTCTCCGCACTAATCTACTCCCTCGGAGGTGGTTGTTGAATCGCGTTGGGCGCCAGTAATATTTAAGTGCTTTCACGGGTATTATAAACTGTTCTTTATTTAACGTTGCAAGGCGAGACGTTACATGTCTTGACCACTCGGCTAA
Source organism: Drosophila ambigua (assembly GCA_018150905.1). Taxonomy (NCBI): domain Eukaryota; kingdom Metazoa; phylum Arthropoda; class Insecta; order Diptera; family Drosophilidae; genus Drosophila; species Drosophila ambigua. The sequence goes on from JAECWS010000098.1 coordinate 1,089,135, forward strand.
CTATTATAAACCAAACTTAAAACTCTAAACTCCCCAACCTCGAGCCCTTAGCTGCCGGCCAAAGTGCTGACCTTGCGCCTCCCGATCGCGACGACGGCGAACCCACGGGTGACGAAACAGCTTATTTTGCAATATTGCACAATTCGTCCCACCCAGTGGACAATTCAGTTAAATCTTGTTAACTTACATACGTAAATCACTGCTAACCGTGAGGGTGGCGCTAATAGCCTATTCCCACAGGCCACCATCCATTTCGGGGATGGTCCGTAAGGTTTTGCCGTTCCGAAAATTTCCCAGTTATTCCATCTGGGATGTTCCTAATTCGCACGTTTCTGTGTGGTATTTTTTCGATAAATGTCAAATGCAACCATAAATATTTGACATTCACATAAAAAAATTGGAATTCACTACGAAAATGTAAACAATGACTGACAGGAAAATGGTAAAAAAAAATAACAAAACCCATTCGCACCCGAGAAACCCGAGCAAGCAAACAAAAATTATTAACTAAAAATGGAAAAGGCAGAAAATGCCAGTGGTAAGTTTAATGGGTTTTTAATTTATAACAATATCATTAATACTACATAACAATGCAGCAAACAAAAGAACAGCTGGTGGCAGGTTGAAGTGGTCTGCCGAGATGAAGAACCTGCTTATAGATGTCTGGCAGGAGAAGATCGACGATATTCGCGGACCACATAAGAATTCCCATATATATATGGAGATGGCCCATTCCATGAAGGAGGTTGGGCTCGACATGGAGTGGCCAGAAATTCGAACCAAGATCGAAAATTTGACGAACAAATACAAGTAACAGGGGTGCCACAGAAATCACTAGTGAAATTGAAAACCGCGCAGAGGATTTCCGCTTAAAAATTTCCGCCGTGCCATAGAATTCCGAGCGATTTCATTTTTCTTAGCATTGTCACAAACCAAATTCGAACTAAGATTCAAGATTCAATTCGAATAGGGTTCGTTTTGCAGTTTCATTGAGTTTATCATAACAAAGCAACTGGTTTTTAATTTTTTTCTTTTGTGGTATAAAATAATTGATTTTTCAAAGCTTTATAATTTCAAGGCAAAAAAACATTTATATCGTGCGAGTCAAACAAAACAATGTACTCGGCAACTCTAGCAGTTGTCTGGCAACGCTCCGGGCATGGCAGCTGTTTGGTTACGCAGCTAAATAATCAGTAGATCATAGTCAGTGGTGCAGCAGTAGAGTAAATATCTATTATTGTTCAGCATTTTTACTGCCCACTGCTTAACTTTGTCATCTACATACATATGTACATATTTATGCTCCCGCACGGCAGCAGCCTATGCAGCCGTTCTCTCGCGTCTTCAACTCACACCTTTCTTTCTATCGCCTTTCGCTATCACTCTCTCGATCTGTCGCTCTCTCGCTCGCATTAGGGCACGGTCAATTCGGCCCGCCTGCCCTTGGATTCAGTCTTGATCTTGCAATCATTGCACATCGTCGTGGAATCGAGCTATTCAATCCGACACCGTCTTGAACCGACCAACGCGTCTTCAATCTGACCCCGTCTTGAATCCAGCTAACTCTGTACCCGTTATTTACTTCACCACAATAAATTGTGAATATATATTGTTGAGGCACTGGCGTTGAATATTTCGAAGCAATAAAGGGTAAACAAAGTTATATAGCATTCCAATTTATTATGTGAGTTTAATAATAAAAATAAGAGAGAGAGCTTTAAAAAACTTTGTGTTCTTGCTTCGCTGATTTATCCTCAATTGTCTCTGTTTTAGAGTTGCCGAATGGTGGTGCTTATGAATGGTAGCGTTGCCGTTTGCGCCTACGTGGCTGTTATGGTTTAAATTTAAATTTCGTCGGCAACATGTGAGGCATGTAAATAGGACTCCCCAACGCTTTTCCTTGTGCCTTCCAACGTTCACTAATATGGGGCCGAAATAATCGACAAAGCCAGTCTGGCAGCTGGTACAGGTGCCATTTGGAGTACCTTTGGTGTCGAATTGGCGATTTTGCATTTTTGACATTCCTTACGCACAGTTTTGTACAATACTCGTGGACGTGGTATATAAAATGTGCTTCGAATTAGGTTGATAGTTCACTCGTGGAGCATGTGGTGAGATTTTTCGTGGTAGTACTTTGCAACTAAAAAGGCGACTCTGCACTTTTTTGGCAATACGATGGCGTTTTCTTTTGGATTCAGGCGATCTGCTCTTCCTTGTACACGTAGGATGTCTTCTGCATCTAGGTAAACGTTCAGAACAATTAATGGGCTTGACTTGTCCACAGCTGAATGGTGTTTATGGGCGCTGATTTCCATAGAATACGCCTTTGACTGCGACTGTTTAAATAGCCACGACTTTGCTGCATGTATGATTTCAGGACTTAGGAATTTTGGCAGTGATTTTCTGGCGCATTTTGCTTTCAGCCTTTGGATGTATAGGATGAAGGTAGCTACGGCTCTATATAGACGTCTCCAGTCCGAAAAGTAATCCACTGCAAAATCAAAATGCTTTAGTTTCGTTATTATGAAAACATGCTTACGTAATTCGGATTGGTCATTATTTTGATAAAAAACGATATCTTGTTGTGGCCATTTATCTTCCGATTGTCTAAGGAATTGTGGGCCTTGGATCCACCTGGATGCATAGGGAGTTTTGAAGAATTTTGTAGCTGAGTCTGCAACATTTTCTTTCGTAGGAATCCAGCGCCACTGTTTACGGCTGGTGTTATCTATGATCTCACCAACTCTATGCATAACAAAGGATTGAAATTTTCGAGGGTCCATAGTTAACCATTGAAGAACGGTTTTAGAGTCGGACCAGTATGTGCTTGAATTGATTCTAAGTCCTCGAGTGTTCATGGTTCTTTTTGCTAGTCCCACTCCCATTACGGCTGCCAAAAGCTCCATGCGTGGTATTGAGACGGGTTTCAATGGTGCGACTTTAGATTTGGCTGCAACTAATACCGTGTCGATGTCCTCTCCTCTCTTTATGCGAAGTTAGGTGACTGCGGCATAGGCGTCTTCACTTGCATCTACGAATGTATGCAAGTCGATCTGGTCTGCATTTGGCAGCAGGTATGAGTAGTAGCGACGGAATTCCAGCTCTCCAGCTTGGAGAAGTACGCTTTTCCATTGTGTCCAAAAAATAAGGGGTGTATTTGGAATCTCCGCGTCCCATGTTATACCAGCTCGCCAGATTTTTTGGAGAAGCATCTTCAGATCAATAGTGTAGCATGATAGCAGGCCCAGTGGGTCGAATACGGAGATCAATACTTGTAAGGCTTCGTGTTTTGTTGGAGCTGTTTCACCATTCAAAACGTCTCTTCTCAATCTTGCAAATCTAAAAATATACATAAAAACGTCTCTGGAGGGTTCCCAGTACATACCAAGCACCTTTTCAGGCCCCCCTAATTCTTGTGGGTGTTGGTTATCCAATTGTCGTTCTCCAAAGTATTGAAGTACAGGGGTCGAGTTGGAGCTCCAGTTTCTTATGGTGAATCCTCCCTTGGCTGGATGTCTCGGATTGCGGATGCAACTGCAATTGCTTCATCGTCGTCTTCGTAGCTGTCAATGAGATCGTCTACGTAGTGCGCTTTTGTAATGGACTCGTATGCTCGTGGATTTAGATTTTTGAATTCCTGTGCGTTTTTGTCGCGAACATGGTGAGCAATGCAAGGGGCGCAGCTAATTCCAAATGTCATTGAGCGCATGACGAATATTTTTGAAATCTGATTATCCTTGTGGAACCATAAAAATCGTTGCGCATGCATGTCGCTATCTTGAATGTTAATCTGATGAAACATTTCGGCAATGTCTGCACACACGGCTATTCTGCCGACTCTGAATGCCATTAGAACATCGGTTAATGGAATAAAATAGTCAGGTCCGTTTAAAATAAAATCATTAAGTGATTTTCCATAGCTCTTGGCTGCTGCATCCCAGACTAGCCTTATTTTACTTGGTTTATTCGGATTTAAAGCAACAAAGATCGGTAAATACCATACGCGATCCATCCGTCTTTGGGCTCAAGTTCAAAAGCGTACCCTTTTGATATCAGATTATCAATTTGGACCTGTATTTTTTCGAACAGGTCTGGGTCTTTTCTGATTTTAGCTCGTAGACATTCAAGGCGCTTCATAGCGGCGGAGTAGCTTTCCGGCAGAATGGATTCCTTATCTCCCCTTTTACCTTTTTACAAGTATCCTCGAGAATATGCATAGCCTTTTTGTCATCTTCAGAGTGGAGCTGCCTTGGTGTGTTTGGATCTACGTTTAAACTCTCCTTAACCGCTTTGTCGATTTCACTCCAATTACAGCTACAATTATGCAAGGAAATATGTCTGTTTGTATTAATTGTTCCTTGGATGCTCCATCCTAGTGTACACTTCGATGCGATGGGTGCATTTCGTCGTCCTTCACGAATTTTACGGGGTACTGCCAAAGTCCAGTTATTGGCACCAATTAGCAGCATTGGTTGTGCGTTGGAGTAGGATTTTATTGACAATCCTTGGAGGTGGGAATATTCGTTGCACAGTTTGATGACATCGACGCTTTGTTTTGGTAGCGCGAGATTTTTTACTGAACGTACATTATTGAGCCATAGCATTTTGTGGCTTCCCGGTTCTGATACTTTAATATGAGCTCTAGCGGATGTATTCTCCATTCGAGTGGTTTCGCTGGTCTATTGCAGGCAAAGAGGATCGGGAGTCGAGGAAACCTGAAGAATTCCCATAATGCTGTCATCAATAAAGGCGTAGGTGTCAAACTTAACTCCGTTTCCGTGTAGTGTGACGGGCAAAATTCGGAAGTATTGTTCTTCTATGCTGCTTTCCTTAAGGTGGGCACTGCCGAGTTTGGCCTTGGGTGCTTCTCTATGAAGAAGTGGATGATGCTTAGATTGGCAGTTATCGACGCCACAATCTCGTTTAGAGAAACATTTGCGGCGGTGGTTCTTCAGACATCTATAGCACGCCTTGGTGTCGTTGATAATGTGCTGCCTCTCCTCGACGGTCAACATCTGATATTTCTAGCACTGGGCGGTGTGGTGCTTGGCGGACTTGCACATTATACATATGAGAAACGAAGTAGCTTGTTGTTGCTGATCTTCTTCTGGCTGAGAGTTTTCGTTGTTGTCCAATCCATGGCGAACCTATGCGTGAGTGTTGACGGTGCTGTGTGAGTTTAATTTGCAGGCCTCCATAGTTGCACACGCGTTGCGTACTGCCATTGTAAAATCTATAAGAGATTCCAATTTGTCTTTGTGTACGTTGATTTTTCTAATTTTATCAATCAAACGGTCAAGGATTTGTTCCGGTCGCCCAAAGAAGGTTTTTAGGGTATCGATCCCTTTCGGGGCCTAATGCTGGCAGCAGCAGCTTATCACGCACCAACTCATAAGCACTTGTCTTGCGGCTAACTGGGAGGCACTTGGTCCAATTGGTGGGAATGAAATAGCCTGTGTTCCCTACTCCTGTGCAAGCACCATGTATTTTTTCTCTATGTACCTTTTTTTCAGCTTCGCGTGTCTCTTCCAGCATTGCCAACATCAAGGAATTCGAGCTAGTATGTGTGTGTGTTTGCTCGGTCAGCTTGTGCAGATTTATTTCTGGAGGTGGCTTCGACATATTGCAATTGACTTGGTCAACTTGCAAGGTGTTCCAGGGATTATGTTTTCCGGAGCTTGGGGCCGTCTGCCACCTTTGCTGGTTGAAGCTTGATCACTTGCTGGGGCCTTACATGCTGCGCATGTCCATTCAAACTGCGCAATGGTGCTGTTCACACCAACATAGTCAATGTGGTGCCAAATCTTGCATTTGTCGCATTACATCCAGTTTTGGATGCCTTCTGAAATACGGTTCGTTCTGCAAACGCCACAGACCGTATCATCTCGTTCTATAGGCATGTTCATAGCCGCATATGTTATTGACTTGTGCACTTTAACTTGGTTTTACTCTATGTTCCCACGTTCCTTGTATTCGGCGCGATCTACTACAGCAAGGTTCTTACACATACAAGCCTTTTACACTTATGTGTGTGTATGTAGGCTATTGCGTATGCGAGCGTCTTGTGTATTTCGCAATTTGTTGAAATCCAAGCGTGGTTCACGATTATGTTTGTTTTTTGTGCGTAATTAAAAGTTTTTTAATGAAATGTTGAGGCACTGGCGTTGAATATTTCGAAGCAATAAAGGGTAAACAAATTGATATAGCATTCCAATTTATTATGTGAGTTTAATAATATAAATAAGAGAGAGAGCTTTAAAAAACTTTGTGTTCTTGCTCCGCTGGTTTATCCTCAATGGTCTCTGTTTTAGAGTTGCCGAATGGTGGTGAATGGTAGCGTTGCCGTAAGCGCCTACGTGGCTGTTATGGTTTAAATTTAAATTTTGTCGGCAACATATATATAGAGCAATCATCGCCTTTTAATAATGCCTCGCTAAACAACGCTACTGAGAAAGCTCAGTAGCTCAACAGCAGCAATCAGCTGTTCAAAACAAACCGACATATGAATTTTACTGTATACCTAACTAAAATGCTTTTACCGAGACTGTTGGCCATCGAAGAACTCCTGAGGCAACATAGAATACAAACCTTGCAGCGCAGGCTTCTCAGATGCGCGCTCAGACGATACGTATGTGGTTTTTGTGATTGTCTTCCCAAACTACTGCTAGTTTAGTTCATTACAATTACCAGTTTTTGGTATAATGATCGCTATGCTTCTATTTGTGCTGCCATGGGTCTGCACTGAGCCGAACAGTGGTTTTTGACATAAATGCAATGGCAATAATGTGTAGAAATGTAGATGCCACCTGGTAGAACTACAAATGTTTTCACAATTTGCACAAAAGTATGCAAACGTTTGACGTAAAGGAAGTTTTACTGCAATGAGCTATATTTTGTAATGCCTAATTAAAGAATCGCCTTAGATGGCCACCTCGGTCTGCAGCGGATTGAGAGCGGAATCGTTAAGTGAAAATGCAGTCAGCGGATTGAATAGTGATTTACTAAAATGCTTATTATATTAACTTAACATGTATAATGTTAAATTATTTGCATAAGGGTTAATCACCAATTGAACAAACTTGATGGGAAAGTAAGATTCCAATCGTTTTAGGTGTGTTTTATGGTTGTATTTAATCAAATCGCTGGATAAATTGTGAGTGATTTTGATTCCGCTGAAAAATCGGTGTGTGGCACGGCGGAATGGAATTGAGGTGATTTTCCAGCGGACGTGATTTCTGTGGCACCCCTGTATGTAAATATTTATTTTTATATATTTTTATATTGAAAACAAAAAATTGTCAAGAGTACTAATTTGCATACTTTGCAGGACGGAACAAATTACAATTGGACCAAGCGGGGGTGCTCCATCGGGATGACAGCATTATGATAAGCTAAACTCGTTCCTTGGATCATTTTGGATAAACAATGTTGACCAAAATACATTAGAAAAGCACAGTAAGTTAAATAAATTTTTTGTTCTATAAAATATATTAATAAAGACGTTGATTTGCAGACATCGACGACAAAAAGTCTGTCGAGGTAGACCCTGACGGCTCAAACTGCAGTTCAAGCATAGTTTCTGCGGCCAGTGCGCCACCGACCAAGAGCGCGAAACAGGACGCCCAGGCAGAGCTTCTGAGCATTGCACGGGAAAGGCTGGACATACAAAAAGCCCAGCAAAAAACAGACGACACACGGACAGAAATACTCCAGCAAATGGCGAGCAGCAACGATACATTTCAAAGTGAACTGCTGCAATTTCTTCGAGAGTCCAAGGCCAACAATAATTAATTCCTAATATATTTAATCCTACTTATAATGAAAATTTACATAAGAAACATTTACATATAAACATGTATGAAGCTTTAAAAATTTGATTAATTGTTTCGATTTAATCAATATGTTGCAATGGCTGATCTTACTCGTGTTGCTTGTATCTGGTTGTTCCTGTAGCTCATTTGTATTCGTAAACCAATTGTCATTAATTGAAATGTTGTGTACATTAAAAATATTGTGTAATTACAACAAGCCATTATAATGGCGCTATTATTTTTTGTGTGGCTATCCAAACCTTTGCCAATGAATCGAAATGAATTGGAAAGGTTATAATTAAATGTGCGCTGTTCCTCAGAAGCGGCTAAGGAAAATGGGTATGGCTTCATTAGTTTTTTAGAGCACCTGAAGGCCGAGTCTCCGATCAACATTACTAGAACACTCCGGAACATTACTGCACTCCGCAAATTTCCTTCGATTTTTCATCGAGCAATGGGCAAGCTTCGACCCGTTGTGCAAGGCTCGACTTTTGGTAAATAATAGAGTCGTTGCATCTAGAATACATACATATTAAGTGTATATGAAAATGTATGCACATTTTGATTGATTTCTTACCAATGGCACCTAAGCACTGAGGAAAATGAATTTCTTCAAAGCCCCGGACACACTCATCAATTTTTTCTGATGTAAGGTAGATGGGCGACAAATACTCCACCGCAAACTGATTAATTATAATTTTGCATACCATGTTGGATGAAACTCCGAACAGCCTACCAACTACTCGGTATTCAGAAGAAAATCCCAATGTGTATAGGGCAATTGCAATACGTTTTTCCAACGGAATTGCATTACGCCAGTGGGTGTCTTTTCTCTGAAGAATTTCAAGCCGGCTGACCAATAAACAGAAAGTGGGCTTCTCCATTCTGAAGCTTTCTTTGAAGAACTCGTCGCTGTTATGCAGAACATCCTTCTCCCAAAAAGTCCCATACCGCTTCTAAAATACATAAGATATACTTGTACATACAATTTAGGATTGGATTACAATTATTGTCACCGTCCACCGTCCACCCGGGGGCGCCATGAAATTTTAGAATAGTTTTTCTAAATTTATTTTAATGCGAAAAAACCGAGTTTGGTGGCTGCAAATTTTATATATTTAAAAACGAAATGGAGGGAGATTTAAAAGGGACGTGCGCTCGAATTCAATGCTATTGAATGACGCTGGAGACGGAAGCGGACACAATTCGAGAGTTCGCAGCGAGAAGCGGCTGCGAGTTCGCCTTCCTGCCACCTCGAGCTCCGCACATGGGCGGACTGTGGGAAGCAGGAGTGAAGTCGGCCAAAAACCTCCTGCTGAGGTCGGCCGGAAGCGCGCTCTTCACCGCCGAGGAGCTGGAGAGCGTGATGGTGGGCATCGAGGCGGTGCTAAACTCGCGCCCTCTGGGATCAATAAGCCCCGACCCAAGCGACGGAGAGGCCCTGACTCCCGGGCTGACAGGCGGGCCGCTCATCGCACCCCCAGCACCCCGTCTTCCGTGATGAAGTTTGTTTGGGATCCAGAGTCAAGGAGAGCTCTGGCCAAAATGTGTTCACCATTTTTTGTTCTGACACTTACGATCGACGTAGCCAAAATCACCCTGTCCAATGAAGTCGCATGCAGAGCATGAGAGGTGGAAGGGTGGTCCTGATTTAAAGGAGGAGACGAACTCTCTGGGGGTGGCGGCAACGCGAGACTATTATCAGTCACTGTGTATCGATGCAACAATGTGTGATGTGAGCGGCCACAAACTCGACATTTGGCGACCTTGCATCTTAAAACAGTGTGACCCTTTTGCAGACAATTTATACATAAGGACGCAGACTTTGTGAACTCGAACCTTTGCATAACCGAGAGACGTGAAAATGGCGTGCAGTTGGCCACTACATGGTCTCCCGAATTGCAATAGCTGCATGTTTGCTGAGCTCTACTGTTGGGGGGAGTGGAAGAACAAGCAAATGAACTGCGATGGTGCGACTTGCTTGGCATGACTTTTTCTTGCCTTGCCTTTGTCGACTCTTCCGCAGACAAATGCTGGTATCGACGATTTAAAACTTTTTCAAAGTCGGACCAAAGCGGCAACTTTTCGAAGTCAAGCTGTTCTTCCCACTTCTGTCTAGTCACTGGGTCGACTCTGTTCAAAACGAGATGAATGAGCATTGCATTCGAAATCTTCGTATCGTCTCCTATCGATAATAATGAACCATAGATCGATGACACTGTATCGATGAGGCTTCTTAGGGACGATGCGGACTGTTGCGAGATTTTTGGCAGATTGAACAGTGCAGAGATTTGGTTCGAGAATATTAGACATTCGTTGTCATATACTCGCTTTAGGCTGTCCATGGCCTTTGCATAATTGGCCTCGGTGACTTGGAACGCCTTTATTGTTCCTAATGCTTCATTAGAGAGGCACGAAATTAAATGATTAAATTTTTCGATCACCGGTATACTCTCATCATTATGAACAAGAGTCTCAAAAAGGCTAATAAAATTTTAAAACTCCGAATATTTACCACTAAATTTTGGTAGTGCCAATTTCGGAAGTCGAGCACGAGTTGGGGCTGTAGAAGCTGATACCGAGGGCGGCGTATCGCTTGTTAGCTTCAAGGCATCGATAAGCGACATTATCTTTGCCTTGGTTACACTACTCGACAAAACCGAACTTTTTTTTCCTCAAGGATCCAAACCAACTTTTTCTGATAGATATGGGGCTTTAAAATTTTTTAAAGAATTATGGTTTTTTTTCTATGGCAGAACTTTTTTGAAGAATTTTTGAAAACTGGTATCTTTTTTTTAAAGCTTTTTTCAGAGGTAGCGCTTGTTTTTTTCACATAACTCTAGTATCTTTCATCTGGTTGTTGAGAACTTTAATATTTTGAAAAGATAATTCAAACAGCTAGAAGATAAGCCCAAACACTTTGTGATTTCAGCTTACCGTCTGGGAAATATAAAGAATTGAAATGCAAAAATGTTGATTTTTGTGTGGTATTATTTACGAAATTTTGACTTTAAAAACTCAGGAAAAGTCGAAAAAGTCGAAAAAGTCGGCCCGCAACCTTCAAAAAGGTATTTTTTGTTCATTTTTTCAATTTTTTAGGTTTGGTTAACGAATTTTAGCTCCAAAGTCTCTCCGTAGATTTTAATGAGCGATACCTTAAACGACGCCAAATTAATGTACCTCTACACAAAAAAATAGATATCAACGGTATCATCATTATGAACAAGAGTCTTAAAACGGCTAATAAAATTTTAAAACTCCGAATATTTACCACTAAATTTTGGTAGGGACAATTTCGGAAGTCGAGCACGAGTTGGGGCTGTAGAAGCTGATACCGAGGGCGGCGTATCGCTTGTTAGCTTCAAGGCATCGATAAGCGACATTATCTTTGCCTTGGTTACACTACTCGACAAAACCGAACTTTTTTTTCCTCAAGGATCCAAACCAACTTTTTCTGATAGATATGGGGCTTTAAAATTTTTTAAAGAATTATGGTTTTTTTTCTATGGCAGAACTTTTTTTTGAAGAATTTTTGAAAACTGGTATCTTTTTTTAAAGCTTTTTTCAGAGGTAGCGCTTGTTTGTTTCACATAACTCTAGTATCTTTCATCTGGTTGTTGAGAACTTTAATATTTTGAAAAGATAATTCAAACAGCTAGAAGATAAGCCCAAACACTTTGTGATTTCAGCTTACCGTCTGAGAAATATAAAGCATTGAAATGCAAAAATTATGATTTTTGTGCGGTATTATTTACGAAATTTTGACTTTAAAAACTCAGGAAAAGTCGAAAAAAAATTATATCCTGTGTTGTCAATTTTTGTGTAGAGGTGCATTAATTTGGCGTCGTTTAATGTATCGCTCATTAAAATCTATGGAGAGACTATGAAGCTAAAATTCGTTAACCAAACCTAAAAAATTAAAAAAATGAACAAAAAATACCTTTTTGAAGGTTGCGGGCCCAACTGCCAATTGGGAACAAAGCAAACGAAAAAGGGTTGTACATTTGGTACCTGATCGCGATCGCAATTCCCGTTTGTGGCGAGCAATGGGTAGACCCATGGTTCATTACAAGCTCAAACCCTGCGGTTTGAAGAACCTAAGCCACATCAGACTTAATTGTCTTTAACTCCTCCACGCAACCAGCACCAGTCAACATATCATCGACATAAAAGTCGGACTCGATAGCTTTAGCAGCTTTTGGGAATGAGAGCTTTGCAGACTCACTCAACCTTTTCAAACACCGAATAGCCATGGGGCAGGTCCAGTCCCATATGTTACAGTGTTGAGCTGGTATATTCTCAAGGAATCAGATGGTTCTCTTCTCCACAAGATCAACTGAAACTGCCTGTCCGCTTCATTCACCATCACTTGGCGATACATCTTTTTTACATAGGCAGTCAGGGCAAACCTGTGCAGACGGAAGCGGAGCAGCGTTGAGTATAACTCCTCTTGAATAGTCGGTCCGACCACCAGAATTTCATTCAAGGCCACCTGAGAGGACGTCTTCGACGACGCATCGAACACGACGCGAAGCTTCGTGGACGTACTTTGGGGCCGAAGGACACACTGATGTGGAATTACGTAGTGTGGAGCAGAAGGAAAAGTATTGTCAGTCGGCGACATATGTCCTAAGCAGAGGTACTCTTCCATGAATTCCAAGTACATTTTTTTCAACTCAGGGTCGCGGGACGAATTTCTTTCAAGCGACAAAAACCGCCGTTTAGCATTCTCGAAGGAATTGCCAAAGCAGTTTGGATCGGACTTAAACGGCAGCAGTACTTCAAACCGACCTGACTAATGCTTCTCACATAACTTGTGTTCAGGAGATAAAGACTTTTTAGAAGATGGCAAGTCTTCTAGTGACCAAAACTTTTGTAGTGTGCTGTCGATAGACACCACTGACTCTTCTCGACAACTCAGACAGTTCCTCGCTTCCTGGGTGACAGTCACCTTTGGACTGTATCTTCCAGACACAATCCAACAGAGAAGCGTTTTCTGCAGAGTTGGATAGTCAGGACCTTGTCTAATTTGACCAACAGATAAGAGTTCGAAAAATGACTCTGCACCTATCAACATATCTATTCTTTGTGGCTTGTAGAAATATGGGTTTCCAGTCACTCACATAATCCAGAAATCGACCGAGAACTCACTACCATTTATTCCCGACTTCACCACCGTGTGTATCTTTTTCTTGACTTATGAATTAGATTCTCCAATTCCAAGCAAGTTGATGCACGACTCCTCCCTAAGGATCTGTAAGCGCTGTGCCAGGTCCTCAGTTATGAAGTTAGTTTGTGACCCAGAGTCAAGCAGTGCTCGGGCCAAAACGTACTCTCCATTTTTAGTTCGGACGCTTACGATCGACGTTGCCAGAATTACTCTATCCAAAGCTGTCGCATGGAGTGCATGCGAAGTGGAAGGGTTACTCTGACTAGGAGGGGGAGAAGAAATCTCTGGGGGTGATGGTAACGCTAAACTTGTATCCACAACTGTGTACCTGTGCAATAAGGCATGATGTGAGCGGCCACACACTCGACACTTGCCAGCTTTGCATCGTACCACAATGTGTCCTTGTTGCAGACAGTTGATGCAGAGCGATGCCGATTTGACAAACTCGAATCTTTGCATAGTCAACAAATGGTCTTTTACATTGCAGTAACTACATTGTTGGTTTTTAGCATTCGCAGTAGAGCACACGAATGAGCTCCGATTGTGAGGCTTGCTTGGCACAGCTTTCTACTCCTGCTTTGGTTTTGCCGATTCTTCGACCGAAAGATGCTGATATCTGCGATTAAGCATTTTTTCGAAGTCAGCCCAAAGCGGCAGCTTCTCATAATCGAGCTGTTCTTCCCATTTTTGTTTGGTCACAGGATCGACACTGTTCAAGAAGAGATGAATAAGCATTGCATTCAAGATCTTTTGGTCATCGCCTATCGACAACAAGGAACCATAAGGAACCCTTAAGGAACCTTAAGGGCGATGCAGATTTATGGGTCATTTTGGGAAGACTAAATTGGGCAGCAATATGGTTCATAAAGATCAGACATTCGTTATCATAGACCCGTTTTAAGCTAGCCAAGGATTTCTCATAATTACTCTCGGTTACTTTGAACGCCCTTACCGTTCCCAACGCTTCACCAGAGAGGCATGAAAGCAAATGGTTAAACTTTTCGATAAGTCGAATGCTTTCGTCATATTGAAAAAATAGTCCCAAATAAACTAATGAAGCTTTTGAATTCCGAATATTTTCCACTTAACTTTGGCAGAGCTAACTTCGGAAGTCGAGCACGAGTTGGGGCAACAGAAGCTGATATTTCTTCGATTGATTATTTAACTTGGCTTGCCTTGGCTATAGTTGCTTTCAGTACGTCGAGTCTGCACTCGAGCTCTGTCAACTGCAGCGGAATCTCCCCAGCTTCCAGCCGGTCCGCTAGTCGGCGAATGCCTTTGACACGGGAGCTGAGTTTCTTTTTCAGCTCTTCAAGAATAGGCTTATGATCTGATTTGGGATTCATCTTGACTCTCGATACTTAAGTGAATCACTAATCAGGGCTTTTCTCACGATAATATTATTTGCTGCGGCGCAAATTGTCGAAACAGGAAGGTGTACCCAAATGTTCCCGACGATTACAGGGTAGCGCGTCGCTTGGCGAACGGTTTGACTCAAACGCGCCAAACGAAAGAACACGCCAACAACAACGACGGTCAGCAACGGTGACGAGTAAAAGCGAGAACGAAAATTCACCGCTGCAGCTGCTACGTTGGTATGTGTGCGCTTGGCCAATGAACCAACTATATATTTGCGCAACGAAAACGAGAAACGATATGTTCTGCGTCCAAGATGGTTAGATGTATGTGAATATGTGATATATGTAAAATATGTACAAACTCTACTAAATACATGCAAATCTAGCTCTACTATGTCATACGGATGTGCCAAGAATTTAAAACGAGGTGAACACACAACACAGTAACTGCGAGATTTTAATGATTTTGTCTTTACTCGAGCTTTCAATTTTTAGCACAAATACCTCTATGTATGTATATAAGATGGGATCGTGGGAATTCCTCTTCCTTGGCAGGTGGCAAACGTCTTTAGGAATGGATATCCCTCGGCGGTTGAGATCTTTGGGTATTTTTGGCGTGTATGCTTGTTAGCCGATCGGCGCGGTAGTTTTAGGTGTGATATTAGGGGTTGATCTGCTGCTTAAACTTAAACTTTTCAATATGTGTTTTACATATATTTTTCAGTACTCGTGTCACTGTCACTTTCTGCCTTTAAATTATACTAATTTGCAAGTCCACCCGGGGCGCCATGAAATTTGAGAATAGTTTTTCTAAATTAAAATTCAAAACAAGAAAAACCGATTTTGGTGCAAATCGACAATTTTTCGGCAATAAAAGTGGATGCTTCGCATCGTATGGTAACGGAGCATTTAATAAACGACCACCACCACGCAAAAGAGAAAACGTCCTTTGTATCTGTGTAGAAGCCTTTTGAGTAGTCCCAATATGTCGGGGAATCGAAACTTTATCTAGTTCAAGGCAACATGCAGCTGTTGTTTCCCACCTTCGGCGAAGCTCCTCTGGCAGTGGATCATCCCAACCGAGCTTACACAACCAAAGTTCTTGGATGAGTATTTTCGCTCTCGTTGTCACAAGGCTGATCAATCCAAGAGGGTCGTAAAGTCGTGCTGAGAAGGACAGAATAGACCTTTTGTAGGAACTTCAGTTGAATTTATATTAAATAATGTGTATTTCAACATCTGTTTTGGGGCTCATAGTAAACCTAATGTTTTGGTGTCGTTTTGGTCTCCAAGCACGACAGCCGCATCTGACAAACTGACGACAGAGCAACATTGGACGACCACTTTGCTAATGACAGGCCTGCTGAGTTCAAAATGTCCACTAGTTCTCGGCGCATGACCTGTAGCTCCTCAACGGTGTCTGCTCCAGCTAATAGGTCGTCTACTTAAAAGTTTCTGGATAGGGCTCGAGAACCACGAGGGTGAGATTTCGCGTATCGGTCGCTGAGGTATTTAAGACACCTGACAGCTGTTGCAGTCCCATATGTACTCGTATTGAGTCGGTATGTCTGCAAAGGTTCAGTTAGGTTTTCCCTCCAAAAAATCAACTGGAATTGACGCTGATCCTCAATGATGTCCAACTGACGATACATCTGCTGACATTGCACAAACATGAACCCGAAAGGGGAGAAGTATTGAAAATAGACAGGGTTGAATTGTTGGCCCGACTATAAGCAAGTCGTTTAACGACAGGTATGTGACGATTTACTCGACGCGTCAAAGACAACACGCGATTTTTCGTACTTTGCGGTCTCAGCTGATGTGGTATAAAAAAGTGTGACTCTCTCGGAATTTGATTGTCTTCTAGTGTCATATGCTCTAATGCAAGATACTCCTTCATAAAGTCAATGTATAACGAACGAACCTCAGGTTTCCTTTGAAGCCTTCGCTCTAACGATAAGTATCTTCTTTTGGCAGTTTCGAATGAGTTGCTTAAGCTCGCTGTTCTTGATTTAAAGGGTAAAGAATTTCTTAGCTGACCCGAGGGTAGTTGTGTAATGGTTTGATTAAACCATTTCTCGCAAAGTTGTTGTTCTGGGGTGTATCTTTCGGTGACCGAAACATTAGGAATTTCCTCAAACTCCCAGAACCTCTGAACAATAGTATTGAGGGATGGCTCTTCTATAACACTTACGAGACAGCTTGAGTCTTTAGATCGATTATTCAGAAATTTATAGCGACCTGACATAACCCAACCAAACGACGTGATTTGCAGGGACAATTTTTCCGTGGCGCTTTTTATATGACCTGCATTCAACAAGTCAAATGCCTCCGCGCCTAAGAGTAAGTCAACTCTCTGGGGCTTGTAAAACTTGGGATCTGCTAAGGCAAGGTTATGTGGAATGCCTAAATCTACACCTTGAATCGCCTTTTCCGGTTGATGGGACGAAATGGATGGCAAAATGCTAAACTCTGCCGACATCTGAAAATTACTCGTTCGCGAAGCTATTGTGGCTTGTATACTGTAGTCAGTTAACTAGTTGGACTTTCCTATTCCAAGCAAGCGGATCGGCTTTCTCACCCGTTGCAGTTTCAAGTTTCTGGCCAAACTGTCGGTTATAAAATTGATTTGGGAGCCTGAATCCAATAATACCTATGCTGTTTGGTAATCTCCAAGGCGTCCTTTTAATCTTACGAGGGCTGTAGCTAAACCACTTGACCTGAGTTTACCGACCGGGCATGGTTAACAACAAACTCATTATGATGATTTGGGACGTCCGACGTAGACGGAATTGGCTGTGGTGTCAAAGCCTGCGATGACGTGGAACCATACCGGTGCAGCAAACTATTGTGTTGCTTCAAACAAACTTTGCAATTCAGATGGTTAAAATTCTCTACATTTGACTATTGGTCATCCTCGTGCACTAACGTATTAAAAAGTCCTATAACGTTTTGATACTCCTAATAAACTCCACTAAACTTTGGCAACTTCATTTTTGGCAGCTGATGCTGATGCACAGTCGATGTATTTAGTGTAACGTTTCCTATCTCTCGCTGTTGACTCGGAGCTCTTATAGTTTTCAAAAGAGCCTGGGTTGTAATGCAGAGATTTTCAAGTTCTTCACTTGATGACAAGTCGGAATTAATGTTATCTAATGACCACTGAACACTAAATGCCTTTTCCACATACCCATTAAGCACCTATTCGACATTATATTTCCAGCAGGTCCATGGATACGGTCCCGTTTGTTATGGAATTCTTTATTCGAGATATATTATTGATAAGAATTTTACGTTGTTGAAGTAGTTCCACTTCATCTTCATCAAGTACGAAAGAAGAATTGCCACTGCGTTTCTTGGGAGCCATCATATAGAAATATTACGACAGGTTATGTTTCGATATAAATTTTACTTGTATACGGTTCGAAGTTTTTGACTAACCCTCGCAACTTACATTTACATCTGTGTACCGAAGACACAGCAATTGCGTCAAGTGCCCTTGACCGTGTATCAAAGAGGAATCAACGATTACCGACAAAGTGATAGGCAGCGACAATAACAACAGCACTGTGCGCAATTGCAACGGTTCTTTTGTACCGTAATATGTAGGTATGCCGGTAAAGCTCTGGGAACAACTGTGCAAGTAACAATTTGCGTATTTATTGACACGAACAAAGATCACTAATCTGCTTACTTTGCGTAATTAACACTTTACCTTGTTACCTCGTAATGGGCGCTGGCAAGATGCCGTGTGCAATGACGGCAGAGACCCATTAATTTGGATGGTACACGAATATAGTAAAGTTGATACCACCAGAGCGTGAATCAGAATCCAAGCGAGCCGTGAGTCCAATCCAAACGAGCCGTGAGTCCACCCTGGGGCGCCAAAATGTTAGTCAAGATCCTAGCTAATAGAATTTGTTTCCTTCTTTCGGAAACAACAACGAAATCGGAAGACACGGTGTGAATTGGTTTTAGTATTTTTTTCGACTGACTTCATTTATTTTAGCCGCTCCATGCAGTTCTAAACATATGAGCTTTTTCCCAAGCAGTAGCGAGTTTAACAAAGAGAGGGAGAGAGAGAGAGCGAGTGATCTTAGCAGCGCTTCATTTAGCTCTAATTTCTCATCATGTACCTTTCTTATTGTAGGTAGTTTAATTTCATGATATTTGACATATGTACATATGTATGTATTTAGGTGCAACTCTAGCGAAGTGACTATAAAAAACTAAAAAACCCTATCGTAGAGAATTAGCATATCTACCATATTGCCGAATCTGAATCAGATCGGATCATAATTATAACCAGAATGAAGAAATCAATTTTCAGTTACTTCCCCCGCCCCGTCCTACAAGAGAATCGCTCCACAATCTCTTTCTCGCTCGCACACTCTGCCGCGTTCAGTGCGCGAGCAACCCCTAGCGGAGAAGATGTATAATCTTACAGCCTTTTTACACTGGGCGCGTCTGCTATCGATATCGGAATAGACGCAATGAAGCAGAAAAGGCGTTTACATTGGCAGACGTGCGTCTTGAATTTGGGTGCTTGATGGAACAAGGAAAGAAACACAAATTTTTGAAAATCAACAGAATTATGCTAGACGGCAAGAAAATGGACGAAAGAGAATTGATTCTCATATTTATATATTGTTTTCAGACATTTCATTGTTGAGTTTGTGGGAGTTTTTCTTCAAATTATGAAAACCACCGAAGTTCGTCTCCAGCAGTGTCTTAATAGCATCAGGTGGTCAGAAAAATTTCGTATGATAATAATACAATCAGTTTCAAGTATTTTATTTAATGATTTTATGTATATTTTCACCTTTTTGCGCAATCATACATTTTTTTGCGCCAGAATTTGATTTTTGATCTACAAGTTTTTGTTGTTATTAGTGGTGATAGTTGCGCTGATAGGCAGAAAATCGCAAAAATGAGCAATGGCAATCGAATATATCGAATAGACGCACATGAATCAGAAACTGACGCAACTATTTGCCACCACTAGGGCCCTATGCTTAACCTATGTAAAAAAAACTGCGTCTTCGGCAAGACGCAAAGAAGCCTGACGCAGTCCCAATGTAAACAGCCTATTAATCGTACCTGTAGAATGTACATGTTAGATGTATAATGTACATTGTAGATGTAGATGTAATTCTAAAAAATCATAGGCTTAAAAGTGTACAGTATGTCAACTAATTGTTTGCAAAATGAAATAAGTCAACTTTAGCATTAAAAATATAAATACAGGCATTATTTGGGAAAATTTTGTTTATTAATTATCTATATATATAAAAGAAAGTCGTGTCTGTTACAACACTTATAACTCAAGAACGGCTGGACCAACCAGCAATTCTGTTCGCGCTGGAGGACAGAGTACCTGCGAGAGTTGCACAAGCGCAACAAATGGCAGCATCCGACAAGAGACCTCGAGGTTGGAGACCTCGTGGTGATCAAGGAGGAGAACATCCCCGCTCAGGAATGGCGTCTCGGCCGTGTGCAGAACGCGTATCCTGGAGCCGATGATAAGGTCCGTGTGGTAGACCTACTCACGGCCCGCGGCCTTATCAAGAGACCGATCACGAAGGTGGTTCTGCTGCCTATGGAATCGGATGTCCTGTCCATCTACTCGCGCGGAGGCTCCGATTCATAAACCTCCGTCCTTTTGTTCTGCTTAAATCCAACGTAGTTATCCGTACCCGTATCCGTATCCGTATGCCAACCCATGCCAGTTTTTTACTAATGCTCCGGTGATTCCTTTCTTTCATCCTAGTTTTTTCCAGAAGGTAGATATGGCCCCTCAGACCGCATCACGTTCCCGATCCAGCCGCAGGTCGGATCGCTCAAGGGCACGAGGGAAGAATTCCTTCCAGTGTCGAGTGTGCCCCGGAGTTCACCCACTAAGGAACTGCCGGAAGTTTATCCGGTCGAGCGTCGAGCAGAGGCTCCGAGCCGTCCTCCTGCACAAATACTGCTCGAACTGCCTGGCTCACGAGCACTCGGGCAAGGACTGCCGCAGTGGAGACCTCTGTAAGGTGTGCTCCCGGAACCACCACACTCTGCTCCACCTGCCCGGGTCTCGGCGCCCTGCTGGCTCCTCTTCGGCTCCGTCGACTTCACCCGGGTCTCGGCGCCCTGCTGGCTCCTCTTCGGCTCCGTCGACGTCACCTCCGTCTCGGCGCCCTGCTGGTTCTTCCTCGGCTCCGTCGACTTCACCTAAGTCTTCCCGCGCCAAACCACGCCCTCGTCTTCCGGTCAGCCGCCCTGTCGTCGGAATTCCAATCCCGACCGCAAACTCCTTGCTCCAGCACCGGAGCATCAATGTCCTCCCGACGGCAATGGTGGTCCTCGCAGGCACCAAGATGATGAGTGCGCTGATCGACCCCTGCACGCCGGTCAGCTGCATCGACGCCGAGGTGGCTAGGGAGCTGAAATTGCCCACTACTTGCATCGGGGACGAGCGGGTGTGCACCGCCATGATCCGGGCGAAAATAGGAGATTTTAAGGTGGAGGCAGTCTTCAAGATCGAGCCCCGTCTGCGCGTCCGTACGCCGATCCGTCCACTGAGCGACACCGTCCGTGCTCGCTTCGACGACTTGAAGTTGGCCAACGAGGAGTTCCACAAGCCGACCACCATCTCGCTCGTCTTGGGTGCAGATTTGTATCCAAGGGTCATTCAACCGGGGTTCCTCGCCCGCGCAGACGGCCTTCCCGTGGCTCAAAGCACGGTGTTTGGATGGATCGTGTCTGGTGCGTGCACGCAGACGTAAAAAATCTTTGCATTCCTGCAAGGGGGGGGGGAGAATGTTCAGAGTGAGGATGGCGCTGGCGGGGCAACCGCTTGTGGGCATTCCAGCCACACATCGCTGTTAGCGTTCCAGCTACCCAAGCGGTCGCCCTCGCTCTCGCCCTCGTACTTAAGAGCATTTTTCCCCCCCGGCGACGCGCTCTCGCGCGCATATTCACCACGCTGGCGCTCCCGCCCACGCTCACGCTCCCGCTCTCGCCTCCGACAGCCCTCGGCAGCTGGAGTACAAGCGATCGAGCATTTAATTCGCTATTCCACCCTCAGCAAAACGGCCGGCTTTTGCTCGCGACATAAATTCCGAAAAATATATAAGCACAGAACAAACCCCCGAAATATACCACTTGAAGAACTTGGACTCTAGCGCCTTTTACTTTGGGATTCTGACTTGTGGGACCTCCAAGCCTCTACGCTCCAACACTACATAAAATCATCGAAAGGAACGG
Organism: Drosophila ambigua; assembly: GCA_018150905.1. NCBI lineage: Eukaryota > Metazoa > Arthropoda > Insecta > Diptera > Drosophilidae > Drosophila > Drosophila ambigua. The sequence continues at coordinate 1,110,722 of JAECWS010000098.1, forward strand.
AATTTAGGGAATAAAAAATCAGTTTGGTGGTTTTATGCGAGTGCACATTTTAATAACAATGCCGCGTCCTAGAAGATCTAATCTTTGCCATAGAAGCCGTAATGCAATTAGGCAACGGAATATTGCGAGTCAATTATATGATGGAGAACGAGAAATTGCACGAGAAAAGCGACGTGTTAGTATGGAGCAAAGAAGGGCCTTAATTCGTGCTTCTCAAACACAAGAGCAAAGAGAGGCAGCCCTTGAAACGGATCACCCGATGATAATGAACTGCAATGAAGCAATTCGGCGTATATTTTTATTCCCTATTCACGAACGTCATCCCACTGTTTTACATTTGGGGGCGCATCTAGAGAACGGTCAGAGAATATATCTCACAGCGTCGAATGCTGCTCAACGTGCCGAAACACCTCCAGCGACAACACTGACCAGTTTCTTTGCGATTTGTCAAAGCGATCCGTTTGCACGAACTTTGCTTTACTCAGAAATGCCACGTTATTACACTTGGAACGCTACATCGAAGAAATTTCAACGTCGGAAGCAAGGCGATGCAGTTCCTGCTCATCCAGATATGCGTTCTACTGATGCTCTTGGTCGTATTTACACAGTTCATCCGAAGAATGATGAATGTTTCTATTTTCGGTTGTTGCTGGTACATGTTCGAGGGCCAACATCATTTGAATCACTACGAACTGTTAATGGTATTGTGTGCCCCACATTTCGTGCAGCATGTCAAGAGCTAAATTTGCTTGAAAACGATACTCATTGGGACACGACAATCGCTGAAGCAATTATTTCTGCATCTCCAAGTCAGATACGCACATTATTTGCTAGCATCATTTCAACATGCTTCCCATCGAACCCACGTGACCTGTGGACCAAATACAAAGATAACATGTCAGAAGATATTTTACATCGAATTCGCGTCAGCTCAAGAAATTCCTATCTTGAGGTGAATGAGGAGATCCATAACCAGACTTTGCTCTTGATCGAAGATATGTGTTACCTCATGTGCGGCAGTTTGTTAGTTAGGATAGGAATGCCGGCGCCAGATCGCGAAATGAATGACGCATTTAATAGAGAATTGGATCGTGAACGTGAATATGATCCACATGAAATAATCCAATCAGTTCAAACGAATGTACCTCTGTTGAATACTAAGCAGAGGGAAAACTATGATACACTGATTAATGCAATTGATGATGGAAATGGCGGCTTATTTTTTTTGGATGCCCCCGGTGGAACTAGGAAGACATTCCTCATGTCATTGATTTTGGCCCCTGTACGTGCGAGATCCGAAATTGCGGTAGCAATTGCTTCTTCTGGAATAGCGGCCACATTGTTAGACGGATGCCGTACGGCTCACTCAGCGTTAAAATTGCCATTAAACCTTCAAACTACTGAACAACCGACATGTAACATTACGAAACACTCCGCAAAGGCCAAAGTTTTAGTAGCATCAAAAAGCATCATATGGGACGAATGCACAATGGCGCACAAACGCGCATTGGAAGCACTAGACAGAACATTAAAAGATCTGCGAAATGACTCGAGATGTTTTGGTGGTGCAATGATTTTATTATCTGGCGATTTCCGACAAACACTACCAGTCATTCCAAGATCTACTGCTGCCGACGAAATAAACGCTTGCCTCAAAGCATCAAATCTGTGGCGATATGTAAAGAAACTTTAACTGTCTGTAAATATGAGAGTTGCATTGTTGAACGATCTATCTGCTGATGATTTCTCGAAGCAATTGCTGACTATCGGTAATGGCCGTGTTCCTGTTGACAAATCGAGCGGTTTCATTTCCTTCTACATAAATATATTATTTTGTATCATTGTTTTACGTTCATCAAAGCCTAAATTAGTTCAGCTAAAAAGTAACACGACATTCATTAACTCGAGAACGGCTGGACCGATTGCCATGGTTTTTGATTTGTTGGATGTGTTTCCGTCCCGAATAGCAGAATACATCTTAAAAACAATGAAAACTCGATATGCGTAATGAATAGATGCATTTCAATAGATTTGATGCTGATTATCGAGTTTTCATTGATTTTCTTTCTCCATGTCAATCATTTGTTGTCCAATCCTGTCAAATAGTCAAATTCCCGAAAATAATACCTAAGATTTATTCTACAGTATTCTACATAAAATCATCGGAAAGGAACGGAATTTAGGGAATAAAAAATCAGTTTGGTGGTTTTATGCGAATGCCGCGTCCTAAAAGATCTAATCTTTCCCAGCGAAGCCGTAATGCAATTAGGCAACGGAATATCGCGAGTCAATTATATAATGGAGAACGAGAAATTGCACAAGAACAGCGACGTGTTAGTATGGAGCTAAGAAGGGCCTTAATTCGTGCTTCTCAAACACAAGAGCAAAGAGAGGCAGCCCGTGAAACGGCTAGGTTAGAAAGGAGAAATCGTCGAGCTTATCGTACAGATGAACAGAGGAACAATCTTCGCAGTGCAAGAAGAAATGGTTCAAGCATCAACTCTGTGGCGATATGTAAAGAAACTTCAACTGTCTGTAAATATGAGAGTTGCATTGTTGAACGATCTATCTGCTGATGATTTCTCGAAGCAATTGCTGACTATCGGTAATGGCCGTGTTCCTGTTGACAAATCGAGCGGTTTGATTTCATTTCCTCCAAATTTTTGCAATTTCGTATCATCAAAAGACGAGCTTATCAACAAAGTATTCCCGGATATCATTGCTAACCACAAAAATACTAAATGGTTAAGTGAGCGAGCAATTTTGGCCGCTAAAAATAAAGATGTAGATGACCTCAATATTATAATTCAAAATCAAATCGTAGGTACTCCTATATAAATATATTATTTTGTATCATTGTTTTACGTTCATCAAAGCCTAAATTAGTTCAGCTAAAAAGAAACACGACATACATTGACTGTTAGGCGGTACGAAGTTTGCCGGGTCAGCTAGTATGATATATATGTATAAGCTATAGGTATGACAAAACAAAATTACGAAATTCCAAGCAAAACATAAAAGAAACGAAGAAAACAAAAAAGTGGCATTTTTGACGCTGTCAATTAATTGTTTGCAAAATGCAAACACTGCTTGAAAGAATACCACAGAAAAACTAGCGGGTCAGAAAATTCGAAAACGACCGATCGCAGGCTCTTTTCTAGTCTTCCTTGGTCTCATTCCTGCTAAAAGTTTCTTTGGTTCAAGTCACGTTTTTTTTTTATTCATTATTTTTGCATGCCTGGCAAACGCACTGAAGGTTATTTGATTTAATTAGTTTATTATCGTTTTAAAAATAAAAAAATAGCAAAAGAGTTTGCTGAAACTTAAAAAATTAGACTTAGAACAATATATAATATAATTAAACGTCCGGACAAGAAAAAAAGGCTGGAATTACCGATCTCTGACGGCAGACCACCAAATCTTTCTCGGCGGGACTGTGCAGAAGTTTTAAAAACAATTGAAATTACACTGTAAAAAAGCCGCAGAGAATTGACGATTGACATTAAATTACTTTGCAATAAGACCATATGCCATGAGAAAATAAAAAAAAGTACTGAATCGACACAAGTACTCATCATAAGTGACAAGGAAGAAGCCATTGCTATCCTCTGCTAACATTGAAAAGCGCTTGAATTTTGCTATATTAAATTCTAGCAATTCGCCGGACTATTGGAACAATATCATTTTTTGTGACGAGACAAAGATAATGTTTTATTATAATGAAGGGCCAGGAAAAGTTTGGCGGAAGCCAAACACAGCACTCCAGGCCAAAAACATTGTGCCAACCGTCAAATTTGGCAGTCTCTCAGTCATGGTGTGGGGCTGTATATCATCTAATGGCGTCGGAGAGCTGCGCATTTTTAATGATATAATGATCAAGGAGTTCTACTTGGACATTTAAAAAAATGAATTGACCAAAAGTGCCCAAAAGTTTGGCTTCGTTGATCAAGGAAACAGCAGCAAAATCAAATACAAGCTGTACCAAAACAATGATCCAAAGTACAAATCACTGCTGAGTCGCACCTGGGTGCTTCATAATTGCAGTAAAGTTATTGACACGCCCGCCCAGAGTCCAGATCTCAATCCTATCAAAAATTTTTGGGCATTGCTCAAGAAAAAGATGGTCAAATGTCACCCCAAGTTCAAAAAATGATTTGATAAAGTGTATAAATGAGGAGTGCGGAGAAATATCTAAATACTACAATATAGAGGCACATATCGTCGATGTCGCGTTGCCTCAGGGCAGTTATGGATGCTAATGTTATGCATACAAAATATTAGACAATTATATCTTGTTGTTACAAAGAGACATAATTTTTGAGTATTATTGTTTGCATTTTGCAAACAATTAATTGACAGCGTCCAAAATTCCACTTTTTTGTTTTCTTCGTTTCTTTTAAGTTTTGCTTGGAATTTCGTAATTTTTTTTTGTCATACCTATAGCTTATACATATATATAATATAATTAATATACAAAATTTTCCCAAATAATGCCTGTATTTATGTTTTTAATGCTAAAGTTGAAAATGTCTGACTTATTTTATTTTGCAAACAATTAGTTGACATACTGTAGTCGCGTCACCAGAAGCGACTCACACGTACCTTCTCGTTTATTTTATGTTTTCACAAAGTTTTTGAACAAAGTTAAGAACATTTTAAAAGAAAAAATAAATGAATTCAATATGGTATGCAGCAGTAAAAACTTAAGATTCAATTCGACAAAATCTACCGTCATTCATTTTAATAATAGATGATAATAGATAATAATTTTAATAATAAATATAGTACATAATAACAATGTAACACTTAAACACTAAAAGAGGTAGGTAAAGTAAATTACGTTTGTATAATAATTGCTGCCAATAACTCCTCAGTGCTTCACATTGATGAAATAATTTCAAAATCAAATGAGAATAACATGTTTTTACAAATGCTTTGTACGCTCCAAATTAGCATACTCATGTTCCAGCCATGGCTGGAGTTGCTTGGCGGGTAGGCATAAAACGCTAGGGGTGGGCCCCCCAAAAATATCAACAAGCATGGACCCTCTCGGCCAACAATGGAGCGGAAGGATGAGCATTTAAAAATAAATCGCTCATTATTTTGGTAATTTCTTAAAATTTCAATAAAAATTCGTTTACTCTCTGTTTGGTTACGCAGCCAAATAGTGGACAAATGCATAGATTATATCCAGTGGTGCTGCACTAGAGTAAATCCTTATTATTGTTCGTTGTTTGCACTGCCCACTGTACTAAATTGTTATCTACCTACAAACTTATGCACGAATTCATGCTCCCGCACGGCAGCAGCCTTTGCAGGCACAGACAATTACGTAGGTTGTGCTTTTATCCGAACAAAGAATCAGGATTCGTTAAAAGTTTCTTTACAAACATAAAGTTATCGTCACTCACAGCTGAGCTTATAGAAATTAATAGGGCCATTGACTTTGCCATTTCCGAAAACTTTCTTAAAAACTGCAATCCTCACTGATAGTCTCAATGGGGTTTTAGATTTAAAAAGATCAACACAGATAATTACATCGCCAAAGAAATAATAAACAAAATTGAAAACACTCCCTGTTTGCTCGTAGTAGAATTTCATTACATTCCAAGCCATGTACACATAAAAGAAAACGAATTAGCTAATACTGCTGCAAAGAATGCTAAAAATAATGGCACATTCTTGGTTTCTCGCTGGCCTCTTAAAGAAGCCTGTAGTATGCACACATAGGCAATACCCACTGTACCAAGAGTACTTAAGGGACAACACACTGTAACACTTTGTTGCAGTGTTTATACAATCAGAAATATCTTAAGTGCGACGGTAATACGATCGCATAAATATGCCTCGCGGACAAGAGTGCATCGTCGGCGTCTTTCACGTAACCGACGGCACTCAAACATGATCCGTCTGAATGTGTATGCATGCCCCTCGCGCCCCCCCCGCTATAAGCAGCGCTGGGCATATATACATACATATATATTAAACACAAAAATGCGGCCGCTCCGCTGCCGGCGTTACTGGCAGCGCAGCTACGCGGCCCCAAGCTAAGTAGAATTTAAGAAATATACATGAAGATATTCAATAAAACCTTTTCGAGAAAGACCTATGTCTTCTCTGTCAATTAATAAATAAAAACCTATTTACAAGCCATTTCAAATATTTATAATAAAGTTAAAGAAGATTGGGAAAGAGAATATATAACTTACGCCACGAAAAGAAATAAAGGTTACACAAATTTATTTCCTTATATACGGGACAAACCATGCTTCAAAGACAAAAACTGTAATCTAAGCCGTCTGGAAATAAAACAAATTAACAGACTACTAGGTGGTCACGGAATAGACAAAGTTTCACTTGCTAGAATGAAAGTAATAAATAACAATTTATGTGATTCCTGCAACCTACCAGAAGACACTTCACATATAATTTTTAAATGTCCCGCTTACTTTCAAGAAAGAAATCGTTTTCCAGTACTAAAATCCTATACTGATATATATCGTTTCTTTGAAAAAGAACCTATCGCATCTTACAAAAACATTGTTGAATTCACGCATCGCAAATATCAAATTGTAATTCAAGTACGATAACCATTTACTAAAAAAACTAACAAAAAAAACTGTTATTATTTGTAGTTTTGGTTGACGTTAGACTGGAATCTCTTATGACTCCTTGATGGGGTAAATAATATCTAACCTCTTGTTCAGAGTGAAGACGGCGCTGGCGGAGCAACCGCTCTGTGGGCATTCCAGCCACACATCGCTGTTAGCGTTCCAGCTACACAAGTGGTCGCCCTCGCTCTCGCCCTAATACTTAAGAGCATTTTTTCCCCCGGCGACGCACTCTCCCGCGCATACTCACCACCCTTTCGCTCCCGCCCACGCTCACGCTGCCGACAGCCCTCAGCAGCTTGAGCGCAACCGAGGTGGAATTTAATTCGCTTTTCCACCCACAAGCAAACGGCTGGCTTTTGCACGCGATCTCTTTGAACATATACTTAGTGAATAAAACCTACAAATATATCTATACATATTGAAGAAATTGGACTACTGCTCAATCGTCTTTATCTTGGGAATTGATCCGCCGCACCGCCTCTACGCTCAAACATTGGTCCTTCGAGCCGGATCCTACTTCGCCTTCCCCAACTATATCCAGCCTTCGAGCACGGCATCGCCTTCACCACCAGGATCCCAATATAAGTACGATTTTCGTGTGCCACAAATCCCTTCCATTTGCGATTTGTGTTCCTACCCTGTAGAACCAAAGGGGTGAATTGACCCTCTCGAACTAGCTCCGCGCCGATTACCGCGCAACTAGTTATGCAACTACTAGGCCTTTGTCGGATACAATATACTAGTTCTGCAACTAGTTACGCGGGAAGCGATCAGCGACCAGTCGAAACAGAAACGAAGCCGTCGCTTTGTTTTCGAAGTCGACAAATAACTGTGTTTGAGCTATTAAGTGTTTTTAATAGTGTCGCGGGACGATAATTTGTATCGATAGTTAGTTGAGTAAATCTAGTATATTGAAATGGATGGATTTTTAGCCCTGGAATGAACGGGCATATTTTCGGCCACGATGAATTGCCGCCATATTTTTAAGCTGCACTTTTGTATTGTCGCGTGGTTAGAGCAGGAGGAAATACTGCGGTAAGAATATTGTGGGACTTTTAAGAGGTTATGTGACCATTCCTTCTTATCTAGAATAAAACGGGCTTACGAAAAACCTGCTTCTCTGCGAGTATATCGGCCGTTGAAGGCAACTCCGTGGGACCACCGACATGATCTTTTATTCGCAGTCCTAGGCAAGTCGACTGCAAGGGCAACTTGCGCTTGAGTACAGGCAGTCAGCCACCTCAAGTAAGAGAGTTGCCAGAGACGCGGACAGCGTAGATTGGACGGGCCGCAGACAGCGACCCAGAGAGACGCGGACAGCGTAGATTGGACGGGCCGCAGACAGCGACCCAGAGTAGACGCAGACAGCGCCGATTAGCTGGAAAACTGGGCAGAATAGAAGGATGCAACATTCTCCCAGACGAAGTAGCCGGTTGAACGAGGAGCAAGCGACTCCAACAACAATGAGCGCGGCTTCCCAACCTGGAAGTAGTGGTGCAGGAAAGAAGCCGCCAAAGCCAAAAGTAACATCGGCGCCGCTGATTCCTAACCCGACCACTGCTGTTACCGTAGTAGCTTCCCGACCTGGAAGTATTACGACCACAGCTGGAGCTTCAGTACCAGGACAGGCCCAGCCACCTCCAACCCAAGATCTCTCGGAGAAAATTGCAGCGTTGGAGAAGGAGCTGGAAAGGGAAAGAGCCCGAAACAACGTGAACACTGCCACCGATACCGTAATGCATAGATTATATCCAGTGGTGCTGCACTAGAGTAAATCCTTATTATTGTTCGTTGTTTGCACTGCCCACTGTACTAAATTGTTATCTACCTACAAACTTATGCACGAATTCATGCTCCCGCACGGCAGCAGCCTTTGCAGGCACAGACAATTACGTAGGTTGTGCTTTTATCCGAACAAAGAATCAGGATTCGTTAAAAGTTTCTTTACAAACATAAAGTTATCGTCACTCACAGCTGAGCTTATAGAAATTAATAGGGCCATTGACTTTGCCATTTCCGAAAACTTTCTTAAAAACTGCAATCCTCACTGATAGTCTCAATGGGGTTTTAGATTTAAAAAGATCAACACAGATAATTACATCGCCAAAGAAATAATAAACAAAATTGAAAACACTCCCTGTTTGCTCGTAGTAGAATTTCATTACATTCCAAGCCATGTACACATAAAAGAAAACGAATTAGCTAATACTGCTGCAAAGAATGCTAAAAATAATGGCACATTCTTGGTTTCTCGCTGGCCTCTTAAAGAAGCCTGTAGTATGCACACATAGGCAATACCCACTGTACCAAGAGTACTTAAGGGACAACACACTGTAACACTTTGTTGCAGTGTTTATACAATCAGAAATATCTTAAGTGCGACGGTAATACGATCGCATAAATATGCCTCGCGGACAAGAGTGCATCGTCGGCGTCTTTCACGTAACCGACGGCACTCAAACATGATCCGTCTGAATGTGTATGCATGCCCCTCGCGCCCCCCCGCTATAAGCAGCGCTGGGCATATATACATACATATATATTAAACACAAAAATGCGGCCGCTCCGCTGCCGGCGTTACTGGCAGCGCAGCTACGCGGCCCCAAGCTAAGTAGAATTTAAGAAATATACATGAAGATATTCAATAAAACCTTTTCGAGAAAGACCTATGTCTTCTCTGTCAATTAATAAATAAAAACCTATTTACAAGCCATTTCAAATATTTATAATAAAGTTAAAGAAGATTGGGAAAGAGAATATATAACTTACGCCACGAAAAGAAATAAAGGTTACACAAATTTATTTCCTTATATACGGGACAAACCATGCTTCAAAGACAAAAACTGTAATCTAAGCCGTCTGGAAATAAAACAAATTAACAGACTACTAGGTGGTCACGGAATAGACAAAGTTTCACTTGCTAGAATGAAAGTAATAAATAACAATTTATGTGATTCCTGCAACCTACCAGAAGACACTTCACATATAATTTTTAAATGTCCCGCTTACTTTCAAGAAAGAAATCGTTTTCCAGTACTAAAATCCTATACTGATATATATCGTTTCTTTGAAAAAGAACCTATCGCATCTTACAAAAACATTGTTGAATTCACGCATCGCAAATATCAAATTGTAATTCAAGTACGATAACCATTTACTAAAAAAACTAACAAAAAAACTGTTATTATTTGTAGTTTTGGTTGACGTTAGACTGGAATCTCTTATGACTCCTTGATGGGGTAAATAATATCTAACCTCTTGTTCAGAGTGAAGACGGCGCTGGCGGAGCAACCGCTCTGTGGGCATTCCAGCCACACATCGCTGTTAGCGTTCCAGCTACACAAGTGGTCGCCCTCGCTCTCGCCCTAATACTTAAGAGCATTTTTTCCCCGGCGACGCACTCTCCCGCGCATACTCACCACCCTTTCGCTCCCGCCCACGCTCACGCTGCCGACAGCCCTCAGCAGCTTGAGCGCAACCGAGGTGGAATTTAATTCGCTTTTCCACCCACAAGCAAACGGCTGGCTTTTGCACGCGATCTCTTTGAACATATACTTAGTGAATAAAACCTACAAATATATCTATACATATTGAAGAAATTGGACTACTGCTCAATCGTCTTTATCTTGGGAATTGATCCGCCGCACCGCCTCTACGCTCAAACATTGGTCCTTCGAGCCGGATCCTACTTCGCCTTCCCCAACTATATCCAGCCTTCGAGCACGGCATCGCCTTCACCACCAGGATCCCAATATAAGTACGATTTTCGTGTGCCACAAATCCCTTCCATTTGCGATTTGTGTTCCTACCCTGTAGAACCAAAGGGGTGAATTGACCCTCTCGAACTAGCTCCGCGCCGATTACCGCGCAACTAGTTATGCAACTACTAGGCCTTTGTCGGATACAATATACTAGTTCTGCAACTAGTTACGCGGGAAGCGATCAGCGACCAGTCGAAACAGAAACGAAGCCGTCGCTTTGTTTTCGAAGTCGACAAATAACTGTGTTTAAGCTATTAAGTGTTTTTAATAGTGTCGCGGGACGATAATTTGTATCGATAGTTAGTTGAGTAAATCTAGTATATTGAAATGGATGGATTTTTAGCCCTGGAATGAACGGGCATATTTTCGGCCACGATGAATTGCCGCCATATTTTTAAGCTGCACTTTTGTATTGTCGCGTGGTTAGAGCAGGAGGAAATACTGCGGTAAGAATATTGTGGGACTTTTAAGAGGTTATGTGACCATTCCTTCTTATCTAGAATAAAACGGGCTTACGAAAAACCTGCTTCTCTGCGAGTATATCGGCCGTTGAAGGCAACTCCGTGGGACCACCGACATGATCTTTTATTCGCAGTCCTAGGCAAGTCGACTGCAAGGGCAACTTGCGCTTGAGTACAGGCAGTCAGCCACCTCAAGTAAGAGAGTTGCCAGAGACGCGGACAGCGTAGATTGGACGGGCCGCAGACAGCGACCCAGAGAGACGCGGACAGCGTAGATTGGACGGGCCGCAGACAGCGACCCAGAGTAGACGCAGACAGCGCCGATTAGCTGGAAAACTGGGCAGAATAGAAGGATGCAACATTCTCCCAGACGAAGTAGCCGGTTGAACGAGGAGCAAGCGACTCCAACAACAATGAGCGCGGCTTCCCAACCTGGAAGTAGTGGTGCAGGAAAGAAGCCGCCAAAGCCAAAAGTAACATCGGCGCCGCTGATTCCTAACCCGACCACTGCTGTTACCGTAGTAGCTTCCCGACCTGGAAGTATTACGACCACAGCTGGAGCTTCAGTACCAGGACAGGCCCAGCCACCTCCAACCCAAGATCTCTCGGAGAAAATTGCAGCGTTGGAGAAGGAGCTGGAAAGGGAAAGAGCCCGAAACAACGTGAACACTGCCACCGATACCGTAATATCGAGCGATGTCGGGGTGAGTAGTGCGGCGTCACTGCTGACGCCATCTTGGAGCGATACGCCATTTTCGATTAGTAGCGATCCGATCCCATATAACGGAGTCGGTGCGAGCAGTGCAGCATGTATGGAAGCACCATCATGTAGCGGAGCATCGCTGCTTATGAGCAGCAGCTATTTTACGCCATTTTGTGCAACCAGCACCGCTCAGACAGCGCGTGGAGTTGTGCCGCCGGGTATAGGGATCCATAACGTCATAACGCCGACTTCACTAGCGGGGTCCTACGCCTGGACGACACCGAATGGAAGCAGTGGAAACTATATGCCACGCAAGCTTCCAGATCTGCCAGTATTTGGAGGTCAGCCAGAAGATTGGCCGATCTTTCTTTGTGCGTTTACGGAAACCACTCACGCGTATAATTGTACTGATCTGGAGAATAACCAACGCTTATTGAAGGCGCTGAAGGATGAAGCTCGTGAGACCGTCAAATCGCTCCTGATTCATCCAAGTAACGTCAGCGCTGTGATCGAGCAGCTGCGCTTTAGGTATGGCCGACCGGAGCAACTTATACGCAGCCAGCTAAATGGAATTCGAGATGTGCCTTCCATTTCGGAGCACAACCTGGCGAAGATTGTACCCTTCGCAACCCGTGTGAGCAATCTCACTGCCTTCTTGCAGTCAGCGAAGGCAGATCAGCATTTGGGGAACCCAACCCTCATGGAAGACCTTGTGGCCAAGCTCCCTACAAGCAAACGAGTGGAGTGGGCAAGGCATGCCGCTTTAATATTACCCTTTCCAACCATTGTCCATTTTAGTTCGTGGTTGACGGAGTACGCCAACGTGGTATGTACGATCATGGATGTCGAAGGGAAAGAACCAAGGCGTCGTTTGCTGCATGCAAGCATCGACCAAGACCGAGGCGAGCATCAAGACAGTCGATTCAGATTTTGTCCAATATGTGGAGGACAACATGCAGTTAAGGACTGCAGTGATTTTAACGGAGCTACGCCACCAGACAGGTGGAGGCATGTGAGGAGGCATCGACTATGTTTTTCGTGCCTACGAAGTGGTCACATGACTAGTTCCTGCAACAAGCATGGTGAGTGTCAACTCAACGGATGTCGGAAGAGGCATCACCGTCTGCTGCATGGTGTGGATGACCAGCGAAGAAGGTCGCCGCAACGAAGCAGTAACAGAAGTTACAGCCAACGGAACCAGCAGTCAGCTGTTTCTAGACGTAGCCTGGACAGAGGGGCGCCACAGGCAGTGGATGCGCCAGTACAGAGCAGAGGGGCGCCGCAGGCAGCGGAAGGGCCCGTACAGAGGATTTTAAGTTGTGTCGACGCAGAGCGAGGTCGCCTGCTGTTCCGTATACTGCCAGTAACGCTGTATGGAGCTGGTCGACGGGTGGATACATACGCACTCCTGGATGAAGGATCATCTGTCACGATGATCGACGACGAACTCAGAAAGGAGCTGGGCGTGCAAGGTGAGCGTCGACATCTTAATATCCAGTGGTTTGGCGGTAGATCCACCAGGAACCCTACCAACGTGGTAAGTCTGCAAATCAGTGGAGCAGGCAAGCCAATTCGCCATGCGTTGCGAAACGTGTATTCCGTTTCGAACCTGAGCCTGCCGATGCAGACTCTACACCGACGAGATGTCCAGGGCGTGCACAAGGATGCCCGCCTGCCAATGAGGCCCTACAGCAATGTGGTACCGAAACTGCTCATTGGACTGGATCACGGACACTTGGGACTTCCACTTCGAACGAGACGGTTTGCCAGACAGGGACCATATGCGGCCGCAACCGAGCTGGGCTGGGTTGTCTTTGGGCCGACAAGTGGACAATCAACTACGCCGAGGTCCTGCTTCCTAGCTGTTTCATTGGATGACACTATTCAGAGAATGGTGGAAGACTATTTTGATGTTGAGAACTTTGGTGTGAAGCTTGCGCCACCAGTCGCCGGCAGCGACGACGTGCGGGCGCAGAAGACATTGGAAGATACCACGGTGAGAGTGGGGCAACGTTACCAGACAGGTTTATTATGGAAGGATGACTCCATTGTGCTTCCACAAAGCTTTGACATGGCGTACAAGCGGTTGGTCAACGTCGAGAAGAAGATGAAGCGCAACGGGCAGTTCGCGCAGGACTACACTAGGATCATCAATGATTACGTGTCTAAAGGATACGCTCGACGGTTGAAGCCTCATGAGGTCGCACTGGAAAGTGGCAGGCTATGGTATCTGCCACACTTTGGAGTAGAAAACCCAAACAAGCCGGGAAAGATTAGGCTGGTTTTCGACGCTGCAGCAAGAGTTGGTGGAACATCACTAAATTCGGCACTGGCCAAAGGGCCGCAACATTATAAACCCTTGCCAGCTGTGCTCTTTCATTTTAGAGAAGGTGCCATCGGAGTCTGTGGCGACATCAAGGAGATGTTCCACCAAGTTTTGATCCGACCCGAAGATAGATGCTCCCAACGCTTTTTGTGGAGAGATGGAGATGACAGAAGGGATCCTGACATCTACGAGATGATTGTAATGACCTTTGGAGCAGCCTGCTCGCCAAGCGCTGCGCATTACGTGAAAACTGTAAATGCTGAACAGTTTCGTCATTCGGATCCAAGAGCAGTCAAGGCCATCATCGATTGTCATTATGTGGATGACTATGTGGACAGCTTTGCTACCGAGAGCGAAGCCATCAGTGTATCTACCCGGGTAAAGGAGATACATGCGAACGCTGGATTCGAGCTATGCCAATTTTCATCCAGCTCACCCATTGTGGAGGCTGCATTGGGTCCACCAGGACGAGGCGAGAGCGTCGGATGGGGTGAGGCTGAACAGAAGATTCTGGGAATGTGTTGGCAAGCAGCCACAGATGACTTCAGGTTCAATGTGAAGTATCATCGAGTTCCAAGCAGCGTATTGAACGGCGATCGAGTCCCTACCAAGAGGGAGTATTTGAGCTTGGTCATGTCTACGTTCGATCCTGGGATTCTTGTGCTGCCTCATGATAACAGCCAAGTTATTGCTACGAGAGATTTGAGGCAGACAATCCAGTGGGATGAACCACTTCCGGATGAGATATACAGAGCCTTTGTGAATTGGCGCAAGGAAATGAACGCCGTGGGACAGTTCAGAGGCCCTCGCCATTATTTCGGGAATGGACTCGTCCGAGCTATAGAGATGCACGTCTTCGTGGATGCAAGTCAGTCTGCATTTGCGGCTGTGGCCTACTGGAGGGTCACTTATGAAGATGATAACGTGCGGGTGAGCTTCGTATGTGCCAAGACGAAGTGCGCGCCCATGAGAACAATGTCAATCCCACGGCTGGAGCTGCAGGCAGCAGTTCTTGGAACTAGGCTGATGGACACTGTTAAAAAGGAACACAGTGTGGCCATCAGTGACATCGTGTTATGGACCGATTCCAAGACGGTGCTAAGATGGATTGGTAGCACCCACCGCCGATATAAGCAGTTTGTCGGCAATCGTGTGGCGGAGATCTTGGAGTCGACGAAGGTATCCCAATGGAGATGGGTGCCAACAGCCGACAATGCGGCGGATGACGCAACACGTTCGCAATGCCACGTGGACCTCAGCCAGAAGTCACGTTGGCTAGGCGGACCAGCATTTTGAGGCAGCCAGCGGGCAGCTGGCCACAGCCTGAATCTGGAACTGAACCAGGTCCGGATGGTAATGACGAAGAGGAGATGCCAAGTGAGTTTTCGCTTGTTGGTGCGAACGACTTTTGTATTTCCTTTCAGAGATTCTCGAGCTACAGTAGGCTACTCAGGACAACAGCCTGGGTCTTAAGGTTCACGCGCTGGTGCCGTGGACAAAGGAGCGAGCTCGAGAAGTACGGCCTTACTGCATCGGAGTGTGAGGCCGCGGAGAACCTGTTGGTCAGACAGGCACAACGTGAACCGTTTCCAAACGAGATGCGGTCGGCAGAAGACGGCAAGATGGTTGCCAGCGGGAGCGACACTCGAGGACTGTCACCCTACATAGATGACCTTGGAGTTCTGCGAGCCTAAGGCAGAGTTGATGCCGCATTTTGCATGCCTTACAGTGCGAGGAGGCCGATAATTCTGTCACACAGACACAGTCTCACGGAGATGATTGTGCATCATTTCCACGCCAAGATGAAGCACCAAAATGTGGATGCTACGATTACGGAGATCCGGACGAGGTTCTGGATTACGAAGCTGAGACGTGTACTACAAAGGGTGATCTCAGCATGCAACGTGTGCAAGTTGCATAGGGCGCGGCCAACGCCGCCAATAATGGGATCCCTGCCGGAAGATCGCTTGGAGGCCCATGGTTGGCCGTTCAAGAATACAGGACTGGATTACTTCGGACCACTGTTGGTGACGGTGGCGCGTCACAAGGAGAAGCGATGGGTCGCCCTGTTCACTTGCTTGACGACCAGGGCGATTCATCTGGAACTGGCGTATGACCTGTCGACGGATTCCTGTATAATTGCGATACGGAATTTCGTCTGTCGTCGAGGGCCAGTACATAGACTACGCAGCGACAATGGCAAGAACTTCGTGGGAGCTGACAGGGAGGCCAGACGATTTGGCGACGTTTTCGAAATGGAGAGAGTCCAGGATGAGCTGTCGAGCAGAGGTATCGAATGGGTATTCAATTGCCCAGTGAATCCATCTGAATGAGGAGTCTGGGAACGCATGGTGCAGTGCGTCAAGAGGGTCATGCGCCACACATTAAAAGAGGTGGCACCGAGGGATCATGTACTGGTGAGTTTCCTGATCGAGGCGGAGAACATCGTGAATTCGCGTCCGCTTACCCACTTGCCGGTGGAGGCGGACCAGGAAGCCCCGCTAACGCCAAATGATCTGCTCAGAGGAGTAGCTAACTTGCCGGACACGCCTGGCGAAGATGTGGAGCTGCCCAAGGAGTGCGCTACACGCAAGCAGTGGCGTATAGCGCGACTAATGAGGGACCGTTTCTGGAAGAGGTGGGTCTTGGAGTACCTGCCTACACTCGTGCGCCGAGAGAAGTGGTGCCAAAGGACGGAGCCGATTCGCCAGGGTGACGTGGTCTTCATCTGCGATCCAGCCTTGCCGCGAAGAGAGTGGCGTAAGGGCATCGTGGAGGAGGTCTACAAAGGAGTTGATGGAGTCATTAGACGCGCTAGTGTGCGCGTGAACGACTGCGGCCTATCCAGGATTATGATGCGTCCCGTCTCCAAACTGGCGGTTTTGGATTTGAGTGAAGCGGTTCTTCACGGGGTCGGGGATGTCGCGGGACGATAATTTGTATCGATAGTTAGTTGAGTAAATCTAGTATATTGAAATGGATGGATTTTTAGCCCTGGAATGAACGGGCATATTTTCGGCCACGATGAATTGCCGCCATATTTTTAAGCTGCACTTTTGTATTGTCGCGTGGTTAGAGCAGGAGGAAATACTGCGGTAAAAATATTGTGGGACTTTTAAGAGGTTATGTGACCATTCCTTCTTATCTAGAATAAAACGGGCTTACGAAAAACCTGCTTCTCTGCGAGTATATCGGCCGTTGAAGGCAACTCCGTGGGACCACCGACAAATAGCTATTTTAATTGAATTTAAGAACAGAGCCGATAAATTTATTACAATTTTATTTTATTAGTATTTATTAGCGGCAGTACGCGTATTTAATGTTTGCTTAAGGTATATATATACCGAACGTTCTAAATATCAATAATCGACTGATCGCAGGGCAAAATGGGCCGACTGCCCGTGCCCTATGCAAAACGAGAGCGTGAGAGCATTATGGCATAGTTAGGCTCGGCTTCTGAGCCGAGTAGAGTAAGAGAGCTTCTTAAACGCAGCAGGTGCAGTAGCAACACGAAGGCAGCGGGAGACAACCGCCAGAACAGACGCTGCCGGGCGTAGGCACATGCGTTATGCTGCTTGACCCGACATACTCCCCCCGTTTTAAGCCTGACTTTCAACAGCATCTTTAAGGGAAGCAGACACATCTTGTAAACGGCTCGCTTGGTCATTCCAGATGCAGTCTTCAGAACAGCGCCTCGGGCGACGCCATCTCTTCCGGGTAATAGTTCGACCACCCTAGCTAGTGGCCACTTCATAGGAGGGAGATTCTCATCCTTAACAAGGACCACATCTGCGACTGCCAAACTAGGCTTCGGCGTGCGCCACTTTGAGCGCTGTTGCAGTGAAGTGATGTATTCTTCCTTCCATCGGGACCAGAAGATCTGCTGCAAATATGAAACGCGCTGCCATCCGTTCAGGCGATCGAATTTTAGCTGAGTTACGTCAGGCTCAGCGAACGAAGCAGGAGGTCCGCCATTCAAGAAATGTGCTGGAGCTAAGACGTCAAGATCGGCAGGACTCTCTGGAATGGGAACTAAAGGTCTTGAATTAATGACTGCCGTGATGTGGCATAACAGCGTCCGTAGCTCCTCAAATCCAAGAACCGAATTGGCTATCGCTCGATAGAAGTGGTACTTGGCCGTCTTCACTGCGGCTTCCCATAGGCCACCAAAGTGAGGCGAGCGCGGCGGGATGAAGTACCAATCAATGGACTCAACCAAACAGAAATCCAGAACCGCCTTCTGATGATCGTCGCTGAGAAACAGGCGTCTTAGCTCCACGAGCTCGTTCCTTGCACCAACAAAATTGGTTGCGTTGTCTGACCAAATTTGCCGTGGCTTTCGTCTGGTGCATATAAAGCGCTTTAGGCCGCGGAGAAAAGAGACTGTCGATAGATCCTTGATCAGCTCCAGATGAACGGCCTTGGTCGCGAAACAAATGAGGACGCAGACGTAGCACTTGATTGGAGCCTTGTTGCGTGCCTCCGGCTTGTAGAAAAACGGGCCACAAAAGTCTACGCCTGTGATCTCAAAGGCGTGAGAACCGTCTAGGCGCTCTTTTGGAAGATCCGCCATGATGTGCTCCAATATTCTAGGTTTCGTTCGAAAGCATCTCACGCACTTGCTTACGGCCTTGTTAACTGTCTTTTTCCCCCCAATAGGCCAATATTGGGATCGAATTAATCCCAGTAGAGCTCGAGGACCGGCGTGTAGATTCCGCTCATGAAAGTGAGAGATTATTGCAAGAGTAAGCGGATTGCTGCTGGGCAAGATAATGGGATGACGGCCATCAAAATCCAACGAAGAATTCTTCAGCCGACCATCAACTCTGAGGAGTCCAAAATTATCCATGAAAGGGCACAATGATGAAAGTGAGCTGGATGAGGCGACCATTCCCCTAGAGCGCAGTGACTTCATGCCTTCCCAAGAAAACCTTACGACGCAGCTCCAGGGTTGGCTTATCAGGCAACACCGTAGCTGGTCAGTCATCAGAGGATCCGCAAAGAAAGGGAGGTCCATGAGCCCGAAGAGGTGACTGGCTCAACTCTACTGGAAGAGCCCCTCGCGAGAGAATGTCAGCCGGGTTCAATGCTGTGGGAACATAGTGTCATTCCTTTTGAGCAGTAGGTTCCTGTATCGTTGCCACTCTATTTGCGACAAATACGTTGAATCTGGACGGTTCGTCCCGAATCCAAGAGAGCGCAACAGACGAATCACACCAACAGTAAAACTTCCCTTTGAATACCTTCATTCCGGCTATCTCAGATATGAGTCTAGCTAGCAACTCCGCTCCACAAAGCTCCAGCTTTGGTACAGTCAGTGTTTTCAATGGAGAAACACGAGATTTTGCACAGAGTAAGTGGCTGCTGAACCGCTGACCCTTTGACACAACATAAATGCAGGCACCATAAGCCTCAATGCTAATGTCGCAAAATCCGTGAATTTCTAGCTCAAAATTCTGAATAAGCACGAACCGGGGAAATTCATAGCGTCGAATGTGGCCAAAACTGTTACATAATTCCTACCAGGAGGTGTTCAGTCCTGATGGCAAGCTTTCATCCCAGGACAACTTCTCCTTGCACAACTGCTGGAGAAAGATTTTTGCCTTTGTAATGACAGGTCTAGCTAGTCCAAGGGGGTCGTAGAACCGGGCTATTGTAGACAAGACGGAACGCCTGCAGGGATGCGAAGACGAATGTAGGGCAGAAAAGGAGAATAAAAGTTAATCAGACACAGGATCCCAGGCAAGTCCCAGTGTTTTGGTAAAATCGAACTTCAAATAAGTTTCCTTGTCCTCCTCCAGAACCCCATCGAGGACAGCAGGGACGTTCGAACACCATTTCCTCAGTCGGAACTGGCCTCTACTCAAAATTCCAAAATCAACGTAGAAGTCACGGCGAAGAATCTCAGTCCCAATAGGAAACGCTGTCTGTTCATCCATTGCAAGCTGATGCATCGCCCGCACAGATAAATAAGAGGCAGGCTTCGTCCCATAAGTAACGGTGTCCAGCTTGAACACACGCAACTCCTCTTGCATGGAATTCCTCCATAGAATACACTGCAAGTTACTGTCCTCAGATGAGACCCTAACACATCGGTACATCTTGCAAATATCTCCCGTAATCGCAACTGCATGTGACCGAAATCGAGTAAGAATATGGAAAAGCTTCGGTTGGATTACAGGACCGGCCATTAAAACGTCGTTCAGGGAATAACCAGATGATGTTGATGCAGATCCATCGAAAACGACCCGAAGCTTGGTGGTATAACTATCTTCCTTTGTGACGTAATGGTGAGGCAAAAAATATCGGCAGGAGCTGATTGACTCGGCAGGAACCAAGGACATATGACCTAAATCATGGTACTCTTTTATGAAAGCAGAATACAGAGATTTTACATCAGGACGGCGATCTAAATTCCGTTCAAGGGATAAGAACCTTCGAAGATCTTGATGGTACGATTTTCCCAAGAAATCCAGATTGTATTTTGCCGGCGGCCAAACACAATAATCGCCGGTTTGCAATCGGCGGAAATGCTGCACAAAGTGAGCTTCACAATCTAGCTCTTCTTTGGTAGAATTTACTATGGGTTCCATGCAATTCTCTACCTCCCAAAACCGTCGCAGCAGGAACTCAAGTCTCTCGTTTAGGTTATCCTCCGCATCTACGGCCGGGGCGCGCGAATCCATTAAAGAGGACCCCTTCTTTACCCGGGAACAACCTCCAGATATGACCCATCCCAAGCGAGTCTTCTGAATTGAGGGCAATCCTGGCAATAGCTTGACCTGGCCAACACAGAGGAGTTCGTAAAACAAGCTGGCGCCAATTAGAAGATCAACACGCTGCGGTCTATAGAACTCTGGATCAGCTAGTGGCAGATTTGCTGGAATATTCCAGTTGCAAGTGTCTATTCCGAAGCTCGGCTGCCGGTCGGTTATGCTAGAGGCTACGACAGCGGTGATGAGAGTTGAGTATTCCGATGAGCGAGAGTGCAGACTGACGTTGACCGAAACTCCATCCGTGACAAAAGTAGAATCGCCTATTCCTGATACTGACGTTTATGATTTCATTTTTCGGAGCTGAAGCTGATTTGCGAAGCGAGAAGTAATTAAGTGTAGTTGAGAGCCAGAATCAAGCAACGCTCGACAGGGAACAAAAACTCCGGAACGATTTTTTACCAAGACTGGTGCCGTGGCTAGCAGAACGACATCATCGCTGAGACCCTGGGCAATAAGAGCAGAAGAGGTAGATGCTGGGATAGATGGTTCAGTGGTATGAGTAGCCGCCGTGGACGCTGAAGCATAGGACTCAGCGATGGGATGAGATGACGCAGACGGAGACGAAGTGCCAAGTGGAACAGATCCACCTTGGGCTGCAGTAGCATCAGGGCCACCGAAATGCAAGAGAGTGTGGTGCCTACGTCCACAGGTACGGCATTTGCTGGAGCTACATTGACTCAATCGATGTCCTGTTTTGAGGCAATTTACACACAGGGATAGCCTTTTGGCTTCCTTATGGCGATTTGCGGGAGACAGTGCTATAAAATTGGGACAATGATTGATTTCGTGAGCGCTGTCATTGCACAGCACGCAGCTTGATGTGTTTTGGTTAATGGCAACAAGTGTGGATTTAGAATGGTTAGGTTTTCTACTCCTGCCCACCTGACTGCTTGGCGCATATGTTGCCATAGCGAAATCCACTGTTTCCAACGTCCTGCATCGCTGCTCCAAAAACAAGGCCATGGACTCCCATGATGGAATCAAGTTGACGAAGGCTGAGTCCTCTAAACGTTCCTCCCACTTGGCTTGAGTCGCCGGGTCCAGTTTACGAAGAAGCACCTGCACTATGATGCATCCTGCGATCTGCTCAGGCGTGCCCAAAGCCTGCAGCGCCCGAATATGAGCGTTGAACTTGTCAGAAATCTCCCGCAGCATCGACACTGACCCATTCTCAACTGCCTGCAGCGCCTGAAAAACTTAACGACGATTATTAAAACGCTTTTCCAATAAATCCAATGCTATATTATAGTTGCTGTCCGAGATTTCCAGCGAGCGAACTGTCTCCAACGCCGAGTCACGCAGGCAAGATCGCAGATGCTGAAACTTCTCAATGTTGGATAGGTCTGGATGATTGTCGATGATGGTCGTGAACATCGAGTAAAAAGTCCGTCCAATCCGCATATCCTCCGCTAAACCTTGGCAATTGTATGGGAGGAAGGGATGATCCTTGCCTACGACGAGGTGGAGGCTGAGCACCGGCAAAACCTGCAGTTGCATTTGCTCCAGCAAACGTAGAATGCAGCGGCAATGTTTCAAATTGCCCATTCAGCTTCTCGATCTGCTCCAGCTTTACCAGTAGCATGTAATAGTCACAGACAGCAGCCTATTCTTCCCAAGCGGTAGCCAATCTTTTCACTTTCTCACATAGTTCCGTTGACATAATCCTCACCCTGTTTTGCTCCCTGGGCACTGGAGCGTCGTTGGCAGCATCCATAGCAGCAGCGGTTCTAAAAACGTTCGTAGCGGGAAGAGGAACACAAAGCGCACCGCGCGTAACAAACGGGAACTTCAAGCGCAATTTGTGTATGCACAGGCGGCCGGTGTATATGCTTGTAAGGCAGCTATGTGGTCGATGGCGGATAGCCTCCTCCGGAGAGCTGGCTCCAGATATTATGTCATCAACGTAGAAGTGACGGCGAAGAATCTCAGTCCCAATAGGAAACGCTGTCTGTTCATCCATTGCCAGCTGATGCATCGCCCGCACAGATAAATAAGAGGCAGGCTTCGTCCCATAAGTAACGGTGTCCAGCTTGAACACACGCAACTCCTCTTGCATGGAATTCCTCCATAGAATACACTGCAAGTTACTGTCCTCAGATGAGACCCTGACACATCGGTACATCTTGCAAATATCTCCCGTAATCGCAACTGCATGTGACCGAAATCGAGTAAAAATATGGAAAAGCTTCGGTTGGATAACAGGACCGGCCATTAAAACGTCTTTCAGGGAATAGCCAGATGATGTTGATGCAGATCCATCGAAAACGACCCGAAGCTTGGTGGTATCTTCTTTTGTGACGCAATGGTGAGGCAAAAAATATCGGCAGGAGCTGATTGACTCGGCAGGAACCAAGGACATATGACCTAAATCATGGTACTCTTTTATGAAAGCAGAATACAGAGATTTTACATCAGGACGGCGATCTAAATTCCGTTCAAGGGATAAGAACCTTCGAAGATCTTGATGGTACGATTTTCCCAAGAAATCCAGATTGTATTTTGCCGGCGGCCAAACACAATAATCGCCGGTTTGCAATCGGCGGAAATGCTGCACAAAGTGAGCTTCACAATCTTCTTTGGTAGAATTTACTATGGGTTCCATGCAATTCTCTACCCCTTCTTTACCCGGGAACAACCTCCAGATATGACCCATCCCAAGCGAGTCTTCTGAATTGAGGGCAATCCTGGCAATAGCTTGACCTGGCCAACACAGAGGAGTTCGTAAAACAAGCTGGCGCCAATTAGAAGATCAACACGCTGCGGTCTATAGAACTCTGGATCAGCTAGTGGCAGATTTGCTGGAATATTCCAGTTGCAAGTGTCTATTCCGAAGCTCGGCTGCCGGTCGGTTATGCTAGAGGCTACGACAGCGGTGATGAGAGTTGAGTATTTCGATGAGCGAGAGTGCAGACTGACGTTGACCGAAACTCCATCCGTGACAAAAGTAGAATCGCCTATTCCTGATACTGACGTTGATGATTTCATTTTTCGAAGCTGAAGCTGATTAGCGAAGCGAGAATTAATTAAACGTAGTTGAGAGCCAGAATCAAGCAACGCTCGACAGGGAACCAAAGCTCCGGAACGATTTTTTACCAAGACTGTTGCCGTGGCTAGCAGAACGACATCATCACTGAGACCCTGGGAAATAAGAGCAGAAGAGGTAGATGCTGGGATAGCTGGTTCAGTGGTATGAGTAGCCGCCGTGGACGCTGAAGCAGAGGACTCAGCGATGGGATGAGATGACGCAGACGGAGACGAAGTGCCAAGTGGAACAGATCCACCTTGGGCTGCAGTAGCATCAGGGCCACCGAAATGCAAGAGAGTGTGGTGCCTACTTCCACAGGTACGGCATTTGCTGGAGCTACATTGACTCAATCGATGCCCTGTTTTGAGGCAATTTACACACAGGGATAGCCTTTTGGCTTCTTTATGGCGATTTGCGGGAGACAGTGCTATAAAATTGGGACAATGATTGATTTCGTGAGCGCTGTCATTGCACAGCACGCAGCTTGATGTGTTTTGGTTAATGGCAACAAGTGTGGATTTAGAATGGTTAGGTTTTCTACTCCTGCCAACCTGACTGCTTGGCGCATATGTTGCCATAGCGAAATCCACTGTTTCCAACGTCCTGCTTCGCTGCTCCAAAAACGAGGCCATGGACTCCCATGATGGAATCAAGTTGACGAAGGCTTAACGTTCCAGTTTCCGAAGAAGCACCTGCACTATGATGCATCCTGCGATCTGCTCAGGCGTGCCCAAAGCCTGCAGCGCCCGAATATGAGCGTTGAACTTGTCAGAAATCTCCCGCAGCATCGACACTGACCCATTCTCAACTGCCTGCAGCCCCAGAATCTCAGTAATGTGCGCCTGAAAAACTAAACGACGATTATTAAAACGCTTTTCCAATAACTCCAATGCTATATTATAGTTGCTGTCCCAGATTTCCAGCGAACGAACTGTCTCCAACGCCGAGTCACGCAGGCAAGATCGCAGATGCTGAAACTTCTCAATGTTGGATAGGTCTGGATGATTGTCGATGATGGTCGTGAACATCGAGTAAAAGTCCGTCCAATCCGCATATCCTCCGCTAAACCTTGGCAATTGTATGGGAGGAAGGGATGATCCTTGCCTACGACGAGGTGGAGGCTGAGCACCGGCAAAACCTGCAGTTGCATTTGCTCCAGCAAACGTAGAATGCAGCGGCAATGTTTCAAATTGCCCATTCAGCTTCTCGATCTGCTCCAGCTTTACCAGTAGCATGTAATAGTCACAGACAGCAGCCTATTCTTCCCAAGCGGTAGCCAATCTTTTCACTTTCTCACATAGTTCCGTTGACATAATCCTCACCCTGTTTTGCTCCCTGGGCACTGGAGCGTCGTTGGCAGCATCCATAGCAGCAGCGGTTCTAAAAACGTTCGTAGCGGGAAGAGGAACACAAAGCGCACCGCGCGTAACAAACGGGAACTTCAAGCGCAATTTGTGTATGCACAGGCGGCCGGTGTATATGCTTGTAATGCAGCTATGTGGTCGATGGCACTGGTTATGTGGTCCATGGCACTGGATCAGAGCGGCGAGCAAAGCAGACGAACGAACGGCAATTAAGTGTTAATTATTATGTTGAAATGTAGTTTGTGATATGTACCAAATTGCACAAATCACGTCGGGGTCACCAATGTTTGAGCTATTAAGCGTTTTTAATAGCTATTTTAATTAAATTTAAGAACAGAGCCGATAAATTTATTAAAATTTTATTTTATTAGTATTTATTAGCGGCAGTACGCGTATTTAATGTTTGCTTAAGGTAATTCCCAACTAGTTCCCAATCGATTACCCTTCGATTACCAGTAGATGGTTGACCAGCAGCTTTCTGGCTTTATAATAAATAAATTAAATACAAAATTGTGTTATATGAATGTTTATTTCAAAATTCTTTCAAAATTCAAACTTAAAATATATATTAAAATCTAGCCTAGCCTAAACAGTTTCATTTTTGGATTTGGTACACCTTTGCTTGAACACTCGTTTTTTCACCCTCGCTTTGGTGCTTCTGGTGCTTCGTCTCCATGCGGAATACATTCTGTAATAATTATATATTTAATTTAATTAAAATATAATAAACACTAGTAGTGTACTTTACCTTGAAAAGCTCCATAAAACTCCGAGTGGCTCCTGAGGGCTTTCTTCCCTTGTACTACATCCACATTATACTCCAGTACGATTTCGTCACTTAAAATAAATTTTAAGTTGACGAGCAATCCGGCTGGCTTTAAAATGGATTTTATTGTTGAGATCTGTAAATAGAAGGATTTAAGAAGAAGGTTTAGAAAATAAATAGATCATATTATTTAGAGTTTTAATTTACTTACATAAATATCTCTATTCATTTTTAAATTCTCCTCCATTTTCATCAGCTGCTCGTCCGTTTCAATCGGGAACTGGTCCAGAACAGAATTAATTTCGCCCTTCTCCTTTGTAAGCTGTTTTAGCAAAACCGTATGTAAATATATTGTCACGTACCTGTTATGGCGTTTAATTTTTTTATTTGGAGTGTTATTTCTCACTTTCTAATCAATTGATCACCGAAAAATTGCAAATGCTTCTTCCAGCAACTAGTCTAGCACAGAAGTGGGAAAAAATCAACGCACAAAGCAAACGCGCGTAGAAAAAATGCATTTTTGTTGTGTACTTTTTTGTCTCTTGCATTCCACGAGTGCAAGTACAGTAAAGTATCACAAATAACTTACCATTTTGGTGCGAATTGCATGTAGCAGCATCAGTAAAAACTAACTGAGTCCGCACTGTAGTCTAACGCTTTTTCGCGGTTTCTTCATAATTCCACGGCTTTACGGTTATTTGTCGACTTCGAAAACAAAGCGACGGCTTCGTTTCTGTTTCGACTGGTCGCTGATCGCTTCCCGCGTAACTAGTTGCAGAACTAGTATATTGTATCCGACAAAGGCCTAGTCGTCGTTCGCTTCCCGCGTAACTAGTTGCATAACTAGTTGCGCGGTAATCGGCGCGGAGCTAGTTCGAGAGGGTTGGCCGCAATATATTTGCCAATACATAACAGAATTCCATACAAAAAAAATACCACTCCCCGTAGAAAAATACCGCACTCCATACTACAAACATACTCCGCGCAAGTGCCATATTTAATATAAAATTCGCGATTTCGGGCAATTCGTGCATTCCAACGACTTTTCTCGATCGCTACCACAACTCCAACATTTTCCACTTTCCAAATAAATTACTCGAGACCAAGTAATTATATGGCAATTTCCACTGAAAATTGGCAAATTGGTGTTTCGGTTTTTTCTTTTGTTTTTGTTCCGGGCATTAGAGGTGGCCCAATCCAAGGCCCAACTATCGGCATCAACACGAGTAGAACAATAAATAAATCACATTGATTGATTGATTTAATTGATCGTTTTGATTAAATTGGTTGATTGATGGAGTGATTTATTTTCCCACAATCAGAAAATTTATTTTTTGATAAGAAAATCATTAATTATTTTTTGTGCGGTGTCCGTGTCACTTCCGTCCGCCGTCCATCCGCCTTCCATCCGCCAATAACCCGGTTCTGCTCACCATTGCGTCAAAGGGGTAAACTGAGGATCATAGCACTAACAATATTTATCAAAATATTTCCACCACCAGTGTGACCGTTCCTCTCCTCAGCTCGGCTCAATATAAGGTCACTCATTGTTTGGGACCTCCCACCTACCGGTGATCTCAAGCAATCCGAGTCGATCTGATTATTGCTTTCCTGCAAGCTTGAGGCCTCCTTCTCTGCCAGCCGTCCGTAACTGGGTTATCATTTCGAAAGGAATTGGCTGCCTGACGTTTTTTTCCAACTCCAAGACTTCCAAGTCCGATTCTCTGTGCGTGTGTGAGTTCGGAATATGCCAACAGGTCACAAGGACGGCAACCAGCTTTTGCCTGTGACCTCTTCCAACCGGCTACGCACCTCGTCCGCCTCCGGAACTACGCCGACTCAGAAAATCAAGGCACCCCTCACTCCGAGAGCAGCCAGTAGCAGCCCTGCGGCAAGGACCGATTCGGTTTTGTTCTCGTCTCCTGTCACTCTTAAGGTTCCAGCTGTGACCAAACAAGATCCGAAGGCCTCTTTCGTCAACAGCCCCGTCAGCTCTCGCCACTGCATCACAATGGCTCAATCCGCCACCTCAGTCGCTCGGACCAGATTGGTCGCCGCTATTGGCCAACTGTCGCACCTGGCATAGCGCATCACCGCCGCCCCATCCGCCTCTCTGTCCGAGGTCCGTCGTGGCCAAATCCTCAGCATGTGGACGGACGTCGAGGCCGAATATAAGGCGTGCTCCGCGGTGATGACTGACGAGGAGCCAGAAATCCAAGCGAACATGGCAGATACGGCGAATGCTATGGGGTATTTGAGCAGTGCCTCAGTGACCTCAATGCCCAACTGGCCACAGCCACAGTTCTTCCTCCGTCACAGCCAGTCCAAAAGCGGCTGTCGACTGCCTCCCGTCAACATTGAGGCATTCTCCGGGGACTTCGTCCGCTGGCCCACATTCCGTGATCTGTTCACTGCCGTCGTGATCAATAATCCTAGATTGTCTCCGGTAGAGAGGCTGTATTACCTCACCGAGAAGACCTCATCCGAAGGCCATCGTAGAGAAATCCCCCCTCACTAATGACGGTTTCGAGTCCGCATGGTTGGCTCTCCGCAGCCGATACGAAAATAATCGGCTTCTGTGACCGTGACCAACCAAATCAACATCCTCCTCTTTTTTCCCCGCGTTACATCCGAATGCAGTCGTGCTTTGAAGGGTCTTCAAAGTACGATGCAAGGAGTTCTAAATGCGCTAGCGGTCTCCAACGTCTGCACGGACAACTGGGATAGTCTGCTTGTCACCATTTGCGCTTCCAAATGGCCGAAGTTGAGCCGGGTGTTGTGGAAAGCGTCCGTAACGTACAAAAAAGAGGTGCCGCCCTGGACGGAAATCGACTCCTTCCTCACTCAGCGCTATCTGACTCTCGAGGCTATTGAGAGCGACCCTTCCACCTCACGAGGGGCTACGAATTCGCCTCCCTCCAAGGGCGTCCAAAATCCACCCACCTCTCGAAACCAATCCAACCCGACGCCAAACAAGGCTCACTCTTTTAATACTCAAGTGAGTCCGAAGAAGCGAACGTGTGACCTCTGTTCCAAAGAGAATCAGCTGATTCGAGTTTGTCCCCGCTTTCTCAACATGTCCGTTGATGCACGTTCCAGCTGCATTAAGAAAAAGCAGCTGTGCCTAAATTGCTTCGCAAGAGGTCATCTGCTTCGCGACTGCTCCAGCAGCCACAATTGTTCCACTTGTAGGGCCAGGCATCACACAGCGAAGCGGCTTCGACTTCCGCCCAAGCCCCCAGCTCATCCAAACCTCAGCCCAACATACAGAGCTATTTCGCCTCCAGCACAAGTACCGTTCTTCTGGGCACGGCACTCATTAATATTTGGCACCTGGGGACCAATTTCCGTGCCCGCGCACTGATTGACCCAGGCTCCGAGGCGACGTTTATCACTGAACGTCTCTTTAACATTATTAAGCCACCGTTCGAAGCCATACAAGCTCAAGTCGCAGGTTTAAACCAAACCGTAGCGGCTGTTCAGTCGCATATTTATGCAGTAATTAATATTACATAATATACACTTATCGAATAAGTCAGGTCGACCCATGTAACGGGAGACACAATAACAAACGACAAAGCATTGTAGCTGAGTCAACAATAACCGCTTCTGCAGCAATTTCTGCCAACGATGCGATCGCCCGTCAGAGTGCAAAAACACTGGTGGAATTGCTGACTATCACAATTGCCCAATAACACAATATCATATTAAATCCAAATTAATTTAATATCAATTCCCATTCCCTTTTACCATATTCTTACTAGACTCAGCACTTTCTCTACCTTTTGTTACCTATAAATAGAAATTAAGTTTGTTGAATAAAATCAGTATCAGAAACAGTACCAGCACTGCCTGTTCACTCATTCTCTACAACTGCAATCAACAGAGGCTGTCGCCGTGTCTTCAGACCCTCATTTGCTCGACGTAGGAATCCCTCTCCGCAGTCCAACTGGTTCAAGTTCTAGTTGCGACGACAAATTTGTAAACGGTTTATGTACCGTATGCATACCAAAACACACACACAAACACACATTAGCCATTGGTGACCCCGACGCAGGAAAACCTGCAGATCACACTGAAGAAGTCACCAGGACTTTTTCAACACATTAACATACTTACGGTAGAATCTCCTACCAACGAGTAGAATATATTGGCAGATCTGTCACTTTCAGATCATCAGCCATCAAGATCAACGATTAACAATATCAAGATCACAAGTGCGTTTGACCAGCACAAAACCTCCATCCAGTACGTCGTCTGTACTTATACTTTGAACCACATCGGTTGCGAATAGGAGCGTATCCAGCTGCAAAGCGAATAAAACACTCCCAACGGGTCAAAGTATAAGTAAGAGGCGAAATGGATTCCCACAAGGAGGAACACGTTGCCGCCACAGAGGCATTAAATGAGCAGCAAGAAATTGGAGATGAAATTTCGAAGATAATCAGGAACTTCAAAAAAGACTCCAGAAAGGAAACAAAATATAACGTACTTCCAAACAAAAAAGGCGGCTCTCGAGGATGCATGGAATCGATTTAACGAAATCGACACCAAAATATCAAAGGCATACAAAACCGATCATTACACCAAATTTCATGAAGACTTACGTAAAACACTCAAAACATACGTTGCGATCTTTACTGAAAGCATGGACAAGCTAAATCAGTCATCAAGTGCTCATGTGGGTCAAAATGTCGAACCACAATCAAATGATCGGAGCCAGCAGTTCACGGACAAAAGGCCATAGTAGAGTCCATAAAACGTACTCTGAGACAATTCTCAGAGGCGGGAGGACGAACATCAAGTGATTTGATCAAATCACTATTAACTCAAGCACAAGAAGTCCATTTTACTATCCACGAGGAATATGACAACCCAGAAGAAGGAGGATACAACATGGAAGCCTACGTGACCCTGGAGAAAGATGTACAAAGAGCATTGTCAAAACCAGCCACATCAAACAATAATGACGTGCAGCTTCCGCGCATCAACATTCCCAAGTTTGATGGGGACATACTGAAATGGTCCCAGTTCTATGACCTGTTTTCATGTATGATACATGAAACAAACATGCCCACAGTTCGGAAGATGTGGTATCTGAAAACAACCGTAACAGGAGAGGCAGAAAGATTGATCCGACATATCGATCTAAAGGAAGAAAACTATGTGAGCGCCTGGGAAATTCTGATTGATACATACAACAATCCCAGAGACGTCGCTAGCACGGTATTGAACCGCTTCCTAAATTATAATACAGTTAATGACGACTCCAAGTCATTAAAAGAGTTGTAGTTACAACTATCGAATCCCTGGCATCACTAAAGGGATTGGGCATCAATATATCCACATGGGATCCAATATTGATTGCCGTCATCAAAAATAAGCTGGATGTCACTAACAGAGCCTTGTACGAGCAATCTTTGGGAAGCTCCAAGGAAATACAGGCCTTGGACACAATGCTTCAGTTCCTAGAACAAAGAGTTCGAGTTCTAGGAACAGGCAAAAAGACACAAATGTCAAGGAAAGAGCCAAAAGGCACAACATGTGCTACCGTAAACACTGGAAAATCGAAGACGCCTCTCTGCTCATTCTGCAAGAAGGCAAGCCATTGGCTATACGGATGCGATGAGTTTCGCTCCAAATCACCATCAGAACGACTAAATTGGGTCCAAAAGCAGAAATTGTGTGTAAACTGTTTTAAAACAAACCACAAAACAAATGCATGCCCAGGTCGGACATGTTTCAAGTGCGACAAAAAACACAATACACTGCTGCACTTGGACATACCATCGGCCGTAAGTACAGAACCAAGAGCACCGACGGTTGGCGCAGCAAGTAACAATAATTACAACCTGTTAGTTACAGCAAAAGTAGCAGTAGAAGCAAACAATGGACAGAGAGCCAATTTCAGAGCCCTGCTGGATTCAGGATCACAGATCAACCTGATCTCTGAGCGAATGGCATCAATGTTGTCAGTAAAAATTAATGATACAACATTATGCATCAAAGGAATTGGAGGTCAGTCAAAGACCAGCAGAGCACGAGTAAATGTTCTAATAAAATCCCTTCACGGAGGATTTACGCAAAGAATTGAAGCATTCGTACTACCTCAGATAATTGCTGATCAACCAGCGCAGGCACTCGATGAAATGAACTTGAACATACCAACCAATTGCCCACTGGCAGATCCGGATTTCTATAAACCGGGAAAGGTCGACATGCTTATCGGAGCAGAGCACTATTATTCGCTACTACTCCCAGATCAAAAACAGCCAAATTCAGGAGGCCCGTTGCTGCAAAATACAAAATTGGGATGGATTGTGGCAGGAAAAATCAGGTCTGCACACAACTCCGCATCCATTTGTGCAATTGGACTCAACGAGCTTATGGATAAATTCTGGACTCTGGACAACTTAGAGACGGAATAAAAACCACGCACGCCAATCGAAGCACATTGCGAAGCTCACTTTATAGAGAACTTGCAAACAGCATCGGATGGCAGGTTGATAGTAAAACTGCCATTTTCCGAACACTCTTCAGCCCTGGGGGGGTCTTTGGAAACTGCAACGAAAAGATTCCTGGCATTAGAGCGACGGATTTCACCAGACACCTGGAAAGGCTATGTGGAATTCATGAATGAATATGAAGGACTTGGACACATGAAGATGGTCCCAGCAACTCAAGTGCCGGAGAGACACTACTTCATACCACACCACTGTGTACTCAAACCTGAGAGCACCAGCACAAAGTTACGGGTCGTGTTTGATGCATCATGTAAATCAACAAGTGGAAAGTCTCTAAACGACATTCTGCATGCCGGACCCACAGTTCAGAGTGAACTTATGTCCATTCTACTACGCTTTCGTATACATAAGTACGTATTCACAGCGGACATCGAGAAAATGTACCGACAAGTGTGGATAAATCCCGAGGATCAATTCCATCAGATGATAGTCTGGAGAAACAATCCATCTGAAGATATCAGGTACTATCGCTTAAAAACAGTCACATATGGAACCACATCTGCTCCATTCCTAGCAACGAAATGTCTGGATCATTTAGCAACTCGGAGCCAAAACAGATTACCTATTGGATCTGCTGCATTGAAGAACGACTTCTATGTGGACGACTGCCTCACTGGTGCGGATACCATTCAGGAAGCGATACAAGTTCAACAAGAACTTAATAAAATATTGCTACCGTGCGGCCTTAAACTTCGCAAATGGTGCTCCAACAACGACCAGCTCTTGCAAAGAATCCCTAAAGAGGACATTGTCAACGACGTCAAACTAGGTGAAACATTAGAGCAATACAGCGTGAAAACGCTGGGTCTCATTTGGATGCCAAAACAAGATCAACTGCGAGGACGAACCACAAAAAGCCAAGCAACACGCATCACTAAAAGGGTCGTGTGCTCAGAATTGGCCCAAATCTTTGACCCACTGGGTCTCTTTGCCCCGGTGATAGTCAAGGCAAAAATATTTATGCAACAGCTGTGGGAGATTAAACTCGATTGGGACGATGAACTGCCATTACAACTCCAAAACGAATGGAAGGAGTACCGGGAGGACCTACAATCATTAAACTCAATGGAGATTCCCCGCCACGTATATGATGGAAAAGTGCCAGTCACCCAGGATCTACATACCTTTGTAGACGCATCGGAACGAGCCTATGGCGCGGAAGTGTACGTACGAGCCACCTACAAAAACAATCAGGTCTCTGTACGACTATTATGCTCAAAATCTCGAGTAGCACCCACCGCCAAACAATCCCTACCACGTCTAGAACTGTGCGCTGCAGTTTTAGGTGCCGAACTCACCAATCGAGTTAGAAAGGATCTCCGTATGAATCTTGACACAGTATCAGGAAGCTTCTGGACTGATTCCACCGTTGTACTGTCCTGGATTAACGCATCGGCGTCCACATACCACACATTCGTGTCAAATCGAATCGCCAAAATCCAGGCATTGAAGAACCAATTACAATGGCGTCATGTTTCATCAGCCAACAACGCAGCAGATGTCCTTTCAAGAGGAATCCTAGCAAGCAAGCTAAGGGATCATAGCCTATGGCTATACGGACCATTATTCTTGCACGGGTCAGGAGATAAATGGACAAAACCACCCATCATTGAGCCCAGCAATCTCGAGAGAAAGGCTAAGCATGTCAGCTTGCCAATCGCATCTAGCTCTCTCGGAGAAGAGTTATACACATGCAGACATAGCAACTCGTTCAACAAACTACAACGTATTGTAGCGTACATGTTTCGCTTCTGCTACAAAACTAATAGAGCACCTACAACGACACTTTGCACAGTGTGACGCCCAGTTCGACCCAGCACCAAGCGTCACAAAAACAACAACATTCCGCGGAGTATTATGATTTCATTTCCACTGTTATTATTTCATTTTTCATTTCATTTCCACTGTTCAATTACTTAGACATAAGAGAAACAACATGAAGACTAATTTAATTAAAAAAGAAAAGCAAAAACAACAAACAACATGACTTTTAAATGTGACCAGCGATCAGAACCACACGGCCACACTACAAAATTTAAATCTTCGCGCCGACAATGTGACCCGCGATCAGGACCACACGGCCACACTACAAAATTTAAATCTTCGCGCCGACAATGTGACCAGCGATCAGGACCACACGGCCACACTACAAAATTCAAATCTACGCGCCAACAGTGTGCCCAGCCCTCCGAACCAAACGGCCACACTAGCAGCTGATCATAACAACGCGTTAGTACCAGCGACCGGAGCCAACAGCTGACTTTTGGCAATAAAAGCAGCCGCAACAGAGCCATCACCACCATTCCTGTCTTGGACTGCCAAGGGTGGATTCGCTCCCCGAGGCTTTGGTAAGCATTGAATGGTGTGGTTCTTAGAGCGTACGATTCCTCTATAACCCCACTATCCCTGCTTTATACCGTCCATTTCTTTGGAATGCATTGATCACCGTGTTAGAGCGTACGATTCCTCTTCCCGGTAATCTTTGCTGTTTTTCTCCAAATTCATTCTCGGAGTGCATTGTCCTCTGACTTTCCCCTCCCTACTCAGAGCGCATTTTCCTCTGTCTCCCCAACCTTCTCCTCGGAGCGCATTATCCTCCGCAACGACTACTTCTCCCGGAGCGCATTGTCCTCCGCACCGATTACTTCTCCTCGGAGCGCATTGTCCTCCGCACCGATTACTTCTCCTCGGAGCGCATTATCCTCCGCAACGACCACTTCTCTCGGAGCGCATTGTCCTCCGCACCGATTACTTCTCCTCGGAGCGCATTACCCTCCGCAACGACCACTTCTCTCGGAGCGCATTGTCCTCCGCACCGATCACTTCTCCTCGGAGCGCATTATCCTCCGCAACGACTACTTCTCCCGGAGCGCATTGTCCTCCGCACCGATTACTTCTCCTCGGAGCGCATTATCCTCCGCACCGATCACTTCTCCTCGGAGCGCATTATCCTCCGCAACGACCACTTCTCCCGGAGCGCATTGTCCTCCGCACCGACCACTTCTCCCGGAGCGCATTGTCCTCCGCATCAATCACTTCTCTCGGAGCGCATTATCCTCCGCGGCGACCGATCTCTACCAGGCACGACCTGCACGCTGCGAGCAGCCACGTGCGGCCCTGACGACCCTGAAGGAGGACATCGAGGACGATCCAGTGAACCATTTGAGCCATATATCAACTCTGTGTGCCTAAGCTAAATAAACATCAAAAAACCCTACTTTTGCTACCCTACCCGTGTCGCCTTCTTCTTGAACCTAGAGCCTTTTTCTTTCAGCTACCACATCCAGAGATCAAACAAATTTCTGTGAACCCCGGCGCGGCGAGCATACCCCGGTCGAAGCGCCGTCACAATGGCGCCCGAGCAGGTTGTGGTAGCTTAGAATTGAAATCTCAGTTATGGTCAAGATGGCGAAAGCATGGATCAACCAGGCGACAAGAGCAGAACTGATCAGCTACTGCGAGGAATTTGGATTGGAGAAGCCTGAAGGAGTGGAAACATTAAGGAAACAACTAATTCAGTTCACGGAAAGAAGGGATCTAAGTAAGGAAATACTGGAGAGACTGGAACAGCTCGGAAGCACCCAGACAAGAGGAAGGAGCCCAAAACAATCACCAAAAGTAATAACACAAGCCAAGCCAGCTATGGAAGAACCGCAAGGGGAACCAAAAACGGCAAAAAAGAAAGCTTTGTTTCCAAAGCAGATACGGAAAGGATCACCAGAAGCAGTGGCCATAATAGATAAAATAAAGAAGTGGGACCTCACATTCACTGGGAATGGAGAACTGCTCGAATTTCTCAGTAGGATGGAGGAATTAGCAGAAACATACGGGATCGAGATAGACCACATTGTATTTGCAATGCCGGTAATACTGGAGAAGAGTGCATTGGACTGGTGGCACACGAAACCCGCCCCCATAACAACATGGGAGGAGGTGAAAAGCCAGCTGAAGGAGAACTTCATGTCACCACAATACCATGAAGAGCTTATAAAGATAGTATCGGAGCGGAAACAATCAGAAACGGAGACAATACGAGAGTTTATTCAAGACCTGAGAAAATTGATGAGATTCGGGACGTACACCGAGAACGAGAAAATGGACATGGCATACAAGAATTGTAGGTTACCAATCAAACTCTATGTGAAGAGAAGGGAATTCCAGACGCTATCAGAATTCATCATAACAGCGGAAGAGTTCGAGAAACTAGAGAGAGAGGCAGGCCTATCAAAGACCGTGCCCAATAATCAACAAAATAACCAGACACCATGGCAACGGCCACAATGGAGACAAACAAAATGTCACCGATGTGGACAAATAGGACACTAATCGAGGGGATGCACCAGGGAGCCAGTGTTATACTGTTGGACATGCAATAAAGAAGGAGTACGAACGATAGACTGCTGCAGGAAACCACAGGAAAACGCACAGGGCCCGGGACAATCCCGCGAAGCACCCGGAGCCCAAAACACGCAGAGCGGACCACCACAGATTTAAGATACGATGACAACCAGCTCGTGGGAATGGCCAAGATCGGCGGAAAGAGGATGGAGGTAGTAATAGATACGGGAGCCACAAGAAGCATCTTGAACGAAAAAACGGCGAAAATACTACAGAACAACGGGAAGGAAGAAAAGAAAATAGACTGATCAGACTCGCAGATGGAAGTACACAAAAACCACGCGAACATTCCTTACCGGAGTAGAGCTAGGAGGCCAGGAAACGACATTATCATTTTTAATAATGGAGGGGCTACCAGACACGCCACTACTCGGAATGGACTTCTTAGGGACGCAGGAACCATCATTAAATGCGGAAACAGTACCGTAGTGATCAGTGGAAGGGAGAAAAAACAAAGACACGAAGAGAGGGCAAGAAACTCACAACCGGAACCAACGGACAAGGAAATCGAAAAATGGATATCAACAGAGGTCCAGAAATTCGACAACCTCGGCGGAGTAAGTAACATAACAACTCATCGGATATTCCTCAAGGACGATAGGCCGGTCAAACAGAGGTACTACCCAAGGAACCCAGCACAAATGGAGATCATCAACAGGGAAATAAACGAGCTGAAACGTCAGGACCTAATAGAACCGTCACGAAGTCCATACAGCTCACCAATAGTCTTAGTCAAGAAAAAGCAGGGGATTGGAGACTATGCGTCGACTACAGACTACTAAACGAAAAAACCGAGAAAGACGCATACCCGGTACCACGGATGGACTTCATATTAAACCAACTAAGAGAGGCGAAATTCACCCGCAACGTTTCAAAGGGCATTAGATTCGGTTATAGGACCAGACATGGAGCCGTTCGCTTTCGCATACCTAGACGATATAATCGTCATTGGGCGAACGAAAACAGAACACATGCAGAAGCTTCAGGAAGTGCTGAACCGATTAAGGAGAGCAAACTTGCGCATCAACGCAGCGAAATGCCACTTCTTTCAACAGAAGTTGAAATACCTGGGACACATGGTGAGCGAGGAAGGAATACACACAGATCCGGACAAAGTATCAGCCATCAGAGAACTGGTTGCACCAACAACACTAAAACAACTACACAGTTTTCTGGGGCTAGCATCGTGGTATCGAAGGTTCGTACCGACCTTCACCGAGAGAGCGAAGCCACTACAGGAACTACTGAAGAAAGGACAGAAATTTACGTGGGGAGAAGCCCAAGACAGCGCTTTCAACGATCTGAAACACTGTTTAACAGAGGCACCCATTCTGGCCTGCCCAGATTTCCGAAAAACCTTTATCCTACAAACAGACGCAAGCGATTGCGGACTAGGAGCGGTTTTAACACAGGAGGATGCAGACGGAGAACACGTAATCTCATACGCAAGCCGCAAGCTGAAAAGCGAAGAAACTAAATATTCCGCTACAGAGAAAGAATGTCTCGCCATCTACTGGGGAATTCACAAAATGAGGATGTACCTCGAGGGATACCAGTTCGTAGTGATAACGGACCACTTAGCCCTGAAATGGTTAAATTCCATCGAAAGCCCATCCGGCCGAGTAGCAAGATGGGCGTTGGGACTACAACCATTCACATTCGAAATACGCTATCGGAAGGGGAAGCTCAATGCAGTGGCGGACGGATTATCCCGCTTACCACGCGAAGAGGTGAGAATCACAGAGCTGGTGGAATGCGCTTGGTACGAAGCAAAGTGGAAACAGATACAAACAAACCCGAAAATAGCAGAAGACTACACTATAAAACACGGGCGATTATACCGACACATACCAAGCCAAACGGATGAAGACATCCAACCATGGAAGCTGTGCGTGCCAAAACAAGAAAGGCATATGGTATTAACGGAAAACCATACGAACCCAACGGCAGGCCACCTAGGGATACGACGCACAAAAATAAGGATCCGACAACGATATTTTTGGCCAGGGATAAGCAGAGATGTAACAAAGTTCATCAGAAAATGTGAAAGCTGCCAAAAATTCAAAATCTCGCAACAAGCAGCGGCGGGAAAAATGCTAACAAAAATCGCAGATGCCCCGTGGGAAACGATATGTGTCGATTTCGTAGGACCCCTACCAAGAACATCACACGGGAACACAATACTCATCGTATTCATCGATAAATTTTCGAAATGGATAGAGGTGACACCAGCGAGGAAAGCAACCGCCGATACATTCATAAAAGCGTTCCGAGAAAAAAATACTAGCACGAGGAGGAACACCAAAACAGCTGATATCAGACAACGGCGTGCAATTCACAAGCAGAAAAACCAAACAGGTAATGCAGTTATGGGGAATCAAGCAGCAATTCACGGCACCATACACGCCCCAAGAAAACCCGACCGAAAGAGCGAATCGAACATTGAAAACCATGATAGCACAGTACGCGGGGGGAAAACATAATAAATGGGACGAGCACTTACCAGAAGTAACACTCGCGATCAACAGCAGTCGATCAGAATCAACAGGATTTACGCCAGCATATTTAATGTTCGGACGAGAGCTACGGCTACCAGGAAACCTGTTTGACGAGGTAACATTAGGATCAGGGCTCACAGAACTAACGACACAAGAAAATGCAGAAGCGCGACAAAGCGCGGAAGCATTAGCCAAACAAAACATGGAGGAAGCAGCAGCAAAACAGACGAGACACTACAACTTAAGAAGACGAGACTGGAAACCAAAGATAGGGGACATAGTATGGGTTAGAACTCACCCACTCTCAAAAAAGATCGACAAAATAACAGCAAAACTCGAGCCAAAATACAACGGTCCTTGTAAGGTCCTCGAACTCGTGTCCCCAGTAATAGTAACAGTCAAAGACACCTCTACTAACAAAAAAAGTCGAGCGCACATATCACATCTAAAACCGGCAAGCAAAGAAGAGCAAGAAACAGTCACAATAACGACACCTCTCTTTCTTTGCAGAATCATGGACAAATTTAATAATAGCGCACGGAAATTCAAACAACAAATGGAAGAAAGTAAGGCGAAACAACGCAAGGTGGAGGTCATACCAGCGCCGCAACAGCTAGGAGGAAGGATGAGGGTGTCCGGCACCAGAGTTGTGGCACCACGAAGAACAGCGAAAGCCAGCGAAACCACGACCAGTCCAGCAACCATGGCACTAGAGGCGGCAGGGACCGAAGGGACCAGGAAGAAAAGAATAAGCTGGGCCAACAACACCAGACCCGAGCCGGCTCAACCAAGGGCCACTGAGCGGATCAGCTGGGCACGACAAGTAGAGCTCGAGGAAATAGACAACGACATATTGGACATCGGAGGGCCAGCCAAGAATCAAAACGCAGAAGTACGGAGGCCGGATCCAACACCAAACACTGCGTCACAGGGTCAACCACCACGAACAGCAGAGGCACAGACATCCGGCCAGGCGACAACACGGACCCATACAACATGCCCAACCGCCACCATACCCAGCAACTGGGAGGTTCCCCAAGGGTGCAAACTCAGCGCAAATCAAGTGGCGACCGTCCAACGGGCGATCAACGACCGGAAAAGCCACCACCAAAGAAGATTCAAGCTGTGGAGCGAGGAAATACCAGACCAGGCATGCTGGGTGAAAATCGGCCGATCGGGAGACGTAAGACTAGGCATCTGGTTCAACGCAGCGGGGACATCCGGACGACCCACCCTAGAAGGGGAGGGGGAGTGTGACGCCCAGTTCGACCCAGCACCAAGCGTCACAAAAACAACAACATTCCGCGGAGTATTATGATTTCATTTCCACTGTTATTATTTCATTTTTCATTTCATTTCCACTGTTCAATTACTTAGACATAAGAGAAACAACATGAAGACTAATTTAATTAAAAAAGAAAAGCAAAAACAACAAACAACATGACTTTTAAATGTGACCAGCGATCAGAACCACACGGCCACACTACAAAATTTAAATCTTCGCGCCGACAATGTGACCCGCGATCAGGACCACACGGCCACACTACAAAATTTAAATCTTCGCGCCGACAATGTGACCAGCGATCAGGACCACACGGCCACACTACAAAATTCAAATCTACGCGCCAACAGTGTGCCCAGCCCTCCGAACCAAACGGCCACACTAGCAGCTGATCATAACAACGCGTTAGTACCAGCGACCGGAGCCAACAGCTGACTTTTGGCAATAAAAGCAGCCGCAACAGAGCCATCACCACCATTCCTGTCTTGGACTGCCAAGGGTGGATTCGCTCCCCGAGGCTTTGGTAAGCATTGAATGGTGTGGTTCTTAGAGCGTACGATTCCTCTATAACCCCACTATCCCTGCTTTATACCGTCCATTTCTTTGGAATGCATTGATCACCGTGTTAGAGCGTACGATTCCTCTTCCCGGTAATCTTTGCTGTTTTTCTCCAAATTCATTCTCGGAGTGCATTGTCCTCTGACTTTCCCCTCCCTACTCAGAGCGCATTTTCCTCTGTCTCCCCAACCTTCTCCTCGGAGCGCATTATCCTCCGCAACGACTACTTCTCCCGGAGCGCATTGTCCTCCGCACCGATTACTTCTCCTCGGAGCGCATTGTCCTCCGCACCGATTACTTCTCCTCGGAGCGCATTATCCTCCGCAACGACCACTTCTCTCGGAGCGCATTGTCCTCCGCACCGATTACTTCTCCTCGGAGCGCATTACCCTCCGCAACGACCACTTCTCTCGGAGCGCATTGTCCTCCGCACCGATCACTTCTCCTCGGAGCGCATTATCCTCCGCAACGACTACTTCTCCCGGAGCGCATTGTCCTCCGCACCGATTACTTCTCCTCGGAGCGCATTATCCTCCGCACCGATCACTTCTCCTCGGAGCGCATTATCCTCCGCAACGACCACTTCTCCCGGAGCGCATTGTCCTCCGCACCGATTACTTCTCCTCGGAGCGCATTATCCTCCGCACCGATCACTTCTCCTCGGAGCGCATTATCCTCCGCAACGACCACTTCTCCCGGAGCGCATTGTCCTCCGCACCGACCACTTCTCCCGGAGCGCATTGTCCTCCGCATCAATCACTTCTCTCGGAGCGCATTATCCTCCGCGGCGA
Organism: Drosophila ambigua; assembly: GCA_018150905.1. Taxonomy (NCBI): domain Eukaryota; kingdom Metazoa; phylum Arthropoda; class Insecta; order Diptera; family Drosophilidae; genus Drosophila; species Drosophila ambigua. Next base: position 1,152,569 of record JAECWS010000098.1, read on the forward strand.
CCGATCTCTACCAGGCACGACCTGCACGCTGCGAGCAGCCACGTGCGGCCCTGACGACCCTGAAGGAGGACATCGAGGACGATCCAGTGAACCATTTGAGCCATATATCAACTCTGTGTGCCTAAGCTAAATAAACATCAAAAAACCCTACTTTTGCTACCCTACCCGTGTCGCCTTCTTCTTGAACCTAGAGCCTTTTTCTTTCAGCTACCACATCCAGAGATCAAACAAATTTCTGTGAACCCCGGCGCGGCGAGCATACCCCGGTCGAAGCGCCGTCACAACAGGAGAACTAAAGCGTGCTCGCACTATGATCATACGAACGATTCAACAAGTTGAGTTCACAGCGGATTTAAAACAATTAAAACGCTATAAAACAGTGGATAAAAAGAGTTTGATCATTTCGTTATCTCCCTTACTAGGAGATGATGAGCTCATCCGAGTTGGCGGAAGACTCGAAGAAGCTCAAATTCCGTTCAACGCAAAACATCCAATCCTGCTACCGTACAACGACCCAATAGTCAAAATGATTATGCGAGAGCTTCATGAGGAAAATCTGCATTGCGGTGCCCAAGCATTAAGGGCAATCGCAAGACAACAATATTGGATTATCAACGACAAGACGATGGCTAGAAGCATCATACATAGCTGTATTAGATGCACCAGAGCCAGACCAAAGCTGATGCACCAGATCATGGGCAATCTTCCAGCACAAAGAGTCACGCAAGCACGCCCATTCCTTAATGCAGGCGTTGACTACTGTGGACCAATTATGATCCACCATAAAATCCGGGGAAAACGGCCAGATAAGGCATACATTGCCGTATTTTGCTGCTTCTCCACAAAGGCTGTACATCTGGAGTTAGTAAGTGACTTAACCACAGATGAATTCTTGGCAGCACTCCGGCAATTCCTTAGCAGACGCGGGAAGTGTCAGACTATTCATTGCGACAACGCAACAAATTTCGTCGGCGCAAATAACAAGCTAAAGGAATTGAAAGAAGCAAATTTTAGCGAAAAGGCACATGCTCTGATTACAAATCATTGCAATAAAAAACAAGTGGATTTTAAATTCATTCCTCCTCGGGCCCCATCGTTTGGCGGCCTCTGGGAAGCTGCGGTAAAATCAGCGAATAGGCTGTTAGTTACAACCACAGAAACAGCATCCTTGACGTTTGAGGAGCTGAACACAGTCATAATCGAAATTGAAGCAATTCTGAATTCCCGACCCATAACTCCAATGTCAAATGATCCAACGGATACAAGTGCGCTTACTCCAGGGCATTTCCTGATCGGTGAAGCTTTGACCGCAACACCTGACGTCAACACCGATCGTCAAGAGAAAACTCTGGTTAAGCGCTGGGAATTGGTTTCACGCTTAAAACATGCATTTTGGAAACAATGGTCTACGGAATACCTCCACGAACTACAAATTCGGCATAAATGGAAAACCACCGCTCCAAACGTGACCGAAGGATTATTAGTTTTGGTGAAAGAAGACAACCTTCCAGTAATGAAGTGGCCAATGGGTCGTATCATCAAAACTTATCCTGGGCAAGACAACCATATATGAGTGGTTGATGTCAAAACATCGTCCGGCGTATACAAACGCCCCATCAGTCGTCTCGCCCCATTATTCTCAGAGGAGGTAGCAACAAAACGCTCCAAAAATGCTATTCAAGACATTGCGGAAATAGAGGAGCCACCAACACAACGAAAAAGGTTATCATTACCTACACTAACATCCACATTGTTAGTGTTACTTCTCATGCTGCCATTAGCATTTTCAGTCAATAAATGTGACGCAGTTTGCAAACAAGCCTGGAATATTCTATGAGAAACTTGGAACCTAAAAATGACCACTTCCGAATGGACCATGATTGTATACTACGACTTGGATCCATATTGGAAGGATATGCAAGTCATGTCAGCCGGAATGTCCGAACTAAGACACATGTGCCCTGAACTAAAAAATGATCTAGCGTGCAACTCCATATTTCAACACTTTCAACATTTTTACAAAGAACTACAAACAGGAAATATGTTAATGAAGGCCTCTCGACAACGCAGATCACCGCTGGATATAGTAGGAAACGTGGCACACCAGCTGTTCGGTGTACTTGACTCTACATATGCTGAGAAAATGGCCAAAGTAATCGAAAGGGTACAAACCAACGAAGACTTTCTGCTACATCTACTACGAAATCAAACGTCAATTGTCGACTCCACAATGAACGTGATCAGGAAGGATAAGTCAGCCATTGGCAACCGCCAAAAGGTATTGGAACAACAAGTGGCAACCCTCAGCCGAGAAAGAGGAACATATCACGGCGCTCATCTAATTCAGTCATACCTAGTGCTCACAGCACAACTAACTCTGCTGAAAACGAGTCTTCAACGTATGCAGTCTGACATATCTGATGTACTAATCGGCATTCACCATCGGATAATAAGCCCAACGCTAGTATCTTCTGAGCAATTAAGAGAGCAACCAGACCAAATCCGGGATCACTTGCCAGCTGATCAAATGTTGCCTGTCACAACACAAAATGTGATACAATTATACAGGCTCATGCGAGCTGAAGGAACACTGACTGCCACACACGTCATTTTCAAGGTGACCCTACCGTTAGTTTCAACAGTTCAGCTCGAAGTTTTCAGTATCATGCCGATTCCGGTCTGGGATTCAACAAGTTGGAGCTTGTTCAATCTCCTGCTTTAAACTACATAACATCATCACTGTAAACACTCACCGAGATCAATTCATGGGATTTACTCCAGAAGAATTTCGACGCTGCTTTAAACTACATAACGCAGAATACATCTGCTTTGATCATCAAACAGTCTTCAATGTCGACAATCGCTGTGAGTTTCAGTTGTTTAACAATAAAACAGCATCTTTATGTGAAGTGACACACACGAAGGCGGACATGGTGTGGTACAAAACACAGGAAGCAAATAAATGGATTTTTGCAACACACTCTACAATGAGACTTCAGGCAGAGTGCAACGGGTCTCCGTCAACTATACAACTGGAAGGAACTGGCTTGCTCTCACTGTCACCTGGATGTACTGCTCGCAATACAGAAATAAGCATCAGTACCTTCAGCACAACAATCAGTGAAGTCAAATCAACCTACACTCGCTTTGGGGACATACGCTTACCAACGACACCCCCTTCCTCAGAAACTGTACAATTGGAGAACCAGACATCAGACTATCTTCAAGAATTAGAAGATTTACGCCTGCAACTAGTGGCAATCAATCAACAAAGGCTGCCACACCATCTCAACACAGTGCAGCATCATCAAATCGCTACTTATGCTGCCCTAGCAATATCAATGCTATTGATTATTGCGTTCATTCTCCGGAAGAAGTATCAATCATGGAACCCAAGGCCGTCAACAATTAACCAAGCAGAGCCACGCGGATCATCACCCCCGATCCCCATTCCACGCCGCTTTTCAGTCGACTTGGGCGATGGTTGAACACCAGTTCAACGGCCGGGAGAATGTTCAGTCGCATATTTATGCAGTAATTAATATTACATAATATACACTTATCGAATAAGTCAGGTCGACCCATGTAACGGGAGACACAATAACAAACGACAAAGCATTGTAGCTGAGTCAACAATAACCGCTTCTGCAGCAATTTCTGCCAACGATGCGATCGCTCGTCAGAGGGCAAAAACACTGGTGCAATTTCTGACTATCACAATTGCCCAATAACACAATATCATATTAAATCCAAATTAATTCACTATTAATTCCAATTCCCTTTTACCATATTCTTACTAGACTCAGCACTTTCTGTACCTGTATCCGATGGCAAGCCAGTGCCGACGAGTTCTTCTTTTCGCCTCCCGCCTTAAACGAGCGAAAATCCTGCACGAAGCGCAATGTGCTGTCCCAGATCGCGCAGCTCTTTGATCCAGCGGGATGGCTTGCCCCCTTCGTCGTCCAAGCGAAAATATTTATGCAGGAGATTTGGTTGAGAGAGTTAGGATGGGATGACGTCCTTCCTAACGATCTGTCTCAAGCCTGGGAGACATTCCTGAACAGCTTTCCGGCCATCCAAGGGATCCGCATTCCGCGGTGGTTACACGTCTGTCCGATGGCCAAGGTACAGATTCATGGGTTCTGCGACGCGCCTCAACGTGCCTATGGGGCAGCGATCTACGTCCGAGTTGAGCGTCCGCAGGGCATTGTGTGTACCCTTCTCACAGCCAAAACCCGCGTTGCCCCCGTGAAAACAGTCTCGTTGCCGCGACTCGAGCTGTGCGGAGCTGTCCTTCTGACAGAACTCTCCGTGGCCATCCTTCCTCAAATGCCGCTCGACGCCAGCCAGGTGTACTTTTGGACCGATTCCACTATTGTGTTGGCCTGGTTGAACAGGCCTGCATGTGATTGGACCACTTTTGTAGGGAATCGAGTCGCCAAAATCACTCGCTGTTGGCCCCGCGAACGATGGAGCCACGTCCGATCCGAGGACAACCCGGCCGACCTCGCCAGTCGAGGGCTCGGACCCACGGAACTGGTCGGCAATGACATGTTGTGGCATGGCCCTGCGTGGCTGCGTGGTCCGCAGTCGGAGTGGCCTTGTCCACGAGGCTCAATCCTTGAGACCGACTTGGAGAAACGAGCCGTCAAGGTTCACCACGCCACTGACACCGCCTCGGACATTCTCAGCCGATTTTCCGAATTCGGACGCGCTCTGCGCGTGATCGCCTACGTTCGGCGGTTCGGCCAGCGCGTCAGAGGGCAAGCAACGCCAGTCCACGTATCCACAGAGCTAGACAATAAAGAGGTCGCTGCAGCTCTCCAAGCTGTCACCATCACGACCCAACGCTTCCATTATACGGCGGAGCATCGCTGTCTTGTAAACAAGCAGCCACTTCCGACTACGAGCTCTCTTCAGAACCTCAATCCGTTCCTGGACCAGAACGGAGTCATGCGGGCATGTGGCCGGGTCCGAGCCTCGTCATCCATGACCTACAACGAGCGGCATCCAATCCTGTTGCCACCCGCATGCCTCCTGGTTCGCCTGCTGGTTCGATTCACCCATCACGTATCCCTACATGGTGGGAACCAACTGGTCATCCGCCTTCTCCGGGCAACATACTGGATCCCTCGACTACGTCACGTCGTGAGGGCAGTAATCCACTCCTGTAAGGTCTGCGTCATCCAACGCAAGCGACTCCAAACCCAATTAATGGGCGACCTTCCTTCCTCACGAGTTACATTTTCGCGGCCGTTCACATACACCGGAGTCGACTTCGCCGGGCCGTTCGACGTGAAAAGTTTCACAGGACGCGCCTGTCGCATCTCCAAGGGGTATGTGTGCGTTTTCGTTTGTTTTACCACGAAGGCCATCCATTTGGAGGCTACGTCCGACTTGTCCACCGACACTTTCCTAGCCGCCTTCGCCCGGTTCGTCGCGAGACGAGGCTGTCCCCACGAAGTCCACTCCGACAACGGGAGGAATTTTGTCGGCGCATCCCGCTCCCTGGCTGTGGACCTTCTCGAGGCCCTCCGCACTTGGACCTCCGCGGTATACAGCCAGCAGGGGCTAACGTGGCGATTCATCCCTCCGGGGGCCCCACATATGGGTGGCTTATGGGAAGCGGGTGTGAAGAGTTTCAAGGCTCTTTTCCAACGGTCGATGTGTACTTCCAAATACACATTAGAGGAGTTCGCGACCTTTCTCTCCAAGATTGAGGCATGCCTTAACTCGCGACCAATCTCTCCTATGTCTGAGGATCCAACTGATCCGTTGGCCTTGAGCCCAGGCCATTTCCTGATTGGTGGTCCGCTACTATCCGTGGCAGAGCCAGAAATACAAGCGAGCGCCTCCTCCGCGCAAAAACACTGGTGCAATTTCTGACTATCACAATTGCCCAATAACACAATATCATATTAAATCCAAATTAATTCACTATTAATTCCAATTCCCTTTTACCATATTCTTACTAGACTCAGCACTTTCTGTACCTGTATCCGATGGCAAGCCAGTGCCGACGAGTTCTTCTTTTCGCCTCCCGCCTTAAACGAGCGAAAATCCTGCACGAAGCGCAATGTGCTGTCCCAGATCGCGCAGCTCTTTGATCCAGCGGGATGGCTTGCCCCTTCGTCGTCCAAGCGAAAATATTTATGCAGGAGATTTGGTTGAGAGAGTTAGGATGGGATGACGTCCTTCCTAACGATCTGTCTCAAGCCTGGGAGACATTCCTGAACAGCTTTCCGGCCATCCAAGGGATCCGCATTCCGCGGTGGTTACACGTCTGTCCGATGGCCAAGGTACAGATTCATGGGTTCTGCGACGCGCCTCAACGTGCCTATGGGGCAGCGATCTACGTCCGAGTTGAGCGTCCGCAGGGCATTGTGTGTACCCTTCTCACAGCCAAAACCCGCGTTGCCCCCGTGAAAACAGTCTCGTTGCCGCGACTCGAGCTGTGCGGAGCTGTCCTTCTGACAGAACTCTCCGTGGCCATCCTTCCTCAAATGCCGCTCGACGCCAGCCAGGTGTACTTTTGGACCGATTCCACTATTGTGTTGGCCTGGTTGAACAGGCCTGCATGTGATTGGACCACTTTTGTAGGGAATCGAGTCGCCAAAATCACTCGCTGTTGGCCCCGCGAACGATGGAGCCACGTCCGATCCGAGGACAACCCGGCCGACCTCGCCAGTCGAGGGCTCGGACCCACGGAACTGGTCGGCAATGACATGTTGTGGCATGGCCCTGCGTGGCTGCGTGGTCCGCAGTCGGAGTGGCCTTGTCCACGAGGCTCAATCCTTGAGACCGACTTGGAGAAACGAGCCGTCAAGGTTCACCACGCCACTGACACCGCCTCGGACATTCTCAGCCGATTTTCCGAATTCGGACGCGCTCTGCGCGTGATCGCCTACGTTCGGCGGTTCGGCCAGCGCGTCAGAGGGCAAGCAACGCCAGTCCACGTATCCACAGAGCTAGACAATAAAGAGGTCGCTGCAGCTCTCCAAGCTGTCACCATCACGACCCAACGCTTCCATTATACGGCGGAGCATCGCTGTCTTGTAAACAAGCAGCCACTTCCGACTACGAGCTCTCTTCAGAACCTCAATCCGTTCCTGGACCAGAACGGAGTCATGCGGGCATGTGGCCGGGTCCGAGCCTCGTCATCCATGACCTACAACGAGCGGCATCCAATCCTGTTGCCACCCGCATGCCTCCTGGTTCGCCTGCTGGTTCGATTCACCCATCACGTATCCCTACATGGTGGGAACCAGCTGGTCATCCGCCTTCTCCGGGCAACATACTGGATCCCTCGACTACGTCACGTCGTGAGGGCAGTAATCCACTCCTGTAAGGTCTGCGTCATCCAACGCAAGCGACTCCAAACCCAATTAATGGGCGACCTTCCTTCCTCACGAGTTACATTTTCGCGGCCGTTCACATACACCGGAGTCGACTTCGCCGGGCCGTTCGACGTGAAAAGTTTCACAGGACGCGCCTGTCGCATCTCCAAGGGGTATGTGTGCGTTTTCGTTTGTTTTACCACGAAGGCCATCCATTTGGAGGCTACGTCCGACTTGTCCACCGACACTTTCCTAGCCGCCTTCGCCCGGTTCGTCGCGAGACGAGGCTGTCCCCACGAAGTCCACTCCGACAACGGGAGGAATTTTGTCGGCGCATCCCGCTCCCTGGCTGTGGACCTTCTCGAGGCCCTCCGCACTCGGACCTCCGCGGTATACAGCCAGCAGGGGCTAACGTGGCGATTCATCCCTCCGGGGGCCCCACATATGGGTGGCTTATGGGAAGCGGGTGTGAAGAGTTTCAAGGCTCTTTTCCAACGGTCGATGTGTACTTCCAAATACACATTAGAGGAGTTCGCGACCTTTCTCTCCAAGATTGAGGCATGCCTTAACTCGCGACCAATCTCTCCTATGTCTGAGGATCCAACTGATCCGTTGGCCTTGAGCCCAGGCCATTTCCTGATTGGTGGTCCGCTACTATCCGTGGCAGAGCCAGAAATACAAGCGAGCGCCTCCTCCATCCTAAACCGCTGGCAACATCTCAAGGCTCTCAACCAGCAATTCTGTTCGCGCTGGAAGACAGAGTACCTGCGAGAGTTGCACAAGCGCAACAAATGGCAGCATCCGACAAGAGACCTCGAGGTTGGAGACCTCGTGGTGATCAAGGAGGAGAACATCCCCGCTCAGGAATGGCGTCTCGGCCGTGTGCAGAACGCGTATCCTGGAGCCGATGATAAGGTCCGTGTGGTAGACCTACTCACGGCCCGCGGCCTTATCAAGAGACCGATCACGAAGGTGGTTCTGCTGCCTATGGAATCGGATGTCCTGTCCATCTACTCGCGCGGAGGCTCCGATTCATAAACCTCCGTCCTTTTGTTCTGCTTAAATCCAACGTAGTTATCCGTATCCGTATCCGTATGCCAACCCATGCCAGTTTTTTACTAATGCTCCGGTGATTCCTTTCTTTCATCCTAGTTTTTTCCAGAAGGTAGATATGGCCCCTCAGACCGCATCACGTTCCAGATCCAGCCGCAGGTCGGATCGCTCAAGGGCACGAGGGAAGAATTCCTTCCAGTGTCGAGTGTGCCCCGGAGTTCACCCACTAAGGAACTGCCGGAAGTTTATCCGGTTAAGCGTCGAGCAGAGGCTCCGAGCCGTCCTCCTGCACAAATACTACTCGAACTGCCTGGCTCACGAGCACTCGGGCAAGGACTGCCGCAGTGGAGACCTCTGTAAGGTGTGCTCCCGGAACCACCACACTCTGCTCCACCTGCCCGGGTCTCGGCGCCCTGCTGGCTCCTCTTCGGCTCCGTCGACTTCACCCGGGTCTCGGCGCCCTGCTGGCTCCTCTTCGGCTCCGTCGACGTCACCTCCGTCTCGGCGCCCTGCTGGTTCTTCCTCGGCTCCGTCGACTTCACCTAAGTCTTCCCGCGCCAAACCACGCCCTCGTCTTCCGGTCAGCCGCCCTGTCGTCGGAATTCCAATCCCGACCGCAAACTCCTTGCTCCAGCACCGGAGCATCAATGTCCTCCCGACGGCAATGGTGGTCCTCGCAGGCACCAAGATGATGAGTGCGCTGATCGACCCCTGCACGCCGGTCAGCTGCATCGACGCCGAGGTGGCTAGGGAGCTGAAATTGCCCACTACTTGCATCGGGGACGAACGGGTGTGCACCGCCATGATCCGGGCGAAGATAGGAGATTTTAAGGTGGAGGCAGTCTTCAAGATCGAGCCCCGTCTGCGCGTCCGTACGCCGATCCGTCCACTGAGCGACACCGTCCGTGCTCGCTTCGACGACTTGAAGTTGGCCAACGAGGAGTTCCACAAGCCGACCACCATCTCGCTCGTCTTGGGTGCAGATTTGTATCCAAGGGTCATTCAACCGGGGTTCCTCGCCCGCGCAGACGTCCTTCCCGTGGCTCAAAGCACGGTGTTTGGATGGATCGTGTCTGGTGCGTGCACGCAGACGTAAAAAATCTTTGCATTCCTGCAAGGGGGAGGAGAATGTTCAGAGTGAGGATGGCGCTGGCGGGGCAACCGCTTGTGGGCACACACATCGCTGTTAGCGTTCCAGCTACCCAAGCGGTCGCCCTCGCTCTCGCCCTCGTACTTAAGAGCATTTTTCCCCCCGGCGACGCGCTCTCGCGCGCATATTCACCACGCTGGCGCTCCCGCCCACGCTCACGCTCCCGCTCTCGCCTCCGACAGCCCTCGGCAGCTGGAGTACAACCGATCGAGCAATTAATTCGCTATTCCACCCTAAGCAAGCCGGCTTTTGCTCGCGACATAAATACATAAATATATAAGCACAGAACAAACCCCCGAAATATATACTTGAAGAACTGGGACTCTACCGCCTTTTATTTTGGGAAACCATCTGTGGAGCTTCGCACGCCTCTACGCTCCAACAGTTACCTATAAATAGAAATTAAGTTTGTTGACTAAATTCAGTATCAGAAACAGTACCAGCACTGCCTGTTCACTCATTCTCTACAACTGCAATCAACAGAGGCTGTCGCCGTGTCTTCAGACCCTCATTTGCTCGACGTAGGAATCCCTCTCCGCAGTCCAACTGGTTCAAGTTCTAGTTGCGACGACAAATTTGTAGACGGTTTATGTACCGTATGCATACCAAAACACACACACAAACACACATTAACAGCGGCGGAGAGCAATGTCGTGTCACTGAAGTTTACGGTCGCGTTTCAAAATCCATCCAGTGAGTGTGCCAAGTTGCAGGCGAAGATCACCCTAAAAAACAGGGAATGAGTGTGAGAGAGGAACGAGAAGGGTAGGGGTACGTACCGAGCCAAGCCTACGCGCCAGGGGAAGATCTCCGAGCGCTTTTACCAGGCGGCAAGGCAGTGCTCCATCCCAGGAGGAGGGGACTTTGTTCACTGTCCTCGCTCTCTCCTGAGTTTCTCCTTTACGGGGCATAACAACAAAAATTTCCACGCGCAATTTCTGCATTTTTCTTTCCTCGCCGGCTTACCAAACAGCTGACTGCTTCGGACAGTGCTAGAAAGCGGAAAAAAACCCCCAGCTGGCACATATCGGCTACCACTCCACCGTAGCAAGCAGCAGTTGTCAGGGTGCAACAATTTGCAAAATTTTCTTGAAGATTTGCAAAGCCTTGCATACCCCCAGGGTGAGTGCGAGGTAAAAATAGAAGTGCATACTTCGAGGCTGCACAGGCGGCACGTGGGAAAAGGTCACGGATCCGACCATCCTCCGATCCCCCGCCCAGGCGGTGTCCCGGTCAGCGGGACGTCGGTGACCGGGGAGGGGCGGTATATCCCCCATCGTTCAGCCAAGGGGAAATCCGTGGCCAGCGCGGGAGCCGTTTAGTGCAGGCAGAAGAAAAGATAGAAGCCAGGAACCCTTTCGTGGGCAGCTCGGCACTGGCAAGATCGCCACGCCAACCGACGGAAGAGGCGCCTGAAGGTGAGGCACTGGCGTTCGGAAAGGGCAGCAAGCTCAGCCGTTCGCCAGCTCCCAAGTCGTCCGCAGCAGCAGGACAGAGCTCGGACCCGGACTCGAGGGAGACCCCGAAGAGGACGCGAGATCCTGCCAGCCCGGCAAGCTGCAAGAGAACGACGCCGCCAAAGAAGAGCAAGGCCTCCCAGGAGGCAACCTGTCTGGAGAACCTACTGGAACTGGGGGAGTTGCTGCAGGAGGTGTCCATCAAAATGATGGACAAAACATCGCGCCACATAACCATGCCTACGAGGGCGACGTTCGTGCGCATGAAGGCGCTGCACTCGAGCATCCTCGAGGCCAGGCGAGCAGCCGCCAAGGGAGAAGGCGGGCAGGAAGGCCACGACGCGGAAACCCTGTGCCCGAAATGCTTACAGAGCACACAGAGCGTTGAGAAGGAGAAGCAGACCACGACAGTCTGGACCAAGGAGGCCGCAGCGCAGACGGAGCCGTGGCGAAGGCTAAGCCACCCAGCCGTGTCGGAAGAACTGGTAGCGGAGCCGGCACAGCCTCCCGTCAGGAAGCCGGACAGGAAGCCAGCCCGGAAGCCGGCCAGGAAGCCTGAGAGCCAGGAAAACCCGGAGAGCGCATGGAAGGTGGTGGCTAAAAAGCAGAGGACAGCACGTCGCGCACGCCCAGACGCTGTCATAGTACAAGCGGGCGGGAAGTCGTACAGCGAGGTGCTGGCCATGGTGACCAGAAGGGAAGACAACCAACTGTCGGACCTAGGTAGCTGCGTAAGCAAGGTACGCCGAACCCTCAACGGCAACCTACTGCTGGAGGTGGCCAAAGGCAGCGCAGAGAGTGCGGAGGCCATGAAGGACAGCATCGCGCGGGTCCTCGGCGATGCAGCGACGGTGCGTGCCATGACGGAGGACTCCAAGTTGGTCGTGCTGGAGATACGCGACCTCGACTCCCTCGCAACGGAGCGGGAGATCTGCGCCGCCATCGCGAGCCAGCACAAAATCGAGGAGTGCCAAATCCGAGTGAGGAGCTTGCGACGAGGCTATTCGGAGTCGCAGTGGGCGGTGGTCAGCTTGCCCTTTCCGTGGGCAAAGCCGTTTTGGAGCGCGGCGAGGTGCGGATCGGCTGGACCGTCTGCAGGATCAGAGAAAGAGAAGGTCTCCCAAGATGCTATAGGTGCCTGGAACCCGGCCACATTGCAAGTAATTGCAAGAGCTCGGTGGACAGGAGCGGCTGCTGCATCAAATGCGGTGGACAGGGGCACAAGGCAGCCGAGTGAGCAAGGAGCCATCGTGCTTTATCTGCTCAGCAGCTGGGACGAAGGAGACAAGGCATCAGGCAGGCAGTAGGAGCTGCCCAGCCGCAAGCAGCGGGGTCAAGAACGCCAGATCCTCATGCAGTTGATTCAACTAAATCTGAATCACTGCAGAGCGGCGCAGGATCTCCTGGCGCAGACGGTGCGTGAGCTGGGCTCGGAGGTGGCAATCCTCAGCGAACCCTACAAGGTGGGGAGCAGCAGCGTGTGGGCCACGGACAGCACTGGCAAAGCTTCCCTGTGGCTCTGCGGAGTGAATGCTCCACGGATGCGCGACACCAAGTCAGCAGAAGGATTCGTCCGGGCGAACGTTGGAGGTACGTGGCTATACAGCTGCTACCTGGCGCCCAGTCTCTCGCTGGAGAGCTTCAGCAGGATCCTGGACGATCTGTACAGCGATCTGAGAGGACGGAGGACAGACCAAGTGCCGGTGTTCTGGTGGAGCGAGGAGATCGCTGAACTCCGCAGAACATGCCTCCGCGCCAGAAGGCTTCTGCAACGGGCTAGGGGCACTTCGCGCCTAGACAGCTGCAGCGAGCGCTACAAGGCGTCAAGAAAGGAGCTGAAGACAGCCATCAGGAGCAGCAAGAGGGAATGCTTTCTCAAGCTGTGCGATGCGGTTGAAGAATATCCCTGGGGACGTGCGTACCAGATGGTGGTGAAGAGGATCAACGCTGGAGGCAAAGCCCCAACTGATCCCGAGGAGCTGGAGGGGATAGTAAGCGCCCTGTTCTCCACGGTCGGAGTTAAGACGAGGCGAGATATCCGAGGTCACGGAAGACGAGGTACGGCGTGCGGGCAGACGCCTAAAGCCGAAGAAGGCACCGGGCCCAGATGCGATCCCAAACAGGGCGCTTAAGCTGGCGCTAGCGCTGCTGCCGACGGAGGTTGCTGGCCTGTTTAACCAGTGCCTACAGGAGGGCACGTTCCCCGAGAGGTGGAAGAGGCAGCGGCTGCTACTTCTGGCCAAGCCGGGCAAGCCACCAGGAGAGGCCTCCTCCTACAGGCCCATCTGTCTGCTGGACACTGTGAGGATCCTATTTCAGGCTGGGATATGCGTCAGTCTGTCCAGGGTCCGCTACAAGAAAATTTGTAGATTGTAGGTGACTTTCGAGTTGGAGTGGCCTTATCGTAAGAGAGGTAGGCGACAGGGGGAGTGTTATAGCCGACGAAAAATATTTCAGAAGCGTGGTTGGTGTTCTGTTGACGTTGTGATATTTTCTTTATTTACTTATTCGGTTACGATGACTTAGCTCGCGGATCTGATTGTTTGGCCTTGGAGCCGGTGTACTGGGTGCCGTGTATTGGGGCTGGTGGACTGCCCGGTGCAGTGTCGTGTGTTGGGGCTGGTGGACTGCCTGGTGCAGTGTCGTGTTTTGGGGCTGGTGGACTGCCTGGTGCAGTGTCGTGTATTGGGGCTGGTGGACTGCCTACTTCTTCGGCCGATCTTGGCCCTTTTATGCATCTGGTGATCGCACCTGACCCGGAATTAATTATTGCTAACTTATGATTATTTTTCTGACAATAGCTGTGGGGCTAGCAAGTGGGTCGAAGCTTGGTGCTTCGTTGACAGTTTGCTAGTGGGTTAGTAGTGTTCAGAGAAAAAGAAGGTTTCGCTAATTTGGCATCACGGAAGGTGATAGCTGAGTTTGGGCCAGTAGGTCGGTAATTTTATGCAGGCTTCTTATCTAGGTCGTCGATTGCGAAATGTACAAGACGTGGGGTGGTTTTAAATTGTTGTGTGGACAAAAATGTGTAGAGTGGTTTATCGAGAGTTCTTAATTAATTGTGTACGTTGCTTAAATTGCTGACACACCGCTATTTGGGGCAAACCGTGGCTCGAGCCATGGTGCGTCAGCTCTGTGTAGATCAGTTTCTTTCTTGTCTTCCGCCAGAGTGGATGCGCTGACTCTCCGCCGTTTGTGGCGAGCCATGGGTAGACCCATGGTTCGTTACAACACCATCGGGAAGGTCTTCGAGAGGGTGGTTGCAACGAGGCTGAGTGCAGCCATCGAAGCGGCTGGCGGCCTCTCCCCGGGCCAATACGGCTTCAGGAAGGGGAAGTCAACGCTGGACGCCATCTCAAGAGTGGTAGAAACGGCAAAGGAGGCATGCGCGGGAACCAGGTGGAGAGGTGGAAGCAAGTCCTACTGTCTGGTGGTGACGCTGGATGTAAAGAACGCCTTCAACTCTGCCGATTTGGGCCGAACGCTGGAGGCCCTCAGAAGCTTCAACATCCCGGGGTACCTGCTGAATATAGCTTACAGCTTTTTCAGCGCCAGAGTACTCATGATGGACACTAATCTGGGTTCCAGAGCATACGAAGTCTCAGCCGGAGTCCCGCAGGGCTCCGTTTTGGGACCCCTGCTCTGGAACGCCATGTACGATGGAGTTTTGAGGTTGCCGATGCCAGCCAGCACAAGCTTGGTAGGCTTCGCGGACGACGTCGCGATAGTGGTGGTCGCAAAGGACCTTGCCGCCGTGGAAAACCTCGCCAACGAGGCTATCCAAGCCGTGGAATCGTGGCTAGCGGTAGCAGGCCTCGAGCTGGCGGCCCACAAGACGGAGGCGGTGCTCATATCGAGCCGGAAAGCGGTGGAGACTGCCATCGTGCAGGTCGGAGGGACCACGATCACCTCCCAAAGGTCGATCAAATACCTGGGTGTCCACATAGACACGAGGCTATCCTTCAAGGAGCACCTGGAGTACGTCAACAAGAAGGCCAGCGGAACCGTAGGATCGCTCTCGAGGTTGCTGCTCAACACCAGAGGCCCAAAACAGCCAACGAGGAAGCTGCTGACGAGCGTTGTAACGGCGCAAATGCTCTACGCCGCGCCGGTGTGGGCGAAGGCCGCAACGGTGAAAAGCTATATGCGGGGGCTGGAGGCCACGTATCGGCTATGCGCCATCAGGATTGCATGCGCGTTCCGGACCATCTCGGACGAGGCAGCGCTGGTCATCGCCGCGCATATTCCTCTAGGGGAGCTGATACGGGAGCGCAGCGAAATTTACGACGCCCTGCAGGACGACGAAGCAGGAATCAGCAAGGCAGAGCTGAAGGCTGCCGCTAGAAGGCGCAGCATGGAGAAATGGCAGATGAGGTGGGACAGCTCCCAAAAAGGGCGCTGGACGCACTCCCTCATCCCACACATCTCGTCCTGGGTCGGAAGGAAGCACAGGTAGACCACTACCTAACCCAGGCGCTGAGCGGGCATGGCTGCTTCCGCAGCTACCTCAAGCGCTTTGGGCACGATACGGAGGACTAGTGCCCGGAGTGCGGCTCTGGCATAGTGGAGGACGCTCAGCACGTCCTCTTCGAGTGCCACCGGTTCGCATACGAGCGACGGTAGCTTGAAGCCATTGCAGGATCTGCAATACGCGTCGACAACCTGGTGCCGCTGATGCTGGCAGACCAGAGGATCTGGGAAGCCGCCGCGGTGTTCGCCGCGAGCGTTATGAAAACGCTCAGGGCCATGGAGAGAAGGCGGAAGGAGCAAACGGAGTAGGTGTCTCCGCGCGGGCGAAGCAATGCCTTGCGGCAGTACCGCTAGTCGCACGACCCCTACCCCACCTGTCCCTCAACTGTTCGTACTGTTTTTGTTCTTAGGTATAAGCACTATTGAAGAAGCAATTAAATGAATACAAAAAAAAAAAAAAAAAAAAAAACATTAACAGCGGCTAAGGCGCAAAGGCGCTGCCGCTTCATGATCGGGGCCGCCTCCAGGCCGGGCCTCAAAATCGAGACCATGTCATATGTTCTGCCTTCCCAGGGTGACCTTCCCTCATATCCGATACCGCAGCACTTCTTGGACAAGCTTCCAAACCTCCCGCTGGCAGACCCCTCCTTCCACCGAAGCTCGCAGATTGATGTGCTTTTAGGCGCTGACATCCTTCCTTCTATCCTGTTGAGCGGCTTCCGGTCTGACATTTGCGGCTCGCTGCTAGGACAAGAGACCATCTTCGGATGGGTCCTATCCGGTCCGGTATCAGCTGACTCGACTTGGACGGTTTCCGCCTTCACCACGAATATCTCGTTAGATTCGGACGTCCGACTCGAGAAGCTTCTCACCAAATTCTGGGAGGTGGAGGACCTTCCGGTGAGACCGACGAGTGAGTCAGATTCTGTGTGCGAGGAAAACTTCCGCAAGACCACTAAACGAGCCCCCGATGGGAGGTATATTGTTACTCTCCCTTTCAAGTGTCCAGAAAATGTCGATCTAGGACACAGGCCCAGTTCCTTAAAAACGAGCAGCGTCTGCAGCGGAATATGCCGCTCAAAGAGCAGTACGACGCCGTTATTCGAGAATATTTAGAGCTAGGCCACATGACAGCGGTTAAACCCAGTCATGACTCCGGCCACTACTACCTTCCACATCACGCCGTGTTTAAGCCCGACAGCACCACAACCAAACTGCGCGTCCTCCCGAAGTACTTCAGCGGGAGTCCTGCACGAAGCGCAATGTGCTATCGCAGATTGCGCAGCTGTTCGATCCAGCGGGATGGCTTGCTCCCTTTGTCATCCAAGCCAAAATGTTCATGCAGGAAATTTGGCTAAGAGAGTTAGGGTGGGATGACGTCCTCCCTAGCGATCTATCTCACACCTGGGATACGTTCCTGAAGAGTTTTCCGGCCATCCAGGATATCCGCATTCCGCGGTGGTGCCACGTTTGTCCAATGGCCAAGGTGCAGATACATGGCTTTTGCGACGCGTCTCAACGTGCCTATGGGGCAGCGATTTACATCCGACCGCAGGGCATTGTCTGTGCCCTTCTCACAGCTAAAACCCGCGTGGCCCCCGTGAAAACGGTTTCCTTGCCTCGACTCGAACTGTGCGGAGCCGTCCTTCTGACAGAGCTTTCCGAGAGCATCCTTCCTCAACTGCCACTGGACACCAGCCAAGTATAATTCTGGACCGATTCCATGATTGTGTTGGCCTGGCTGAACCGACCTGCATGCGATTGAACTACTTTAGTGGGCAATCGAGTAGCCAAAATCACTCGATGTTGGCCCAGCGAGCGATGGAGCCACGTCCGATCCGAGGGCAATCCGGCCGACCTGGCCAGTCGAGGGCTAGGACCCTCTGACCTGGTTGGAAGTGATATATGGTGGCATGGCCCTGCTTGGTTGCGTGGTCTAAAATCGGAGTGACCATGTCCGCAGGACTCAGTCCTTGAGACTGACCAGGAGAAGCGAGTCGTCAAAGTGCACCATGCCACCAGCAGCGCCTCCGACATCCTCAGCCGTTTCTCCGACCTCGGACGCGCTCTGCACGTGATCGCCTACGTTCGGCGATTCACTCAGCGAGTTAAAGGGCAGACGACCCATGTCTCCAAGGAGCTGAACGGAAATGAGATCGCTGCCGCTCTCCAGGCGGTCACACTGACATCCCAACGCTTCCATTATGCTGGGGAGCATCGGTGCCTGCTAAACAAACAGCCACTCCCCACTACGAGTTCTCTTCTGAATCTTAATCCGTTCCTTGACCAGAACGGAGTCATGCGAGCATGTGGCCGAGTCCAAGCCTCGGCGTCCATGTCCTATATTGCCACCCGCATGTATCCTGGCTCGCCTGCTGGTTCGATTCACCCATCATATATCGCTACATGGTGGGAACCAGCTGGTCATCCGCCTTATCCGGGCAACATACTGGATCCCTCGACTACGTCACGTAGTGAGGGCAGTGATTCATTTTTGTAAGGTTTGCGTCATCCATCGTAAACGACTCCAAACCCAACTAATGGGCGACTTTCCTGCCTCACGAGTCACATTCTCCAGACCGTTCACATAAGCCGGAGTCGACTTAGCCGGCCCCTTCGACTTTAAAAGTTTCACAGGTCGCGCATGTCGCATCTGAAAGGGGTATGTGTGCGTGTTCGTCTGCTTTTCCATTAAGGCCATCCACTTAGAGGCCACGTCCGACTTATCTACCAACACCTTCCTAGCCGCCTTCGCTCGTTTCGTCGCGAGACGAGGGTGTTCTCATGAAGTTCAATCCGACAACGGCAGGAATTTTGTCGGCGCGTCCCGCTCTCTGGCTGTGGATCTTCTCGAGGCAATTTGCACTCGGACTTCTGCGGTGTACAGCCAGCAGGGGCTATCGTGGCGGTTTATCCCTCCCGGAGCCCCACATATGGGGGGCTTGTGGGAAGCAGGTGTGAAGAGCTTCAAGGCTCTGTTCCAACGGTCGATGTATACGTCCAAATACACATTAGAGGAGTTCGCGAACTTACTTTTGAAAATTGAGGCATGTCTTAACTCGCGACCAATCTCTCCTATGTCTCAGGATCCAACGGATACTTTGGCCTTGAGCCCAGGCTATTTCCTGATTGGTGGTCCGCTATTGTCCGTGGCAGAGCCAGAAATACAAGCGAGTACCTCCTCCATCCTAAACCGCTGGCAACATCTCAAGGCTCTCAACCAGCAATTCTGTTCGCGCTGGAAGACAGAGTACCTGCGAGAGTTGCACAAGCGCAACAAATGGCAGCATCCGACAAGAGACCTCGAGGTTGGAGACCTCGTGGTGATCAAGGAGGAGAACATCCCGCTCAGGAATGGCGTCTCGGCCGTATGCAGAACGCGTATCCTGGAGCCGATGATAAGGTCCGTGTGGTAGACCTACTCACGGCCCGCGGCCTTATCAAAAGACCGATAACGAAGGTGGTTCTGCTGCCTATGGAATCGGATGTCCTTTCCACCTTATCTCGCGGAGGCTCCGATTTATAAGCCTCCGTCCTTTTGTTATGCTTAAATCCAGCTTAGTTATCCGTACCCGTATCCGTATGCCAACCCATGCCAGCTCTTTACTAATACTCCGTTAACTCCTTTCTTTCATCCTAGTTTTTTCCAGAAGGTAGATATGGCCCCTCAAACTTCATCACGGATCGCACACGGGCACGAGGTAATACCTCCTTAAAATGCCGAGTGTGTCCAGGAGTACACCCATTGAGGAACTGCCGGAAATTGATCCGTTTGAGCGTCGAGAAGAGACTCCGAGCCGTCCTCCTGCATAAATATTGCTCAAACTGCCTGGCTCACGAGCACTCGGGCAAGGACTGCTGCAGTGGAGACTTCTGTAAGGTGTGCTCCCGTAACCACCTCACTCTGCTCCACCTGCCCGGGACTCGGCACCCTGCTGGCTCCTCTTCGGCACCGTCGACTTCACCTCCGTCTTCCCACGCCGAACCACGCCCTCGTCTTCCGGTCAGCCGCCCTGTCATCGGAAATCCAGCCCCGACAGCAAACTCCTTGCTCCAGCACCGGAGCATCAACGTCAACCCGACGGCAATGGTGGTCCTCGCAGGCACTAAAGTGATAAGTGCGATGATCGACCCCTGCACGCCGGTCAGCTGCATCGAGCCCGAGGTGGCCAGGGAGTTGAAGTTGCCCACCACCTGCATCGGGGACGAAAAGGCATGCACCGCCATGATCCGGGCGTGGAGCCTGTGTTCAAAATCGAGCCCCGTCTGCGCGTTCGTACGCCGATCCGGCCACTCAGCGACACCGTCCGTGCTCGCTTTGACGACCTGAAGTTGGCCAACGAGCAATTCCATAATCCGGCGACCATCTCGCTCGTCTTGGGTGCAGACCTATATCCGAGGGTCATCCAACCTGGGTTCCTCGCCCGCGCAGGCGGCCTTCCCGTGGCTCAAAGCACGGTCTTTAGATGGATTGTGTCCGGTGCGTGCACGCAGACTTGATAAAATCTTTGCAATCCTGCAAGGGGGGAGAATGTTCAGAGTGAAGACGGCGCTGGCGGGGCAACCGCTCTGTGGGCATTCCAGCCAACGCTGTTAGCGTTCCAGCTACACAAGCGGTCGCCCTCGCTCTCGCCCTCATAATTAAGAGCATTTTTCCCCCCGCCGACGCACTCTCCCTCGCATACTCACCACCCTTTCGCTCCCGCCCACGCTCGCGCTGCCGCTCTCGCTGCCGACAGCCCTCGGCAGCTTGAGCGCAACCGAGGTGGAATTTAATTCGCTTTTCCACCCAAAAGCAAACGGCCGGCTTTTGCACGCGATCACTTTAAACATATACTTAGTGAATAAAACCTACAAATATATCTATACATATTGAAGAAATTGGACTACTGCTCAATCGTCTTTATTTTGGGAATTGATCCTGGGACTTCGCACCGCCTCTACGCTCAAACTCCTCTTATTTGGACACTACCAAGTGTCCTAAATTTTATATTCATGCGTGAATCACCTAGATCCTTTTCTTTTTTAAAAGATATTCAGGGGTGCCGCCGTGCCACACACCGATTTTTCAGCGGAATCAAAATCGCTCACAATCCAGCTATTTGATTAAATACACCCATAAAACACACCTAAAACGATTCGAATCTACTTTCCCATAAAGGTTGTTCAATTGGTGATTAACCCTCATCCAAATGATTTAACATCATACATGTTAAGTTAATCAAAAAGAGCATTTTATTAAATCACTATTTAATCCGCTGACTGAATTTTCACTTAACGATTCCGCTATCAATCCGCTGCAGACCGAGGTGGCCACCTTGGGCGATTCGGACCTTCGAAGTTAATACAGTAATACAGTCTGCACACTGAGCCCATCCCGGGGGAACGGTGTGAAATTTTGAAAGATGTGAAACACCGATTCACACAGCCCATCCACCATCCATGAAACAGCTGATGCTCACAATTGCGTGCAGTGAAAATTTGTAAACAGTTATAATTAAAATGAATATAAATAACATTGCAATGGTTGTAAATGTGATTCAGCATGTGAGGATCCTATTTCAGGCTGGGATACGCATCAGTCTGTCCAGGGTCCGCTACAAGAAAATTTGTAGATCGCAGGTGACTTTCGGGTTTGGAGCGGCCTTATCTGACTGAAAGAGAGGTAGGTGATAGGGGGAAAGAGGGGTGTTGCTGACGACAGTACTTTGAGAAATCGTGGTTGGTTGTTTTTGTTGGTGTTCTTTGCGTTCTTCTTTTATTACTTCATTCTTGTTTGTTTACAATGACTTAACTCGCGGATCTAGTTGCTTGGCCTTGGAGCCGGTGGACTGGGTGCCGTGTATTGGGGCTGGTGGACTGCCCGGTGCAGTGTCGTGTGTTGGGGCTGGTGGACTGCCTGGTGCAGTGTCGTGTTTTGGGGCTGGTGGACTGCCTGGTGCAGTGTCGTGTATTGGGGCTGGTGGACTGCCTACTTCTTCGGCCGATCTTGGCCCTTTTATGCATCTGGTGATCGCACCTGACCCGGAATTAATTATTGCTAACTTATGATTATTTTTCTGACAATAGCTGTGGGGCTAGCAAGTGGGTCGAAGCTTGGTGCTTCGTTGACAGTTTGCTAGTGGGTTAGTAGTGTTCAGAGAAAAAGAAGGTTTCGCTAATTTGGCATCACGGAAGGTGATAGCTGAGTTTGGGACAGTAGGTCGGTAATTTTATGCAGGCTTGCCCTATTGTGAAATAACGCGAGTGATATTTCTTATCTAGGTCGTCGATTGCGAAATGTCCCAAGAGGGGGGGTGGTTTTAAATTGTTGTGTGGACAAAAATGTGTAGAGTGGTTTATCGAGAGTTCTTAATTAATTGTGTGCGTCGCTTAAAGTACTGACACAAGCTATTTGGAGCAAACCGTGACTAGAGCCATGGTTCGTCAGCTCTGTGTAGATCAGTTTGTTACTTGTCTTCCGCCAGAGTGGATGCGCTGACTCTCCGCCGTTTGTGGCGAGCCATGGATAGAGCCATGGTTTTGGGTTTTGGGACATTTTGGGAGAAAGATGTACCTGAAAACAACGAGGCGTTTTTAAGGAAAATTTTGTATAGCCATAGCATTGTATACTTTGGGCTCTTTTTCTTAGTACAGAATAGTCGGAAGGCTGTTAGCCCATAGCGTGTGCAATATCCTGCATGAGTTTTGCAGAGCATTCATAAATGAGAGGATCCGAGAGGATAGTCCACAAACCGAGTTGTGTATCTGAGGCAATTCTGACATATCAGATGTTTTGTTGTTGATTTTTACCATTTTCCTGTCCGTCATTGTTTACATTTTCGTAGTGAATTCCGATTGTTTGTTGTGAATGTCAAATATTTAGGGTTGCATTTGACAATTATCGAAAAAATACCGCACAGAAACGTGCGAATTAGGAACATCACAGATGGATGGTGGAATAACTGGGAAATATTCGGAACGGCAAAACCTTTCGGACCATCCCAGAAATGGATGGTGGATGGTCTTCAGTGTGAAAAGGCTATAATGCCACCCTTTTTTAAGTCGAATTCGGAGCAATATATTTAATATTAATTATACTGAAAGCATTCTGTTTTTCTTTAATTAAGCATTACAAAAAAAAAGCTCATTGCAGTAAAACCTCCTTTACGTCAGACGTGTGCATACTTTTTGTGCAAATTGTGAAAATATTTTTAATCATTTGTAGTTCTACCAGGTGGCATCGCTTTAAAATGCCAAAACAGAACCAACAAACCATTTCTACACATTATTGCCATTGCATTTATGTCAAAACCCCTGTTCGGCTAAGTGCAGACCCATGGCAGCACAAATAGAAGCATAGCGATCATTATACCAAAAACTGGTAATTGAACTAATGAACTAAATTATCAGAAGTTTGAGAAGACAATCACAAAAACTTAATGCGTATCGTCTGAAGGCGAAATCGAGTCCGATGCACATCTGAGAAGCCTGCGCTGCTAGGTTCGTATTCTAATATGTTGCCTCCGTAGTTCTTCGATGGCCAATAGTCTTGGTAAAAGCATTTTAATTAAGTTTACCGTAAAATTCAGAAGTATCTTTTCTTGAATAGCTGATTGCCGCCATGCACGGAGACTTACCAGACAACTGCTGGAGTTGCCGAGTACAGTGTTTTGTTTGACTCGCACGATATTGGATGTTTTTTTGCTTTGAAATTATAAAAGTACAGCTTTGAAAAATCAGTTATTTTATATTAGACAAGAAAAAATAAAAACCAATTGTTTTGATATGATAAAATCAATCAAACTGCAAAATGAACCCTATTCGAATTGAATCTGGAAAGGTGTCAACCCCTAGCCTTAGTTCGAATTTGGTTTTTGACAATGCTAAGAAAAATGAAATCGCTCGGAATTCTGTGGCACGGCGGAAATTTTTAAGCGGAAATCCTCTGCGCGGTTTCCAATTTCACTAGTGATTTGTGTGGCACCCCTGATTTTCACAACATACCTTCCATTCTCATCTCTCCTAGTGGTTTCCAAGAAATGTTTCTCACAAATCTCTTCTTCCACGTCATTATCTTTGGTTTCTATATCCCAGAAACGTTCTAAATCGCCAACTTCAATTGTTGTCGCCACGATCAATTTGTCACCTTTTGACTTGGTGCAACCGGATATGATCCAACCGAACTCTGTATTTTGACCAAGTAGTCCATCTGTTTTAACTACTCCGTCTTTTACAATATGTGTATATAAATCTACCCCGATTATTACATATACCCTACTTGGTTTATTAAAGTCAGGGTCTGCCAGCACATCATTTTTCAATTGAGATTTGTCAATATTGAAAGACTTTATTGGTAACGCTTGGTACCTTGCTAAGCTATGTGCTATATACAAGTAAACACACATATCCAGGTTCTTTGCGTGCTCAAACATGCAAGCGAATTCTAAATATTTTTTCAGATTTTTGCTCAGATTTGAACTCGTGCGAGCAAAAAGCGTGGATTTAGTCGCTTATTAATCGCAATAGACTTTTTAATAACAAATAAATTGCCAATACGACGTTTTTATAATTTGTTAAACGTACCGCAAGTTTGTCAAGTGAAACTAATATATTGCCAGAAGAAGCAGAGTCAACGAAAAAAAAACCTAAGATTGTTAATCGCAAATATGATGAGAGCTATGTCAGCTATGGCTTTATTTATTGCGGAGACGAAGCATGTCCAGTTCCAAAATTTTTGGTTTGTGGAGAAACTTTGGGCAATAATTCGATGGTGCCCAGTAAAAGTTTACGACATTTAAATACTAGACACCCAACGTTAGCTAAAAAAGACAAAGCATTTTTTTTCCGTATGAAAGACCATTCAAAGAAACAAGCAACTCTCATGACTTCGTCTTTCAAAACATCAGACAAAGCGCAAAAAGCAAGCTACGTGATCGCTAATTTGCTAGTTAAAGCTAAAAAGCCTCATTCTCTCGCTGAAGTTTTAATTATACCTGTCTGCAAAGAAGTTGTCAAGATTATGATTATTATAACAGACCAGTACAGACCAGTTACCATAATTTGGAATGGAACAACTGCATAAGCATTTGTACAGACAGAGCAGCAGCTATGACGGGAAAAATTAAAGGATTTGTAACCAGGGCTTTTGAAAAAAACCATAGAATAAAAAATGTAGCTTGTTTTTTGCAGAGGGAAGCACTGATGACAAAGTCTTTGCCTGATGAATTGTTGTCTGTCCTCCAAGAAGTTGTTAAAATTGTCAATTACATCAAGTCGCGACCGCTGAACTCTGGTCTGTTTAATGCAGTCTGTCAGGAAATGGGAACAGATCGTCGCTTCTTTTTCATACAGAAGTACGATGGCTTTCTCGGGGAAAAGTTCTATCTCGGATTTACAAGCTTAAAAATGAGACCCAGGCGTTTTTAGAGGCCCAGAGTTCCGATTATGTTTCTGTGTTTAAAAAAGAAGAATGGGTGGCCAAACTTGCATATCTGTCGGACATATTCGCTCATTTAAATGACCTGAACAGAAAAATGCAAGGCAGAAACTCCAATATTTTAACGTCTTCGGACAAAATGGAAAGCTTTCGCGCTAAGTTGGTGCTATGGATCAGCCACGCCGTCAATGGAAGTAATGAAATGTTTCCAAATGTCATGGCTGCCGATTCAGAAAAAAAGCAGGCTTTGATAGTGAAGCACTTGGAGCTATTAGCTAAAAAAATTAATTGTTACTTTCCAAAGTGTGACCTACAACCTATGGACTGAGTACGAAATCCATTCTCGTACATCATAAACCTTGAAAACTTACCGATAAAGGAGCAGGATGAATTCATGTAATTAAAAAATGATCGGACATTAAAATTAAAATTTTCTGAAATTGAGCTAGCACATTTCTGGCTGTATATAAAAAATGAGTACCCACTGCTTTTAAAACGGGCTGTTGCGACTATATTACCATTTTCCACAACGTACTTATGCGAACTTGGATTTTCAGCTCTCACTACAATGAAATCGAAAAAATTAAAACGGCTAAGAACGATAAATGAGGAGATGCGAGCAGCCCTATCTACGTTTGCTCCAACTTTTGATCGCCTGTGCTCAGTTAAACAGGCTCACATTTCTCACAGAACATGTATAATATTTGTTCATTAAATATGTCTTGGTATATTTATTCTAGAAATATATACAAATTAAATAACCTTTGCTTTTTTCATTGGTGGACCTTCAAAATTTCTGGATTTGATAGGTGTACCGTGAACACAAAAAGTTTGCGGAACACTTCCTTAAACTACGCCCAATTAATGTGTCTATCTAAAACCAAAAATTATTATTCTTTCGACTTTTCCGGAGAGTATTAAAGTAAAAATAGATAAAAAAATAAATAAAAATTCCGCAAAAAAAGATGAAATTTGAATTTGAAAGCCTAATATCTTTTAGGCGTTAAGCTGCAGATCCAAATGGTCTGGGTCGGATTTATAGCTGCATTTGTCCGCTTTTGTTCTATTCAACCAGATGAAAGATACTTAAGTTATGTGAAAAATAGAAGCACTACCTCTGAAAAAAACCATCACAAAAATACCAGATTTTAAAAATTTCAAAAAAGAAAATGACAACATAAAAAAATAATAAAGTACTACAAAAATTTTAAAATTCCGAAATCTATCAGAAAAAGTAATTTTGGTTTATGAGTTTATGTCTAAATATCAATTTGCATTGGTGTACAAGTGCGGTCGTTAAATTGGTTATTATAAGCCTTCATGTTTTAGAGCATTCTAAAAATTCAGCAAAAGCCCAGGAAAGGTTCCGAGATGTATTACTTTACAATTTAATTTTTTCTTAATTTCTAATTTTGTATTCATACATAACTAACCATGCTTTCCGGTATGACAATGCCTTGCAATTGCCGCCTTAAATTTATATTTCTTACAAAATATACAAATAAAATTACAGATATTATTATTACTAAAATTAAAGATGTGTGCCCGGAAAAATGGTGAAATTTTAGTTCTTTTAATTCTAGCTTGTGCGTTTTCAAATAATTTAATTCATAATGTATGCGGTTTATTTCGTCTGTATGATTAATAACACTACTCGACAAAATCGAACTTTTTTTTTCCTCAAGGATCCAAACCGACTTTTTCTGATAGATATGGGGCTTTACAATTTTTTAAAGAATTATGGTTTTTTTCTATGGCAGAACTTTTTTTTGAAGAATTTTTGAAGTCTGGTATTTTTTTAAGCTTTTTTCAGAGTTTTTTTTCACACAAAATAGAAGACATAGGATATAATTTTTTTTCGACTTTTCCTGAGTTTTTAAAGTCAAAATTTCGTAAAATATACTGCACAAAAATCATAATTTTTGCATTTCAATGCTTTATATTTCCCAGACGGTAAGCTGAAATCACAAAGTGTTTGTGCTTTACTTTTAGCTGTTTTAATTATCTTTTTAAATTGGCAAAGTTCCTAACAACCAGATAAAAGATACTAGAGTTATGTGAAAAAAACAAGCGCTACCTCTGAAAAAATCTTTAAAAAAAATACCAGTTTTCAAAAATTCTTTAAAAAAAAGTTCTGCCATAGAAAAAAAAAATATCATCAAACCATTTCTAAGCCCCAAATCTTTAAGAAAAAGTTGGTTCCTTGAGGAAAAATCGTGTTGACCAGCGTAATTGGTGAGTCTAATTGGTTCCAAACAATCTTGGGTATTTCGCTGATGTCTCCTATATATGACAAAGACAATGTTCCCTGATCTTCTGTTTCTATACTGTGATGAGGAATTATAATCTTATAATTAACTCAAGCAGTAAAATCCGACCAAATTGTTAAAATCTCCTGTTCCGGCAATTCTACTATCTCTAAGCTTTTGGTGCCGCATTGTATCCTAGCCCTTGCGATATCCTCAACCTTAAAAAACCAAGTACTTTTTCTTTCCAACTCTATCCAATACGACTTGCTCTCCACTATTGACTTATATATTTGATGCTCTATTTGGTTTCAGAGGCTTCAATTCAAAACTGCCATCGCTGTCACTACTCCAAGGCCAACTTCCTTCACAAACTCTTTTATTAGATTGCCACCTTTGGCACTTATTGAGGGTAGATTCTTTCATAAGGTGATATGCATCTATCTCGAAGTTATAAACTAAATACTGAAAATCGACGTGCACCATAATCATGCGTTCTTCAATTCTGATTGGTATTGGAACAACTCTAAATAACGCTGACGCATGTCGACCAAACAAAGGTATCTTCGCGTATATTATAAGCCTTTTGTCAACAAATAAGCCCCTAGCTGTTAGCAGAGAATAAACTTCTTTTAGATCTGTGCCAGTTCTTTTCCTTGGCAAAACGTAATTTTCTGAAATATTATATTTTATTTTTGAAATCTCACCCTTTCATTGACTGGGCTTTAAAGTGTTAGTATTAAGTCGACCATGATTAATATCTATTAATAAGCTTATGATTCCAGATTGTATTTTCTCGCATTCATCTATTATGTTACTTAATTGTTTAGTTATCATGAAGAATTTGATAGATTCTCTGTACACATAATATGATTCTTGTAGTGTAGCAGTCATATTCTCAATTCGCGTATTCATTCCCTTAAAATTTCTATTTACCTCATCAGTCGTTGTTTTTAAAACTGTTGCAGAATCGACTAAAAAAGTTTGTTTGGCTAAGCGCCGGCCCATGGCAGCACAAAGAGTAGTTGATCATATCTTAATGTAATGTCTCTCTTTATAACCGTTTGTTTGATTATACATATGCTCTTGCTGGTGCTTTGCTCTTTCTCGGCGTTCGTCAGCCGCTACCATGCTTAACAATGCGGACGGACCATGTAGGAGAGGCGCCAACTACGGTCTTAGTGCAAAGTCGGCCACGCCTGCCGGAGTTGAAGCTTCCTGAGTTCAGTGGGGTCTACGCTCAGTATTCCTTGTTTTGGGGCATGTTCTCCTCCATTATAAATAAGGACCCTGACCTTACGAATGTCGAGAAGCTTCAGCTGCATGCCTCAAGGGACCAGCGCTGGACACGATCTCGTCGCTGGAATTTAGCCACGCCAGCTATCCTATTGCTCTAGATTTACTCAGCAAACGATTTAATAACAAGCGTCTTATCTTTCAGGCACATGTCACAGACATTCTGAGCTTGCAGCGTGTCGAGGCCTCATCTGTTTCCCAACTACGGTACCTTTCGGATACAGCTAATGCCAATCTGCAAGCTTTACAAAGTATGGGGACAAAGGAGAATATTGCTGACTGCATCTTAATACACAGCCTGCTGCAAAAGGTGGACAGTGCCACACAAACCAAGTGGGAGGAATGCTCGTCGTTGGATAGCATAGCATCCAGCCAGCGATTCGCCACGTTTCTGGAGCAGAGGTGCCAGAGTTTGGAAACCCAAGAGCACGCAAATGATGTGTACACCCAGAGCAGTCGGAAGCACTGTCTAATCGCAACCAGCTCCAAGGTCTGTACATTCTGCGGTGAGCCAGGACACTCCATTTATGCGTGTTCGCCATTTGAGAATCTTTCCGCTCAACTTCGGCTTCAGTAAACTTAGAAGCTGTCACTGTGCACCAACTGTCTCCGAACAGGCCATGTCTCATTCTCGATCCTGCCGATTATTGCGGTGCTAGACATCACACTCTACTTCATTTCGAGTCTCCATCTTACGGTTCTCAATCCATTCTGCCTTCACTGTCACATTTTACTTCGGCTCCGCAATTGCCCGCGGGACCCTCTGGCGTTGTACATACTGCAACAGCGTTAGCCACATCGCTTTTGGCCCAGAGTCACAGGCAGGACATCGTACTTCTTGCCACTGTCATAATCAGCGTAAGGAATCGCTCTGGTACACTCATTCCATGCCGTGCCTTGCTTGCTTGATTCATTACTTCTTGTCTGGCTCAGCAGTTGCATCTTCAAAGGAAAGATTCGGATGTTTTGGTGTCTGGTCTCGGCGGGTCGCGTGCCATATCAGAAGGATGCTGCGTAGATATCAACCTGGAATCACACACATCAAGTTATGCCACGATTTGCTGTCTGGCACAGGTCTTGAACCGGCCCCGCGTCTTCAATCGACCCATCATAAACTCTCGCTAGCAAATCCACACATTTCGCTATTTTTCAATACAAAACATATATATATAAGCTTAAGTCCAGTAAACTTTGAAATATTACCTGAACAATCATCGTCTTTTAATACCTCGCAAAACAACGCTACTGAAAAAGCTCAGTAGCTCAACAAAGTTTGTTATCCTCCATTTGAACCCTATCGTCTTCATCCATTATCCCAAATGAAATATGATATAGGGATCCCATAAATCCAAATGGAGCTTACTTATTTCTTGCCCTACTTTGAGCCATGAACAGTTAGTTATTTTATTCCAAGTCTAACATTTTCTTTTCTGTATTTTCCAAAACTAAAAGGCATTGGTCTTCAAAAGTATGAAGCCTTTCGCAAGTCGATTTCATTTTCAGAACCAAGCGGTTGACCATACTATGTAACATCTCTTAATGTCTCTCTTTATCACCGTTTTGTTGCCTTTGATTATACTCTATCTGGTGCTTTGCTCTCGTTCGTCAGCCGCGTTCGTCAGCCGCTGTGGGGGAGGCTAGTCAGAGAAAGCAGAAGACACTTCAGATTTGATCACCGCCGTAGTTGAACGTCTTTGCTGTCTGGCACAGTGATCTGCCTGCCACAAGGTCAACATAACACAAATATCTCGCGTTCAACAGTCTTGAATCGGCCCCGCGCCTTCAATCAACCCATCGTAAACTCTTGCTAGCAAATCTGCACACCTTTCGCTATTTCTCTATACAAAACATATACATAAATTTAAGCACAATAAATTGTGAAAATATTAACTGAATACTCTTCGCCTCTTTAATACCTCGCAAAACAACGCTACTGAAAAAGCTCAGTAGCTCAACATTTGGTGACCCCGACGTGATAGAAACATAAACCTTTTAAATTTTATCACAAAAACATAACATTTTCGTTGGATAAATTCGCTTTGAACCACGGTTTTTCGGTTTGTCGGTTGTGCACAAGCAACAGAAACGGTTCTCGCGTCATCTGCTTTGCGGTCTGCTTGCTTGCTGTTGTTTCGTTTCGGTTTCGTGCTCTCAGTGTGCATGCCTTTGTTGTTGTCGGATGCACAAGTGCAGTGCGTTTCAAACTGTTTAGCTC
Source organism: Drosophila ambigua (assembly GCA_018150905.1). NCBI lineage: Eukaryota > Metazoa > Arthropoda > Insecta > Diptera > Drosophilidae > Drosophila > Drosophila ambigua. The sequence continues at coordinate 1,183,211 of JAECWS010000098.1, forward strand.
TCGCTGCTGATCTGTAAAACTGCAAGACCGTGTGTTTTGAACGTTGCGATCGATTGTACAGTTCGTGTAAAACTGTTCGAGGTTATTCACCGGCTGTTAAACTCTACACTCTCTCAGTGACTCTAAGCCCAGCCTTTTTATTGAACATACACGATGGCTTCTAATAGCACCCCTTCAATCTCGCCCCCTCACCTCTGTTCGTCGATTCGGAAGCTGCATTCAACAAGCGCAAGGTGCAATCCATGGTAGGAGCAGCACGGAGAATTGAAACTGCCGTCGGCAAGGAGAGGATTGGCGAACTCAGTGAGGAGGAGTTAAATGTGCGACTAAAGTTGCTAGCGGATCTGGTCGCTTCGTTCAACGAGCACCAAAATGCCCTGGAGAGGATTGATCTCGATGAGATTGGCAGTCCCTTGAGGGAGGAGTTTGACGAATGCGTGGTCATGCTGGAGATTCGCATGAGGCGGGAGTTGAACAAGCGCCAGCCCACAATGCTCCCATGCTCAACAATGCGGACGGACCATGTTGGAGAGGCCCCAGCTACAGTCATAGTGCAGAGTCGGCCTCGCCTGCCGGAATTAAAGCTTCCCGAATTCAGCGGGGGCTACGCGCAATATGCTGCGTTTTGGGGCATGTTTGCCTCCATAATTGACAAGGATTCTGACCTAACGAATGTGGAGAAGCTGCAGCACCTACGATCCTGCCTGAAAGGACCTGCTCTAGACACAATCTCTTCGCTAGAATTCAGCCACGCCAGCTATCCCATCGCCCTAGACCTTCTTAATAAACGATTCAATAACAGGCGTTTAATATTTCAGGCACATGTCACCGACATTTTGGGTGTGCAGCGTATTGAGACCTCGTCTGTGTCCCAGCTCCGGTCATTGTCAGATACCGTAAATGCCAATCTGCGGGCCTTGCAGAGTGTGGGGACAAAGGACCAGATTGCTGACTGCATTCTGATACATAGCCTGCTACAGAAAGTGGACAGCGCCACACAAGCCAAGTGGGAGGAATTCTCGTCAATGGATAGCATACCCACAAGCCAGCAATTTACCGCTTTTCTGGAGCAGAGATGCCAGAGGTTGGAGACTCAGGAGCACGCTAAGGACATGTACACCAATAGCAATCGGAAACACTGCCTAGTTGCAACTACCTTAAAGCCGATTGCCTGCGCGCTCTGCGGCGATACTGGGCATTCCATATATCGATGTTCTCAGTTCAGCAACCTTTCTCCTCGACTTCGGCTCCAGGAAGCTAAGAAGCTATCGCTATGCACCAACTGCCTCCGATCAGGCCATCAGCAAGGTGAATGTCGTTCACGATCCTGCCGAGTATGTGGTGCTAAGCATCACACGCTACTTCATTTCGAGTCTTCGTCCCACACTTCTCAATCCATTGTGCCTCAACTCTTCAAATCAACATCGACTCCACGAATTCCCGCGATACCCTCTGTCGCTGAACATGCCGTAACATCGTCAGCCACGTCGCTCTTGGCTCAGAGTCATCGACGGCACGCCGTGATCTTGCCCACTGCCATAATCAGCGTGAGGAGTCGCTCCGGGATGTTGATTCCTTGCCGTGCCCTGCTCGATTCTGGATCGCAGGTGCATTTCGTCACTTCTCGTCTGGCTCAACAGTTGCAGCTACAGAAGAAAGAGTCGGAAGTTTCCGTTTCTGGTCTAGGCGATTCGTGTGCCATTTCCGAAGGATGCTGCGTCGATATCCAACTGGAATCACACGCGTCCAACTATGCCGCGACCATTACGGCACTTATTGCTCCAACCATTACGGGTAACCAACCCAACGGTATCCTCGACATCAATCGCTGGAACATGCCCTCCAACATACCTCTGGCGGATCAGAAGTTTCACCAGCCTCAGCCAGTTGATGTTCTGATTGGAGCGGCTCTGTTCTTCGAGCTTCTATGCGTTGGAAATATCAAGTTGGGAACTGGACTGCCACGTCTTCAGGAGACCAGACTGGGATGGATAGTTGCAGGAGAGGTTTCTCCGTCTCTCAAGGCAGCTCCACTTTCTGCTTCTCTATTTTCAGGTAGTTCATCTGAAGTGGCCCCTCTCTCGACCCAGCATAGGGTCAGACATAAAGTCCGGACTAACGATGCTGAAGACGGTGCTGAAGACAATAGAACAACAATGCTGCCAAAGAAGGATGTTAAAGACCCGTGTTCTTCAACGGGGGGAGTATGTTCGGCTAAGCGCCGGCCCATGGCAGCACGAAGAGCGGTTGACCATACTATGTAACATCTCTTAATGTCTCTCTTTATCACCGTTTTGTTGCCTTTGCCTCTATCTGGTGCTTTGCTCTCGTTCGTCAGCCGCGTTCGTCAGCCGCTGTGGGGGAGGCTAGTCAGAGAAAGCAGAAGACACTTCAGATTTGATCACCGCCGTAGTTGAACGTCTTTGCTGTCTGGCACAGTGATCTGCCTGCCACAAGGTCAACATAACACAAATATCTCGCGTTAAACAGTCTTGAATCGGCCCCGCGCCTTCAATCGACCCATCGTAAACTCTTGCTAGCAAATCTGCACACCTTTCGCTATTTCTCTATACAAAACATATACATAAATTTAAGCACAATAAATTGTGAAAATATTAACTGAATACTCTTCGCCTCTTTAATACCTCGCAAAACAACGCTACTGAAAAAGCTCAGTAGCTCAACAGCAGTATTGTAGAGAATGCCCATATCTACCAGACTGCCGAATCTGAATCAGATCGGATCATAATTATAGCCAGAATGAAGAAATTAATTTTCAGTTGTTTCCCCCGCTCCCTCTTGACAATGACCACGCTACTCATTCTCTTTCAGTGCGCGAGCAACCCCTAGTGGAGGAGATGTAGAATATGAATGGTACATCTATAATCTACATGTTAGATGTAAAATATACATTGTAGATGTAGATAGCAAATGTAGCAAAAAAATGTAAATGTAAATAATTTTTTTTAATTCTAAAATTCTTAAAAATTATGCTAAAAAATTTATATACTGACTGAGTACGGGTATAAGTAGAGTCGCGTCCCCAGAAGCGACTCATACGTTCCTTCTCGTTTCTATTACATATTTTGGTTTATCAACTTTGGGTGATGCGTTAGAAATTTGACAACTTAATATAAATAACAACATGGCCATTATAAACCCGAATTTAGATATTCTTGATGAATTTCTAGTCTGCATTTTTTTGCTGGATCTCTTCAGTGTCAGGTTTAACCTTGTCGACAGACTTAATTCCGTTTAAGAGACAAAAAATTATGGGTCTAGTGATAAATCCATCTTGCACTTTTGCCGTGGTAGAGGTAAGATGAAAAAAGATGACCTTTTCATCTTTGCCTTTATGGATTTTTTCCACCTTTCTTATTGGCCATCTGTCTGGATGCCAATTTTCATCTTTTTAAGAGGACAATTTGTCCTTCTTCTATATTAGGACTTTCCCTCTTCCATTTGTGCCTCTACTGAAGAGTATGCAAATACTCCTCTTTCCACTTCACACAGAAATAATAATAATAAAAAAATAAATAAAAATAAAATCAGAAATAAAAGTGCAGGCTTTGATAGGCACTTGGAGCTATTAGCTAAAAAAATTAATTGTTACTTTCCAAAGTGTGACCTGCAACCTATGGACTGGGTACGAAATCCATTCCCGTGCATCATAAACCTTAAACACTTACGATAAAGGAGCAGGATGAATTCATGTAGTTAAAAAATGATCGGACATTAAAATTAAAATTTTCTGAAATTGAGCTAGCACATTTCTGGCTGTATATAAAAAAGGAGTACCCACTGCTTTTAAAACGGGTTGTTGCGACTATATTACCATTTGCCACAACGTACTTATGCGAACTTGGATTTTCAGCTCTGACTACAATCAAATCGAAAAAATTAAAACGCCTAAGAACGATAAATGAGGAGATGCGAGCAGCCCTATCTACGTTTTCTCCAACTTTTGATCGCCTGTGCTCAGTTAAACAGGCTCACATTTCTCACTGAACATGTATAATATATGTTCATTAAATATGTATTGGTATATTGATTCTAGAAATATATAAAAATTAAATAAACATTGATTTTTTCTTTGGTGTACCTTCAAAATTTCTGGATCTGATAGGTGTACCGTGAACACAAAAAGTTTACGGAACACTGATCTAAGGTGTCCAACATACCCTGAATTTTGAATTCTACTCGACGATCTGCTCGTCAAAGTTGGGATTTGTAGCATAAGTCTTATAGAAATCTTCAACCTTCTGATTAAGTATATTCGAGAGGAATTCTGTGGTACTTTTCCTACGCTGGTACTCAAGCAAGTCAGCCTTATCTACTCTCCCAGTAGTTTCTTCTATACAAGCTCTACTCTGATCGAATTTGTCGAATTCCTCAACAATTTTTTCAAGACTATCGCTTTTACTTGGCTCTGCATCTCTCTTCAAAGTTCTAGTCCCTACTGGTTCTAACGTTGCCATTTCACCTTCTTTTTCAATAAAGCTCCAGTAGACCTTAACATATCATAACTATTCTGTATGTTGTGTAATGTCCTATCTCAGGCTGAGGTATGCTTCAGTCTGTCCAGGGTTCGGAACTACAAGTTATTTATAATTCACGAGGACCTTATGGAAAAATAGCCAGGAACTTTGTCAGGAACTGAAAGAGAACGGTTTAGTTAAGTCACAACACTTTTGGTTCTTTAAAGTATTTAATCGTTTTGTTTATTATTTCGGTTTCTTTTATGCTAATTCTTAATTTTTTACTGCTTGAACGCGGCGCGATTGACTCCCGATTGACTGCCCTGACGTGTATTGACTCCCGCGATTGAATCTCGATTGACTGCCGTGTCTCCACGCCAGGTAGTGCCTTTTATGAATCGGCCGGCCATCGATTTCCCCCATGAATTCTCTTAAAGATATCTTATTTCTACTCCAAAATTGTGGGAAGGGTTCTTACGTAAGTGTGTTATAGTCTGCGCGTGCAGACGGGCTGATCGGTAACAGAAGGTTACCTAATCATTAGCCCTGTAGTCAGTGTTCGATATTCCAGGTAAGGAATATCGAAGACTAATCACGGGCTCGCGCATTTGAGAGTCCAACAAGTGTCCAATCTTCCAGGTAAGAAGATCGGTATACACCGGTACCGTGGGAAACGAATTTTGTTGGCACTTCGCGTTTCTCGTGTGTAAAAAGAATGTCTTCGGGGCAATTTACTATGTATTTCTTCTTACCAATATATTTATATGTGTATATAGTTATATTATTAATGTAATCTAAGAAGTAGCAGGTGTTACCCGCGATTGTGGCGAACCATGAGGAGGCCTGAGTTCTTTGACAGCAGCAATTTGGTCGGGGTCGGTATGGATACCTTCTTCGCTGATGATGTGGCCCAGATATTTGATCCGGCTTTGAAAGAAACTGCATTTTTCCGTATTTATGCGTAGATTTGCTCATCGTAGTCGAGAAAAAACTACTTCTAGATTGTGTAGGTGTTCATTAAAATCTCGCCCAATGACGATGATATCATCTAGGTAAGCGAAGGTAGTCCAAAAGGCATCACTTTCTATTGATAGAGGCCTCGGCCTGGTACTGTGAAGTAGAGGTGGGCGCGGGCCTCTTTTTTGAGGCCCGGCCCGGCCCGAGCACGAAATAAAATTTTTAGGCCCGAATAGGCCCGGCCTGGTCATATTTAACAAGGGGCCCGGCCCGGGCCCGGCCCGATACTTCCAACAATTATCAACTGCATAAAAATACACATATAGACATATTAGTTTTTATTTCTTAAATCTAAATAAGTTACATTTTTTTATAAAGAAATATTAGTTTATCTAAATTAGCGCTTGTTAGCCTGGTCCTCCTATCATATAAAATATTTCCTGATGTGGAAAAAACGCGCTCACTCGTTGCTGAGCATGCAGGAATGCAGGAATATACAAAAATATACCGTCCAATCCTTATAAATATACCGAAATATACCGTCCGACCCTCAGATATATCCGGAATATACCTTTTCTCCTTTTCAAAATATACCATATATATACCTCTTCGGGCCTAGCGGGCTTTTATCTAACGCACGAAGCCCGCACGACTTCGTGCCAAACTCGATTTGAGGCACGAAGCCCGCAGTTTTCATGACGAGGCCCGCGGGACACGAAGCCCGGCCCGGCCCGCGCCCACCTCTACTGTGAAGGCTGTTGCTTCTCGACTTCCGTTTGCCATTGGTATCTGGCAGTATCCATTCTTTAGATCGAGAGTGGTGATAAATCGTGCGTTTTGTAGACGTTCCAAGATGTAGTTTATTCTGGGCAATGGGTGCGCGTCCGAGATGGAATGTTCGTTGAGCTGTCGAAAATCCACGCACAAGCGCCATTTCCCATTCTTTTTACGCACGAGTACGATCGGTGCGCTGTGGGGGCTTCGGGAGGGCTCTTCCGTTATCAATTGGTCTACTTGTTCGTCGATGATTCGCAACATGGCCGGGTTTTTAGGATAGTATCATTGCTTGATGGGTCAATTGTCCCTCATGACGATGGTATGCTCGGCGATGTCTGAGGTGCCATGGAGGGTAGCGAACTTCGGTAGCTCTTCGTCCAGAAATGCTTGAATTTGTGGAGCTATGTCGGGTGGCCAGAGATCCGGGGCTGGTTCTGACTCGTCTTCGATCTCGGGACCGAAGTGTTGGTTCGGGGCTTCGGGTAGCATGGTGGTGGGTGCTGGGTGGTTTGATGCTGCAGGGAAGTTCGCTGATGTGGGCCATTTTGGTATGTCGGGTGTAATATTAGCGTTATATTACAGCCAGACTGGTACGTGAACAGGTGTGTTGCAATGACGCCTCTGGTATTGCAACAACGACTTGTTTGGGCGACGAAGATCTCGGACATGGCTCTAGACATGGCTCGGTGTACGGTGGGTTAATCATCCTGGTTTCCTTGCCGCGTTGAGGGGCTCTGTGGATATCAGTTCGATTATGGGCCTCGACCTGCATTTTTCCGTATTTATGCGTAGATTTGCTCTTCGTAGTCGAGAAAAAACTACTTCTAGATTGTGTAGGTGTTGTAGGCTGTTTCCCTTGTTCCTGGGCTGTTGATCTGTTGCTGCCGTTGTCGGTGTCGATGTTGTTGCCGATGGTTCAGGGCGGATGGTGGTCTCTGAGGGTTTTTCTGTGTTCACTTTCTCCTTGGAGGAGATGGTGCTTACATGCTCTGTTGCTGGACGTGGACCTGGGCTTCCTGTGTCGAGCGCCGGGTTCCAGTGCGTGAGTGCATGTCTCGTGGGTGCGATTTTCGTAGCTTCTTTGGGGTATGTGTCCCCTGTGGTTGGCCTAGAAAGCGGTTGCTCCGTAGTGACCGTGGGGTTTGTTTTCCCGGTTGCTTGTTTGTTGTTTCCTGGTATTGGCTTCGGTTTCTGGTGTCGAGGTTCGTCGCCTTGTACGCTGTTGGTTGGAACGGGGTGAATAGGTGGTGTGGGGCACTGATCTCGTAATTGTAGAAGTGTGGTACCGCACTTGATCGTTGTTTCAATGACACATAGGAAGTCCATGCCTCCGAAAACTTGATCCAAAATGTTTGGTAGGACAAGGAGGGGAATCTGAGTGATCTCTCTGATCGAGCCGTCGGCCAGGCGTATGCGGACGCATGCATCTTGCAGGTTGGTTTTGTTGTGAGGCTTGCACTGATAAAGCTTCGGGATGCCCCTGTGTCGACGGTGGCTTCCGTTGCCTGTCCTCCTATGGTTACCATTGCACCACTATCCGGTTCTCGTTCATGTGTAGCGGGGGTTTTATTCGTGGGTCGGGGCGGACGGCGTTCCCGGCTGATCCCGTGTCAGTCGAGGACGCGAGTCGTTTCCCGACGTGTGCTGGCGACAGCAATCGACGGTCCGTGTGCCACGCTTGCCACATTCCCAGCAGAATAGGATCGAGGGATTTTGGCATTCGTATGCCGCATGCCCTGCTTCACCACACCGGCGACAGGTAGCGCGTGGGTTGGTGATGGGGGAAGAATTCCTGGCGGAAGTTTTCCCATGAGGAACTTTGGGTGCGGAACCAACACCTGGCACGGTCTGTGAGAAGTTCGGCCATGGCCCGCGGCAGCTGGTTTGTGTCCACCCCATACGAGAGCGCACGTTCTTCGAGTAGTTCAATGAATGATAGAGGGTCACCTTGGCCGTCAAACTGGATTCCCCATTTTTGGATGTTTTCCGCCATTTGTGCGGCGTGGTTGTAGTAGTGTCCTTCCATGGGTCGGTCGATCGCTGGAAAGACCCTCGGTAAGGGCGCTGGGTAGTCTCTGTAGTTAGGCGCCTTAGAAACGGGGCTGCAGTAATGCGGTATTCGGTGGCTGCGGGGACTCGTAATTTTTTTTTTGTCTGGTAGTTGATATACAATGACTGCACCATCAAGTGGCCCATGCGACACCAAGCCGAAGCCTGTTACGCGCGGAACCCAGGCAGAAACGCAGCCCTCCTCCCGCCCAACCGACCGAGGGGCGCTGCCGCATGACGCGCTACGCGTGTTACCGAACCGATCGCGAGCATGCAGGAAAGAAATGGTTCGTGAATAATTCGATCTACAAAGCGGAAGGAACAAAGGAATGAAGTTTCTAGTAGCTTTAATAGGAATAGTAAAGGTTATGCGGCTCAACAAGTCAGGGCTATCTACGTCACCCTTGATCAGGTTGTGCATAAAAAGCACACCAAGCATTTTTCTACGACTAACTAAGGTTGAAAGGTTTATTAAAAGCAATCTACGAGGGTAAGATGGCAGTCTCACACCTGCATCCCAGTTAGGGCCACGCAAAGCTAAAGTTTTTCTGGACTGATTCTTTACTGTGCTGGTGTACTTTGCACTAGGGGCACCATACACAAGAGACGTACTCTAAAATCGGTCGAAAAAGAGAGATGTAGAGAGTCTTCGTTATATAGGGGTCGTCAAATTCCTTTGACCTTTTGATCTTTTATAAACCCAAGCACACCCATGGCCTTATTTACCATGGTAGAAATGTGTTCAGAAACTTAAAATTTGGGTCTAATTTAACACCAAGATCATCAACCAAGGTAACCAAGATGGCTGCCCTGTGGTACTCCAGAAGTAACCTTAACAGGTGAAGAGAAGGAGTTTTTGAAGAGGACTTTTTGAGACCTAGAACGAAGGTAGCTAGAAATCCATCTCAAAAGATTAGGCGGGAACTCTAAAAGGTCAAGTTTTTGTGCTAAAAGGGAATGGTTCACAGAATCGAATGCTTTACTGAAATCAGTGTAAATGAAATCCGTCTGCAAGTTACCTTGAAAGCCTTTAATGCTAAAAGAGGTAAACTCTAATAAATTTGTGGTTGTTGATCGTCGCCTTATAAATCCATGCTGGGCCGGAGATATAAGAGATTTGCAGAGATGTTGCAAATGCGGAGTTAACATTTTTTCGAACATTTTAGGAATAGCGGATAACTTAGATATACCTCTATAATTATTTGCATCAGACTTGCTACCTTTCTTATGGAGCGGAATAATAAAAGATTCCTTCCAGATGGGGGAGAAGCATGAAGAGTTAATGGATAGGGTGAATAGTTTAAGCAAGGGTCCACACAGAGTGTCGGCAAAGTACCTAAGTACACAGCCCGGAACTCCGTCGGGACCTGGTGAAAACACCGGCTTAACTAGTCGAAGATCATGAAGCAGTGAGCTTTCATTTAACAAGGGGCTGAAGATGCCATTCGACCTTGGTAAACTGTATGGATACGGCTGACCAGAGTAGCTTTCTTGAGAATAGGTTGTCTGGAAAAATTTGGCAAAAGGTTCGGCAATTGCCTGATCATTGTTTGCTGACATATTGAGAAAAGATAGCGAGGATGGATGTGCGGACGTTCTACGCTTACTATTTACGAAGCTGTAAAACTGTTTAGGGTCCTGTGAAAATCGTATCCTGCATCGAGATAGGTATTTTTATAGAATTGAGCATTAAGAACGGAGAAATTTGACCGAGCTATTACATAGTGAGAAAGAGAAGAGGGAGAACCAACTTCTCGAAATTTTTTATAAAGTCTTGATTTTAAGTTTTTTAGACTGGATAACTCTTTGGTAAACCAAGGAGGCTTTCCAGATCTAACCGGACAAGAAAGTGGGACACAAGAATCAAAAACGTGTCAAGTACATTGTACAAAATGTTTGCGCCTTTCATAACGTCAGTGCACAAATACAGAGCGGACAATCGGACAAAATCGCTAATAAGGTTATTAAGCTTCATAAACTCGGCTTTACGAAAGCAAGTGACACGTTCAGATAGCCTACCCATTCGATTCAATACAGTTGGGCCAATATCGACTGACACTTCGAATGTAGGATGGTAGGAGTCTTCAGGTATAGTGAGCGGAAGGGCTCGGGTTAACAACGCTATGGTCGGATCCGAGACAAAGCACAGATCAAGCAATCGACCCAAGGAATTTTTCACATGGTTGACTTGAGACAGGGATAGGTCTAGCAAGCCATCGATAAAGTCGTGACATGGGCACAAGGTTATTAGACTCGTTTACCAAAGACCACACAGCACCTGGCAAATTGAAATCACCAAGAACTATCATTTCATCTTTATCTGATAGCGAGGAAGAAAAAGTTTTTAAAGCGGACATTTGATGCTCGTATATTAAGATATCCGAGGAAGGTGGAATATACGAGCAAGTAATGAAGATGGAAAAACCTGGGAGAATCAGTTTTACGCACAAGAATTCCAAGTCTTGTTGAACCTGGACCATGAAATGTTCCGACGTGAAGTTTCAGTCCACTGCAATGAGAACCCCACCTCCACGCCGAGACGAACGGTCATTTCTAAAAATTGTGTACCGACTTGCCAAAACATCGGAACTAAGAATATCCGGCTTTGACCAAGTCTCAGTAAACACAATAACATGGGACGAAAATGCGAGACTCTCAAGGAAAAGAGTGGTAAGCTTACTACGCAAGCCTCTAGCATTCTGGTAGGTAACTAAAAGAGCGGAAGTTAGTTTTTTGGATGGGTAGAAGTTGAGGTGGAAGATGAGGGTTAAGATGGAGCACTGGTCTGACTACTAGAAAGAGTTATGGGGGGCCTATTCTTTTTCTTAGCCTTGAACTCTTTAACCACCAAATACTCCGGCCAAAACTTGCCGGAACAAATGGTGTCAAAATGAGTCGGGTAGACGCTTATCTTAAAGGAAGATATTTCCCTGGTAAGGTGTGTAAAAAGAATGTCTTCGGGGCAATTTACTATGTATTTCTTATTACCAATATATTTATATGTGTATATAGTTATATTATTAATGTAATCTGAGAAGTAGCAGGTGTTACCCGCGATTGTGGCGAACCATGGGGACCATGGTTCGTTACAGTTGATTGATTTTTCGTAAAGTTGCCATGATCGACTACACCATAGGTTAGTAAAGTAGCATGATTAGCTGTAACCTCATTTTTTATCTCCCCTAGCTGTTGGATTACGTCACTGGTCAAAGGACCAGCTTCAATCCTTTTTATTTTAGCTACTATCTCTGACTGTGCCTCTAACAATTGAATAATTTTTTCGACAACATCTTGTACTTAATTAAGTTAAAGTAGTTTTAAAAATAAAATACGAGTATATCTGAACTTAGCTGATGATTCTTCTTCTGCTGTTGCTGTTACTGCTGCCGCTGCCGTCTTTTTGGTGCCGACGCCGCTGCTGTTGTTGCCGCTGCTGTAGTTGCCGCTGCTGTAGTTATTGACGCTGTTATTGATGCTATAGTCAATACTGCTTGTTGGCACTGGCGTCGTTATTTTTTTTGTCGTCACTTTGTAGTCACTCTTTTTTTTTATTTTTTTGTTTTGTTTTGGCTGCTTCGTTTTTCTTTCCAATTTGCTAACCTCCACTTCACTTTGTACTTTTGATCTTGCGAGATTTTATTTTTCCCTTTCGATGTTTCGGACTCGAATACGCACCCGTCGCATATTTATTTACACGACTACAATATAAAATATATTGTAAGAAGTCAAAAATACTGTCTGTATTGCACGTATTTTATCGAATTTATTTGAAACTTATGTTTCATTAATTTGTTATGCTCGGTTTCTTACTACAAGAGGGAAACTCGAGTTTATTATTTCGCAACTTTTCGTGAAGTGGTACCAGACTTTGCTGCGGTCTTTAAGGAGCTGGTTTAACTCCATGCTCTTACCACAGGGGGGAAACAACGGAGAGTCTCGAAGGACCAAAATGTTAAGACCTTAAAGAAAAGTCTAGACATTTGCGAGTTGAGTTGTAAATTCAAACTAAATTTTATTCTTAATATCAGAGCATTATATCAGTTTACAAACAATGTATGTGGTACAATTGATATTCTATTCTTATCGCTAGACCCATGGAATGGCTACATTTACCGTGGGGGTTGTTTGAGTGCATGCAACGCATTGCATACAACATTAATGCTTGGCTCTACATTTGATAAGTGGGATCTCCACTTATGTGTTGCTTGTCGCGTATTTATTTCCACACATATTTGTCCTTTCTTTCAAACGTTCGTAAGTTATGAACTTTATGTATTACTACATTTATTTAAAAAAACGAAATTACAGAAAAATAACTGGAGTGGATGAAGGCATTAATCAAAGATTGGCTTTAATTTTGAATATTTTAACTGCAAGGACAAAATTAACAACCGAAAATTTGGTGAATATGCCTCGAAGACTGCAGAGTTGTTATTTGAAAAGTATCCTGAAAAGAAGCTTCATAAAATTTTGGCACACGGTCAAATTTTGATAGAACATCAGAGCCTACCCAATTGGAGAGATGTCAGAGGAGGCGCAGGAAACGAGAAACAAGGACTACAAGAAACTTAGGTACATGAATACTTGTCATATATAACGAAAAAGTCAAAACCAGGATCTTTTCAACATGTTGGCAACCTCTTCAGATCCATTTTTTATACCCGTACTAAAAAAAGAGTTAAGGGGTAATTAGATTTGTGGTAAAAGTGGATGTGTGTAACACAGAGAAGGAAAATTTTCCGACCCCATAAAGTATATATATTCTTGATCAGCATCAATAGCCGAGTCGATAGAGCCATGTCTGTCTGTCTGTCCGTCTGTCTGTCTCGATGAGCACCTAGATCTCAGAGACTATAAGAGCTAGGGCAACGAAATTTGGTTTCCGGACTCATGTGATATCACACTGCTACAAGTGTATTTCAAAATTTCGCCCCGCCCCCTTCCGCCCCCACAAAGAACGAAAATCTGTGGCAGGCACAATTTTAAAGACGCAGTATTGTAGAGAATGCCCATATCTACCAGACTGCCGAATCTCAATCAGATCGGATCATAATTATAGCCAGAATGAAGAAATTAATTTACAGTTGTTTCCCCCGCCACGTCCTGCACACGACAACGCTACTCATTCTCTTTCTCGCTCGCACACTCTGCCGCGTTCAGTGCTCGAGCAACCCCTAGCGGAGGAGATGTAGAATCTAAATGGTACATCTATAATCTAAATGTTAGATGTAGAATATACATTGTAGATGTAGATAGCAAATGTAGCAAAAAAATGTAAAATGTAAAATTTTTTTTAGTTCTAAAATTCTTAAAAATTATGCTCAAAAATGTATATACTGACTGAGTACGGGTATAAGTAGAGTCGCGTCCCCAGAAGCGACTCACACGTTCCTTCTCGTTTCATCTTTTAGACATGTGAAATCCAAAAAAAATGAGACAGTACTTATTCCTCAGAAATGTTAAGATTATTAGATATTCCTAACGATCCATCGAAAATAGGGGCATATTTTGCAGTAAACCCAAAATAAGAACAATTAAACCATTTTTTTATATAATATCCGTATAAGTTAAAAATGAAATGCAAAATAACTATTTATAGTAAAATATGGCATTCAAAATTCTTTATCGATCCAAAAAACCTGAAATTTATAGTTTTACTTAGGAAAATATGCTCCTGCAACAAAGTTCAACTTTGACTATTTACTGTAAAGCTTCTGTAGTACCATGTACTTTTTCAGACTAAATTTTGAATGCTTTTTCTTTTAAACGCAATTTATTTCATGAAGATATCTTGATTCTATCGGAAGTTATTAAATGAAATGGCCAAGCCGGAAACGGCTTCTGCGTCGGCTTATGCGTCCTTCTTGACGGACTTCGGCCGTGGGTTGTCGCATCATCGGTGTGCAGCGTCGTGTGGTGCAAGTCCCCACATCGGTGGTACACGTACTTGGAGTCGCACTCGTGGAGTTTGTGCGTGGATGCCAGGCAGTTGATGCAGTAACCCACCTCATAATGCGTCGTCGATTTAACATGTCCAGCTTGACGAACTGCTGTCAGTACCATAGTGGGTGCGCCTTTTTGCACACTTTCACTTTCACTTGAATGCAATCTGTGAAAAAAGGGACGGATATTAGTAAAGCACTGGGAACTTGTTGTCTGAAACAGATAGAGGCCGGGATATTTTTTGGTAATTAAATGGCTTCCTGGGTCGACAAGACAATGAGCTTGACAACGGAACGAGTCAATTGTCCTATTTTGGTCTGGAGATCGACCAACCGAGTATGTTCGCCTTTTCCCACATGGAGCTTGGTTACTATACCCAGACGACAGTACGTGGTAGCACAGGAGTAGTCCTTCATGACGACTATATCGTCGATGGCGACGTTTTGGGTTGTCTGATTCCGCTTGTATTTTTGGCGGAGCTTGGGACAAATACTCGTGGCGCCATCGTCTGCTGAACCCTTGATACATGATCTTGAGTCTTTGCCAACGATTTGTGAGAAGGAGATTCTCATTGGGATCCTCAGGAAACGCCGTTCAAGGCGCGCCTCGTAAAAACTGACCAGCCGTTAGAAGTAGTAGTTGGTCTGCGTCTGACATCGGATTGCAAAGCGGTCTAGAGTTAAAACTCGCTTCGATTTTCGACAAGAGTGTATAAAACTCTTCAGTATTGAAGGTGGTTAGGCCTGCTACGCGAGTGAAATATTTTTTGAAGCTTTTCCCCGCTGCTTACCAGAATCCTCCTATGTGAGGAGCATGGGGACGTATGAATTGCCATTCGATTTCTCGGCTGCTGTACTGCTCGGTTTAGATGAATCTGCGCCAACGTAGGTCAATTCTCAATTTTGAAATTCCCCGCCGGGTGACAAATTGATTAAATGCTTGAAGGAAAGCTTTTGAATTGAGTTCCGTGACTGCCTCTAAGTGAACTGCTTTGGTAGTGAAACACACAAATATTATACATAAGCTGAGTGTACATTTAGACCGTTTTAAAGAGGCCATTCGATTGAATGGACAAGCTAAATCTACACCTGTGATTGCGAATGGAATCTATCGAAAAATAGAGCTGCCATAATCTGATGGCGCGTGGTTTGCTTATGGCGATTGCACACAAAACACTGCCTTATCCAATGCATGAAGGAATACGGAGTGTATGAATGCTACGTATGGGGTGGCAAGTTTGGACTTTTTGGGAAGAAGGATCGGATTTCTGTCATTAAAGGAAAGGTTTGCGTTCGTTTATTGACTGTTAACACGCATCCGATTCTCTGAGTCCATGAATGGACTCGTGGAGGAGATGGCTTCTTTCTTTAGAAGTTGAAAATATTCTTTTGGGTAAAAATGTCGCTGTGCGGCTATGATTAACCGTGTTTTGGACAAGTTTATAAGGTAGGGTGAGTTCACTGCTTTATTTTCGTGTGCTGGAAGGCAGTGCAGTATCCGCGGAGTAGCTCTAAGTGCTCTCGTGTATGATGTGAACTAATCGCATATGTCCGACGATCCGGTATGCGTAAAAACTGTTTGACTGTTCTGGATTCTGGTGGATTTATCTCAATCTTGAACGACCCTGGTCAGTTTTCGGTCGGAGAACAATGCCATGTAATGCTTTACCACCATAGGGAAGATTGCCGTAGATCGGCAGGATTACCCAGATCAGTAGAAAAAAATCAGAAAAATATCAACCAGCATGGACCCTCTGGCCCAACAATGGAGCGGAAGTATGAGCAAGCAAGGTTTGGGATGTGAACCCAAACGTCGGTGGAAAGCGTAGCTGCTACCACCGGCGGGTACGGAGAGGAGCAATCCTCTCTGCGTGTCGCCATCGGTCACACCTCTGATATGGCGGGAGCAGGCCATATCAGTTGCAATGCTACTGCCACACTGCGACTCACTCCAAGCTGAGCCGCACAGGTGCCGTAGTCGATACAGACTCGGACCTGGAGAGCGTGCTCTGCCCTACACCCAAACAGGCGAAGAAATCCCAGCTCAAAGCGAAGGTCAGTGAGGTGACCAAACGACATTTACTAAGACGGAGGAAGAAAGCCTTCTCCGCTCCCCGGAACCAGTTTCCAGCGCCCTGCATACGGAAGGCCCGAAGCGTTCCAAGGAGGGGATAGAGGCAAAGGCCCAATATAAAGCGGCCCTCAAAATCCTCGGCCGGCTTCAGGCAAGAATGACCTCTCTGAAGAGGAGAAGGCCAAATTGGCCTGGGCCGAGCAGTGGGTAGAAGCTACACTTCGCGCAGATGCCGCAGATGAAGGCATCAACGGAAGGATTTGCCAACAAGGTGGAGGAGAGTCTCGCCACAAAAAGGCAATGCTCGACCGAGAGTGCCATCCGGTGAGCAAGCGGCAACGTGGGCCAAAAATTGGCATGCCCTACACCAAAACAGGCGAAGAAACATCAGCTCAAAGCGAAGGTCAGTGAGGTGACCAAACGACATTTAATCGTGGCACTCATTGACCGGTGCGACGAGAACGTCAAATGACGGCGGAGCGGTGGAAGACGGGGCACGCGCGGCCCGTGGATGCGCTGTTCACTCGAACGGACGAGGACCCAACGGCCCCCATGCCCACGCTCGATGGTGCTGGGTGGCTGAACGGGGTCAAAATACTCAAGTGTATTGACGACCAGACACTAAATTGGCTGACGCAAGCGGTCTGACAATTGGAAGCGTTGTTGGGGGGCCAAACTGGAGGTGGTGGACATCCCGTCCATCCCCTTCGCAATCCAAGGGGACCGTACGCTGAACCAACTACCCAACGAGGGGGGCCAGAGTGCGATCCTCCAGATCAGCAAGGAGGCAGAGGACCTGCTGTACCCAAGATTCGGGAAGATGGCGTGGGGAATGGGACAGTGTTTACCTACGTTTAAAAATCGCCACCCCAAGGACAAGGATGCGCACACTCTACAGGCAGGCGAGGACACCATCGTGGAGGCCGCCCAAGGCCTCTAATTACAATCTTTTCCACCCACCATTGGTAAGCAGGACCAGAACAGCCGTACTCGCACGAAAGAGCATCCACCTGCATAACCGATTACCAACGGAGGATCGAACCGTCCAGCACACTCGACAGACCCATCTTGCCGAAAGGCCCGAAACACTCCTTTGACCCCGGAGCCGCCAAACCCACCGGAGACGACCCTGAACTGCCCACGGATCCTTGGCCACCCGACCTAGCACCGCCGGTTCAAGAATGCTTGGACAAAGAACGACCAAAGAAAAAAGCCGAGAAAACCATCGTCATATGGGATAATCGACCCACCAAGCACACTCCAACTACAAAGCACCCAGAACAGAAGAAAGACTTCCACGATCACAGCAACCGTAGAAATAAAAACGTTACCGCCGCCACGCGAAAGGGACGATGTTAACACTGACGAATCCAAAGACTCGGGACAAGCCAAAGGACAGGAGAACCCGGAAAAAGGCGAACCTCAGCACCCGCCAAGTGATGCCACTAATCTCTCCATCACCCACCCGGAAGAAAGGGGGGCGGGTGCAACGGTTCTCCACAAATAGCGGTTTGTCAGCACCTTAAGCAACGCATACAATTAAATAAGAACTCTCGATCAACCACTATACACATTTTTGTCCACACGAAAATTTAAAAACACCCCACCTCTTGGGACATTTCGCAATCGACGACCTACATAAGGAATATCATTTGCGTTATAAATCAAGCCAGAATAAAATTATCGACCTACCGGACCAAACTCAGCTATCACCTTCCGCGATGCCGAGTTAGCAAAATCAACCCTAAACCTAATGCAGTCTCAGCAAAACCTTTTCCAGAACACTACCTACCCACTACCAAATTGTCAACGAAGCCTGACCCTCGTCAAAGTACTATATCTAACACTCGTAACGGGGAACAGTACTTTGGTATCTGGCTGGAGAGTCCTTGAAAGAGCATCCTTCTCAGATCACAAGTACATTCAGTTTAAGTACGAATTTAAACACTCTCCGAAGATAACTGTCTATAGAAACCCCCGAACACAAACTGGGAAAAGTTTAAAAAGACAAGACGAAGCTCGCGACTCGTCCGGGCACAATAAAATCACCGGAAGACATAGAAACGTCCCTGGAGAGCCTATCCAAGGAACTATTGAATGTGTAACACGTAACCACTCTGGTGAAACCGGGACCTATCACTCAAAAGAAACCTTCAAAAACGCCAAACAGGCGAACGATGAGATGATCAATGAGGGATACAAAATGCTACTCAGGGAGTACAAGGAAAAAATACGAAGTGCACAAAGACGCTACAACGTATCAGGACCTAGCAACTAAGGAACCCCAAACCCCAACCCCCATCCCCAAACGGATCTCATATCGTCTTAGAGAATCCACTGGGCTATAGACTCCTTTGTGGATACAAAAGAACCTGGACTAGACGGTATTTTCCCAGCCATGCTGCAGGTGACCAAAGATGTGATCACCCCATGGTTCTCTGCAATATACTCAGCTTGCCTGAGCACATGCTATATCCCTATCCAATGGAGGACCTCGAGGATTGTCTTCCTTCCAAAGCCCCAAGAATTATAGACCGATAAGCCTCACCTCCTTTCTACTCAAAACTCTAGAAAAGCTGCTGGATCTTTTTTTTATTTTTTTTATTACGTGATTTTATTTATCGAATCTTTCCTAATAGAGACTTACGACAAGTATGCAAATCTTAATCTAATTTTTTATTTAATTAATTACACTTAATTACTTAGAGTACGTCCCTAGCTAGATATTATTGCTGGGTGGGGAGGTCTCTTCGCCGGAGTCGTGTATGGCTAGTGTGCCAAGTTAAAGACTGCGCAAGTCTATTAGGATGGGCTTGAAGCTTGGCCTGATACTTTGCTTTCACTTTGGCAATTTCATCTTTAACTGATGATACATTTAAGTCTGTATGGATATTTTCATTCCGTATGTACCATGGTGCCCCAGTGATAGTTATTATTATCTTCGATTGAGCTCTCTGGATTATTTCTAAATTACTAACACAAGCATTTCCCCATAGCTCGGAGCCGTATGTCCAGATGGGTTTGAGAACTGCATTGTACAAAAGTACTTTATACTCCAGTTTTAGTGATGAACGAGTGTTTATTAGCCAATGTAGATTACTAGCTTTAAATTTAAGTAGATTTCTTTTCGCTTCGATGCGTTTACGCCAAGTAAGCCTTCTATCCAGATGAACACCAAGGTATGTTACTTCGGTGGTTTGTGGAATGCTGATGTTGTTCAGATGTAATGGAGGGCAAATTTGTCCTTTTAACATAAAAGTGACATGCTTGCACTTTTGCTCGTTTACGCGTATGCGCCAGTCTGCTAGCCATTTTTCTAAGGCCACGAGATGAGACGATAAGTGTTCCGTGGCCCTTGTTGGACACTTGGAGCGACTTAGTATGGCAGTATCATCAGCAAATGTCGAAGTTGTTGTAAGGCTGTTTGTCGGTAGATCTGCTGTGATTATGATATACAGTGTCGGTCCAAGCACGCTGCCTTGCGGTACACCAGCTTCAATTGGATAATATTCACCGTACTGCGAAGCTTCTTTGCTGTTGGTATGACTCCAATATTCCATGGATGTTCTGTGGAAGTAATATTTTGATTTTGAGGATTAAGCCGTCTAACCAAAAGCCTGGGCGACATCCAGAAAAACAGCGGAGCAATACTCCCGTCTTTCAAATGCATTTCGTATCTCAGAGGTTATACGATTTACTTGTTCAATGGCTCCGTGTTTTTCGCGAAATCTAAATTGGTGAGTCGGGATTGCACCGTTGATGTGTAGGTGTTCTTTGATACGATTCAGGAGCAGGAGCTTTTCCGGCTTTATGGATAATTTTGATGACTGATTTGCTCTATTCTTGAGGATAATAGCCCCATTTTATCATGCTGTTGAATATCGCAGTAGGGAAATACCCTGCACAGCTCGGCAATTCTATGTTCATTTTAGGGGAGATGAAATCGTGGCCCGGAGCTTTCTTTTGATTTGAGATTTGGTCTTTAATAACCCTTCTGACTTCTCCTGATTGGAATATGATAGGCGGAGTAGCTTCGGGATTGCTGGTTGGTGGGAGCACAAAGCTATTTGTTGCTGGGTGTGGTTTTCTAGATGGACGGCAAAAATATTTTCCTTCTCTTTGTTGCTGCGAGCCCACTCTCCTGATTCACTCTCGATTGGAGGGCAAACGCCTGATTTAGCTTTCCACAGTGGGAATTGTTTGCTAGTTGGGGAGAGTTGCTCCATATAGGATATTTGAGCTCGGTTTTTTTCATCTTCTAAGGCTCTGCGTAGTAGGTGGTTGGCTATTTTTAGCCGCTCTTTCGAGGCAGGTGATCTGTGTGCTTGCCACTCTCGGCGAAGCCTTCTTTTATCGCGTAGCAGCACTTCAATGTTCCTAGAAATACGACTGCTGTTAGAAATTTTATTAGGTACTAATATTGGTGTCGAATGTTCGACGTCTTCAGCGTCAACCGTCAACGACTTCAGACATATTTTTGTATCGCTCCGCCGTGAAAATCAATTAATCGCAAATTAGTTCGCGGAAAAGCGCTCGGGGTATGCATGGGTAATACCGCTCGTTCTGCCCATGAATATCATCCAATCGTGTAATAAAGAATAATATAAATAATAGAAAAGAACAAATGTCAACGTGTAAGAGCACCAGCTCGGTAAAGAGCACAAGCACTGTTACCAAAGCCAAAATGAGCAACAGCAACAAGACGAGCGTCGGCTCATCCAATCAAAAAACAACGCGTACTTCTCTATGCGCTCGCCAAAGACAGCAGTACCAACAAAAACTGCATCACTGCAAGTGAACGAGAAGAGAGCACGCTCTCTTTCCCCTGCATTGCATAGTGGGTCATGGAGTGCTCAGTGCCCATCCCCCGACACGTACTGCCTAACCAAAGATTTGCTAATATCGACAACAACTAGTAAAATGCCCTCGCTCAAAAGTGTGTCTTCGACCACAACTACGGAAACAACCACAACAACAACCACTGCAATTGCTCAGCGCCTGATACTGTCGACCCACTCCGACAAGCCCCACCTCTCAAACCAATAAATTCGAATAACGCTAACGGAGCCCAAACACCCAAGGCCAACAAATTAAGACCGCCACCTATTTATGTTCGACAGGTAAATTGTGCTGAGCTGGTCAATAAAATAACTGATACAATAGGTGCAAACACATTCTATGTCACGTCCATCAAAAGGGGTAACATAAATGAAACAAAAATACAAGTCAATGACGAAAAAAAATATCGATCAGTTGCGAAATACCTCGAAAATGAAAAAATGAATTACTACACCTACCAACTTAAAAGTAGAAAAGGATTACAAGTGGTTATCAAAGGAATCGAACCAACAGTCCCAATCAATGAGATAATTGATGGACTCAACGATAAGGGCTTCGAAGTCAAAATGGCTATGAACATAATAAATAGAAATAAAATTCCCCAGCTAATGTTCAAAGTAGAGCTGACACCTTAGGATAACCGTTGAGGAACCACACAAACGAAATGGACCGGTCCAATGCACAAATTGCCAGGAATATGGACACACGAAAACTTATTGCACTCTACGGGCAGTCTGCGTTGCCATCTGCCAAAAAATGTAGCATACTGCCAACTATAGAGGTTGTCCAGTCTATAAGGAATTGAAAAATAGCCTAAGCCAACAAATAACTGCAGCTCGAAACCCGGTCGTCCGACAAAACTTACCATATATACCATCAACTACGACTCCAGAAGTTTCTTTTGCTCAGGCGCTAAGTTACAACAACGGGTCATACGCCTCAGTCTCTAAGCCGACACTTCAACCAACCACCAACCAACCATATGTACATACATACAATTATGTAATAAGGTCATTATGCTTACTGATATTCTTTCGTACCTTATATCCAGCTTTTTGTTTTAGTTTATTCAGAGTGAGGACGGCGCTGGCAGGGCAACCGCTCTGTGGACATCGCTGTTAGCGTTCCAGTTACAGAAGCGGTCGCCCTCGCTGTCGCCCTCAGACTTAAGAGCATTTTTCCCCTCTGCAATGTATGTGTGTAGCAGCAGGGTGGTTCACTATCTTAGCGACAAAATGAAAAAACTGTTCCCAAAAAAATTGTCGTAATACAATTTTAGTACAGGCATTCTAAATTTGTATTTTTTGTTCTGTAACCTTACACTTCCAAGCTGGCTAAGCAAGCTGTCGAACTCCGTACTGGTCCAAGGGGTCGATGATGGAAGGTAGGCGGCTGCGATCCTTGCTCTCCTTGCACATGGTTTTCGAGATTCTGCAGGTGGTGGTACTCCAGAGCGTTCTATGGGCGACAGGCACGTTCTCGGTTCTGTCAATCATCAGGCCGACGCCTTCCTTAGCCAGTACATCCGCTGTCTTGTTACCTTCGATGTCCTGGTGGCTGAGAACCCAATAGATCCGCACTGACTTTGTGGTGCTTAGGTAGTCTAATGAGGTGGGGGTTGAGGTGTTGAGTCTGATCCCGACCCCCTATCCAATCGTCGGGTCACATACATGAGGTTGTTTTCAACCCATCCCATGCCCATCCAGGCAAGTTTGGGGGATCATGTAGTCAGATATACTGGTCATGTCTCGGCCAATTGAACCGTGCCCGAATCCTTGTTTCCTGATGCTACTAAGCGTTGTGCCACCTTTCCTGCAGTCAGTTAAGCGTGGATGTCCAGGGGGTCGATTCCGATTATGGTTTAGAGTGCTTTTGTTGCGGTTGACCTCAGCGCCAGACCAGTGCCTGCCGCTGGGTCCTTTCCATAAGCTAATTGTACGTCGTCTTATCTGTCGAAATGTAGATCCAGTGCTAAGCATCTTCTTGGATGCATATAGCGCAATGGTGGCCTTCTTCACCCTTTCCACTACATTGGGCCTCCATGCCAGCTTGCTGTCCAGTACTATGCCGAGGTATTTGACTTGTGATTTCGGGGTCAGCCTGATTTTATCAATTTTCGGGGTACCTTCCGGTACCTTGTATCTCTTGTTAAAGAGGCCATCCTCTTGTCCGTCTTGTCCGCGTAGATACTGATTGCTACTTTTCCGCCCACTCACATATCTCCCTGAGTGTTGATTCCATTATGGAACTTAGAGTGGATAGATATACTCCCGTGATAATTATGCTTATGTCATCTGCATAAGCTGTTAGTTTTGGAGCTTTCGTCTCGAATTTCTTTATTATGTCGTCGACCACCAGGAGCACAGGAGCGGCAAGAGGATCCCACCCTGAGGTGTGCCTCTGTGTGCCCCTTTCACCATGGAAGCGGTGCCCCACTCTGAATACACCCGTCTACAACTTAGAAGGTTCTTTATCCAGAGGTTGATTGCGGGATGCGAGTTGGTCGCTTCTAGGCGGTCCATTATCGCGTTTGTATTCACGTTATTGAATGCTTCGGATATATCTACGAATACTCATAGAGCAAACTTTTTATTTTGGAGGGAATTTTCGATGGTGGCTACTAGTGAATGCAGTGCCGTCTCCACCGATTTCCCTTTGGTGTAGGCATGCTGGTTGGTTGATATCTGTCCCCCTACATCGTTCCTGAAGTGTAGATCCAGCAGCTTTTCTAGAGTTTTGAGTAGAAAGGAGGTGAGGCTTATCGGTTTGTAGTCATTGGGGCTCATATGGCTGCACTTTCCTGCCTTTGGAAGGAAGAAAATCCTCGAGGTCCTCCATTGAATAGGGATCCTGTGCTCTGGTAAGCTGAGTATATTGCAGAGAGCCATGGGGTGATCACGTTTTTGTTCACCTGTAGCATGGCTGGAAATATACCGTCTAATCCAGGTGCTCTTGTACCCGCAGTGACTGGAGTGACTCACCTCTATCGAATATGTTGGGGCTTCCCCACACGTTGTGATGTGCGCTTGCGTCGGGCAGGCCTCAGCCACCAGACCATCTCTTTAGGTGGAGCTGGCCTGTCGTGTGCACCCGGTCAGATCGTCAGTACTTTAATGAGACATAAGGTAAGCATGGTTCCCTTTTCGTGCGAGTATGGAGGTTCTGTTCCTGCTTACCGATGGTGGATAGAAAACGTTAACATTTGAGGACTTCAGTCCGGCCACAGCATTTCCTGATGCAACTCCTGGCTCCTGAAGTAAGGCTATATCGACGGGCTCTTGCTCCATGGCAAAGAGCTCTTATGCAAGTTGAGCTGTTGACCACTACCGTCTGGTCACCGTCCTCCTCCTCTTGTCTTGTCCTCGTGTCCACACCAAGTTCCTTCTCCACACGCCTGCTTGTATAGTGTGCGCATCTTTATCCTGGGGGTAGCGTTTTTTAAGACGCATGTAAACACTGCCCATCCCCCACGTCATCTTCTCGAATCTTGGGTATAGCAGGATTGCTTAAGGTATTGCTTATTAAAGTCTAAGGAGAATCTTTGGAGCTCAAATTCTTTAACCAAAACTAGGTTAGGTTCGGTTAAGGCTGTAGTTGGAGAGTGGGGGAAATTTGCCCCACCTTCTCCCGCCTCCCCTTCTCCCCATGGTGAGAAATCTGATTGCGGAGTTAAGGGCACTGCCATCCGGTGGCTTGGATTTATTTGTACAATATCCCAGGTCTGACAGGTCCGAAATGTCGGTGAAGAAGGGAGCCCCAAGAAGCCCAAGAAGTCTGGCAGCGTGTGTGCCGATCTGCCAGTGTCCCGGGATGGCTCGGATGACGGTAGAGCACTGTACTCTGCTGAGTTTGTAGAGCTCTTCCGAGCGTTTCTTTGATCGACTTGGTCAGACCGACCTGGAAGTTTTACAGGTGATGGTTTGCTGCTATCGTTTGTCGGCAATAAGCTCGAAGGCTTCGTGCGTTCGTAGCCTACACGTAGCCAAAGGCATAGCTACCTGCTTCTTCTCCGGTAGGAGAGGTGTGGTAGTACCTTGCCTGGCTAGTTCGTCTGCAGCATCATTCCCGTGGATATCCCTGTGTCCGTGGACCCATATTAGGCAGAGATCTAAATTCTCAGCGGTCTCAGTTAGAGAAACGAGGCATATGTTAACAGTCGTTGAGCTCGACAAGTCTGAAACAGTGACTATTGCTGAGCTCATTACAGCAGACGCCACCACCCACACGGCCGTCTAACTTTAAGCCATCAGTGTATATGTGGATCGCATTTGTGAGTCCAGGTTCGCCACTCTCCCAGTCCTCCCTGAGTGGGATTGATACCTGGACGTCGAGAGGTGATCACTCGGTATACAGTAATCTGTCCCCTCCGATAGTTGCGGGAGTCTCGTCAAGATTCCCGAGTGCCCAAACGTGGATGCTTTCCAGAGTGTGGATTCTCGCATTCTGTAAGGTTGCAGGAAAAAAACGAGAAGGAACGTGTGAGTCTCATCTGGGGACGCGACTCTACTTATACCCGTACTCAGTCATCATATACATTTTTGAGAATGATTTTTTAAAATTTTAGAAAAAAACGAGAAGGAACGTGTGAGTCGCTTCTGGGGACGCGACTCTACTTATACCCGTACTCAGTCAGTATATACATTTTTGAGCAAAATTTTTTATAATTAAAGAAAAAAAAAAAAATTTTACATTTTACATTTTTTTGCTACATCTGTTATCTACATCTACAATGTATATTTTACATATAACATGTAGATTATAGATGTACCATTCATATTCTACATCACCTCCGCTAGGGGTTGCTCGCGCACTGAACGCAGCAGAGTGTGCGAGCGAGAAGGAGATAGAGTAACGTTTCTCTTGCTGGAGGAGGCGGGGGAACCAACAGAAAATTAATTTCGTCATTCTGGCTATAATTATGATCCGATCTGATTCAGATTCGGCAATCTGGTAGATATGGGCATTCTCTATGATACTGCGTTCTTAGTTTTATCGTATCTTTAAAAATGTGTCTGCCACAGATTTTCGTCCTTTGTGGGGGCGGAAGGGGGCGGGGCGAAATTTTGAAATACACTTGTAGCAGTGTGATATCACATGAGTCTGGAAACCAAATTTGGTTTCCCTATCTCTTATAGTCTCTGAGATCCAGGCGCTCATGAAGACGGACAGACGGACAGACGGACGGACAGACGGGCATGGCTTAATCGGCTCGGCTATTGATGCTGATCAAGAATATATTTACTTTATGGGGTCGGAAACGTTTCCTTCTCTGCGTTGCACACATCCACTTTTACCACAAATCTAATATACCCCTTAACTCTTTTTTGAGTACGGGTATAATAAAAATTTAGAATGCCTGTACTAAAATTCTATTAAGACAATTTTTTGGAAACAGTTTTTCTTATTTTATCGCCAAGATAGTGAACCACCCTTCTGCTACGTACATACATTCCAGAGAGCGCTGCATGCAAGATCAGAAGCTTCTATTTCGAAAAGCTTCACTCGAATATTCCACGTGCGAGCGCCGCTCACGTGCAAAGCTTTTATCTCCGCAAGCTTAGCTTGTTACGGCTAGCCGTTCTAGAACATTCTTCGATTTCATCTGGCGACACAGCTTTTGAGGGGGTATAGTAATTAGTGCTAGGTGCATGCTGCACAGAGAAAATTGTATCTTCAAAGGTGGTAGACTTACTTTGTGCATAGATCGGAAAAAAAAAGTGTTGAAAAATTTGAAACAAAAAAGGGAACATCAACCGACAAAAAAACTGAAAAGTGTTGTGGCTGCAGAACAATAAACAAATAAAAACTAAAAACCAAAAACTGGATATAAGGTACGAAAGAATATCAGTAAGCATAATGACCTTATTACATAATTGTATGTATGTTATGACACACGTTTCGCAGGCTCGTTTCCCATGCGTTTTGACCGTACACCTATGCGCACCTAGATAGACCCACATGGATGCATGTCACCCACCACTCATACTCTCAGTTTTATTAAAATAGTTTGATATCCCATTAACAATAGATATTCTAAAAGAAACTTAAAAGAAAGGAAATAGCATAAAAAAAAAATTAGGACAAAACAAAGAAGAAGAAAAATATTAAAATTCATGCATAAATAATAGAATAGGCCCAACGACACCTGCAGCGGTTTAAAAGTTTGTAAGTAGATACACAAATATACACATACACTACGGTTCATAAGAATACCATCTAACATAATGAGACATGCATTATTAAACATTTTAAAACTTAATTATTATTAACTACCATCACTTCAAATAATATCATTCATTTAATTTCATTAATTCATTCTTACATAACTAATAGTAAAAATAGTTGTTTATTATATTTTGATTATCATTTTAGAATCATACGTCATGTTGAGGAACGCATCAGATATTATTTTGTCATCTTTATATATTAAGTCCATCTCGAAGACAAAAGGAAATTAGGATAGAATGTAAGAGAAGAAAAAACAGCTGTATTCGCTTGCCGCTGCGCCGGCATTATTCAGTACCGAAAAGACAGCGAACCGAACAAGAAATACAAATAAATACAGTCCCATAAAATCAAGTTACTCAAAAGGGGAGTATTCCAGAACATTCTTTGGTCATTCGAGACGGATTCTTGTACAGTTTTGGTGTGCTTCGGTATTCATTTGATAATTGTTAACAATGGAGCAATTAAGGGCATTGGTAAAGACCCGTGGCAGACTCAAGGCCATTATCACACGCGCTTTGGCTTGGGTTGAACGGTCTGAATCAACTTCAGCGACAGATGTCACATCAAGGATAGAGCTGCTCCAAACTGCTCCAAACTTCTCACAACTTCTCACAACTCTCGAACAAGTGGATGGGTATGTGGATCCAGAGGAAGACAACATTATCTACGAGGAGAAATATCTAAAGGCACATGCTATGCTTTTGGAGAGGAAGGAGTTTCTACATGCAACTATAACTACAACAAACATCAATGGCAGCAATGGCCTTCATCTACAAAACGACGGAGTACTCAGTCTGCTACAACAACAACAACAGCTATTCGAGTAGTTATCTGCAAACCAGAACACAACCAACATGTCCGTGAATGCTTATGGTGACGGCGAAGTTAGAGGTACGGCGAATTCGAATTCCGCAGTTGGTGCGGCGCCATCAGTGCAAAGCGAATTGCCTAAAATACAAATCAAGCGGTTCGCTGGCAACTACACAGAGTGGCCAGCCTTTTAGGATATCTATGAAAGTACAATTCATATCAAACAGCATTTGACGAACACACAGAAGTTCCATCATTTGAAAACACTACTGATCGATGAAGCTGCCAACTTGGTACATCATTTGGCAATTACTGACACTGCTTACAGCACGGCATGGGAGCGTCTAAAAGAAAGGTACAATCGGCCGCGGCATATTGTAAATACGTTTTTGCAACAATTTATGAGCTTGCCAAC
The DNA here is from genome assembly GCA_018150905.1 of Drosophila ambigua. NCBI lineage: Eukaryota > Metazoa > Arthropoda > Insecta > Diptera > Drosophilidae > Drosophila > Drosophila ambigua. The sequence continues at coordinate 1,211,780 of JAECWS010000098.1, forward strand.
AACTACTAAAATTGATGCGGCGGTTCTGTGTAAGGTATCTGACGGTGCCAACGAGATTGTTCGTGGTCTGGATGCTGTTAACCAAACGGGACGCGACTGTTGTATCATCTATCTGGCACTGGAGAAACTTGACGCTGACACGAGGCGCAGGTGGATTGAACGCAGTATGGACAAAGACTCACCCACTCTCGACGATTTCTTCAAGTTCTTGGATGATCGTTGCGAGGAATTGGAACTGAGCAAAGGGGAGCTTGTAACCGTCGGCAAAGCAGCTACGCAAGGAGACAAACCAAAACGCTTAACACATTCGATGGTGGCGGTTGAAGGCAGCAACTGCACCAAATGCCATTCGACAGAACACATTCTGTATAGCTGTTCTCAGTTTTTGGACATGACAGTTTTGCAACGACGATCTTTTGTTAAAGATAAGGCTTTATGTTACAACTGTATGAAACCTGGTCATTTGAGCAGCAAGTGTAAATCCAAATACACATGCAAACACTGCAAAGGTCATCACCACACCTTACTCCATTCACAAGATACTACATCGAGCACTATCGGGAGCTTTGCTCAAACTGAGGAGTATGGGAGCATTTAAAATGCTCAATACAACACTGCGGTGACTTCAAGTCACGTTGCCCAAGTAGAAGGTGCATCTTCGGTTGTATGTGCGCAAGGCACTGCAACATCTACACTTACGAATGGATTGAGTAGAAGCACATTACCCACGGCTATGGTTTATGTTCAAAACGCAAAGGGAGAATACATAACCTGTCGGCTCTTATTGGATACAGGCTCAGAACTCTCCTATGTATCGGAACGCTGCATTCACGCTCTTGGCTTGACCCGTTCACATTCACGCATTATGGTTTCGGGAATATCGTCAGTAAAAACTGACACCACAAGGGGATGCAGCAAACTCCACATCAAGTCCCGGATTTCTGATGATCATCTGCATGTATACGCCCATGTACTTGGCAGTATTTCGTCATCACTGGGCAGGCAAAACATTGACGCATCGGCACTCAAGGTGTTCAATGATCTACATTTGGCTGACACAAACTTCTGCACTAACGCACCGATCGACATTTTATTGGGCAGCAAGGGCAATCTTATCGCCATTTCATCGGTTTTCGGATGGGTTATCACGTCACTCATGACACCCCAAACACGCAACGCAATTACACTTACCACAACCTTCGATATAGAATCGTCGCTCCAGAAGTTTTGGGAGCTGGAGAGCGTCGACTGTACTACTAAACTGGAACCCGAAGATGAACAGGTCGAGAAACACTTTCTAGCCACACACACTCGAGATGAAAAGGGGAAGTACATCGTGGAGCTTCCATTCAACTCTGCACATCCTGAATTTGGAGACACTCTACAAGGAGCTCTTAAGCGTTTCAAATCGGTACAACGGCGCTTCCAACACAATGAGCCGCTACGAATCCAATACATCAATTTCATGCGAGAATATCAATCGTTGGGACACATGTGAGAACTACCGTCAAACGAAATCACTACTGGGCAGCATTTCTACATGCCACACCACCCTGTGTTGGGTCGAAAACTCCGTGTAGTTTTTGATGGTTCATTTCGCGACGCCAATGGAAAGGCCTTGAACGACACCCTTTTTGTAGGACCCAGCATCCAACGCGATCTGTTTGCTGTGTGCCTCCGCTTCAGAATGTACAAATTCGTATTCTCAGCTGACATTGTGGAAATGTTCCGCCAAATATGGGTCAGCAGCAAGCATCGAGACTTTTAGAGGATCATCTGGAGAGAAGATCCATCGGAACAAATGAAGCACTTCCAACTTTGTACTGTCACATACGGAACCTCATGTGCACCATTCCTAGCAGTTCGTGTGTTGGAACAACTGGCTTCGGATCACCGGCACGAATTCCCGAATGCTGCGAAAATACTATTGGAGGATTTCTACGTTGACGACATTCTCACTGGAGCAAACAGTGAGGATGAACTGCTACAAAATCGAAAGGAACTCATACAACTAATGTCTTGCGCCAACTTAGAGCTCGGAATATGGGTATCGAATACCAACTCCATAACAGAGGACTCCGATTCCTCTGCCCAACTAAATCAATTGTCACCAGTAAAGGTTCTGGGACTCTACTGGCACCCTGGAAAAGACACTTTAACGTACAATGTGGGTCTATCTGCAAATCCAAGCTGCACAAAACGACAAATCTTGTCCGATGTATCACGGATATTCGACCCGCTTGGACTCATGGCACCCGTCGTGGTTCAATTCAAGATCCTCTTTCAACGCCTATGGCTACTTAATCTGGACTGGGATGATCCACTCCCAAACAAACTGGCAGACGATTGGCTGAAGTGGCGAGCAGATCTTGACACTTTGCAGCAGTTTCAGTTGCCACGCTTGGTTGTCAACGACGCAGACAACATCGAGTTGCACGGATGCTCCGATGCTTCAATCAAGGCATACGCTGCTGTAGTGTACAGCAGAGGTATACACGACGATGGCTCTATATCCGTATCGATAGTAGCTGCAAGGACGAGGGTGGCCCCACTCAAGCAACAATCTTTGCCACGCCTGGAACTTTGAGGAGCGCTTCTACTGAGCCAACTTATACGCTCAATTAAGTCTGCATTACGACAGAGAAACACACTGCCTTTGCATGGTGCGATTCTACAATTGTTCTATCATGGCTATCATATGCACCAGCCCAGCTGAAGACATTTGTTGGGAACCGCACTTCAGAAATTCTGGACTCCATCCCACGCCATGCTTGGCGTCATGTGGACTCCAAAACAAACCCAGCTGACTGTGCGTCCAGAGGCCTCATGGCTGCCGACCTTATGGACTTTCAGTTATGGTGGACTGGTCCCATGTGGCTACGGGACAGGGATCAATTCATAGTAAAGTAGAATAACTCAAGGTATTACTTATCTCTTTCAGGAAATGGCATACAAAATGAAGTCAAAGCCAATTGCTTGTCTACATTGGCCGAATTACAATCGGTTAACCCGCTGGAGGAACTAGTAGCCCGAGTTTCTTCCTGGCTGAAGCTCGTACACGTTGTTGGCTATGTTGTTCGCTTCATTGAACGCACCAAGCATCCATCTCGGGACAGAAGCTCCACATCTCTTACATTTGAGGAGCTCCATACGGCACGCATTATGTGTTTGCGACAAACACAAACATGCTTCAAATACGACTACCAACTTCTACTTGCCAAGAAACCATTACGGAACCGATCTCAATTGGTGAAACTTTCACCAATCATTGACAAGGACAATGTACTCAGGGTTGGCGGACGATTTCATCACTCGCAATTGCCCACTGAAGCAAAACACCCAGTTTTGCTGCCAAAACACCATCGCGTCACGAAACTCATCTTGGAACACGAGCACCGAGTCAACCTGCACCCAGGTGTTTCTGCACTATTCGTTATTGTTCGCCAAAGATTCTGGATATTCGGTGCACGTAATCTCATACGCAAAATTACACACGACTGCTTGGCTTGCTTTCGACAAAGACAGCACACATCACAGCAACGAATGGCTGATCTACCTAGCATTCGTATAACGCAGGCGCTGCCATTTGTCAACACCGGTTGCGACTATGCTGGGCCAATCCAATTCTCAAGGATGGCAAGGGTCGCAAACCACGCATCAGTAAGGGCTACATATGCCTATTTGTTTGCCTAGTCACGTCGGCTATGCACTTGGAACTTGCCACTGATCTCACCACTGAAACGTTCCTGCCTGGGCTGCGGCGCTTCATATCTCTACGTGGCAGGAGCAGCAAAATCTACAGCGACAACGGCACAAATTTCATCGGTGCAAAACGCTCACTCGATGAAATGCAAACACTACTGGCGTCACAGCAACACACCAACCTGATCACTCATACCCTGGCGGATGATGGCATCCAATGGGTTTTCATTCCACCACGTGCGCCTCACTGGGGTGGAAAGTTGGCATCGGCAGTTTGATCTGTTAAACTGCATCTCCGGCGAGTCATCGGAAGCTCAACGCTTACATTTGAGCAGATGCGTACCCTACTTGCTCAAGTCAGCGCAGTGGTCAACTCACGACCTCTCTGCTACACACCGGATACTGAGGTCAACTATCTATCGCCAGCTCACTTCTTAATTGGACGTCAATTCACCCCTATACCTGAGGCTGACTTGGATCACATCCCTGTGGGCCGATTGGGCAGAGCATTCAATCTATGTACCAAGGATTCTGGAAAAAATGGCATCAGGAGTACCTGACTTCGATGCAACAGCGTCCGACATGGACCACGTCAGTCCCTAACATCACGAGCGGAGACGTTGTGCTTGTTAAGGAATCCAACACACCACCGTCTTCAGGGAACATCGCAAAGGTTATTGAAACTTATCCAGGAAATGACGAACTGGTTCGAGCAGTCCGGCTCAAGACCCCATCTGGAGAAATGACCCGACCAATCACTAAGATTGCTGTATTGGCCCGTTCAGAAACTATGTTTCAGGGCGGGCCGGGATGTTGAGGAACGCACCCGATATTATTTTGTCATCTTTATATATTAAGTCCATCTCGAAGACAAAAGGAAATTAGGATAGAATGTAAGAGAAGAAAAAACAGCTGTATTCGCTTGCCGCTGCGCCGGCATTATTCAGTACCGAAAAGAAAGCGAACCGAACAAGAAATACAAATAAATACAGTCCCATAAAATCAAGTTACTCAAAAGGGAGTATTCCAGAACACGTCATTAGCCCCACATATACATACATGCATTAAAAATAAAGTTTAGGGTTATACTAATGGAGGTTATAACTAAATGGTTAAAGTAAAAATTATAACGATATAAAATGAATTACTAATCTTTATTTTGGGTTCCTAAGGCACTTAGCGCAGCGGCAGAAGGTTTTGGGTAGAATCATAATGTCATATCCTTATGTTATTCTACAGGTTGGGTGGGTCAAGAGGGAAGAGCAGTAACAGTTTGTTCTTCACAGTCGGTAGTTGACCTTAAGTTCCGTCTGGGTTTGTTGTTCCGATCCAAGTTTCCCGTAAATCTGTCTACGATTTTGTTAAGTAGCGAAGTTCGTTCACCCTTCCCATTTTCCCTGAGCCAGGCCGGCAACCCTTTGGTAGACAGAGAGTGCTGCAGAGACGACACTTCCCGTGTCCGTTACATAATAAATGGCGCCCAACGTGGGCCCGAATAGGCCCAGATAGTTCCGGATAACTGTATATTCTATGGTTATATGTTCCCTCGTGCTTCATGTATAACATATCATAAGAATACTAGGATAGATAGTTCTGAGTTGAATTGGTTCTATACCTAGTTCCGAAAATGAATGACCTTTATTCTCTTGAGATAAATTGAGGCTGGAGAATTCGGTCATGTTCCACTTTTACTCGAAGGGGTCATCAACTAAATTGTTTTTTTTCTTTCTATTTGAATCGAATGATTCGAATCTTTACCGATGGCTCAAAGTTGGACAACAAGGTCGGAGGAGGAATCTACTCCGAACAGCTGAACATAAGTTACTCCTTCAGGCTCCCGGATCACTGCAGTGTCTTCCAAGCGGAGGTCATAGCGATCAAGGAAGCTTTGAGCTGTCTTCAGGAATTAACCCCTGCGGCAACTCACATAAATATCTATAGTGACAGCCAAGCTGCAATCAAATCGCTGAATGCAATAACGACAAGCTCGGCTACCGTGGCAAACTGTCGCAAATCTCTTCATGAGATGGCTTATCAGTTCGTCATCAGCCTAATATGGGTCCCGGGCCACCAGGACATTGAAGGCAACTGCATAGCAGACGAGCTGGCCAGAGCTGGAACAACAATCCCCCTTCTCAATAATAAGGAGGATATTCGTATGCCAATGGCCACCTGCAAGCTCAAAATAAAAGAACATTTTAAGCAACTAATAAATGACAGATAGGGTCTCACGAGGGAGACAGCCGACAGCCGCCTCAACCTAACCTAACCTTCTATTTGATAACGGACTTAAGGTTCTAATATCCGAAGACATTCCTTCTGCTGTGCTGGTCCCTGATAGGCGACCCTCAATCCTTGCCTATATTTTCGAAATTCTAAAAAAAATCTTTCAGGTCTTAAAGATTATATTGTTTCTCCTTAATCATAATTTGTTACAATGGCATAAGAAAAAAAATCAATATATGTAACCACTTATTAGTAATGGCATAAGAAAGCAAATCAATATATGTGACTACTTATTAGTATGTCATATTAAAAGATTCATTTAGATCTATGTTTAATACCAAAATAATGCGACACGTAGTGACTAGTGCTCTAATTATAAGCCCCTTGCTTGTAGCACTAGGAAATACAATAAACAAACAATACAATACAATACAATGGCGGTTAGGCGAAGTACTGACAATCCAAATGTTAATCTCGGCGAGGTAGTCGTACACTGTACTATATGCAATGACACTAGCCAGGACACAGACATTGCAGAAACCCAATGCAAGCACAAATACCACAGGTCGTGTTTATTGGATTGGTTGACATCCAATGAAACATGTCCGGTTTGTAGGCAGCTGTAGCTGCTACCGTTGCGCTCAAGATCACAATCGAACTTACAGAGTGGGGAAAATACCGCGGCGAATTCGTCGTACAACGGAGCAATTCCGAAGAAGCGTCCTAAAACAAGGTCACAGATACGAAATACCCCAAAGGCCTCAGGTGCACGACCCAACCTTCGACCAGGACCTGGTCAGAAAAGACGTGCGCCGGAATCTAATGTTCTTTCCGAAGGAAATATCCAACGTCTTATTTCGAATGAGAAGCGCTAGTAATCTTCGTAACAATAGTTACAGGCTGCGTCCATCTAGTGCTCGTGCTAATGTCACCGATATTCCTAGTGACCTCCAATATCATTTCCAAGTGGCGTAGATATAAAGATATTCCCATCGAAGAATTTATTTATAGAGTGAATTATCTTACCGATAATTGTTTAAATGGAAACTTTACCTTACTGGCGCAGTTTGCCAGTCTCTTGTTTACTGATTCAGCCTTGTCATTTTACTGGCGTGTTCATAGGACCACGAATAACCTTGACTGGTATGAGTTATGCAGCCGGTTGCAAGAGATATACCAGGATCAACGTTCGGATCGAGAGATCAAAGCAGCCACGCGTCGGCGCAAACAGGGTAGTAATGAGAGCTTTGACGAGTTTTTAGATGCAATGCTCTCTAGCGCAGACTATGCAGAATGGTGATGTCACCATTGAGGTTCGCGAAATTTTTAAGAGGTTCGTAAGCTGAGGATAATTCCGAAAAGGAAGGGGACGGCCTTAACGAATTTTGTGCACTCTGATCTCCCGAAAATAGTAAATGCTGGGATTGCAAAGAACAGGGTCACAAATACCAGGAATGCCTAAAACCTCGTCGTATTTTCTGTTATGGTTGTGGTGTACCTGATAGGTACAAGCCCAACTGTGCAAAATGTAGATCGACTACGAAAAACTTATCCCAGGATGTCCGTCGGTCCACGAGACCCGACATCCGACGTTAGCCCAGGATGTCAAAAATGTACACCTTATTACCGGACGTGAACTCAAACCAGACATATCCGAATCCGCCTCAGGTATACCACTACCTCCACATTTCCGACCATACCATATTAGACTTCGAGAATATCAGAAGCGTAGAGCCGAAATTTTTGATTCAAAACCTCCTCAGTCTCGGTCAGCGGAGCGAATGCGTGAATTTTTGAAGCGAAAAAGAAGCCTACGTCATGTTACAGTTTCCTCGATCGTTCACAAAGCGAGCAATATTCGTCCTTTTACTCAGGTTGAGATACTCGGTGAGAGCTACTTTGCGCTATTAGATAACGGAGCCAATAAAAGCGTCATCGGAGGAAAATTGGCCAATAAAATTCTCTCGAAGGCGTTGTTCGTACTGCTGACGGTCAGACTCAGATGGTAGCTGGTTGGATTATGGTTCCCCTGGATTACAATTCAATACACTCGGACTTTGAATTTCTAATAGTTTCATCTATCAAACAGGATGTAAGAGATCGATCGTATGTTGAGTATGGACGTTATTGAGGAAGCTACGAGCTCCCCGTGGTCATCTCCTGTCACACTGCACATCAAACCTGGAAAGGTTCGACTTTGTTTAGATGCCCGCAAGCTCAACGCAGTTACAGTCAGAGATGCGTATCCAATTCCGATCATGTATGGCTTGTTAAGTCGGTTGCCGCCGGTTCACTGTATTTCGAAGATCGATCTTAAAGATGCCTTCTGGCATATTAGCTTGGACCAAGAATCTCGTGCGAAAACAGCTTTCACAGTACCATTTCGATTGACAAACGCGCCGCACATGATGAGTCAGTTGAAGGACATTGTATTTCCGTATTTTCATGTGTTGGTATACCTTGATGATTTATTGGTGCTTTCAAACAATTTTGGGGACCACTTTTTATCCACTACATTTATCGGAAGTTTCTCTTCAATTACACAAGGCCGGACTGACAATGAACGTTCAGAAGAGTCAGTTCTGTTTGAAACGGGTGGACTACCTTGGATAACTTGTGTGTGAGGGGTCGCTGCAAGTTAATTCAGAGAAAGTACGAGCGGTGGATGAATTCCCGATACCGAAGACTGAGAAGCAACTAAGGAGATTTCTAGGAATGACTGGGTGGTATCAACGTTTTATTCCAAACTACTCTTCTGTTATCTTTTCTCTCACTGAACTACTTCGTGGAAAGTCGTATGTATGGAATGAAAAGGCACAAGCAGCGTTTGATGATATCAAAAGTAAATTATGCTCAGCTCCATTTTTAATTCATCCCAATTACGACAAGCCTTTTGTAGTCCAATGTGCCTCTCTTCATGGGGTAGGTGCAGTTTTAGCTCAATGTGACGACTCAGGTTGCGGCGAGCGTCCGATAGTTTACATGTCCAAGAAGCTGAACAAAGCTCAACGAAACTACACGGTAACGGAACTCGGAACTTGGCGGTAGTACTGGCCATACAAAAATTCCGCTTGGTCATCCGTTCAAAGTTGTTACGGATCATGCAAGCCTCCTTTGGCTTATGAACCAGTCAGATCTCAGCGGTAGATTAGCCAGATGGGCAATAAAATTACAAGTTTACTCGTTCGAAATCGAGCATAGGAAGGGAAGCGAAAATATAGTGGCTGACGCTTTGTCTCGTTCATTCGAAGGCGTTACGGAAGTAGCTGTTTTGGAATGCGAAGTGTTACCGGAAATCGATTTGAGACAGGGCGTAATTAAAGCTGCTCATGATCAAGCTGATTATATTGGCGCATGTGATGTATGCCAGACCACAAAACATCCCACACGCTCTCTCAAACCTCCTATGGACGCTAGAGTATTTAGCGAACGTCCCTTCTAACGTCAATTTCATTGGTCCCTTATCTCGAAGCAGGAAGAGAAATATAGGAATATTTATCATCCTGGATCACTTCTCAAAATTTACTTTCTTAAAGGCTGTAAAGAAATTTATCTCCAAGATAGTGATTGACATATTGAGGGAAGATATCTTTTCGTGTTTTGGAGTTCCTGAAGTGCTAGTGAGCGATAACGGTACGCAGTTTAGGAGTAGTGATTTTGATAAATTGCTTTTGAAGTACGGTGTTCAGTACTTATGTACAGGGCGTATGCTCCACAGTCGAATGCCGCATAAAGAGTTAACAGATTGATTAATGCCGCGCTCAGAGCGTATGTTCGTACTGACCAACGGGAATGGGATGTATTCCTTAGTAGCATAAACTGATCGTTGAGAAAATCAATACACCAATCAGTTGGTATGGCACCTTATTTCGTGGTCTTTGGTCAGCACATGATTTCACATGGCCAAGATTACAAATTGTTGCGAGAAGTCGAGTTACTCAACGATGGCGAGGGAAATTTGTCAAGAGCTGACAAGTTTCAGAAGATTCGCTCAAACATCGAGAAACACCTGGCAGAAGCTTACGAGAGGAATCATCGCACTTACGACCTGAGATCGAGGCCTCGTTCGTTTGAGGTAGGTCAAGGAGTGATAAAGCGAAATTTGTCTTTAAGTAGCGCGGCCAATAACGTTAAAGCTAAACTAGCTCCAGTTTGAGTGAAGGCTCGCGAAAAACAGAAATGTGGCCAATTGATAAATCTACTTGAAGACATTAACGGTAAACAGCTGGGGAAATTTCACATCAAGGATATTTGGTAGCTGGAAACAAAAGTCTGCACCCTTCCTTGTTGTTTTTAGTTTTATCTTGGGTCAAACGGTGTGTAAGGTTGCAGAAAAAAAAAAATTGCCTGTCGGCTGAGACACGGATGGGCTGTTGTTAGCTGACCTACGCATATTCACACCGATATACATACGCATATTTATACAGTCGAGGAACTACCAAAACAAATTTAATACATAGTGACCGTGCCTTGCTTGTGATGAATGATGGTGCTTGCGTACATTGTGCGAAAATTGATTCAGCGCTCGTTACCGATGCGTTTTGACCGTACACCTATGCGCACCTAGATAGACCCACATGGCCGCATGTCACCCACCACTCATACTCTTAGTGTCTGGTTTCCCAGCCTGATATTCCCCAACAAATCCCTCAAAATAGCCAGTGGAGCAAATTAACGTAATCCCACCTTTGTTTTCAATTTGCATTGCCCACTGCATATAAAATTGTAAACGTTATAATTACTCACTGTAATAGCCTATGCAACCGTTCTTTCGTCTCTTCGACACGTGCCTTTCTCCTTTACTTTACTATCTCGCTATATCACTCTCTCGATCTATCAGCTCTCTCGTTCTCTCAAACACTCCCTCGCTCTCTATTTCGTAGCATCGCGTAGGGCACGGGCAATTCGGTCCGTCTGCCCTAACATGCCTTCGCAATGGTCATAATCTGGTCCAGCACTTGCATGCCTATACGCATATATTCGGTCAATTGGTGACACACGAATAGCGGTCTATATATGTATTTATCTCGCTTCAGCTTTCTTTCGCTCTCTTCATCTATGCCGTTCTCTCGCATTCTTTCTCCTATCTATCGCTCGTACTCGGCTCAGCAGCAGCCCGAGCTTCTATCGCTTCTTTGGTTCTCTCTCTCGCTTCCATTGGGGCACGGGCAATTCGGCCCGCCTGCCCTCGTCAGTCAATTATTGATCTTCAGAACTGTCAGTCTATATACCTTTAGCAACCATATTAAATACGCGTACTGCCCCTACATACTAGTAAATTGTTATTAAAATAAAAAAAAGGAAAAAACATAAAAAAAAGAAGAAAAATTAAAAAAAAAAATTTTAATAGGAAAAAAATTAATAAGAACAAAATTTTGTATTTAATTTTAAATATACTTAGGCATTAAAATTAGGACAAAACAAAGAAGAAGAAAAATATTAAAATTCATGCATAATTAATAAAAAAAAAGACTTTATGCTTAGATTTCTAAAAGGGTGTATCATCGGTCTCATTGTGTCAATGGAAGGGTATTAGTAAAATACCGCTTCATGATGCTTCTGGTTTTTTTTCAACATTTCTCCATCCAGGACAGTTAAGTTCCCTGCAAGCATAATGGTGTCGGGTTGTAAAGGGGTAGGACAACTGCACTTTATTGAGGGGATAGTTAACGCGGAAAAATACGTTAACATATTAGAGAAAAGTTTGCTGCCATCAATACCAAATACCAAATACCAAAATACCAAAATGGATCTCATACTGCCAAACGAAACAAATCTTGGCTGCAGGATTTTGGGGTCTTAGACTGGCCATCAAATAGCCCAGACCTAAGCCCAATCGAGAATATATGGGGCATAATGAAAAGAAACCTTAAAAATAAGCTTCAAAGAACACTTTCTGACCTAAAAATAAAACAGCAAGACTCTATTTCAAAAGAACGATGCCAGAATTTATTAAAATGCCAAAGCGTTGTAAATGCGTTGTAGAGGCCAAAGGACATGTTACACAATATTAATATTAAAAAAAATTATTTTTTTAACCAAAACAGCTTATATTTAACACACCGTAAGAATAATTAGTGGTCATATTTTTCTTATCAATTAAGCAAAGCATTCAAAGAAATGTTTGTTATTATTGTTGTTGTTGAAGTACAACAAAACTTTTTGTTTCTAAGGTTAAGAGAATAAAATGATCTTTCAGAGAAAAATAAGTTCGCATGTGTTATCTACATTAGTATTGAAAATATCGTCTGTTAAACATTGCATATGGCTAAAAAAAAGCTCTCCGTACGAATTAATAGTGGTCGCGGCTCGTATAAATCCGACCCAGACCTTTTGTATCTGCAGCTTAACGCCTGAAAGATATTAAGCTTTCAAATTCAAATTTCATAATTTTTTGTAGATTTTTTTTGTTGTTTGAAATTTTGACTTTAAGAAATTATTCTTGGCCAACATTCTTGGTTTTAGATAAACGCATTCATTGAGCGTCGTTTAAGGTATTGCTCGGTAAAATCTACTAATTTACTAATCTTTATTTTGGGTTCCTAAGGCACTTAGGGCAGCGGCAGAAGGTTTTGGGTAGAATCATAATGTCATATTCTAATTTTATTCTACAGGTTGGGTGGGTCAAGAGGGAAGAGCAGTAACAGCTTGTTCTTCACAGTCGGTAGTTGACTTTAAATTCCGTCCGGGTTTGTAGTTCCGATCCAAGTTTCCCGTAAATCTGTCTACGATTTTGTTAAGTAACGGAGTTCGTTTAGCAGCACAACACCCACCCTAATTTCCCTGAGCCAGGCCGACAACCCTTTAGTAGACAGAGAGTGCTGACGAGACGACACTTCCCGTGTCCGTTACAGAAGCAGGGGGCGACTTCAATGCTAAGCCAGAACCTGGGGCAGCTACAGAGGAGACCGGAGAGGAGCGGCACTGTATGACTCCCTCACAAACTGCGCGGCCCAAGTACTAGCGACGGGTAGCCCCACCTTTTACCCAAGTTGTCGCCGTTCCATGCCTGGACTTTTTGGTCTGCAAGTCAATCGCCAGCAACCTGCACTCAAAACTAATCGCGAAAATAACGCTTACACTCCAGATGATCCCTGCCAAGACGATGATACTTAAGACTGGAACGAACACAACCCTTTTTAGAGAAATTCTGAAGGCTCTCTGGACCTTAACACGGAGCTGAGGACCACCGAGGAAGTGGAAGGGGCCATTGACTCATTTGTGGCCAAGGTCTGCGAGGCTGCTGCCCTGCCCCACAAGGTCACGAAGTCACTCAACCGTCGCCTACTAGAAGTCACAATACCGTGACGTCGGGTGAAGTAGAAGGACTACTGCTTCTAAAAAAATGCTTAGGAAAGAATTCCTTCGCACCAATGACCAAAGAGTGGATAGACTCTTCAGGAGAGTAGACAACAGGCTGAGAAAAAAGCTGGCCAAGCTTAAGTCCGAAGCCACCGACAAACTACCATCTGTGGCGACTGCAGATGTGCACTCGAACTACACCCTATGGAAACTCACGATCCGGTACAAACGGCAATCCACCCCTAACTTCCCAGTAAGGAGGGCAGATGAATCATGGGCGAGGTCAGCAGTGGACCGGGTGGCCTTTGCAGATGAGCTGGAGCGCAGATTCAGACCATTCAGGACGTCCTCAGCGAGGAGAGCAAGCCTAGTTGCTGCTAAGCTGGATGAAATCCACAAAATGGAGCTCCCTGTGGCCCCAATCATTCACCAGGAACTAGGACGGACATACGCTTGCTCAAAGATAAAAAGGCCCCAGGAAAGGACAATATAGATAACAGAGTGGCAAAAGTGCTGCCACTCAGAGCGCTTTTGTACTTGTTACAAATACTGAATGCAACGCTGAGGTTGGGACACTTCCCCAAGCATGGAAAGCCGCACAGGTTGTCATGCTGCATAAACCCGGAAAATCTCCGGACGACCTGGAGCGCTGCATTCTTCGCAGATTATTGGACAGCCCATCCGTAAATAGAGTTATCCCAAATCACCAATTTGGGTTCAGGCTGAGGCATGGTACTCCAGAGCAACTGCATAGGGTGGTGGAGCATATCCTGGATTGCTTACACAAGAAGCAGTACGTTGTAGCAGCGTACCTGGACATCCAGCGAAAGAGTTTGGCACGACGAATTACTCTGTTTTCGTCCGATGGTCCCGCATTTAACTTAAAATAGTAGATTGTATATGGACCTTGACCCTTAATAAAAGTTGCTAATCAACAGTAACAGTACAATAAACTTACATAAACAATTACAATAAACTTACATAAAAAAAAAACCTTAACCCATACAACAATCAGTAATTTTTAGTCTTTTCAGTCAATTCTAACATACAAACTTTTTTATTTGCTGTTATGCTGAAACAAGTTTTTAAACGTATGTGATAATGTGGTTTTCTACTGTTATTGTACTTAAAATAATTGAAGTTTTGTGGCTGTCTTCCTTTGTCATTCGAATCAGATTCCCTTATGAGATTCCACACATAGTCGCCCAACATGTTCTAATTCCAAACACCTTGATAACATTGTTCCATAGATTTGAATTGTTGATGAAATCTCTCTCCGTGTTCATCATTGACGTCGCCTAAGGTGCGCGAAAGAAGTCACCTTACAATGCTTGTTATCTGCTGTGAAATCTTCTATGCTGCGTTTTATCTATTTCTTTTTGGGCATAAATTCGTACAAAAAGCTCACTTTTATGACACCTTTATGGCAACATATATCGTTCGTTCTCTTTCGTAGTGACCAGACGTGTTTTTGTTTTGCGCTCCGCATTTTCCTTTTGTTTAACTTAAACAGCCGTTGTTTTTGATATATAATTTAAGTCTCTAATTAACTTACACTAAAATCAGCTTTTACCGCGGGTGCATTCCTGATAATTGTGTAAAAACACAACTTATTTAATTAATTTTGTGCGTCGGTTATTCGTGTGTTTGTGTTGTTGCTTTTCGTAAGTACGCCCTCTCATTGCATTTAGCCGCTCTTTTGTCGTAGTTATTGCCGTCTATCACTCTCTCTATCACCTAACTCTCAATAACTGTTCTTTCGCTCTCGCTCTTATAACTTTTTGTGCAGTAACGCTCTCACTTATAAGCTGTTGCTGCAGCCACTCTCCTCTCTCATCTTTTACCGATTTCGCTTTAAGCATTGCTTTAAGCATTTGCTCTGCACAGTGGTCTGATTGCTATTTGTTTTGAACTTTTTTTCCCGAAGTAAAAAAAATAAAAGACATAAATATGGAATTTTCTGTCGTCTGTGCCAAAAAAACCTGCAAGAAGCAGATCACCCATGACCAGCCCAATATCCCCTGCTGGCTTTGCGAAAGCGTAGTGCACGCAAAATGTGTATGGATATCGGTCCGTGTAGGAGACGGCCATTTCACAAAAAAAAACTACCTGCATTATAGTTGTGAGGAATGCCGTGATGTAGAAAACGACATGCGTTCGCTCATGAGGCAGACGCGGAGTGGCTTCAAAGAGCTGATCGTGGGCTTTAAACAGTAATATGATCGGCTCTCGGCCATGGACACTCAGTTCAGCAGTTTACAGCTGCTGGCTGAGTCTCCGAGGCGAAAGAAGTCTACTTCGCGGGCTTGCAAGTGCCGACTGCCTCATGTCCGCCGGCATCTGAAAAACTTACTCCGACCACTCCTTTAGTGTAGCAGTTGATTACGCTTACTACTCCAGGGGCAACGATCGCTGGTGGTGAGCCGAATGCGTCACTTCGGAGAGTCTGTCGAGTCCGCACCCAACTCCTTAATTATCCCATCAGTTTCGCTCCCACCAGCTAATAGATATCCAGGCCAACCGGATACTGGCATCATAGGTATTAGGCCTGTGGTGCCAAAACCACTGGTTGGAGTCCCACCAAAGCGACAAGTTTTTGTCTCGCGGCTAGCCCCTGACCTCACATCCAATGATGTAACCGCTTTTATACAAAGCAAAATAAAAGCCGTTGGCTTAAAGGTGGAAAAGTTTAACTTTTCTTACGCCAGGGAAATATTTTCCTTTAAGATAAGCGTCTACCCGACTCATTTTGACACCATTTGTTCCGCCAAGTTTTGGCCGGAGTATTTGGTGGTTAAAGAGTTCAAGGCTAGGAAAAAGAATAGGTCCCCCATAACTCTTTCTAGTAGTCAGACCAGTGCTCCATCTTTACCCTCATCTTCCACCTCAACTTCTACCCATCCAAAAAACTAACATCCTCTCTCTTAGTTACCTACCAGAATGCTAGAGGCTTGCGTAGTAAGCTCACCACTCTTTTCCTTGAGAGTCTCGCATTTTCGTCCCATGTTATTGTGTTTACTGAGACTTGGTTAAAGCTTGACATTCTTAGTTCCGAAGATTTGGCAAGTCGGTACACAATTTTTAGAAATGACCGTTCGTCTCGGCGTGGAGGTGGGGTTTTCATTGCAGTGGACTGAAACTTCACGTCGGAACATTTCATGGTCCAGGTTCAAGAAGACCTGGAATTCTTGTGTCTCGGATCCGACCATAGCGTTGTCAACCCGAGCCCTAAAAAACTTAAAATCAAGACTTTATAAAAAATTTCGAGAGTTGGTTCTCCCTCTTATCTTTCTCACTATGTAAAAATTTCTCAAATTTCTCCATTCTTAACGCTCAATGCTATAAAAATTACCTATCTCGATGCAGGATACGATTTTCACAGGATCCTAAACAGTTTTACAGCTTCGTAAATAGTAAGCGTAGAACGTCCGCACATCCATCCTCGCTATCTTTTCTCAATATGTCAGCAAACAATGATCAGGCAATTGCCGAACCTTTTGCCAAATTTTTCCAGACAACCTATTCTCATGAAAGCTACTCTGGTCAGCCGTATCCATACAGTTTACCAAGGTCGAATGGCATCTTCAGCCCCTTGTTAAATGAAAGCTCACTGCTTCATGATCTTCGACTAGTTAAGCCGCTGTTTTCACCAGGTCCCAACGGAGTTCCCGGCTGTGTACTTAGGTACTGTGCCGACGCTCTGTGTGGACCCTTTGCTTAAACTATTCACCATATACATAAACTCTTCATGCTTCCCCCATCTGGAAGGAATCCTGTATTATTCCGCTCCATAAGAAAGGTAGCAAGTCTGATGCATATCTAAGTTATCCGCTATTCCTAAAATGTTTGAAGAAATTTTAACTCCGCATTTGCAACATCTCTGCAAATCACTTATATCTCCGCCCCAGCACGGATTTATAAGGCGACGATCAACTACCACAAATTTATTAGTTTTTACCTCTTTTATCATTAAAGGCTTTCAAGGTAACTTGCAGACGATTCTGTAAACCATTCCCTTTTAGCACAAAAACTTGAGCTTTTAGGGTTTCCGCCTAATCTTTTGAGATGGATTTCTAGCTACTTTCGTTCTAGGTCTCAAAGAGTCCTCTTCAAAAACTCCTTCTCTTCACCTGTTAAGGTTACTTCTGGAGTACCACAAGGCAGCCATCTATGCCACCTACTATTCACACTCTTTATTAATGATCTGCCTTCAGTATTAACAAACTCTCGAGTACTCATGTATGCGGATGATGTTAAACTTTGTGTCCAGTATAAGGACATTTCATTTCACTCTCGCTTGCAATCCGATCTCAATAACTTTCAGTCATGGTGTTGTGCAAATATGTTACACCTAAATGCCTCGAAATGCAAAGTAATGACATTTCATCGCTCCAGCCCCCTTTTGGCTCCTTATAGACTCTACGGTGGTTCTCTTGAGAGAATTACCTTGGTTGATGATCTTGATGTTAAATTAGACCCAAAGTTAAAGTTTTCTGAACACATTTCTACCATGGTAAATAAAGCCATGGGTGTGTTTGTGTTCATAGAGAGGTGGTCAAAGGAATTTGACGACCCCTATATAACGAAGACTGTCTACATCGAGCTTGTTCGTCCGATTTTAGAGTACGGCTCTTGTGTATGGTGCCCCCAGTACAAAGTAAAGAATTAGCCCAGAAAAACTTTTTACTTTTTGCTCTGCGTGGCCTTAACTCGGATGCAGGTGTGAGACTGCCATCTTACCCTCGTAGATTGCTGTTAGAAAGAACAAAATGCTTGGGGTGATTTTTATGTACAACCTGATCAAGGGTGACGCAGATAGCCCTGACTTGTTGAACCGCATAAACTTTACGATTCCAGTTAGATCTAATAGAAACTTTATTCCTTTGTTCCTTCCGCTTTGTAGATCAAGTTATTCCTTGCACGAAGCATTTAGGGTCCTATGCTCGGACTTCAATTCCCTCTACCATATAATATCCACCACTAATTCCCTTCCTCTTCTTAAATCACTAATACTATCATACCTTTCCCGTAATTAGTAAAATTTCTTAGCTATCTTTGCATTTTTATCTCTTTATGTTGTGTTTAGCTCTAATTTTCCTCAAAATTTCGTCTAACACCTATCTTTCCTGCATGCTCGCGATCGGTTCGGTAACACGCGTCGCGCGTCATGCGGCAGCGCCCCTCGGTCGGTTGGGCGGGAGGAGGGGCTGTGTCTCTGCCTGGGTTCCGCGCGTAACAGGGTTCGGCTTGGTGTCGCATGGGCCACTTGATGGTGCAGTCATTGCATATCAACGTCCAACGTACAACAAAATGCAGTACAAAATAGAGTTAGGTTCCTTAATAATTTCAAAAAAGCTCATGCACCTCTTAATGCAGAACGAAATAATTGAGCTTACATTAGTAGTCAATGACATCTTAAAAGTGCATTAGAGCTCCAAATTCATTGAGTTTTTTGCGTTTTAGCTTAAAACCAAATTTAAAGTGAGTTTATTGTTATAATGTGGTGTTTCATGTTCAAAACTAGTTTATTTTCAATAGAATGTCTCAAAGCCGATATCTTTCCAATGAAGAGCGTACAAAAATGGTATGCTTTCGTGAAATTGGGATGCCACTACAGCAAATCGGAAATACTGTCCAAAATTTTTTGAAAGATCCAGAAAAACACGGAAAAAAACCTCGATCGAGTCGCCCAGCATTACTGCAAGAGCGCCGTATTAAAAGCATAGCGGTTAGCCCAAATTTGCCATTTGCCAAAATTTCAAGAAATTTTCAAGAAATTTTCAAGGAGGGTCACTAATGGTGTGGGCTGCATTTGGCTTTGCTGAAAAAAGTCCAATATGTTTCGTTACCCAAAAAAAAAATGGTTAAAAAATCAGCAAAAAGCCCTGATCTCAACCCTATTGAAAACCTTTGGGGCATACTTTCTGCCAAAGTTTAAATGCACGGAAGACAATTTAACACAGTACGAGAGTTGAAAGAGGCAATGGTAAAGAAGTGGGCGAAATTGGATATATCCTTACTCCAAAAATTGATCCTTTCAATGCCAGGACGCATTACAAAGGTTAGCAAAGGAGGCCACATTTAGGCAATCGAATACCCTTTAAGAATTTTAAATATAAGTAAATTTAAGAAAATACCATTATAATTAAATTATAAGTTCACTTATTTCGTTCCGGAAAATATTAATTTAATTAATTAAAAATATTTCAAATGTATACAAAACTTTCTTTGGCCCTTTTTGACTTGTTATTTTGTTGACTTTAATATAAAATTCAAAAAAATTTTTAAATTTGGAAATTTGAAAAAAAATTTAAGGGTTTTTATGTTTGTAAGGTTACTTCTTTCGCGCACCTTAGGTTTGTCGGAAAAAAGTTCAAGTGGGAGAGCAGGAAATGGACTTTTAGTGACATATTTGCCCCGACTTTTTTTTATACCCGTACTCAAAAAAGAGTTAAGGGGTATATTAGATTTGTGGTAAAAGTGGATGTGTGCAACGCAGAGAAGGAAACGTTTCCGACCCCATAAAGTATATATATTCTTGATCAGCATCAATAGCCGAGTCGATTAAGCCATGTCCGTCTGTCCGTCCGTCTGTCCGTCCGTCCGTCTTGTTGAGCGCCTGGATCTCAGAGACTATAAGAGTTATGTTTATGTTTATTTTGATTTTTCCTAGTGCTACAAGTAAAACTTATTTTTAATGCACTAGTCACAGAAGAGTTATAGTTACAATTACAATATTTACTCTTATTTCTAAACAATATTTGACATACATCAAGATTAATTTATTTCATCTATTTTGTATTTAATATTTAATATAATATTTAATATACTTTAATTTAAACTCAATTTTTCATTTTTTCATTTTTATTCTTATTTTAGGTTTTTATATATATATTTTTTTTTTTTTTTTGGTTTTATGTGTTATGATTGTAGGTGTGTTTTTAAATTTTTCCTAAATTGCGTTGGGTTGCTCAATGACTTTACATGATGGGGAAGCTGGTTCCATATGCGAATTGCATTTATAAAATATTGCCGTTCTGAATTCAATGTTTTGTATCGAATGCTCTTTATGTTGTTGGTTCGCGCAGAGTTAGCGAAATTAAGTTTCTGGTAAAGGTATGCTGGTTCTTTAGTGAAAACTATTTGATGTAAGAAAATTAGTGTTTTATAGTCCATCCATTTCAAAAAGTCAAGTTCAAATATCGTAGAAGCTATGTCTGATATTCTGTCTCTCCTCGTCAAATCGTAAATGTATCTTGCTATATCATTATATGCTACGGTCAGCTTGTGTCTACTCCTAGAGTCGCAATTTCCAAATACCTCAACGCCATGCAAGAGAGCAGGAATGAGGTATGCTTTTGCAAGCATCATGCGGGTTTGGGTTGGCAGAAAGCGTTGCGTAAATTTAAGTGATCTTAGTATTCCATAAGTTCTTCCTGACGCTCTATTAACTTGGTCGACCCATGTTAATGATCTATTAATCACAAACCCTAAGTTGCTTGCCCTTTCGCAGTATTCAATCGGTGTGTTACCAATTTGAAGCCGTCTTATTGCATTCATATCCACTTTCGTTTTGTTTTTATAAATAACAAGACATTTAGACTTCATAGGATTGAAGGAAAGCCCAATAGCATAAGCCCAGTTGCTAATTTTGTCGAGTTCCCTATTACACGCATTTATACAATCATTTAGTTCACATAGAGGTCGACTAACATAAA
This sequence comes from Drosophila ambigua, assembly GCA_018150905.1. NCBI lineage: Eukaryota > Metazoa > Arthropoda > Insecta > Diptera > Drosophilidae > Drosophila > Drosophila ambigua. The sequence continues at coordinate 1,232,728 of JAECWS010000098.1, forward strand.
GTTGGACATCATCTGCATACATATGACAACTAGACTCAGACAAAACAGATGGCAGATCGTTAACATATATAACGAATAACAATGGTCCAAGAACTGATCCTTGGGGTACACCACGTTTAACAAATAAAGACGCTGACTTAGCAGTTGTTGTGACAACTGTTTGACATCTATTGCACAGGTATGAGGTCATTAGTTTTACAGCCGTTGGAGAGAAGTTGCACTCATTGTGTAGTTTTTCGACCAGAATTGCATGATCAACGGTGTCAAAGGCCTTGCTAAAGTCAAGTAGTGTCAGGAATGTTATTTTGCCCTCATCCATTTGTTCTCGTATATCCTCTACTATTTTTATAATGGCTGTTGTACAGCTTCTATTTCTCCTAAATCCAGACTGATTATCATTTAGTATTTTGTGCTCTGTCAGATAGTCACTGATCTGTTTTGCCATTAAGCTTTCAAAGGCTTTCGATAGCATTGGGAGAATTGAAATAGGTCTATAATCTTTTGAATTTGATTTTGGGATGGGTATGATTTTAGCTTCTTTCCATTTTTCAGGGAACGTTGACGTCATTAGAGCAGTATTGAATATATGGGTAATTGGCATTATAATATATGGGAGTATAAGTTTGAGAAATTTGGGGTTCATATTATCTAGACCAGTTGCGGTGGACTTTATTTTCAAAATACAGTCAAGGGCATCTCTCGGACTCACGCTGATAAAGTTAAAGTCTGGAAATGTATGACTGGCAGGTACGGAGCTCAGTCTTGTATTGTTTCTAGTGACAGGCACTGGAGGTTGCGAAAATTTTATATTTAGTTCTTCAACATTAATATTTGCTTGGGCCACAGATTGTTGTTTCCCTATCCCTATACTTTTTATTGCTTGCCATTTTTGTTTAGAAGTGATTGCTTCGTTAAGTGTTACTGTATAGTACGATTTTTTAGCTTCGATAATTCTCTTTGACACATTCTGTCTATTTTCTTGGTAAATTTTAAAATGAGTTTCAGTCTTGTATCTCTTCCACTTATGATAAGCTTGGTTTCTTTTTTTAATTCCTAGTTTTAGGTCATTTGAGAACCAAGGATTTGCTTTTCGATTGGCAGTTGCTCTCTTTAGCGGAACATTCTGATTAAATAGGTAATTAATATTAAACTAAAGCTGGTCAAGTTGAGTGTTAACGGATAATTGGTCATATATAGAGTGCCAGTCAAGTAGGTGAATGTCAATGTCAAGCTTTGCAAAGTCAATATTTTTGAAGTCTCTGTAGAATATGGGAGGGTCATTTTCGTCAAGATTAAAGTCATAGGTCAAAAATAATAAGTCATGTTTTGAATATCCAGGTACTGAAAGTTGATCGTATAACATTATCTTTGTTTTAACATTCACAAAAAATAAGTCAAGTAAAGTATTTCGGGTTTTTGTATAGTGTGTGGCCACCGTAGAGTTTACCAAGTTCAGTCCTAATGCTTCCATATGTTCTGTCAAGTGACTTTGTCTGAATATATCACAGTTAAAATCTCCAGTCAGAATTATATCAGTATATGTAAGGGATATGTCAGATATTTTAGTTGTCAATTCGGAATAGTCAATGTTCTGATTAGGTCGATAAATGCATCCTAGTAGTAATTTATTTGAGCTTTTTGTGTCGATCAGTTTTACAAAAATATATTCGAGTTCACTTTCTGGGGGCTGTTTGCAGACAATTTTAGTCAGGATATTTTTTCTTGTGTAAATTTTTAGGCCAGATCTTTGCTTCACCAGAATTCTTAGCAAACCATGGGTATTAGGATTTATGCTTTCTGTGGAATCACCCATTTTAAATGTTCAAATGAAGTAATATTCAACAGCGCAAGAACAGGAAAAAATCTAAAAACACATCTAAAAACACATATTTTAATTAAAACTACTGGTAAAGTATTATTAATTTTACTTGCTATCATTTCTGCGTCACTGCTGCTCTCCTTCTTAATGGCGAAAGGAACAAGTTGGTATCATGGAAAGGTGGTTCATGTTTTCTAGAACAATGATTTCACCGTTTTGGCTTGCCCTGACATGTACTACTCCTCTTCGCGTGAACACAGCCGTTAGTTTCCTAGCCTTTTTCAGCTTCATAGCTTCCCTGAAAACCAAATAGTTTTCCTTCGTTAATTGCTCGTTGACATAAACGGGGGCCGGGGAGTCCAATCCAAGTTGCTGGAGGGTCAGTGTTTGCTGCGTTTCGCGCCTTAGCGTGCCAATTGCTCTGAGCAGCGCAGCCTTATCACGTAAGTGATCAAGCTTGACGATTATTACCGGATCAACTATTGACTGTGGTTGGTTCCGTCCTTTTCCCATGCGGTAGATGTCCTTAATGGTAGGCGCTGGGGTTAAATTTAAATTGAAGCATAGGGTGTTGAAAATATGCTTCAATTTTTCGCCTTCAACAAAGGGGACACCGTGAATGCGCAAATCGCAGGCGATGTTTGCATTTTCTTGCACAGATAGCTTGTGACTTAGCTTAGCTTCTAGATCGGCGACTCTTTGCGTTATTCCTCGAGCCTCGCCCAACTCCTTTTCAAGGAACTCCACCCGGTCGCTAAGCTGCTTTATTTGTCCAGTTAGAGTGCCTATTTTTTCGGCTAATAAATCACATAACCGATTTTCGCACTCTTCCATTTTTGTTGCAATGAGATCCGTCTGCTCCTTTAGGCGTTTGTCCAATAGTTGCAGAAGGCTTGGCGACAGAGAATCAGCTTTTTGTGCTGATTTGAGGTCAGTGTCGGTGTTTTCACGCACTCGCTTAGTAACTGGTGGCATTTCAAACTTCTAACTGAAAAACTGCTTGAAAGTAGTAACACCGATACTGCTTTGCCGATCAACGGATCTGATGTGGTGAGCGAGCGCCCTCTGGTGGAATTTGTGACAAGCTTTTCCGATATCTGTATCAATCGCTGGACAGCTGTCTAATGTTACCTCTAATGCAAAGTGCAATTGTTTTCTCCTTCACACGCTGAGTGAAAAATTTTTATTTCGCGCTTTTTCCTCGTCTCCTTTCCTCACGTGAGCCAAATTTGAGTGATTTTAAGATGATGGATTTCGACAAAAATATAAAGTTGTTTTTATCCACGGCCCGGCCAGTTGGAGAGTCGGTGTCAGTTGTCGGGTGTTGGTAAGCACCTTATGCTTGGATTTTCCAACAGCTGATCTTTTATTATTTGCAGACTTCTTGGAAAAATGTATGCATTGGCGGAGCTCGGCACTAGCACGTCTTTCACAAGTTACTGTTTGTTTGTCGTTACTGTTTTAGGGTAACCAAATTTGGTTTCCAGACTCATGTGATATCACACTGCTACAAGTGTATTTCAAAATTTCGCCCCGCCCCCACAAAGGACGAAAATCTGTGGCAGGCACAATTTTAAAGATACGATAAAACTAAAAACGCAGTATCGTAGAGAATGCTCATGTCTACCAGATTACCGAATCTGAATCAGATCGGATAATAATTATAGCCACAATGAAGAAATTGATTTTCAGTTGGTTCACCCGCCCACTTCAGCCAGAGAAACGCAACTCTATCTCCTTCTCGTTCGCACACTCTGCCGCGTTCAGTGCGCGAGCAACCCCTAGCGAAAGAGATGTAGAATATGAATGGTACATCTATAATCTACATGTTAGATGTAAAATATACATTGTATCGTAGAAAATGCCCATATCTACCAGATTGCCGAGTCTGAATCAGATCGGATCATAATTATTGCCAGAATGAAGAAATTGATTTTCAGTTGGTTCACCCGCCCACTTCAGCCAGAGAAACGCAACTCTATCTCCTTCTCGTTCGCACACTCTGCCGCGTTCAGTGCGCGAGCAACCCCTAGCGGAAGAGATGTAGAATATGAATGGTACATCTATAATCTACATGTTAGATGTAAAATATACATTGTAGATGTAGATGTAGATAACAGATGTAGCAAAAAAATGTAAAATGTAAAATTTTGTTTTTTCTAATTTAAAAAAATCATGTTTAAAAATGTATATACTGACTGAGTACGGGTATAAGTAGAGTCGCGTCCCCAGAAGCGACTCACACGATCCTTCTCGTTATAATTTATGTGTTATGGTGGTAAAATAACGTCTTTAAACTTCACGACAGCTGCATTCTGTATGTTGTAATTTTCCAAAGTATGTTCCTCCCGTTTTGGCCAGAGTTTTCTTGAGTAATACTGTTCTCTAGCTCTACTATCCCATAGACACAGGAAGCAGCAGTGTTTGTGTAATTACCTTGCAATCCCGTTAAAATGGCTACGACTTTTATGTCACACGCGACCTTCCCATGGTGTTCTTAGTATTTTATATTTTCAAAGAATTTATCAATGGTTTGATATTTTTCCTTTATACTATCAGGATGGGCGATGGGAACAGACAGCTTTTGGTTTCCATTGTGTAACAAAACAGCCTTTAAACTTTCCTTGCTGTTGTCAACTAATAACCTCCAAATAACCTCACCTAGTTGCTTGAATAGTCCGAAAATGTCGTGGCAAACGCATATGTCATCGTTCGTCATATAAAACTGTGCGTGAACCAAATGTCGTGAACCTTCCTTCAATAAAAGGGCATCTTTAAAAAAGATCCAGGAAGGTCGGCTTTACTTTCAGGAAGATATAGGATCCTGTGAAAGAGGCTTGAAATATTTGTATTCTCCTGATTGGTCATTACTTGAATACGTTTTTCCATGCGACGAGGAAGATACCTCTCCTTTTTTGCGTTTTAGGGGCGGTATTTTCTCTGAAGGACGAGCAGGAAGGGTAAAGGTGAAACCAGATTGTTTCGGGTAAACTATTTTCATGTGTTTCCCAATTCCAGTTTTCTTTACTGAACAAAAGAAACATTCGGCGCCGTGAATATCTGTTTTTTTTCCACATCATAGGATTACCAAATTTAAATTGTTTTGTAAAAAAAATTGTAAGAAACATAATGTTTAGTATTTTGGGTAAAGTTAATAGTTTGTGGATTAGAGTTACTTACTTTTCGCCGTAATCATATGCTGTTAAATTCAATCTACACATTTGACATATACAGCTTGGTGCCCACCCTTCAAGAAAATTTTCGGGTTTGATTTTAAAGTTTTCTTCATACTGTTTTTTGGAGTTTCGGTAAAAGCTACTTTTATTGCGTTGGTCATCATGTATGTAGCAAAATGAGTCTGCTTGGAAAGCACATAAAAATGATCGGCCAGAGGTATCCATGAAAATTGATTTTAATTAATTTTAAGATGTTTTGGTAAACACACGTCTTATGATCGTACACTAAGGCACAGACACTACAGGAAGACGCGACAAGATTTAATTTGTGTGGACCTGCACCTGTGAGAATAAAAGGAATCATTTGACCTGAACATGTCCTACCCCAGATTAGGTATAACGAAAAAACTAACTGTCAACAACATTTCATACCAAAGAAACGCGATCAAGTCCCAAATTTACAATCCTTTTTCGTTTGCTTTGTTCCCAATAGGCCCGCAACCTTCCAAAAGGTATTTTGTTCATTTTTTAGGTATGGTTAACGAATTTTATCTCCAAAGTTCCTCCATAGATTTTAATAAACAATTTTAAACGACGCCTAATTCATGCACCTATACCAGAGTTATGTGAAAAAACCAGCGCTACCTCTAAAAAAAATGCTTAAAAAAATACTTTTTCAAAAATTCTTCAAAAAAAAGTTCTGCTATAGAAAAAATATCATCAAACCATTTCTAAGCCCCAAACCTTGAAGAAAAAGTTGGATTTATTCCTTAAGGAAAAATCGTCTCTGGTAGGGTTTTAAAAAAAAAAAAAAATAAAAATAAAAATACAAAATTTTGTTCATTATATGAGTTTTATTTTTGTATCGAAAGTTTTGGGTTTGTGAGCTGCTTAAACGCGGCGGTACCATAATCGCATCGTCAGTGTTGCTGCTTCGCAAACAGCTTGTTATAGGTACTCTCCATCAGAGATTACTAAGTTGAATTTCTTTGGGCCCGCTTTATTAGGCCCTCAGTCCAGAGACTACCTAGCTAACAGGCTAGCGTGCAGTTGGAGGGACAATTCTAGCAAAAATTGTAGAAGGTCTTCTAGCAAAAGTCCGAAAAGCATCAATGTACGATACGAAAATGCATCTTCTGATATCGTTTCTGATACATCGTTTCAATTTTCTTAGAGGAGCGAACTGGAATGTGAAATCAAGCGGCGTACCAACAATAAGTAAAACAAAGCATAAGATATTTGCTGAACAACAAGAACAGGATTATTATTGAGGACGCAGTTAAAACAATAAATAAACCACAGTAGTAAAAAATAAAGGTTAAACCTAAAAAGGCACTGGATAGGACAGAAGTACCTACGAATTTTACCAAAACGCACCACTGTCATGTTTTTCCGCATCTGAAAAGTAAGGAATAAACGAAATATAAATTAATTACAAAATTATCAGGGGCTTTCCTTTCTAAAAATGGTAAATGGTTGTAACGAACCATGGTCTCTATTGTTCACCACAGCAGGTAGCTCCCGCGAGCAGTAATTGCACTCCTCGTAATAAGAATAATAATACTAATAAATAAACCTACTTACAGTAATTTGAAGTAAGTTAAGGAAACCAAAATTATAAACTCTCATAAATGTCTCGATCCCCCAAACTCCGCACGTAATAACAACTAATCCCTGGTCCACATTTACATAGGGAACCCGAACATGCTACCGACTAAGCCAAACAGAAGGAGAATCAGTCCGGAAAGCAGCCCACCACATTCGTTTACCACGCTGACATAACAAGATCCTGCTCATCAAAGAAAACAACAACGAACGTGAGCGAATATAACCAATTAAAGAATGAAATGTTTAAGTACAAAACGTTTCTGCCTGGGTTCTGCCCGTAACAGGCTTCGGCTTGGTGTCGCATGGGCCACTTGATGGTGCAGTCATTGCATATCAACGTGCAGACTAAAAAACAAAAATCCATGTCATCCCTGTGTGCCCCCGAGCACTTGTCTTCGTTTCTCCACCAAATCCTCCCTATCCTTACTACGGTCAAAGCGCCAATGAAACTTAAAGTAAACAGCTATCTACAAATTTCTTGTATAAAAATCCTTGATGGACTGCGACCCGAGCAGAAACTTTAAACGACTTTGAGTAAACTTAAAACCGGGCCTCGTGGCCTAAAGACCCACTGCCAAAACACGCGTACCTTCGCTTATCCGGTCGCGAACAACCGACCAATTAAACACACCCTACGAATGCCGCCCAATAGTCACACAGCGACACAGTACCACTAAGAAAACTCTAAACTAGAGCTAAAACGAGAAGGAACATTACACCGAGATATCGGATTCCGTTACCGATTAATTAGAAAACGAGAAGGCAGGTGTGAGTCGCTTCTGGGGACGCGACTCTACTTATACCCGTACTCAGTCGGTATATACATTTTTGGGCATAATTTTTAAGAATTTCAGAATTAAAAAAAAATTGTACATTTTTTTGCTACATCTGCTATCTACATCTACATCTACAATGTATATTTTAAATCTAACATGTAGATTATAGATGTTCCATTTATATTCTACATCTCCTCCGCTAGGGATTGCTCGCGCACTGAACGTGGCAGAGTGTGCGAGCAAGAAGGAGATAGAGTAGCATGTCTCTGTCAGAGGGAGGCGGGGGAAGCAACTGAAAATTAACTTCTTCATTCTGGCTATAATTATGATCCGATCTGATTCAGATTCGGGAATCTGATAGATATGGGCATTCTCTACGATAGTTTTAGTTTTATCGTATCTTTAAAATTGTGCCTGCCACAGATTTTCGTCCTTTGTGATGTCGGAAGGGGGCGGGGCGAAATTTTGAAATAAACTTGTAGCAGTGTGATATCACATGAGCATGGAAACTCTTATAGTCTCTTATAGTCACACGACGTGTGTACATTCTTTTGGCAAATACGAACAACTGAACAAATCGGCCAAACCGTTCTAAAAATACATTTTAATACCCGTACTCAAAAATAGTAAAGGATGTTGAGCTATTTATTAAGCGTTTTTAATAGCTATTGAATTTTATTGTTGAGCTAGCGACCTTTTTCACTAGCTGTTGCAATTGTTTTAATGATTAAAGGTCGTTGGTTTTAGTTTATTAGTTGCGCCGTATAGCGGCCTGGCAACGCTCAATATTGTTTGTGTGGACAGAATGTCGATATAAAGTGCGAAGGTATGTTCTTGCAGGTTCAGAAACAGATCAAGACGAAAGAAAGTGAGTGCCCTAATACAAGCGAAAGAGAGAACAAACGAAGCGATAGAAGCTCGGACTGCTGCTGAGCCGAGCACGAGCGATAGATAGCGAGAGAACAGCATAGATGCTGCAGCTGCAGTAGTAAATGAAGAAGGAGATATAAAGAGGCGAAAGAACGAAAGCGGTTATAATATTTATATGCAGTGGGCAATGCAAATAGCAAACAAAGGTGAAATTAAGTTATTTTGCGCCACTGGCTATTGTTTGAGGAATTTTTTGGGGAATTTCAGGATGGGAAACCAGACAAAGGGGTGTTTTAGATTTGTGGTAATAGTGGATGTGTGCAACGCAGAGAAGGAAACGTTTCCGACCCGATAGAGCCATATCTGTCTATCCGTCTAGCCGTCCGACCGCAATTTCGAGTAAAGCCAGAGGAGTCCTGGGGCTTTATCATAAGATGGTCTAAGGAGTTCACCGACCCTTATAGCACTAAACTTTTATATGTATCCCTTGTATGGATCCTATACGGGTCCTGCGTTTGGTCTCCACATTATCAAAAATATTAGGATATGAAGAAAGAAAGAAGAAGACCAGCGTCCAGGACGATCGTATCATAACGCGCTTAAGCCTGGCTAATCGATTCAAAACTGCAGAGGACATAAGATGCGAGTTTGTTTAGTCGGAAGGATTCGATATAAGGACTCGAACAGTACGAAGACGCCTTCAGGAGTCCGGACTTCATGGGCGGAGACCAGCGAAAAAACCAGTTTGACCGTAAAAATGCGTCAGAAACGCTACAATGGGCTAAAGTGCACGACTCTTGGACCTTAAACGATTGGAGAAACGTAATATTTTCAGATGAGTCCAAAATAAACCTTTTTGGTTCATATGGTATGTCGTACGTGCGACGTAAAGTCGGAGAAAGGTTCAAAAATGAATGCATACGACGGACGGTTAGGCAGGGTGGATCCCGTATGGTCTGGGGATGCTTTTCTCACTTTGCAGTTGGAGATCTGGCACTAATTGATGGAACAGTAAACGCCGAAAAGTACCAAAATATATTGGATCATCTTATGGCGATCATCATCCATTGAGGAGCATCTTTCGTATGCCAATAATATAATTTTCCAGGACGATTCTGCTCCTTGCCATCGTGCGAAATCGGTAAGTCATATTTTTTTGAATTCCCTTGTTTGTTATTTACAAGATACCAGAGCTTTTAAATTGCGATTATTTTTTTTTTTTTTTTTTAGGTAATAAAATATTTGAAGAGGGTTGGAATAAAATCATTGGACTGGCCAGGTAATAGTCCCGATTTGAATACGATTGAGAATCTTTGGCATATTTTAAAGGTTAATATAACGAAGAAGAAACCCAAAACTTTAAAAGAGCTCGGCTCAATTGTGGAAAATGTGTGGTACAACGGCCAGAACAATGTTGAAACAATCCAACATTTAGGGGATTCTATGCCGACACGGATAAAGTCAGTCATAAAAAACAAAGGAGGTCCAACAAAATATTGAAATATACTTTTTAAAATAGTAGAAAATTGCATTAATAAAAAACTATTTTCAAAAAATGTATAACTTACTTTGATATATGAAAAAAAAAATATCGTTTGTGTTCCTCAGATTTTGAAATATTATCGTTAATTTTAATTTTATATTTCTACCAAAGTAAAAAATACAGGGAATTGAAATAAGTGTTGTTTTGATTAGCTTATGTATTCATTTTTTTAGTTTAATAAAAATTTTCTTCCAGAAATAAACATTGTTTTCAAAAATCAACAAAATGTGTATTTTTCTGCCTGTCCGGATTTCTTTGTCCGCTACTGTACTTTATAATTTGTTAGTTTAACTGCTCATAGTTGAACATTGTAAAATAAATACAATTACAGGTTTATTTCAACATTTCGCCATAAAATTTCAAACTTAAAACGCTGTATCGTATAGAATGACCATATCTACCAGGCTATAGCCAGAATGAAGAAATTTTCAGTTGCTTCCCCCGCCTCCTTCAGCAAGAGACCCCCTACTCATTCTCTTACTCGCTCGCAAACTCTGCCTCGTTATATACGCGAGCGCCATCTAGCGGAGGAGATGAAGAATCTAAATGGTAATTTAAAATTCTACTTACTGAGTACGGGTATAATAAGTACATTCGCATCCCCAGAAGCGACTCACACGTTTCTTCTCGTTTTAATATAATTATATATAATTAATATAAAAATATAATAATATATAATATTTTCAATCTTTATATATATGTATATAGATGTGTAACGGATGCCCTACCGTTCTAAAAGTCAATATTTTTCGTGATCGATGGTTTTTCTTCAGGCAAATACAAACAACTGAATAAAAATTTAAACCAAACCTGCCCAGCCGTTCTCACGTGATGATGCGCTATGTGTAACGGAATGAACCTTTTCTTTCTTTTCTTTTTTATTTTTATAAAAAACGCATTTATTCAATATTGACGTCGATGGCTTGAATATAACTGGTTCATTCTACTTTCTTCAGGCACTTATTTTTAAAAACAAATTAAAGTTGTAAGCAGTAAACAATAAAAGTTTCTGCAGAATTTTTGATTTAAGTAAAAAGCTTAACAAGTAAACAGAACTAATCCAGACAGATAACAGAAATAATTCAAAACGTACATTCTAAAAATTATCGTGTATTTTATTTGATGCCAATTCTAAGACATGGTACCACTTCTTTAGCCCAGTCCATATATATATCTGTGACTTGACGAAGAAAGTTACTATCCGTCTGAATCATTTGAGTAAACAATATACATTTGGGCTTGTACTTTAGGTGAAAAACACTTGAAGGGTGAATTTTTGCCTTAAGATGTCCGGAATAAGTTAAGTAAGAACCATCCTTTTGCAATGTAGCAATATTCTCAAAAAATCCGTTCAAAAGACATTTTTTAAACGATTCAATGTTTTCGGATTTGTTTATAGTCAGGCCCAATCGCAGGCTTATATCTGACAACTGTCGACAAACATTACGAGCGTATATTAGACAGCGATAATTTAAATAATTGTCGTGACACCACACCTAAAAAATATAAAATCAAACGAAATAAATTCATGAATCTAAATTAAAATGTAAGTAGTAAGTGCTTCTTACCTTCGGCTTCTCAGCCTTTAAAAATAAATTAAAAACATTCAGCAGAGTTAAATGATCTCCATGTTTAGAGTGAAACTTGGCATGTGCAAGTGTAGCCAATTCATTTTTAGAGCTGCTTGAAACAAAAACATTATCACTCGAAAGCACAGAAACTAGACGTAGCATTTCCTCCATACAACCAAACGATGAAGCTGATGTTATTAATTTAGAATATTTTGGATCTAATGGATACTGGGACATTAAACGACCTAGAGGCGTAATATATGATGTAGGTCCATATTCAATAGCCCCAAGACCATCCAAACTTCTATATGCACTAGTCAGTGATTCATCTAATGGAGTATCTAAAAAATCAAAATTATTGCAGTCTACATCCATAGCCAAAAGTTGAAGCACTGTTGATGTCGGATTTGTTCTAAGAATTTCCGGCTGAGTCGAGTTCATAAAAGAGTCCATTTCGCTTTTTGTATATGCCCGGTAACATATTCCAGATGCATCACGACCTGCCCGTCCAGTACGTTGCCATGCTTGTGCCCTTGATATTCTAACGGTTTTTAAAATATCAATTCCGTCAATGGAGTTAAAAAATTTTTCTTTTACAAATCCACAATCGATGACGCAGCGTATACCAGGTATGGTAATCGACGTTTCAGCTATATTTGTGGCTAAGACAATTTTCCGTATATTTGATGGACCCGTTAAAAAACATTCCAGCTGCATGCTATGTGATAATTGCGCGTACAGTGTATAGACACGAAGATTAGTAGGTCCATTTATATTCAACTAAGAAAGAAAAATAATGATATATTGTAACTATTTTTATATTATAAACATCTCTATATATAACAAGAAGGAACGTTGTGAGTCGGTTTTGTGGACGCGACTCTACTTTTATACCCGTACTCAGTCAGTATATAAGTTAACACATAAGAAATCTATATATATAAAAGAAAGTCGTGTCTGTTACAACACTTATAACTCGAGAACGGCTGGACCGATTGCCATGGTTTTTGATTTGTTGGATTTGTTTCCGCATTTAATAGATAATTGGAACGTGAACGTGAATATGATCCACATGAACTAATCCAATCAGTTCAAACAAATGTACCTCTGTTGAATCCTAAGCAGAGGGAAGTCTATGATACACTGATTAATGCAATTGATGATGGAAATGGCAGCTTATTTTTTTTGGATGCCCCCGGTGGAACTGGGAAGACATTCCTCATGTCATTGATTTTGGCCACTGTACGTGCGAGATCCGAAATTGCGGTAGCAATGGCTTCTTCTGGAATTGCGGCCACATTGTTAGACGGATTCCGTACGGTTCACTCAGCGTTAAAATTGGCATTAAACCCTTCAAACTACGCAACAACCGACATGTAACATTTCGAAACACTCCGCAATGGCCAAAGTTTTAGTAGCATCAAAAATCATCATATGGGACGAATGCACAATGTCGCACAAACGCGCATTGGAAGCACTAGACCGAACATTAAAAGATCTGCGCAATGACTCGAGATGTTTTGGTGGTGCAATAATTTTATTATCTGGCGATTTCCGACAAACACTACCAGTCATTCCAAGATCTACTGACGAGCTTATCAACAAAGTATTCCCGGATATCATTGCTAACCACAAAAATACTAAATGGTTAAGTGAGCGAGCCATTTTGGCCGCTAAAAATAAAGATGTAGATGACCTCAATATTAGAATTCAAAATCAAATCGTAGGTACTCTGTATTCATTCAAATCTATCGACTGTGTAACAAACGAAGAAGAAGCCACTAATTATCCAACCGAATTTTTAAACTCCTTGGATGTGCCTGGTTTACCACCGCACAATTTAAAACTTAAAGTTGGCTCGGTAGTCATCATGCTTAGAAATTTAAACCAACCAAAACTGTGTAATGGAACGCGTTTGGTGATAAGAAAACTGATGAGCAATGGTATTCACGCGTCGATACTTAAAGGAAAATTTAAAGATGAGGAAGTTCTTATTCCAAGGATTCCGATGATCCCAACGGATATGCCCTTTGAGTTTAAACGAATTCAATTCCCGATTCGTCTTGCCTTCGCCATGACGATCAACAAATCACAGGGCCAATCCTTGACTATTTGTGGCCTCAATTTAGAAAATGCATGTTTATGTCAATTGTACGTGGTATGCTCACGTGTCGGCAAACCATCCGCTTTATTTGTTCTTGCGCCTGACCAAAAAACAAAGAATGTCGTTTACCACAAAGTGCTTGAATGAAAATCCTATTAAATAATTAATCCGAGTTTTATTTATTTTTTCCCAATCTGCACAACATAGTTTTCAATAATTTTTTTCTGACATGAGTTTGAAGTACTTATTTATTATTTTTTTTTATTTTTATTTTCATTCTGTACGTATGTTTTTATCATCATTTATCATAATAAACTACTTTTTTGTTTCTATCTATATAAATGTGGGTTGTGTTTTGCAAATCCCTAGACAAAACGAGCGTGAGCGAATTCGCTCCCAAGCGAATTCCCAAAGCACAACAGCAAGCACGACCGATGGCGAATTAAGACATCTGCACAAAGCAGATCGGGAAGAGAGAGGCCGAGGGAGTTTCGATCCAGCTGCCGACGTGTGAAGGTTGTGGAAAGAGACCAGACGACGAACGACGCTTAAATTCTATTTCTTGTACCAAATACCATATTTCAATTATTAAACTTAATATTAAACCAAAACCCCCACATTTTTGGAGACTCGTCCCGGATTTGAGCGGAAAAGTTTTAAGGAACGCGTGTGAGAATTAAGGAAATATTTATAGTTGACGGTACGACGACGGCGGTACAAGTTTGGAGCTTGAGAACCAAAACGACGTGGATATTAACAAATTTAAAAAGCGGAGAAAATAAAATAGACGATTTTTTTTTATCTCAGCAAAATGACGTGTTTAAACGAGTTAATTCCAAAAAGCCTTCGACGGGCAACGAAGTCAAGCATTTGTGCATTGCACAAATTCGTGTATGAACAAGACGGAGACCGAAAAACAGAAGCAGGTTGCGAGATTTTAGTGGTTTCGAATACGACGAAGACGACGCCAGATTTGCAGCGAAGCGCGTATATGTACATGCAAAGCTAACGGACCGTGATCTTGTTTCAATATGTGTTACATTGAACATAAATCACAATGCAGAAAATATGGTACTCCATATTTTTAGGAATCTGATGGAAGGAGAGCTGCTGCAAAACAACAACGACGATGAGGACAACGATGATGAAGACGACACTGATAAAGAGGACGACGAAGAGGGAAAAGACGAAAACGAAGATCAAGAGAACGATGTAGAAGCGGTGCTTGAGAGACGCGGGAGTGAGCGAGAAAACTATAACGACATGCACACAAGAGAGATCCCAACAACAAGTCGACAAAGGAATATACAACGAAGCAACGAGCAAAGGCAGAACTACGATGAGCAGGCCGCACCCCGTTTTGCCATAAGTTTTCGCGATATAGAAGAGTCTATCCGAGTGTTCGATGGATCTGATGATATGGCTGTCGAAGAATGGATAACAGATTTTGAGGAACAGGCAGAGTTCATGTGTTGGACAGATTTACAAAAACTTATTTTCGCAAAGAAGTCGCTAAAGGGCATTGCCCGACTATTTGTTTTTGAGTGAAAAACATTTGAACTCATGGGCAACGTTGAAGAACGCGCTGTTGAACGAATTCAAGTCAAAAATCAGTAGCAAACAAATACACATGCAGCTCAACGAGAGTAAACGACGACCCAAAGAGAGTGTTCTGGAATATTTTTATCGCATGAGAGATATTGCTTCGAGAGGCAATGTGGAAAACGACGCACTTATGCAATACGTGATTGACGGTGTTGACGAGATGGCATTAAATAAAACAATTTTATATGGTGCAAAAACGATGAGTGACTTTAAAAGCAAATTAAATGATTATGAGAAAATAAGCGAGAAAATTAAGAAGAGTGATAAAATTGGAAAAGATAAAAAGTTGCAGTTTGGACAAAATAATACACAGGTTGGCAAAAAAGACGTAGTTTGTTTCAACTGTGGAGAGAAGGGACATTTGTCTAACAGTTGCGCAAACAAAGGAAAAGGAAGAAAGTGTTTCAAGTGTAATCAGTTTGGGCACATATCTAAAAGTTGCAAGGAAAATATTGAGAAACAAATCGATGAAAAACAAAACATGCGCGTAGTTTCAAATAAGACTGAATTAACTTCTAAAGAAGTCTCGATTAAAAATACAAAGTGTATGGCATTATTTGACACTGGCAGTAAATTTAACATTATACGCGAAGATTTATACAACGAACTTCGTATGCCAAAATTAAAAGACTGCAGAGTGTGTTTGGTCGGTTTCGGAAGTGAGAGCAAAGCTGACAATATCAAGCCGATTGGTCAGGTGAACCATAGCATACATATTGACGATGAAGAATATGTGTTAAACTTTTATGTTGTTGCTGCAAGGTTCATGGACATAAAACTGATAATAGGGGAAGAGCTTTGTCTGCACGCAGAAATATCGTTCAATCGCAATGGAGTGAAAGTGAGTAAAATGCCAAATGAAAATAAAGAAGATCCTTATGACGAATCGTGCATAATGAGAATCGACGTAGCGGTAGACAACTCTCAGCTGAACATAAACAACGCGGTAAACGAGTTTACACAAAGCAAAGTACGCGAAATTATATCGACGTATAAACCGGAAAAATCAAAAACAACGAATATTGAAATGAAAATAATTCTAAAAGACGAAACGCCAATAGTTTCGCGGCCTCGGCGATTTGCGATAAATGAAACACGCATCATAGAAGACCAGATCGACGAGTGGCTGCAGAAAAAGATAATTGAAGAGTCAGAGTCAGAGTTCACGAGTCCAGTTGTATTGGTGAAGAAGAACGACGGCACGCCACGTCTATGCATTGACTTTAGACGTATCAATAAAGTCATCGTAAAAGATCATTTCCCGCTGCCGTTAATAGATGACCAGCTAGATCGTTTGCAAGACGCTGCAATATTCAGTACAATTGACTTGAAGAATGGGTTTTTCCATGTTCCTGTAGCCGAAGAGAGTAGGAAGTACACCTCATTTGTGACGCAAAGCGGCCAGTACCAGTTCCGCAAGGTGCCGTTTGGCATGTCGAATTCTCCCGAGTATTCCAAAGGCACATTGGTGCTATTTTTCGACAGCTGACTAGAAAAGGAATAGCACTACCATATGTTGACGACGTAATCATTCCAGCCAAAGACGAGCAAGAAGCATTGACAAATCTGAAAGAAGTTCTCAAAACGTGTGAAGAGTATGGGCTTGAGCTGAATTTTAAAAAGTGTTATTTTTTACAAACACGAATCCAGTTTCTTGGCCATATCATCGAAAATAAAAAGCTGTATCCGACCCCGTTGAAGATTGAAGCCGTTGCTAAGTTCAAGACGCCGCAGACACTGAAACAGCTTCAGAGTTTTTTGGGTCTTACAGGCTATTTCAGAAAGTTTATCTACAATTACGCGGTTATGGCGAAACCATTGACTGACCTTACAAAGAACAATGCAAAGTTTGTAATTGGCCCAGACGAAGAGAACGCTATTGGCGTGTTGAAGAAATGTTTGACATCAAACCCAGTACTAGCCATGTATAATCAGAAGTACGAGACAGAACTCCATACGGATGCATCCATAGACGGTTTTGGAGCCGTGTTGATGCAAAAATCACCGGACGACGACCAATTGCATCCAGTATACTACATGAGCAAGAAAACGACGGATGCACAGCGCAAATACACTAGCTATGAATTGGAAATACTTGCGGTCATTGAGGCATTGACGAAATTTCGAGTATACCTTTTGGGCATACCATTTAAGATCATAACGGACTGCAACGCGTTCACCAAAACACTAGAGAAACAGAATCTATGTACAAGGGTGGCCAGGTGGATAATGCTTTTGCAGGAGTACAACTATAAAGTTGAGCATCGCGCAGGATCCCGAATGCGTCACGTGGACGCACTCTCACGATATCCCGTTATGCACATAAGTGACGGAAGCATTTTAGCTGGCATAGAACAGGCGCAAAAACAAGACGAACATTTGAAGACGATCATGCAGCTCATCAACGACGACAATCAACAATACGACGACTACTTTATAAAGTCCGGAATTCTTTACAAATTAGTCAAAGATGCTGAATTGATGGTGGTTCCAAGGGATATGCAGAAAACTATCATAGGCAAGGCTCACGATAGAGGCCACTTCGCTATCAAGAAGACGAAGGAGTTAATCTGCAAGGAGTACTACATACCAAATTTAGACGACAAAATCAAGAAGTACATCGACTGCTGTATACCTTGCATATTAATCAATCGCAAGCGAGGTAAACAAGAAGGTCTTCTGCACCCCCTGCAAAAAGATGACGTGCCGCTGCAGACGTACCACATTGACTTTTTGGGTCCACTAGAGTCAACCAGCAAGAGCTATAAACATATACTAGCTGTTATCGACGCTTTCACGAAGTTTTGCTGGTTATACCCTACAAAGTCAACTACATCTAACGAGGTCATATTAAAGCTACGCAGCCAAAGCGTGACGTTTGGCAACCCTGCTTGTATAATTTCAGATAGAGGCTCAGCGTTTACCGCCCAAGACTTTCTGCAGTACTGCGAAGACGAAAACATCAAACTGGTGAAGACGACTACAGGACTTCCACGGGTAAACGGACAGGTGGAAAGGCTCAACGCAGTGATCATCTCCGTGCTTGCCAAGCTCAGTATAGACGACCCTTCCAAATGGTTTAAGCACGTAGATCGAGTCCAGCGAGCAATAAACTCGACATACACCAGAAGCATCGATACCACACCTTTCGAACTTTTGATGGGTGTCAAGATGCGCACCAAAGATGACCAGCAGCTTCAGAGTTTGATCCAGAAAGAGTCCATCATTGCATTTGAAGACGACCGCAATGAGCTACGGGCAAAAGCAAAGACTCAAATTCTGAATCTGCAAGACGAAAACAAGAAGACGTATAACCTGCGACGTAAAGCAGCCAGGCAGTATGACGTTGGCGACCTAGTAGCCATAAAGAGGACTCAGTTTGGTAGCGGACTCAAACTAAAACCAAAGTTTTTGGGTCCGTACCAGATCATCAAGGTGAAACATAACAATGCTTACGACGTCAAAAAAGTTGGCAATTCCGATGGGCCTAAGCACTCTTCTTCGTGTGCGGAGTATCTGAAGCCATGGTCCACGAGCAACGACGACGAAAGCGACGATGCATTCGAGGCGAGTGCATAGTCAGGACGGCCGGATGTGGGTTGTGTTTTGCAAATCCCTAGACAAAACGAGCGTGAGCGAATTCGCTCCCAAGCGAATTCCCAAAGCACAACAGCAAGCACGACCGATGGCGAATTAAGACATCTGCACAAAGCAGATCGGGAAGAGAGAGGCCGAGGGAGTTTCGATCCAGCTGCCGACGTGTGAAGGTTGTGGAAAGAGACCAGACGACGAACGACGCTTAAATTCTATTTCTTGTACCAAATACCATATTTCAATTATTAAACTTAATATTA